>OW388294.1:29991382-31191382 GCA_936450465.1 Gibbula magus
GCAGTTAAATCAGTATCATATATCAAATATGTTCGTGTTGTGTAGTGATAGTAATGGGAACTGTTTACGTACCGATGGTACTTTGAGCAATGGTCAGTAGTTAAAATTACACCAATGATAATGTTTGCAGTTTTATAATCACCCATTGAAAGAGGTCGGGGTTGGGGAGTTGAAGTGGAAATTACTACTGCAAATGCAATACACACAGCGGCTTCTGATTTGTGAAGTTGAATTTGGCCGGAATCCGTCAAATGTTCAAAACTTGACTGTGCTGACCAGTAGACTCACGCTTGAGTGATTTTGTGGTCCTGGTTGAATCAGAGAGTGGCAGAGATGATATGTGTTCTGTTCTGGTGTCATTATAGAAGAAGAAGAAGATAAATGCTGTTGGAATGACACGGTTTGTTAATTAAAAGAATGAGGCGGTACGGCTACTAATATAATTGCAGACAGACAGACAGACAGATAGTTTATTTAAGTCTCACAAAATTACAGACAATGTACACACACATAAAATATGTTTAAAATGCAATGAGCCACTCTATATAAAGAGTTATGGGAGACTTTTATTATTTAATCTTGCCTAGGTACTATTCAAAATTTCAAAATTTGCCTCCACCCTTTTCGACCGTGGCATCAAAATTATCCTCCTTTGGAATCATTCGAAACTTTATTAATGGTCCTTGCGACCCGAGTGAGAGAACAGCTCAGCTGAAATCGCTCGTTAAATCTCCGTACTCATCATCATCAACTATTATTATTGCAGGCACTCTCTGCTTCCTTTACTTAGCCCAACTGATAAAGTAATTTACATAATGCAAAATGATAAGCTCAGTAAATCTGAAGTCGCTACTATTAGTAAAATGTTTACAACATATTTTGAGTTTATATATATATATGAAGTGTCGTTTTGAATAGACGTTTCAACAGTATTCTCTTCTATAAAATATTCACTTTAATGAAACGTTGACTCTTGAAATATTATGACTTTTTTAAGTTGAACACTAATGTCTGGCTAAAGGCGAGTGTTTCAAATAGTTCCGGTAAGTGTAAGTGCTATTGCCCACAATACATCGGTCACCATGACTGATTATTTATACACAACTGAGTGCAGGTTACAGCTATATAAAGATATAGAACAATTGCAATATAGCCATGCAAATGCGGTTTAAGTGATATATCAGACTTTTGTTTTGACTCTCAGAATACCCCACTGTTGAACAAGCGTCCACTCGGTATTACGTAACATGAGTATTCGGTCAACTCATTAAGGCCGACAGGTAATTAATTACCGGTACATGCCTCTGACCCCTGTTTGACGAGAACGCCAATATATATACAAATGTAGTAAGATTTCGATAGAGTGACCACATTAGCACTTATATGTTTCCGATATGTGTGCATTACACTGCAAATTCATCTCCGATCAGTTGACATTCTCGACCAGGAACTAATAGCGCTAGTTATTGAGAATGTAAATGTAACAAATGTAAATTATGTAACTTTGAGATAATGAATTTATTTTGTTACAACAGTTATAATATGCCTAAGATTATCATGTAGGAATAGCTGACTTTTAAGAGATTGACTTTGGTGACTGGAAACTATTTATTGGCTTATGTACTTATATAATGAAGGAAACATGTTTCTAAATCCATCTTAATGTATGACGTCTTTGCCTTTCTCATAGGTTTAACACTTTCAACTGGACATCAAAGGCTGATTGTATCAATTATGTGCAAACCCATGGATATCACAACTAGGCTGATGGTGGTGCATTATATGTGAGACCCAAAAAATCGTCACAGCTTTGACAGTTATGAACTAGTTATAGACCTCTCATGTGTATCAGATGCATACTGAAATATTAAATAAACATCACATATCATTATACATATTCCAAGCAAAAGACATGGAGTGATTTTGACAAAGGAAGTAATTTAATGCGATAATCTAATGATTTTAACGGTCTTTAAGTGTGCTGTGTATTAGAAAGTCCCTGGTCTTACATAATGTGCATGAGAGGACGTCACCCTTAACTGGCCATGGGAATTCGCTAGTTGATGTAATTACAGGTGGCGGGAATGAACATTAACTAATAATCATGTACCCACCCTCACTTACTTATTTGTGTATCTCCCACCAGACTATTAGGGGTGGCCAACATTCGTTCAAATGTTCTTATAGATCTAACGCACAGTATTATATAACATGCGATATTAGAAAGGCAGTAATAATAATAATAACAATCATATATGATTATCGTATTGTGTTCTTCAATAAACTAATTTTTCTTCTTCTTCTTCTTCTGTATAAATCAACACAGAAAACACATGCATAGGCTGTTGGAAAAAGTTATTTAGAAGCTCCAAATGTAAGGTTGTTATGTATGATGTCATTTAAAGGTGCATCAATTGTGTTTCATAAATTTTTATTTGGCTTTAATACAAATTCACTCAGCTTGCATATTCATCCCCAGTCGCCAAACATGTCATAATTACTAGTTTCCAATAATTAAAAGTAACATCATTATGCATGTGCAGAAACTACACGTCCTATTTACATGCACAGGCAGTAGTTATATGACTTGTCGAACATTTTTTATCAACCCAAGTTATTTTGTCTGGTTTAAATAAGATTCCAAAACTACGTTTGACTCATTGGCGCGAGCCAGACGAGGTGCATTGCCCGGTTTTCGATCAGAAATGGATACTTTTACCTTCATATTGTCAATATACTAAGTCGAGTATCATCAAAATGGTAGTTTTCAGTAACAGTTCGTACTTCTCGATAAAATAAGATAATTTATAACGTTAATCATATTTGACCCCCCCCCCCCCCAACAACACAATGGATGTACTTTTAAACCGCTGCCTTTGAAATCTGTCAACTCCAACAGTGAAATTTTCACAGAAATATTGACATAATAAATAAAATATCTGTCAATTCTTGACAAATACCATGTTCACTTCATCTCGGTATTGTATGATAACTTGAAAAGATAATGCTTTCAAATCATTTATTGCAAAATGAATACGAAATACAAACGTGTAGCAAGCAATGTTTATGTAACTACATGGACATTTAGATATTATCACACTTCCAACAACCGTTCCAAACTATTTGAAACATAATAAATGTTGTTAACCGTTAAATATCATAAACAAAGTCATGACATCTGCCTGTCTATTTTACTTGAATCTCAAACTTGTAGCAAACCTATTAAACTATTACCACGCTGTATTAACGCTTACATTATGCAGCATTGTCAACTTAAAATTAAAAACAAAAAACATGTAAATTGTTCATTAAGCTCTTAAATAAAATTTGAAATGAACCAGTATGTATGCTGTACAGTACTATAGTATCTAATTACCATCACTAGTCATCCTATGAGGAGCCAAGTCGCGCTCTTAACGAGCTAAATGGAATATGATATCAGGGTATACTGGGATAAGTGTGTATTGCAAAGGGGCAGTTTGTTTGGGTATTACCATAAACCAATTAAAAAATACGTATATATTCGTATTGTCGCCAATACTGTTATTTCAATCGGAGTGTTTTGACACGTGTGTAGTTGACTCAGAGATACACACACGTGGTCACTGGGATGTTCAGGAGATACGGTTCATTGACTTGATGGTTAAACACTCAGGAATTGTCTGAGATTTTAGAAAAGAGTGGTATATTCATTTTGGATTATTTTCATTTGAATGCAAACCGGAGAGTATATTGTTGAAACGTCTGTTTATAAACTGAGTACATATATATAAACTTAATATATATTTTTTAGGGGAAGGACACTTGTGTGAAAAGGCTTTTCATACATAATACCCGTCAAAATCGTAAGATGTCTTTGATAATCCCTGTATCGTATTGAGAAAGCGGCCGAAATTGTAAACAAATGAAATTATCAAGAACTTAATATAGACTTTTCATGTACCCCCTTCACTGCTGTCAACAGACTAACAGTGAGTGGGTCATCTCAATATCTAAATTGGAGACTAATTGCAAGAGTTCGAATTAATTAAAATTTGTAGGGTACTGGCGAATTTGAAAACGCCAAAAATGAGAACATTCTGAATTCATTAAATCATTACATTTCTAAAAGTAAAACGTTTCGCTGATTATTGATACAAACGAATAATGAATATATTAGATCAGTGTTCATAATATTTGCGAAGTAATCCCTTGTTCAAAAGAGGCAATGAAGTATTTTGACGCTAGGAACAACTGAGCACTACCATACATGCAAGAATGTATATACGTATGTATGTTCTGTGCTATTCAATGATTAAAACAGCTCGAAATAGAATCAAACAAGTGAGGTAAGTAATGGACTGTTTTATTTTCGTAATTTACAACAATGGGTTAGTTGATCGAATAGACATGTTACGCAATACCACGGCACGCTCGTTACATAGACATGGGTCTGATACACACAAATACACAGGTCTAATATATCATATATCTGTAACCTGCACTTGCTTGTGTATAAATCATCAGTCTCAATGACACTGCCCACTCTACAAAACAATCATAGAACCACTGCTTAGAACCTGTCAAGCCAAATGGAACAATTTTAATACTGCCACCGACCCGGAACGTCTATCATTTATCCTAGCAAGCCCAACTATTTTAAAAGAAAGTGCCAGAAGCTGCAAACTACTGCTGGAAAAACGTCGAAATGTATTGTTTAAAAATTGACTTTTTTTATAATATATTATTTTATGTCCTTTTATGCACAGTTTATATGTATACCTATATTTATACACATATATGTATTATTCTATATTTAACCAAAGTTTTAGTATCTGATTTATAACCACGTTTACTCTTACATTCATACCTTTTATTTGTAGTCATTGCATTTTCTATATGTATAGATAGTCTCTCATAACCCTAGTTTTAGGGTGGCCCAGATGTATTTATATTTTATTGATATTATTTTATGTATGTGTATATATGGGGTGAGACTGAATAAACTATCTGTCTGTCTGCATTGTGGGCAACAGCGTAGTCAAAAAATCTAATACTTACTGTTTGAAACGCGCTCCTTAAGCCAGACCATAGTGTTTTCAAAATCTTATTAAACTCAAACTTCAACATCGCCAATAAATATTTCAAAGTAAACTATGTCACTAAAGTCAATCGTTTAGAAGTCAACAATTCACTAAACTCAAAATATCTTCTCAAAGTCAATAAGTCACCACGTTAACATATAATTAAAGATACACTTTAAGTCAACCAATAGTTCCAAAGTCAACATGTCATCAAACTCGATATATCTTTTCAAAGTCAACATTTCACCAAAGTCAATATTTTATTAAAGTAAAACTTCCACAAAAGTCAACCAATATTTCCGTAGTCAACATTTCACCATCATTATAATATTTTCAAAGTCAACATTTCACCAAAGTGGCATCAATTCCAAAATCACCATTTCACCAAGCTCAATATATATAATCAGAGTCAACATTTCAAACTTCACCAAAGTGAATAAAATGGAATAAATATGGAATTAATATTTCATGATATAAGCATACTTCACCAAAGTCAATAAATTAACATAACATAATTAATGTAAGTCAACAATTCGCTTAACTCAAACTATCTTTTATAAGTCAATATTTCATCAAAATCAATGTGTGATCAAAGTCAATATTTCATAAAATTCAAAATATCTTTTTCAAAGTCAACATGTCACCCAAGTTAACATTTTATATATATACATTAAACTTAAACTACACAACATTTCACTAAAATGAATATTTCATAAGTCAACCATTCATATAACTCAAAATATGTATTAAAATCAACAAGTCCATATTTTTCACTTCCACCAAAATCAATAAATATTTTAAAAGTCAATATTTCCAAAGTCAACATTTCACAAACATTCTTTTTTTTCCAAAGTCAACATTTCACAAACATTTTTTTTCAAAGTCATCATTTCACAAACATTTTTTTTCAAAGTCAACATTTCACAACCATTATATGTTTGCCAAAGTCAACATTGGCCCATGGGAAATCCGCCCATGGGAAACCTGGCCCATGGGCGAAGTCTCGCCCATGGGAAATCTCGCCCATGGGAAAAATAATTTCCTTTGCATGGGGGGAGTTCACAAATACCTAAAATATGTTACTGCTAGACCCGTTATTAAAAATTAGAAAATAATTTTTGTGTAACTCAAATTTTAACAACCTCTCGCCCATGGGCCGGCCCATGGGCAGGCCCATGGGCGAACTTTCCCATGGGCATTCCCATGGGCAAGGGGGTCTGTATCTCACGTACGGTGCGGGGTAGAAAGTTGGAATTTTCGTCAATATCTTAGTTAAAGTATAAAAATAGGTTTGTGATAGAATTTGAACTTCTCACTTATGTTATTTACGTTGGTCAATTATGGAATCTCGGGTTTCCATAATAAAATCGGGTCGCCTTGATTTAATATTTGGTTGCATCGCAAGCAGTTTATGCTCGAGTAGTCGGTCACGTCTCTCAGAATACTAATGGTTAGATATCAAATCTAAACGTTAAATCTAAGGCACAACGCAATGTTCTGTTGGTTTTGAGATTATCCCGCAATAAAGCTGCGGGTCATTAGTACGCTGCAGCTTTTGTTTGATTCGAAATTTTCGACGCCGACTCAATGCCTACAGGTGCGATATCCTTACTAACAAAATTCACTAGTGCTATTTTTCATTGCTTTGTGTTTTACTCTACTTATATCGTTCTGTATAATTTTATTCAAGGGTTGTGGCTGAAAATTACATGTTGATATACTAGAAATATGTTTTAAAATCTTGATAATGTTAATTTGAGACACTACATTATCAAACAACGCTTTTTTTTAAATTTTGGTGCTCAATGATTTTATTGGTTGTATCTATCACTGGATTGTAATGGATAGAGCATGGCGGTTGTTATGATTATGTCTCTTAGAGAGTCCAGTGCCTAGACATCAAATTAGGACGGCGCTTGTTAGATATGAGGTTCATCGCCTCCAGCAGTGGCGTGTTTGTGCAACCTTTAAGCTTTGACGTTTTTGAAGACTTTTACTTTTAATCTGCGAAGTGCAGTGATCATTCATGTGTTAAATCTGTCCCTGCTTGCCTGATCGTCTCAATCTAATCATAGCTTTTTTCTGATGGTTGCTTAACCGATGTCATTAGGCGGAAGATTTGATATCTTAAAGGGTGTGTGTTGACTAGGAGACTGCAACATGAAAGACATCAATTAAGCCTTAATTGCATCGTTTTGTATTATTGCTTTTAGAACTTAAATGTCCCGATGCGATGGCTGCTGTTTAGCTGTGTTGACGTCATCATTAAAAAGATATGTGTTTATGTTTTTAATTTCCTATATTTATATAAATTTATATTATAATTTACATTAATTAAACGATTAACGGTAAATGATTATCTTTAACATCTGAAAAGATGTTTAATTTAATAGGTAAACAACGTATTGATAACATATTGAAAACATGTAATAATTTACATTAATTAAACATTATTGAATTGAAACAATCTATTCAACATTAATCCGTAATGATTTGTAAGAGTCACTTTAAATTAGTATATTTGATACGAATCTCACTTTCATTTTCAGAACTAACGTTATTTGTCAAATAAACCATTTAACATTTAACATTTTAGAAGAGTACAATTGCACAATAACTTGATACCGCCTTAACCCTATACTCAAGTATAACTAGTTTTGGACCACATACCTTGTAACTGTCAAGAGACAAAAACAGCTGAGTTTTCTCTGCTGTAACAGGAAGTCGATATATGTATAACCCTTGGGATATATTCAAGCGAATTGGCCCTGTCCCCTGCAGCTTATTTACTAAGTAAATGCATGTTAACAAAACATCTCAAATCCCTAAAGCACTGTAAGTCTAATTTAGTTGCTACTTCAAACTGTAAATCGATTTCTGAATGCTATAATCATGTAAAGTCGTCATTAACTCAAAGATCTGTTATTTTTCAAAGAACATTGGTTTCAAGGAGCGTTAGTCATTTTTCGTTTTCATGGAGCTTTAGTCACTTTGTTGGTTTCAAATATAGCTTGGTTTCTGGATGCTAAGCATTCTATCCAATTATGCATTTTAATTTCCAGAGTTTAAAGTGAACAGGCAAATGGGCCTCAAGCATAGGATTTTATAAGTGTCTTTAATTAAACTGCAATTGAATCCCTAGTTATCTTTTCATCATACAAATATATATTATTGCCAGTGGATTCAGTATTAAGTGGAGTTATGTGAACAATGGTGTTATATTTGATTGTAAACAATGACATTTAAATGCACCTCGGTTCAGGAACAATAAAGGGACAGTAGCACGTTCTTTCACAATTTGTTGTCACCAAACACCCTTCTCTCAAATCAATTTAATATATGAGTGTAAATGGTTCTGCAAAAACCGTTGGGAATCGTTTTCGTCATTCGAAATAATAAAATGTGTTCACGTTAAAATGGTCGCCATGCAATTGTTGTTTTATACGGAACAAAGTTATTACCACTACGGATAATTGGTTTGTGCAATCAGATGTTTTACCCTTTAAAGAAAATATAAATGACATAAACTATCATTACAAATTGGAAATTTGATCTAAAATAAATTCTTAAAAAACTTTTATGTTCGATTCCTTCATTCTGGAAATGGCAATTTTATCTAGTGGAAATACATTCGCACTTGTCCATTACTCTATAAAGTAGCGACATGCAATAAATATGCTGAACATGTCATTGTCCAAAGACTTTGAACTGCGTTATGACCAGGGTTACAAATTTTGGCCAGTCTTTGACCAAAACGATAAATCCGGAAGTTCGTTTGTTTGTATTTATAAAGAATGAGAAAATATTGCTATTTCTTGGCTCTTCATTTATTGCATACTATTAAACATAACACGGTAGCAAGTAACTAAAATATTAACGTATCAATAACAAGCATAAAAGGTTTCATACCATGTGGTTTTGTTGCTTCAACACTCACTTTCATCAATGGAATGGAGTCAAACGAACAAAGTCTATCTACAATTATCAATTAATGACTAAGTAATGACTTTAAGTATAAATAATCGTAGATTTTGAATAATGTATACCACTATCCTTATGATTCAAACACCACTATGCAGTATAATCGCAACTACGTGTAGGAACACGTGTGTTTCCCGAGTGCTTTGTTCGAGTTTACTCCACTTCTAAATGTCTATCAACGAGAACACTCTGATAGCCCTAGAATCACTTAACAGTGAGTCATAGATACTTTGAAACCACTCTAAATGGGTTGTAGGTTATTTCTTCAATTGTAAATTCTAAAAACAGGTCAATTTAGTTCAAATATCTGCCCGCAACGTGGTTTTAACAATGCACTGAAAAAATAACCACTTAATCTTACACAAGAACTCGGATATGTTTTGGAAAGCAATATACTCTGATCAGTATATCGTCTTACAAATATTTGCCCGATTCATCGTGTTTGATAAGGCGATTCATTACAGAGTCAATGAAATGTCACCTCATCTTAGAAAGAGCCTAATTCACGCCACGTTTATAAAGCAATCAAAGAATGTAACTAAAGCTTGCGTTGGAAATCGTTCTCTGTTTATCAGGAACAAACGCAATAGCGGTAACGCTTTCTTCATACGGCTGAGATCCTGGGTTTGGAGCGCATTTGAAAACCCATCTCGCCCATAAAAATATTTAAGTGCCTTCACTGCAGTAAGCCTCGGCGGGTCGATAAAACGTGAAGTCAGTTCCAGCAAGATGCTTAAGCACTGCACACAAAACAACGCTGATGACAAATCGTTGTTATCAAAACATGATGAATGTTAATTAATTTTTTCTTGAGCGTTCAACTGGAAGATTGATAAATGTTAAGAATAGCTTAGAGATCCGTCTAGGGTGTTGATAACGTATTAGTTTTGTTTTATTCTTGTTGTAATAAATCTCTTTCTATCGCCCATTCCGCTCCAACGCCTCTCTGTGCAATACATTAAACACCAATGTGGGACAGTACGATGCTGATGAATCAGCGTGGTATGTATAATTAACTCGGGGGTATATACAGACGATAGCAATAGGCACCCTCGTGCCTTCCCCACATATCATGGCTTCCCCACAATCAGCAACACATTATTTCCCCGAAAAGTCACAAAATCAACTTTTTCCTTCTTTATGATAAACGAACTCATCCCCTTCTTAAAGTTCTGTTTTATAGTTATCTGGTGTCATCTGCTGTATCCCTATACAATCTGGTCAACACCACTCCTCATCCCCTACCACCCACAATCCTCAAACCAACCATGGATTACAATCTAATACCCATTCTCTCCTCACATAGGTTAACGTTATTTATTCCACAGAAACCTCCGTTACAAGTAGGGCGATTTCTTGGCTTGACAAAGAGCACTCTGACTGGTTACAATCAAAGTTGATTGTCCAATCAGCGATGTGTTTCATTCGCTCTGTTGCCGTAACCGGTGATAAGGCTTAATTCCTTCACCTGTGCGATGCGCACACATTTCTTACAAGACAGAAGTGGGTCTGAGTTGAGACCCGTTTTTTTAATTTGGTAGAAATAAAAACAGTATCCATGTTGCAAATTTTCACCGCTGAGAATGTTTTATGAAGCGAGACATCTGACTGGGGTTACGTGGGAAGACTTGAATAACCTCTTTATTTTGAGATTGTCTAATCTCCCCATACCTTCCCCTTTTCTTCAAGTCTCCCCAAAACCTATCTCTCTTCTAAATTGTCCACATCATCCCTCTGATCTCCCGCAAAATACCCACCCAAACTCTCCCCCAAGTTCCAAACCACTACATTCCAAAAACACAATTTCCCCAGATCACCCATTTTTCGAACAACACCCTCCTCACTTCCTCTACAAGCTTATTTCCTTTTATGTTTAAACCATTTATCCGCCAATGTACACCAACGTCTAATGTAAGCAGCCATTTGAATATCATATAGATTAGTTTTCTTTTATGAATGACAATAGAATAATATCCTATTTGTAATCTGCTTGCCATGACGACAGTCCATTTCTCTTTCATGCAAAAGCCACCTTCTTATAATTGCCTTTGCTGGATGTGATAGTTTCTTCACATGATGCATGAATTTGCGAAACGCATAATTTAAATTATAAAGTTTATCTGAAGAAATAGTATCATATTCGGAAGGGTCCAAGTTCTTAAAAGTAAAATCATAATATATCATGTTTATAATATTCTGTTATACTCTGTTTCATAAATCCCTTCACGATGTGGGGATAATTTGCCACCATTACTGTGTTATTATTTAAGTCAAGATCCATTTAACCGGTATGATATGTAGTTACAACTCGTGTTTAACAAGTCGTGTGTATACTATATCTACTATCTGATATACCTAGGATTCGTGAAAATAAATAGAACATAGTATATGAGTACTTATCATCACGTTTACTAGTGCTTGGCACTTCATGAAGTTGATTTGAGAAAATACACCAACATTGAATCAAGAACGCAGGAGACATCCTTGTAGGTAATAAAGTGTATCATTAACCAATGGTTGAAAATAACTGACATTTCGACACGAGCACATGTGTACCTAACAACCATTGTTTCAGCGCAAGATCCCGCATTTCTGCGACGTTATACGACACTTGTACGTGACATGATTCAAATGGAATAGAATGGGTAACACAAAGGTTGCTGCACCTGAAAGAGTGTCATGTGACTTTTACGACATTCTTGCATATTTTTGTTTAAAGCTCGCTCTTGCTCGGGCACTTCATGATTTCACGGCGGTTTCGTTAAAGTCATACGCCACACGCACATCATGTGGTTAATCTGTCCTCGTAAATACGAACAAATTGTTAAGGTACGATTTGTAGTTGAAGTGTTCAATTTATAGTAACTGCATCCAAGTTACTTACAATGCAATAACGTTGACCTCTGTAATTACAGATCGGAGCTTGAGAACGGGTATAACTGCACTGCATCTATAGACGTGTCTTTGTTTCAAACCTGAAGTTTGACCTTTAACGGTGATGTTCCAAGGGTTCAATTACTTTCTGTCTCAGGATTTTGAATGTGTCAGGGAGAGTAAGATCAGCTGCAACATTTGACCCCTACCAGGACCTCATATAAACTCTAACAGATCCTGGTGAACCTTATACTTCTACAGAATGTAACGAGAAATGTGGGTATAACTGTATACGCTGATACCAGTGACATGACATGTAGCTTTCAACTATTTGCAAAATGAACGCATTAAAATGAAGTTGGAAATGGAATTTCTATCTTGATTCCAAGTTTCGAATTTTGTCAATGGACTGATTTTGCTATATATAAATTTGGTAACGTACCACGGCCTGGCCATAGTTAAAGTCACTTATTTTAATCATTGAAAACTATTGGCTGAATTCATGCTGGATGCATACTGATACTGGACTAAGTGTAAGAATAAATCCCATAAATGATGCCGTTATCCAGCGCTGCAAAGTGCATACCCTGTAAAGTGTATGTTGGAATGGACTGTTTTCACAGCCTTTGCAAGATTACGAGATTTAGTAATGACCAAGTTGTGTAACAGGTTTTAAAAGTTTGAAAAGTGTGTGCTTGTTTAGAAGTTCCATACGAAGTGGGAATCACGTTTAATGCATCGTGTGAAGACGATAAGATAGGCTTATTATTTCACACCGCTGTTGGCTATTTTATTTGAGATCACGTGTTACCGTTATTGCCCATCAAGATGTTCTCTCAGTCATCAAAAGTAGAGTTGCAGATTTAAGTATCTTTTCGATCCCAAATCTCGGTGGATCTCGCGTGATTACGAATTCCTGTCATATCCAATCACCATTGCTAAACTCCCGCCTTTTGAAGAACTAGAGATTAGAGCAGACGACTGCGACAATTATCACGTGGTCTCAGGGGAGCAGCACATTATTCACATGCACGTTGTAACAGCGCCATCTAGCGGCACGTGATCTTCATGCTAATGTGTTACTTCGTGTAGCTTGTTTTAGGTTTGCCGGCCATCAGAATTCTATCAGTCCCTTATCACATGGTAAAAAGACTCGGGAAAATTGCAAATCTCTTAATAGGTTCTCCGCGAACCACAATTCAATTTCTCCGCCGTGGCCTTTGAGCTACTGGGGCCGAATAAGTTGACTGTAAAGACCGAGAGAAGTCAAAAGGTTGACACTTTTGGAGAAGAACTTCCTTAAAGATGCAGGCGTAGTTAATTACCCCCTTCCGTTTCTAGAATCGTGATTATCCATATAAACTCCCTTTAAATTAATCTAATTATGTTCCCTGAAAGTTTCTTGCGGTCTGGAAGAGGTAGAGATGATTAAGGATAGATAAAAGTTGTCATAATGTCAAAACGAAACTTTGAAAAATGTAATTTAGGTTTGTGGTATTCTAAGATATTCTTTAGTATTCTGCTGTTCGTTATTCGTCTGATAATTTTCATCATCTAGGAAGTTGTAAAGGATGAACTCATGATTGTATTTTTATTGACATTAAGTAAAGTAGAAATTTATTTAGATGGTTATCTCGATTTCCCGAACTAAACTTTCTCAATGATCATCAGCAAATGTCAAAAAGTAATTAGAATTTGATAGTTATGTCGGTGGGAATAAAACTTGATAGACAAGGTCATTGAAAGGTCAATGGGAACTCAGATACGCTGATATTTATAGCAAATGTCATCTTCAAATCGACACTCATCATTATTATATTTTTTCAACTTCGAACAGCATTATTCATGATCTGCATATTATCAAATCCGTACCAAATTTCGGTATTTTAAAACCGCCGAAAGCTATGATGCATAAATCGTTGCAGACGTGTATTTCTATACAGAGACATTCAGGATTCAATATATATTATGTTGTCAACTTCCCAAGGTAAAATGTTAGAGATAAATTATTCATGATCTGATCATCAAATGGTACCGAATTTCGACGATTCAAAACTGCTGCTAGCCAAGAATAAAAGATATGAGAGGGTACAATATACATTGGTTTCAACAAGTTATCGTTTGTCATTAGGTACATTCTCAACATTCTAACGGTAATAAATTAATACCAATAACAAAAGTTCAAAATTACTCGTTTTAGAGAATTTAAGTGACCCAAGTATTCAAATTTTGTGTTGTTTTTTATAATTGTTTCACATTTTATCATTTGTACACAAATTTATATTCTCTACTTCCAAAAGCAATTACATGTTAGTTACACGCTATTTTTAAAATGAATAAACCTCGGTAATTCAATGCTTCAAGATCGTAATCCTAAAAAAATGCCGACATACCTTTTTTTTATATCTTTACATATAATTCACACATATTTCGGATTCACATTTTTTACACATCCTTCAGGATGCCTTGAGTTGCAGTCAATGACAGAAATATGTCATATGGTTGATTAGGAAGCGAATTGAAGTCGTTTAGATCGCATTTAAAAGAAACCGCCGGTTGGTTCTTCGAGCTGGATCGCTGACTGTAAACTGTCATTAGAGAGGAGATGTAAATGGAACATACTGCGCGCCTCCATTAAACCTGTCTACACAGAGGAGAGAAGTGCTTCAAGCCGCTGAGCTTATCAAATCGAATCTTGTACGCAACATCCGGTGACAGCTATGACCGGAAACGAGACGTCGAGGCCGGAAATCCAATATGGCGATAGCGTGGATAAGATCCGATTACAAAACAAGGGGAGACTAGATATCATCTTTGATTTCCGGGTTCTTTTTAGGAATGCATGCATGAGCTGGAGACGTATTAGTAAACACGATGGATGACATTCATCTCTCCAGGAGTCGTCTATTGTAGTTGGGGAGTATTGTCAGGGTTAGATGGGGTAATTGTTAATGCTGTCTGATCCCTTTTATAACCATGGTTCCATTCAATTAGTAACCAACAATCAGAAATATATGACTTATTAAGAGTCTATACATGTAACTAAATCTACACTTATTGTGAAAATGTCCATATCATTACACATCTAATCACCCGTATTCATGAAACATTAAAACATGTCATTATTTCATTGTCTTCTGAAGACATTGGTTTATACCCCTCGAAAACTTTGAAACGCATAAGATAATATCGATTTTGACCGAAGTATCTGCAGTAGTCCCATATAAAACCTACTCCACGCGGATTCGCTTTAATTTGAGTTGCCAGTTTCACTGAATTTAAATAAATGTCAAAAGAAACTTCAAAACTGGAATATTTCTTTTTTATCTCCAGCGTTTCAGAAAGGCAATAGCCGAGTGTGATCGACTCGTAGCATGTTGGAAGACGGTTGACATATGAAAAGTCCATTTCTTAATTGCATTTGGAGGTGTATATGTGACACTTGATATTTTATTGATCACTGGAAATGACACTGCAGCGTTGCTATTTACATTTAGACATAAATATAATGAAGTTGTCAGTCAAGTGTCAGCACGACTTTCAGAACAAGGGATAGAGCATGGACCTTGAATATAAAACCTCACTCTTTCTTTCATTGGTATTTTAAGCGAATGCCTTTCACAATTGTACTCCGTCTTTAAATTATTGAACTAGGAAAGCGAGTAAGTCTTACCATAGTGTCCTTTATAAAGCCACTGCCTTCTCTGTGACGTTCAGCAAAAATGAGTGCGATTCAACACTAGAATGGTGACCTGTTTCATGGTTAGATGATCTTTTAGTTTTGAAGGTCCCTGCCCGACGCTAAGACATGGGCTGAGGGACGTGTGGTGTCGCCCTTTTGGAATTGTGTTTCTGCTTAGTAATTAATAGAGGATACTAAACGACATTCTATTTAATACCACTTTTATTAAATGATTTCATGATTTGGTAAAAATCGAGCGAAAGCGAGTATGATACGAAATCATTCACGAGTTTAATAAAAAAAAATGGTATTATATGAAAGGAAGTTTAGTATTCTTTTGATTACTTGCCAAACTTAACTAAGTAAAATTGTCGACAGGCGTGCTGAAACTAAGACTGCCACGAGGCATGTACCATTGTGATGATGGTACGACTATTGTGACGTCACAACTGTTCATTGTCGAGTTTAGTACTTTTATTTATTACGCGCTGATTAAGTTGCACGAACACATAAACAAGGAATGGTACAAACTTCATTGCGACCGCGGCGCTGATATTGTGACGTCATGTGTTAACCATTATGACGTCACGTCAATCGAAAGCACGCGATGTTATTACACAATGTAAAATAAAAATAACTGGGTGGGAATTGTCCTAGTTGGCAATTTTCCTAGGTGGCAATTGTCCGGGTGGCAATTGTCTTGCTTCCATTGATAAAGATATGTGAAGCCGATCTGTAAGCGCAATATGGCAGCTGCAGCCATTTTGGTTAAAGCAGATATATTATAATAATGTGAGTAGCGCAGTGAGCATCCATTCGAGTGGGAAAGTGTGCCATCTGACTTTATCTTAAAATTTTATTTTTATTTACTGTGTCTTTATGTTTCTGCAAAATAAACTGAATGACTTAGGGACGACGGCTAATGGCAATTTTGATGTACAATTTTTACTTTTATAAAAGTTTCTTTCTTTACCATTTTTTAGAGAAAAAAACAATTTATCCGACCTTTAACTATAATTTCAAAAGAGAATTTATAAATGTATTTTGAATGTATCTATTTCAGAATAACATTGGTGTCATGATAATAACATTTACATCAAGATATTCATCTTGAAAACATAATCCACGTTCAAATAATTCAAGTAATTGTAACTCTACAGAAAAAAAGAGATTCAAGAGGACATTAAGTGACAAATACAATAGAGGAAATGTGAGTGAATCGCTACAAACGAATGAAGACAACAGGTGTTTAGGATGATGTTAGGTTTGTCAGGTCTTACCGGAAACACCCGTCATTCTAGATTTGTGTGGTTGTTTTTCGTAGTTGAGAAAAGATTTCCAAATGTGCATTTCATACCTTCTTTAAGATTTGACAATGCAAACGCCCCTGCTCATTTAATACATTATTGATAATGTGTTATGGTTATACAACAACTCGGATTCATACATAACACAATGTAAAAAAAAGTTTTTGCAAAATTGTTCTCATTGAATTACTTGATAATTTATTGCGAAGTGAGTGATTCGTTATATGTTGTTGCACAACTCATTTGCAAATAATTATCCAACATGTTCTATGCTGCATCACCATTCATCTTCCTGACAGTCCATGTTTCTCTGTCACATAAAATGCACTAGCTTGCTCTCGTTGTGAAGAGTGTGTTTGTATCTGATTGATTCTCTTTAACAAATGGTCCATGTTTGTATTAATACAAAGACATTTCTTAACCGTTTCATATCAAATTGTGTCTCTATTCACCCAGCAAGTTGCAGATCATACATATCATACTTGATATGAAATATGTGCAGTTAGTGGCAAGCATTTATATGGTTTGGACGTTCTTTGTTTTCATTCGTTTATTTGAGTCTTATATTGAATCCTATTAAAATTATTGTATACATGTATACGAAATACAGGATATTCAATGTCAGTTCAGTAATGTCAAGAATTATTTCAATTATCTAAGTGATATATTCTAAGCAATCACTACAAAAACAGCAAAGTGATATACAGTATCTTTGGATCGAAAACCCAGCTGATAAGTTGATATGCTTGGTTCAGCGTGTGGATAATCAGGAAGTGTAAACGCGCCTAGTAGCAGCGTCTGGTGAGATGAAAGATGACAGCGAGATATTGTCCCATGTTTCTGCACTTACCTAATATGCCTAATGGCTATTTTTGTTGATAAAGTTGTGAATGATTGGTGCTCACATAACCACAGAACACCTTTACCATGTCCATCTGGTGATCCAGTTCATGGTTGATTGTCTATTGGAATCTTGTTCAGCAAATATTTGATTGATGGGTGCTCCTTGGAGGTAATGTTGTTAAATATAAAGCAATTTCGTTTGCATTCGTTGAGAACTTAATCAAGGTCTACGTTTTGCATAGTCATACAAATGTAGGTTTATGCACGAATATTTTCGCAGTGTTGGTTAACATCTCCTATATACCAAGTAGTATTTTGAATGTTTAAAACCCACGAGTCTGCAGTGTTGATTTGCACAAAACCATATTTAAAACGTTATGGGTTAGACACGAATCACGAGGTTTATGAAGGAAGTATGCAGTATATATCGCTCGTTTTCGGCAAACCAGCTGATTAAGTGCATTATATTATACTTGTCTATCTCTGAAGCATTGGTTTAAACATGGCAAATACCAATCCGGCAAAACATTTATCGTGAATGTTCAGCAAACAATGCAAGCTGTTGATGGTATTGCACTTGCTTATGGTTGCACTTCAGTAATATTTCTCATATTGATATTGTCCATAAAAGCACGAACCTTGTATTATATAGAGTACATAAATTCAAGTGGTTTGCGGTAACATTAAATTAAAATACAAAAATAGTTTCAGCATATTTTATAAGTTTTCATATTCTAGATAAAAAGATGTTTACCAGAAAACAGTGCTTTTCTTATGTATTCATCTGCCAAATGTTGCCTTTCACAATTTGAATTATGTTTGGCTGTACATCAATGTAAACAGAATTACATTGAAAACCCATATATAGAACAAATTGTGTCTGATGCTTTTGATGAACCATCGCACTCAAAGTCTTCAAATTTGGCGACGCCCTACATTTTGGGGTGACACAGCCATAGAGGTGTAACAAGACATCGCTGTATCGCAATATTGACATCGTAACCTGCAATAGTTTGTATCGATACAAAAACATTCTAGACATTATGCCGTGATAATATCGGGAAGGTTGGCAATACATTAATGTAATGATGTATAATGTAATGATGTATACATTGTCACTTTTCAATTGGCAACAGCCTATATTGACAGAGTACACAGCCACCAGTCGGATTTGGTAACCTTAACCTTATTTTCAAGGTCACACCATCTTGTTAAAGCTATATCGTGACTCGCTGTACCCAATGTTTCCAAATTTGGTGACAACGTTGTTTGGTGGAGTATGCAGATACAGTTCATCTTCGGTGACCTTGACTTTATGTTCAAGGTTACACTGCTTATGCGGTATATCATAACCCTTTGCACAAAATATCTTCAAATTTGGTGACATCCTTCATTGGGGAATGATGCAGACACAAAGTCACTTTTAGTGACCTTGAAGTTCAAGGTCACCACAACACTTTGACCATTTTCCAAACTCTTGATAATGCATTTCTCATGAACAGCAGCAGTCATGTTTTGTCATCATGACACTTTCTACCATAAATGCAATGTAAAAAGAAAAACTTTTGATCAAATGATAAATGCGCCTTACTTCACTCAACTTTTCGGCGGTGGACATTGCCATGTTAGTGGCAAAGACTTTGAGGCTCAGACTTAGCCTTAATTCTGCTGAGATAACAACAGCACACATTGTACAAGACCCTATGTTTCGAACATAAAAAAACTAAACGCTATGTCACTAATTACCTCTGTAAATGATTAGCAAGTGTCATCATTGAGGATCGTTAATTGCATTTAAGAGATTCACAATTGAAAATTTGAACTTGCTTCTAATCAATCAAGGCAACGCAGAATATCTCCTAGTCGCCAATGAAAATCCAAAGTGGATCTATTATTCAATACAGATGGTTATGAAGAGAAGTGGACCACATTATCATGCCATTCTATCTTTTGACCGCATTTTACAACGTTGACTGAGCAAAAAGAGAGGCAATGTCAAATGCTTGATTCAAGGTTTAAAATATGGATGATGACATTCCTCAGTACTGGGGCAGAGGAAATTGGAAACCAATTTGTACTTGTACGTACAGGAGCACCTGGGTACAGGTTTTTGCCTTAAAACGATTTCGAGAGAAAAGAATGTATTGCTTAACTCCTGATTTGCTCAAGGGTAAGTTCCAATCTGGAAAAGGAAATCAGCATGTCCTAGGTTGTTTGCTGGAACCGTTGGAAATCTGGATGATTGTTGTATAAAAAAAGGGGGGGGGTCAGGTTCTATTGGATCTATCTGGAAACACTCGAACCATCAGAAACAGGATGGTCGAAGTTCTATTAGATAACAAAGCAGCTTGAACCGTTATAGGCAGGATGGTCGAAGTTCTATGAGATAACAAAGCAGCTTGAACTGTTATAGGCAGGATGGTCGAAGTTCTATGAGATAACAAAGCAGCTTGAACTGTTATAGGCAGGATGGTCGAAGTTGAGATATCAAGATAGGCTAGAACCAGTTGAGACAGGATCGAACAGATTCTATGATATAATAATACACTTTTGGGAATAAAGTTGCCTATAATATAATATATGATGCTTCGAGTTAGTTGTGGTTCTAGAAGATATACAGAGAGAATTGAACCTTTGCAAATGAGGATGATTGCGGTATGCGATTACAAGAAAAGCTTAGACCGTGGGAAATCAAGATTGTTCAGGATTCGTTAAACATCAGGATAGATCAGATTCTATGAGATATAAAACAATCTGCAACCATTTAATACCCAAAAAAATCTTGAATCTTGGAAATCAGCATTGTTACGGTTATAGGCGGGATAAAATAGATGTGAGAATTTATTAGGAAGAGAGAAATTCCTGGAACTTGAAAATCAGGTTCGTTCTGGTCCTATGAGATGGAAGGGAAAGTTGGAACTGTTAGATTAAGTCGGTTTGAGAACCGGTAAGCTATCAGGTTTATTGTGGGGATATTACATAAAGAGGATCGATCAGGTTGATTCTGTGAGGTATCAGGAAACTGTGGAACCGTTAGAAATACGATAAGTTATAAGATGAGCTGGCATCGAAGAAAAAATCTAGAGTTATCATATATATATATATATATATATATATATGTTAGTATACATAGAAAGAAATTCAAATAATAATACTTTCACTGATTTATTTTATAAGTCGGTTGGTTTATAAATAAAAACATTCAAAACATATTCTCGAATCATGTCACAATATATCTCTTATACTTATATCCAGACTATTTTCTAAAATGTGATTACATATGGGAACCTCAATTAACGCAAACTGAAAGAAGGTAAGCAGGCTCTGAAACTGTTTGTTCCCAAAGAACAATATCCTAAATAGAAAGGTCAGTATGTCCTTGTCAGTAATACTCTGAAGGTCAGTGTGACCTTCGGTATCAATTTGTAATGAACACGTTGAGGTTCAATGAAAGAATGCAAGCTGTCAAATTCCTTCAAGAGAAGGTAACATCTGGGCTTTAAATTAATTTCACGGAATTTCCAACCTTGTCAGAACGTCTTAAAAAACATGGTTTAATTCAATAAATTTGGAAACTTTTCGTTTTGTTCTTGTCATTGTGGAAATATGAAGAATAATATATGCTGAAGTGCTGTTTTCTTGCTTAACTCTTCAAACAAACGTAATATGTGCGTCGATCAAATGAGATGAAACACTTGATAACACTGTTTTAACACTACAACGAATGAAGACATTTCCTCTCAACATTGTTTGCAAAATTCCCGTAAACATCAAAGTTTGAAACTAGTGATTACAGGGTACAGTAAGATTATCAAAGTTAGAAAGAGTTAAATAAGTTATACAGTTGAAACACAAAAGTTTGTGCTAAACTGAAAAACAAATTAAGGTTTCTATGTCAGTGCAGCAATTGACAAAAAATGCAACACTCAAAGGGATTGGATTATATAGAAATAGAGTAAAGGAAGAAACTGTTGAGATACAGCTATACGTTAAAAAAACATTTGTCAAAATTTCCAACTTGATGGTTTAAAGACACGAAACGTTTCAACGTAATATCGCTTAAAATCGTGTGTAGATCCGTTATAACCCATTTGTTTGAACGTTATCGACTCCTTCAGTTAAAATAAAAATGTTCAAGATTAGATGTTTCCTTTGGGATTAAAACAAACCATATGGCTTGGGTTTGATAGATGTCTCTTTTAACATTCGGTCTGTGATTATCGTGAGTAGAGGCAATTCCATTTCCTTGAAATGTGAAAGGTTCCAGTTATGTTTCTCAGACTTAAATTGTGAAATCAAGAAAAGATTTAAGTTTAGTTAAACCAAACGGTTCCAATGCTCCTGAATGACGATTCCTCTTTTGAATTTACATGTCAAAAGTAACGTTTATGTTTAAATCTCGTCTAGAAGTATTCGAATTTAAAACTCATATTGTTCCAATACTTCATACATATCACTCCTTCTTTGATCTAATTGAAGAAGGAGTTACTTCGTTCAATGTAGCTAATTAATCAAATCAAAGCAAATAAATAAATAAAGCCATGGGCTCTATAGCTCATTAGTACTTGCATAATTTTATTTCCTGAGATTGAAGATCTAAATGAAAAATAGAACCATTGGCTCTACAGGTCATTATTTTTTATGATTTATAGTCAAGACTCACCTGCGAAATAATAAGTTTATAATATAAGTTCAACGAATCATTAACAAGCATGTAATTCTAGTGTTTTCATTAGAATAAGTAGAAAAATAACTCAATGTCTCTTACTCCCATGTTTTGTGCATATGCTATCTAAAAGTGTTAAATGGATAAAAAGAAAACATCAGCAAATATGCCTGATACAGGGATAAAATCATTTTCTTCTGACATATTGAGAGGGAGAGAGAGGCGGGAGGTAACGTGCTTCCTCCCACACATATCATTACGTAACATGTAGCTCACATTACAAGTCAGTGGTTTCACATATAGCTAAGAGGTTGTGCCTAATATGTAACAACCACATTAAAGTTGCACCCCTGCCACGCCCTTACTTTTGAAAGTAGGGTAATGGGATTCACAAATCTTAGTCTCCACCCATCAAAGATTATATTCCCAAAATGCTTTCTAGCATCACTGGTTCTTCAAAGGGGCACACTACATTAAAGTTGCACCCCTGTCACGCCCTTAATGTTGGAATGGAATTTACAAACCTCAGTTTCAATCCATCAAACATCATACTCTTACAATTTGAACTTTCTAGCATTACTGGTTCAATGGGAAAACCCGTTTAAATAGTTTAGGGTGGACCACCCTGTCACGCCCATATATCTAAATATAAAATGGGGAATGACGCCCTATGTGCAAGGTGACTCCCAACTCAATATCAGCTATGGCTGTGTAGCGGAAGAAGTTGAAAATATTAAATGTTGACACCCGACGGACGACGGACGACGGTCAATGCCATAAGCCCATCTGGCCGTTCAGGCCTGATGAGCTAATAAGCTGACATTATTACAATGCGTCGTACATGTAACGTTTCTGTTATAATTACATATGAATGATTTTAGTCGCTTGAAGAAAAAATGATGAAATCTGAAAAATAAATGATTCCTTGTTGAATAGTTGTTATCAAAGAGTCTTAACATACGATGTTTTCCATATGAATACTGTAAAGTAGACTATATTACCACATTGTTCAATATTGTTGAATTTGTACTACATTGATATACATTTTTAATGACAATGACACGTGTACATACAGTTAATGTATTTTGATGAAAAGTTTAAAGACCGAAATGAAAGTTCTCAGAAACCAGCATTGTGAGTTCGAAGCAAGGATGACCGTTAAGCAGACAACATCTATGCTATGTTTCTGACAGTTATCTATTGAGATTAGCTTAGAATCCTATAACTAATTCAGATCAAACAGTACGAATATACCATATGTTCTGATACTGTATTGAGAAGACGCAGGGGATGTTTTAATATATTCTGTGATGCACGTGATTTATTAGATCAAATAATGATCAAACGTTGCCATGGTTTCAGTTGGGGTTTAAATACTACAATAAAATAGTCTTGTTGTGAAACTTTTTGATATATATATGTTTTGTCTGAATCGCATGTAAAAGCAGATTTGGTTTATTAACGCTTGAATGTTAAAGTAATTTTCCGTTTAAGAAGAAAACAAACCAGAGATGAAACGTTGTTGTGGGGGAGTCATGTTTGCTTCAATGACGCTTAGCTTTGTGTTGGTTCCTACGGTTTAACCAGTGCTGTAATAATGGTAATAATAATGGTATTTTATCTTATCGAAGAAGCTATTCCCCTTGAACAGTAGTTATGATCAGAAGCTTTAAACTTTTAAAATTTCTATCTAAAAGGTGTAAAAGTCAACATTCCAATCTATAATGTTTATTTCTGAGACGATTATGTTGAATTTACATCCAAAAGACGTTCGAGTGTATTGAATACTTTTAACAATGCTTCTTAGACCGTTATTCACATGTTTCATAACCAGAAGTTCACCATGGCTCAAAATGAATTATACTACAAGGACATTTATTTTAAAACCGCCACCACAACCACACTTTTGTTTTAGGTGAAAAGTCAAAACAACTCCTGGTTTTCAAGTTACCGAATATTCTTGCCAACCTTCGAGTCGAAAAATGGGAAAACATGAAAAAGGCAATCAATTTCCACTCGAGCTGGACTTCTGCACCTGTGTCCAATTATTTCTCCAGAGTGGCTGAATCTTTTAAACTCGTGCAGGAAACAGGAACAAAGATGAAATCCCTTTTTTGTCTGGGAAGTCACTCTGCTTTAGTCGTAGAAATCTGGCAAATCCTGATTTTACGTGCAATGCTGAAAAGACTTGAGAAGCGTTTTTGGAATAATCTAATATTTTCCTAGGTTGAAAGGGTCTGCTTCCATGATGATTCTGGATGAAGAAGATTCAATTGTGTTCGTTTGATCTGGCCGACCTTACGTAATTGTAACTGTCGTAAATGGATTGTCCCTCTCTTCCACTCCGTCTTCATGCTTGGAATGAACAATACGTATTTCAAAGAGGTATTTCGTTTGTTAAGGAATGCAATGGTATTACTGGATTATGTACAAATGTTACCCATGTTAACGTATTACAGTGCTAATATATGTATAGTAGTATACATGGATTTACAAAAAGGTTATTTATGTTAACGTATTGCAGTGGTAATACAATGGTATAACATTTTAAGTACGAAGAATGTATCTTCAAATAAATGTGTAAACAGGAATATCATTTTTGAATTTCGTTTCCACAAAAATATCCAAATAGAACCCTCTCTTCTCACTAGTTCTTACATTGACAGAAAAGTTCAAATGATCTAGTGTAAAACTTGAACAAATAGAACTGGTGATACACGTTAAACTAACAAAGATACTGGCTTGTCTGGCAAACAACGTTATTAAAGTATTTTCAATATAAGGAGAATCTCACCCAAGTGTCTTCTGATATAAAATATATCAACACGAGTTGATATAGTTACAAATATCCGAGGCTGGCGGAGGATATTTTACCTTTATCAACGAGTGTTGATATATTTGATATTAGAAGACACGAGGGTGAGATTCTATTTATTATCAAAATAATTCTTCATTACGTTTTAATGGAAAATATACATCTCTGAGCACTGCACTGCCATTTGACTGTTAATGCGGTGAGGCATAGCATTGTGACGTCATCATGTTTTTGACATCATAGAATTGTGATGTCATTACTTGATGATGTAAATGATGTAAATGTAAATGATATCGCTTGATCTGCTTGAACTGCAAATCTATGTATGGCAATTGTAGTTTAACTTATCTGTATCGAATCCTGTACGACTATAGAAACATATACCACAACTTGCTTACTTGTTTACTCAAGTATTTCTTCAGTAATATGTATCTTCAATAGATTTAGATGTATTCAAATCGATCCTATACACTGATGGGCAAAAGAAAGTATATCGCTCAGTTGAATTTATCATTTGTATAATTTTCAAAATCAAATATCTCGAGTTTTCGACGTCGTATTCAAAAACGGACTAACTCTACACGGTTTTAAAAAATATATTAAAATTCTAAATTTAAATTTTGAGATCCCCAGAAATTGATTTTGATGAAACAAAATTGTTCATCGACATAAAACACATACTCTGTGTTAAAATCAATAAATGTGCCTCGTCCTGCACACATTTTGAACATGGTAGGGGTCGTTTTGGTGTAAATTTCATTTCTTACCCCTGTCTACTTTAAATAATGATATTTTAGTTAAAAAACAAGAGAATTAGTGAGCACAGCTCACTCATGATACCCCCGCTCTTAACATTGGTCAAAGAAACATGTTTGAAAATAGCAAAAGGGCATCAATGTTTAAACTTTTGTATGAACATACCATTATATATAAGTATTATTATAGCAGAGTAAGTGTTACACTTGTAGGCATGTTTTAGAAGTAAAAGTTGAAAAAGTTGAAAAATGGCATTAAATATGCAAATGAGGGTATGAAACATACAATTATGCAAATGAGGGTATGAAACATTCAAAAGGCAGATGTACACATCGTGATGATTATATGTATCAAGTTACAAGACATTTGAACAGTTAGTATTTGAGTTATGAGTGGAACAAAAACTGTGAATGGCAAAGTCGAAAAACGGAGAAAATTGGCATAAATTATGCAAATGAGGGTATGAAACATACAAAAGGCAGATGTACACATCATGGTGATTGTACATATCAAGTTTCGTAAAATTTGAACAATTAGTATTTGAGTTATGAATGGAACAAAAACTGTGAATGGCAAAGTCTAAAAACGGAGAAAATTTGCATAAATTATGCAAATGAGGGTATGAAACATACAAAAGGCAGATGTACACATCATGGTGATTGTACATATCAAGTTTCGTAAAATTTGAACAATTAGTATTTGAGTTATGAGTGGAACAAAAACTGTGAATGGCAAAGTCTAAAAACGGAGAAAATGTGCATCAATTATGCAAATGAGGGTATGAAACATACAAAAGGCAGATGTACACATCATGGTGATTGGACATATCAAGTTTCGTAAAATTTGAGCAACTGGTTTCAGAATTATGAGCGGAACAAAAACCGGACGGACGGACGGACGGACGCACGGACGTGCTGACCGCTATATAACCCCGACTACTTCGTAGCGGGGGTATAATAAAACAGTCACCAATTAAATCATTCAAACTACAGCCGAAAGGTGTTATTGTATCGTGCCATAATCAAATGCATCTCATTTCTTTAAAATATTGAATTAATCGAAAACAAGTGAGTGTTATACTTTCTTTTGCCCGTCAGTTTAATATTGTCAAATTTATAACAACTACGTTTGTGAATGTTGGAATGTTTATAAGAAAAGTTTAATATTTGCGAACAAATGAACACTTTTAAAAATATAATGATTATCGAAATGTTTTACATCGGTCACAGTTTTTACATATGAATAGAGAACAATTATCGAATTAACATTAATTACAACTTTCCAGTTTCTATGTATATCCAACACTGTTCAGATTTTGATTGTGTTTATCCCCTCATATTTCAGTATGTCGACAGATGGGCGAAGGCGTGTTTGCTATCCTCGGACAGAAGGAAATGAAATCCTCCGACATCGTCCGATCTTTCACAAGCACTTTCCACATGCCATTTCTCACCCCGAGTCTCTCCCGGATAGCTGTTGGTGATGACTCGGAGTTTGAACTGCACATGCGCCCTGACTATACTTACGCCATAACTGACGTCATCGACTACCTCAGCTGGAGACAGGTCCACTTCCTGTATGACAGCGATGAAGGTGAGTGTCATAAGGGGAGATAACTTCTTTTCAGATTCTCTAAAATATATTAAACTAAAAGTGGTTGAAATGGGATTCATTTCATTTAAACGTCTTATATTTATATTACAAACTAATGATGCTACGTGTGTAGATGTATTTCATTGCCTGTGACATCACAGATTATGACCGTGACGTCACAAAAGATGTTTGTCATGCTTTTCAACGATTTTACTGCGGAAAGCAATAGGAAAATATGGGTAAGGAAAACATAGGTTATGGGTAAAGGAGCATTATACTCATAAGACTACAAGGCGACTTTCACGAATATCGATCTTATTTTGTATAACCCATGTTATTGCTCAGTTAATAAAACATTAAGTCGTTTTGTGAAATTCGTGTGAATATACATCAGCTTTAAATGGTAACGCAACTTTAGACCAAACAATTTCTTTTGGTTGAAATAAATTTGTTTTGCGATTAGTCCAATCATAATAAAGAAATTAATTTACAATCAAAAGTTAATAAGACCGATGAAGAAAGCCTTTGATTCCTTGTATTTCAGGATTGTTACGTCTTCAGCAAATATTCTGGTCACTACGGGATCAGCCTTACGTGGAAGGGTTCGCCGTCCAACGACTCCAGGACGTCAGGGATGTTCACGATGAGCTCCGTCTCCTGGACAGGACGTACATTGGTGGAATGAAAAACTTCGTCCTTGACCTTTCCTCTCAAGAAGCATACGAGCTTGTCCTACGGCAGGTAGCTATCAAATCATTTATTAAACCATAATTCCTTTGTTGCTTGCAGATATATTTCAAATCGCTGACATTTGACTAAAGCTAAATCTATCAAGTATTATACGTTATCGTTGCCTTAGGAAGATCATGTTCATGCGTTAAAGAAATGCAATTACATGATTTCGATAAGCTAAAAGATTGCAAGGCTTTTTTTCCATTTCAGCAAAACAAAGTTATCAAGTATCAACTATAATATTTGCCGCAGGAAAGATATCATTATTCATATATAAATAAATGTACGAGTCGGAAAGAAATGTAAATGTTATAAGATCTCACTATTAACCTAGTTTTATGCCATGATATAAATCTATACGAGGGCACGTCAGTAATACTGGTTTGAACGCGTGTCATATTTCTGTATCACCTTTAGCTAGTCTGTACCTGAGGCCTCCAGAAATGTGAACAACCTTTATAAACACCAGCCAAGGCTATTTGTAAAGCTGATAATTCCCCTGTACACAGTAACTAGTTCGCATATTACTACAATGAACTGACAATAATCCCCAGTAATTATGTGGCAAGTCTGGCACACCGTTCGTAGAAACCACACTGTCGGAAAGGTTAGATAATTACACCCATTTGCAATGTCGTTAGTGCTCGTGCTTCTAGGATACAGTCACAGATACTCCTATCCAAACTTGTGCGCAATTACAGGATAGGAATTAGTCTGCGGAAGCACCGTCCAGCTAAAGATACCACTTATGGGTTTATTTATACAGTGTTGGTATTGATTCATATTCGCTGGAGAATTTCCTCTGTGAATGAGTTATCATTTACCATGAAGCAACTTGTAAATGATCGCCGGAATCAATAAGTTATCCCATAGAGATGGTACTCAGACGCTTGAGGGGGCCAGGGCGCGTCAAGATCTCGCTGCAGTGAATAGGTTGCCGTTCAGATGAGTCCAGATAACGGTGTTGTCTGGACTAATTGACTTGCTTTTAAATATACAAGTATTTATCTGCAAACATATCAGTGTGTCGTTAATTTGAATAAACACTTTAGGAGTATTCTCAAAAGAACATAGATACGGATATTGCAAATTTTGATTTTTTTTTATATAATGAAAAGAGTTAAAATTCTTCTCAAAAACATTTTTTGGAAATGTCATTGTTTTTTATCATATATGTATAATGCACGTATTAAAATGTTGAGTTTAAACTAACCTTTGACAGCAATATTAGTTTTCAAAGTTCATTTTGTCTTTGAATCAAAGCAAACTCTTACTAAAATATTTCCCACATTGATATGCACTAAGTTTAAACTCTGTCAAAACCTTGTTGTTAGTTATGTTATCTGGAGCATTCATCAACAGCATTATTTTATGACCGTATTTCAATTCTCCTTTTGATTATCAATATGTTCGACCTTGTAGACGGTATCTTTCAACGCTGATAAATGAAAATTAGTTTTAAAATTCACCGCATATGGAAATCAGAAGGTCACAGGTACCATTTACATTTATAGAAAGCACATATGTTGTCTGGTAATTAGTAGACGCTTTGACATTTCACCTGAAAATAGTATCAAGGATATTTTAATCATGTGGATCATACTTTTCAAAATGACATTATAAGTTGTATTTGACAATTGAACTTTCTTTATAGATGTTCCTCTTTTTGATCACTTAAGTCACAAAGTCACCTACATTTATGATGAACGATTATTTTCTCTTAAAGGGGCAGTAGCACGTTTTTTCTCTCAAATAAGTCGATGAAATGTATTTGAAAATTAATTTCACCAATCGTAAAACACCCTTCTCTCTTAAGAAAATCAAGTTAAAAATGAGTGTACATGCTCAGTAAAGCCATGGGGATCGTTTTTGTCATTCGAAATAATAAAATGTGTTCACAATAAAATGGCCGCCATGCAATTTTTGCTTTATAGGCAACACTGTTAACACTACTACGGATAATTGGTTTCTGTTATAGGATGTTTTACCCTCTATCGTACATTTAAATGGCACAAACTATCATTATAAATAGGAAATTTGAAAAAATAAATTTAGCAAAAAACGTGCTACTGCCCCTTTAAAGTTCCATGTGTGATCTCAACAAATAATTTCAAGTAATATCAGTATTCACATCTCGCCTTTTTTTTTAGAAAAAACTCGTCTCTAAGTACACGGACATACTCTCACAATTTTAGCTCATAACTTACAAAAGGATGATTCCTAAACGACATTTTTCTCCAGCTAGCTGGGAAATGTTTACTCGTACAGACATCACAAATCTGAGTAAGCCGAGAACTGACAATAACAAGATACACAAGCTTTCCACTGAGGCGTCTCTCTCCAATGTCACTATATTTTCATTAAGAGACTTTAATCAGACCTTCTGGTTACAAGATTGTCTTCATGTTTCTTTAATTAGCTTCTCTTCAGAACAGTGGCGACCCTAATGAGAATTACTTCACTGGGAGAATTTCCTGAGAAGGTTAATTACAAAGGTCTTGTTTCTAATTTCATCATCGTTGTCATTGTCAGATAAATTGGAAATATTTTGCTCAACACGTTTGAACTTCCTCTTTTCTAAGTTCATTATCGTCATAAATACCTGACGATATTTAACATGCTGTTTTCTTTAACACTTTTAAAAAGAGTAATGAAATCTTGATTAGATTTTGTCACAGTGAGGTATGGCTTTTTACTGAGTTGTATTTTTGTCGCATTTTTCTAACGGTATTTGAGATCAACAATTTGTAAAAGTTAACACCTTTTATTAATATGATAGATTACATTGATCTTGTATACTATTTTTGTGCAAATGGTAACATCGCTTACATTACTCGGAGTTTTATTAATTTAACAGTAAAGAATATCAAGCAATTATAAGATTCTCGATAAACGATAATACGAATACATTATGAGTTTATATTAACTTATTTTGTGATTTTTTTACCATACGCTTAAAGTATTATTTTCAAACACATTTACATGGTTTCTTTAAAAAAAGGTTATTTGAAGGATTTATAAAATCAGAATTGAGAAATATTCTTGAGGGGAGGACTTAAATCGTTCAGTTCAGTTGATAGATTCTTAGAAGCAATATTGAGAATAGTATTAAGAATTAGCTCCCTCTAATCATGCAGTTCAATTGACCGATTCTTACAGCTGCATTGAGAATAATTATCAAGAATGGACTCTCTCTGATATGACTCTTAACAGCCATATTGAAACAAGGTATCAACAATGGAATGAATTGCAAAAACGTGACAAACCCACCTGGCAAGAAAGTGTGTGAGCCAGATTTCTAATTATGTAAGATCAAGTTGCCATTAAGAGTGATGGGTTGATGATGGCAGGCAATGTAATTACACACTGTACAGCTGCATACCAAAAGTTTGTTCACCTATCTGTGTATTTCAGTGCAAATATCATTTAATTTTGCATGTCTTTGACACATCTCATCAATGCGAAACCTAGGCCAAACACTTTGCATTTGTGCATTTCAGAAGACAGTTGAATGTTCCATAACATAATCCGATTTGATGTCTCATAGTAAAGAGTTACAGTTTTGACAGATCTTTGAAGTCACCAGGGCTCATCTTTTCAAAACTACAGTTGTTTATATTCTTCTGTGATCAACTTAGTCAAACATACATAATATATTTCTTCTTATACTTACTCAAAGTATGTATGAGCAATTTGACCTCAGTAAGTCGATACGACAACTTTTATTCGTAAATTAATGAAATTTGTATTTTCAAAATTTTATCTCTTATGTGTATTTCTATATGGCAAATTTCATAAACATGAGTCACTTGCACGACGATTACAAGATACGTTTGATAATGATTATTTTACTCATGAATATATGATGATTCGATGTCATTGTGATGCAATTTTTTTACAATGAACTTCAATTTACATGATATTTGCACCAAGATCCACATGTAGGTGAACAAACTTCGGTATGCAGCTGTAGGGTACCTTTTACCATGACATAGATCTGGATACACAATAATAATGAACATATCGAACACAGTTCATATAATATTGTGAACTAACAATTATAGTAATACATATTTAATTGAATGTCTTAATTCAAATAAATCAAATCCAATTTAAATTAAAATTTCAAATCAGAATATCTTAAGCAACCTCAATGTCGTATTTGACGTAAATGTGCTAGAAAGGTATAGATCATGTGTTATAATTACCAAGCCTAGAGATGAGGAGACACTTTGTCGTCCCGACTGTACGATAAAAGGTATAAAATGACATCAGGCAGATGCTTATGTACCGTTTTGACCAAATGGTATGATGAGATAAGGAGTTCACTCAAATCAGACACTTCGTTGTCGACCCAGCCGTGCGATAGAAGGTATCGACTGACCGCAGACAGATGCTAATGTACCGTTTTCAGCAACGGTGCGATTAGATGAAGAGTTCGCTCAGATCATACACTGTATTTCCGACGTACGATACAACATCTCGAATGATATCAGAGAAGATACTGATATACGTTCATACCAAATGATATGATGGATGATATCAAATAACATCAGACAATGGCCACGTTGTCTCCCTCTGAAATTGTCAACTATATCCATCCATTTACCATTTAATGCATATTATATATTAGATATAATGTACATGGGATGATTATATCATAATGTCATAGCTTAGTACAGTTGTTGGCGTTCAGTGCAGTTTGACTACCAGCGTTCGCTTGAGACATAACTACAACTACGCACTACGAAATTTTGATTTTTGAAATTTAGGTTTTGAAAGCTTTCTTAGTTCTATGTTAGTCTCAAGTGCCAATTCGTTAAAATTTGCGTTATGTGGGCCTATATGGGGATTATATTATATAACACTTATTCAAATTAAATAATTGTTCGGAATGTTACTTATCATAAAGCGAAATAATTGTTTTCAGTGGTTATTCATTTTTAATTAAATTGAGAGAGAAGACACTTCAAAATCGCCGATAGGGACTCTGCAAATAGACCTAAAAATAGCTTTAAAAATGTGAAAATGACAAATTATGCACGAAAAAACAGAGCTTTAAAATGTTATATTAACACATTATGTCATACAGTCTCAATCAAAGTCAAACAGTTCGGGGTTATAGATGGAGTTATCTAAAAATATATCATCATAATCTGTAGCAAACAGTATCATCCACATACGTCTGAAATGAGAAATGTATAGGCTTTAACCAATAGGATGGTTCATTAGGTGGCTAAAATCAATGCCATACGTCAACATCACTTAAAAATATTCTCAATCAAAGTGTGATGTTATTTTAAATTGAAATTTAAAATAAAGATTAAGTCATTGAGGGGCTGATCGTGCAGGAAATTGACAGTGTATTCCCCCTCCAAGAAGAGCAAGAACACGAGGCGATTGGGAAGGAGGCAATCAATGACATCTTCAAGGGAAAACATTAACCACTCTTCCATTTCAGTCAGTCTTTCAGAAAAAAATAGGTTAGAGGTCCTGTTCGGTTCGATCTATCAATGTCAGTATCAGAACATCTCTCCCCTTTGGATCCCCGGGAAGATAACGTGGTGGCTGGGGTTGAAAAGCAACGTGTGCATTGAAGTAAACCTTGGTGTATAATAAGAAGAATAAGACGAGAATAGAGCAGGTTGCACCTTTGTGTATTGTTTTTGGTTGTTTTACTTTATTTTATGTCGGGGTGGAGTTCCTAGAATTATTTTTAAATTACCTTTATTCTGACGGTATACAATATCTTTAGTTAGTTAGTTATATAGTTGGCGAAGACAGGATATTGTGTAAAATATTCTTTCTCTAAGGAGATATCGCTTGAACTCACAAAAGCAATATCTACTGTGGAACTCAGTTTTGGATGACAAATTGTATTTCTCTGTGACAAAGTACATCATTAAAATAAACGTTTGACTACTTGGTTATTACCAGCGATCACTGGCTAAATTGTAAGCATGATAACGTTCCTTTTTATCGTATACTTTATATTTTATTCTAAGGGAAAATGTGTAAAATTTTGAATGAATATTATCTCAGCAGTATTTTGAAATTTAAAAAAAAGAATTTTAGGATATTTATATGTTCTGTTTCCTGTTTTCGGAGACCGTTGCAGGGTTTCCTCAGACACCGGATTCATTACATTTAGTTAAGGACCAACCCATGTCCATGATAAGGGTTATGTTTAACATCCCACTAAAGGAATTGGCTGAATCAAAAGATAAAGCTTTTAAGGCGTATAAGGTTTCTCCTTGTTATGGTGTACATTATTCAACGTTGTCAAAATGTGGAACCCTAATCGTTTCAACAACTTGCACAACAAAACGTTCAACTGGTCTAAAAGGTATGTTCCATCAATAGGCAAAATTGATTTCTAATTTCCAAACAGTGAACATTTTATCTGAAAAGTTTATTTCGACACGGAAACGTCTTGGGTCCTGATGTACTGATATTTGATGTTACGTTGCAGACTACATTTTAAGAAAGTTATCAATGAATCAATGGTAAATAGAAATTGCATTATCCTGCCAGGCTGTTGTACTTGTCTTTCGTATACTTTTTAACACTTACACAAATAAAGATAATGATAATAATAATACATGTAATTTTATTTCACATTCTTCAAAGTAGTATTAAACATGCGTTATAACATCTGATGATTCATACATTGATTTTTTGTTATCTTGGGAAAGATGTTTTTCATCTGGTTACTTATGTAGACAAAGTATGGCGTACACATTCAGCTATAAAGACTTTTCCATTTAACAGTAATTCAATCAATGATTCCATAAGAAATGCTATTTTTGTAGTTTCGACGTGTCAGTTTTCTTTTACAAATGAAATATATTTCTGCATAGTTTCTGTTGATTAAGCAACCCTTTGCATTTTTATTTCTAGATTTGACGACGAATGGTTCTGACAGATCCTTAACATGCAGACGAAACATGACAAACCTCTGCATTTTTTGAAGAAATAGAATTAGTTCGTTTATTGAAACTTGCAAAAACTTCTCTATTGAGGAAAATGAAACTCAACGTCCGTTAAACATTTGAATCTTAAACTTGTCAAAAACTCACAGAGTTGTGCATGTTAATGAAATCATTAAGTGAAGTAAAATATTTTTTCCGATAATCTGAATTCTATTACGAATTTGTTAACGTAAATGATTTTTTTCGCTCCAGCGAAGATATGTTTTTATACATATGGCTAACTGTTTAACGTCAATAAACTGTTTTATTTCATTTGAAGGAACTTGTTACTAACTTTATTACAGCAATGACATTTAATTCCTCCTGCTAAAAACACATAGTGAACTTATGAGAATTTAATAATGCGAAATTAAATCACCGTTCCAATACAAAAATTATGTTTTAATCACTGTTACAAGTTTACTTCATTATCCTGCTCTGCAACTTTATCCTTAGCTTTTTTTCCGGGTGGTCGCTAGCTAGCACATGTCAACAAGGCCCCTTGAAAACTAACACCTACTTGAAAACAGATTGCAAACACAACCTGCACTACCGAAGAATAAAGTTGAGGGTATCTCTTGACCAAACAAGAGAAAAATAGCAAGTTAGCAACACAAGCCGCTAAATACCCAGTCACAGAACAAAACACGTCTGCCTTGCTCTGCAACTTTTAGGAGAATGATATGAACAGGTAGTGACGTCACGAGACCACCTAGACTTACCGGCCCTTGGATAAGGGATTTTACGCACCCCTTCTCCACTCTTCAAGTTCGTCTGTATTAAGGTTGAAATAGCATTACCCCTAGGAGGTAAGGCAAAGTAGGTCTAGTCAACAGATAGGTATTTAAATAATAGGTCTTTGAAGGGCATTTATATAACGTTTATATTGTAAAATATTCATGACGATGTGTTATAGTTAGGATTTTGCACTACTGTTTTCAAAAGAATTCGGCCACATTTAAGTCTGCACATATTTACCTTAATATCCCCTCTCTTCAGTTCCTTCTATTTTCGAGTCCATATTTGACCAGGTATACACAGACACCTAATGTAAAGTAACATTCAATCACCGAATGACATGACAGTTCTGTCTAGGTCACTCGGTACAGTCAGGTCTCTGCTACCCTCGAGGTATGTTCAAACACAGAGGCAAGGAACAGAATATCTTGGACAAAACTCTAAGCCTTGTAGCTGTTGCCTTTACCTTCACTTTTTGCAAGACATCTTGTTCAGTTATATCAATGTTCGCCCCAGTGATGTCTTCACTAAATTATCGGTAAAAAGAGAATACAGCTCGTGGTATATAATAGTGATACAGTGTTGTTCCTAGAGGTGGTCCTGGGGACATTTGCCCATCTTTTTGACTTGGTGTCTATTAAAATTTATAAAAATAGGATACTATTACCATTGCAAAAGGTCCCACTTGTTCAGAATTGTTCAAAATGACTCTCTCAGCAGATCAACTAGGAACAACACTGGTGATAGGCTGTGTTATGTGCGTTGCTTATGGCTGATCTATTGCCAACACCGTTTATCTCAAACAATTTGTCCCACGTGTTAATCTCAAACAATTTGTCCCACGTGTTAATCTCAAACAATTTGTCCCACGTGTCAATCTCAAACAATTTGGTGAACGTTCTTTCCCAGTTGCCGGTACTGTCCTATGGAACAGTCTCCCTCAAACTCTAAAAGCTTCCCCAATACTTGACACATTCAAGTCTCACCTCAAAACCCATCTATTCAATGTAGCATATCCAGGGTAAATATTCTTCCTCCAATTTCTTCATGTACATATCCATGTACATATTTTCCTCCTCTCTTTTATGTAGCGATTTGAGCATGCTTATTGTATGGACTAAGGCGCATTATAAGTTTCCATTATTATCAACACTGCACTAAACAATAACCTATACTCAATTGCTTTGTTTTTGTTCATTGTATGCAGTAAATGGTACGAAATTCAGGTCACCCTCTTGTGTTATGTATCAAGTTATGTATGTATACTACTACAATACTAGTATCTCCCCAGAATGGTTGCATAGTTATTTGAGTAATAATACATAAAGTTCCCATTCACCATTCAACATATGTATACATTCATTGTATAGCCTATGGCAAAGCATTCAGAATGTTAGCAGTAGAGAATGGACAGATCTAACAACTTCAGATGTTCTCTTATATAGCCTATGGCAAGGAATCGAGGACTCTGGGTCAGTATTCTATGTACATCTAGGACAGTCGTCTTTCCCAAGGGGTAACATCAGCACAGTAATTTACTAATAGATATATCGAAGGTCGTGTTTATAAGTATACGTTGCTTAGAATTGGCAGTTTATACTGTAGAAGTTACGATATGTACGTAAGTCCAAAGAAGTTTATTAAAATGATTATACAAAATGTAAAAACAAATAGTATATAATCTTATAGTATAATATTTACTACTGAAACAAACCTCTGTAAATGAGTATTTTATTATATGGTTACTATTGATGTTGCTTACGTGGTGGTTATAGCAAACGGTGTGAAAAAGCTAGAGTTAATATTATGAACATCCTCATTTTGTAACTGCAAATGTCGAAAAGTCTCCTATTTAAAATATATATAAACTATGTTCGGATGTATTTCATCATGACAATGATGATTAATTTTAATGTCCCAGTCGTGGGATGGTTATTCGTCTTTTCATATTGATGTATGAATAGGTGAATATTTTATCGTAATTTGCTAAATCTAAATATATGTCATGAATTGTTGTATAACAGAACAGTGCTTATTATACCAGTTTTTTTAAGTCAATTGTAAAATTAACATGCATAGGTAATTTCTTGCAATATCGAATTAGATATTTTGTGCAGAAATATTCTCCTTGTAAGATATAAATAAAAATACATTGCCACTTATACACAGGCGGACACTAGCAGTGCCTTTACGAAGATGGAAAGAGAAAAAGTTTCGCTTGCGTTTTTTTTGTAATATAGCGTTTTTAGACATCTCTCACTATGTCTGGGTTTTTTTTTCGGATCCCTCGTTAGAAATTATATCATTAACACTTTTTACACTCTTTTATTCCCAGATATGAAGATAAATATAGTTGACATTTAATTAATACCCAGACAAAACCTGCTTGGTTTGGTTATTAGATAAAAGGAATAAAGTGTAGTTTCATTTTCATAAAGACATTTACTTTTCTTTCAAGAGAGATTTTTTTTTCAAAATTCGTTCTTATATATTTTTCTTATACTTTGCAAGTATGTTTATATACAACCGCTGATAACTTAGTTTTTTAAACAATTCATCTTCATAAACCCGTTACAATAAGATAATGCTATTTAAAATGTCCATCTTCAGTTAACATCAGAAGCATGCTTTTGTTGTTGTTTTTTTTCTAAATTTGCACCATAGATTAAGTTTTTGTCAAAATTGCTGTTTAAAAGCTTTCGGGTGTGGAGGGTGGTCACTTTTCGGGACCATCAAATATACATGCAACATTTTTCAAAAGGGGGGGGGGGGGGGGGTCGAACCCCCAGCACATCCCTCTGGATCCACCGAACTATAATGAGATCGTTTATTAAAACTAGACAAATATTATTTCAGACAGCCATAAAAGCAGGACGATGGAGTTAATGGCAATCGACTACATGTACAAATACAACTTCAATATATATACTGAATTTACGTACATGCTGCTTTACATTTCCAACTTTATATGTACACATGCTTTTATTGTAGGAATCCTCAATCCCATGGCACTCCATTCCTCCCTCGAGTTATTGCTAAATGCCAACCATCAGAACTCTCTCAGAGATTGTACAACATGTAATCTATGAATTTCACATACAAGATACAGGCACTTAAACATGTGTCCATTGACAAGGACTGGCAAGTAACATTTAATCACCATCAGTTGATCATTCTGTCTGGGTCATCCATCACAACACAACAGGACCACTGGCATGAATTCCGTGTTCTCCCAAAAGTGGCATCAGTTAAGTATTAGGCAGAAAGCTTCCATATTTTTATAGAGAATCTCACACAAGTGTCGTCGGATGTAAACTACACCAACAAGGGTTAATAAAAGATTATCCATTCTGAGGCTTAACAAAAGATGCTATTAATCATCCAAAATCACTGTTCATTAGTTCTCAAAATGAACATGCACTGTTATTAAACTAGCGGTGCAGTGACGTCAAAGTATTATGATGTCATCAGGTTCGAAAGTATGTCATGTTGCATGAAGCTAAGCAAATGAGTATTACAACATCTGAAATGCGGTTGTTAAACCCTCAGTATACCATGAAAGCCCGCCCTTGATATCGTTTCTAATATAAAATAAATATTAAAGTAATCATCAAATAATCATATATGAGTATCTTGGGTGTCATTTCTTAAATGTTGACATTGGGATGTTGCATTTGGACCTGTCTTGTATGTGCAACACAGGGTGTGGTAAATACACTTACCAATATAATATTTTTTTATTTTTGTTTAGAATGTTTCGATTTTCTTTGTAACAACTTTAAATTGAATGTCAAACTTCTCGTACATATTTCACAGAAAATAGCGCAGGCTTACTCTTTTTATTTTCTCTGAGATTTTATGAAACAAATCTAACTTTTTTATTTGATTTCTCTTCACGCGAAAAACAGCTTAACACATGAAAGTATTAAAGTTTCCTGTCTGTTACTTGCCCGCGTTCCGTTGTATTTACATCTGTTAAGCATCTGCAGTCATCAGATCACCTCTAGATCCTAATAATAACATTTCATCAAAGTTCCATTTTCAATTTTGTTTCATTCTGCTTAATCGACACTTAGAATTTAATTGAATAGCCAAATTGCAGTAAGGAAATTGATACTTTTATGATTTCGGTTCTCAAAAGGACTTAAAGTAATCATTTCAGAAACAGAAGCATATATGACAGTTTTCTTTTTTTGAACTCCGAACAAAAATGAGTTTCGTTCTTATTAATATTGTTATATTTGAAGATATTGCCAGGAAATATATAAGATTATGTAATATCGACGAAGTATCAAAATCTATTTTAAACATTTATTACGTACGGTACCATTCATGAACTCCTTATTTCTACTTACGTTGCTGTTACTTATGTTTTTATTCTTTTTTGTGTGTTTCATGCTTGGTATTGTTATCGTGTTTTAATTCTGTTCTCGTGATGCTTTCAAGCGTTACTCGTTATAGTTATGTACAAGTGTGTTAACAGTTTTAACTATCAAATATATGTCCTTAGATGCACATTTTTAACCTGTCATAATTACACAAAAGCAAAATTGTCTATGATTTCAAAGAACATATACAATCTCGTGAAGGAACAAAAGATGCATGTACATGTACATCTTAGGGAAATGAGGAATATTTTCACTGTGAATAACTTAAAGGGACACAATCATGTTGGTGAGGTCACATGTATGTCATATGTTATCAATTGTATTATTCAATAGAGAATTATCAACTGTAACCGAGAGAAAAAAAAGGTCAATCAGATCATTATAATGAAAATGCAACTATTCAAATGCGTGGTCTTGATCGAAAACCGGACAATGGACCTTGGCTTCCTGCAGCAATTAAGTCAAACGTAATTCTGGATTCTTTAATAAAGTAGATAGGAAGACAGACTTGCTTCTATAGCGTTTAATAGGTCTTTTAACGAGTACATTCTTGAGATAGAGCCATAATTGTCGGCTACTACACATGTATGAGGTCGTTCCTTGATTTTCATTGAAACATATATATTTGATATTTTAAGCATTTGGAGGAGAATCTGAAAGTCGAGAAAGAAGATATAACCTAAACCAGCATCTACTGTAATTTGATACACTTTAGAATCAAATAAAATATCATGCAAAACTGATCATGTACCTTAAGTTTGCCTTTAGACAAACACTTCAGTACGGTTGTGTAAAATAAATCAAACGTTGATTTTAAATTTGATATCTTTTTCCCACTGCAAAACAATTCAAAGAGAAATGGTAAGCAATATAAAGCTAATAAAGGCTACCATGACAGTTAATACCATGTATATTTGATCTATGTTTATGAGTTCTAGCACATCTATATCTCATCTTCTTTCATCTTATAGAACCAATGAAAGCTTTAATCAATCAAACAGGGAGAGAACAAGCTGAGAGTCATATTTTGACTTGAATTGGAAGTATCAAAAGGAATTATTAAAAACAACCACTGATTGATATAACATGGTGACGCTTTTTGTATTAAACATTCTTAACCGCGAGTAGAATGTTAATATATTTCTAAGGTCAAGTTATATTTACATCAATCAAACTCTTTGAAAACTGAAAGTCTATATAATCACTTATAAAGTTTATAGTTTTTGTCATTTTTATCGATGACTTCAATTCGTTTCCTCTTAGTCACGTGTGAGAGTGTTAAACGGTTTAGACAAATAGATATATTGCTTAATGGTCCTTTTGGAAGTAAGGCAAACACTCATTGCAGTTCTGTAGTAAAATGTCTGGCTACGGATTCTCTTTTAATAATTTTTAAACAAATGTATATACATGAAATTGAGTAATAGTTAATAAAGAGACGATATTTCAAATTCATTATTTCATTCCATACAAGATAATTCACATTGGTCAATTTTGAAATATATATTGAATTATATCACTAGTTTTACTTCAGTAGTCAAGATTACCTTCATATTTATCTTCCTAAGCTGCAAAATGGTAATTATCCTTCAACTGAAAGGTGTATATGTCTTTTATTAGTCGGCCAAATATGCGGACCCAGGGGCTCTTCGCTCTCTAATTGTAACGATCAGCCCTACATCGGGATCCAATTGCAGTCCTCGGCATCTGCAACGTTTCTGTAAGTGAGGTTCCCCAGGAAATTGCCCGTGTGCTCTTCAGGAATATTGTCTTAACCTAAACGAGAAGAAGTCGATTGAAAATGAGATAATCAATGAAGCCTTTAGGCAAACAAACACCATCCTCTCCTCTGTTTGAGACCGGCCTTTCAGAAAAAACACAAGTTAAAGAGCGTCTTTAGACCGATACGTCATTGTCTCGAAGGCGTTATTTTATCTGGACTTGGTTTCAGAAAACTCCGAGACAATGTTACTTGTAGGTCAGAATATTCTCGTACTTTTGGAAATTGCTGCCATTGTCTTGCCATTGGTTTTAGTTATAATTTACAAATAAATGTAAATGAAATCTTGAGGAACATCGACGGATTCAATCATAAGTAATGTAAACTAAATCTCGAGGAACATGAAGCGATTCAGTAATAAATAAATGTAAACTAAATCTCAAGGAACATCGAGGAACTCAACCATAAGTAAATATAAACCAAATCTTGAGGAACATGAGACATATTCAATTACAAATGAAACTAAATGTCAGGAAATATCGATGGATTCAAACTGGATCGCCTCGGTTACAAATGAGCATTTTAACACTGCAACATGACTCCGGTTTGACACCTTTGGTTGCAACTTTACGTTACCTCCTGAACTCGGATGGGAGGAGGATAATGTCACCAACTGAGTATTTTCAACAGATAAATGATATCTAAGATAAATGTTTATTCAACAAACGTCAACTGTATAAGGACTACCACCATTCTGGTTTACCAAGTTTTGAAAAATAGATGGATCCTTTTACATCAATGTTTACTGAAGACATGAATCAAAAGGAAAAATACCCAAACCTTTTGTAAAGACAAATATCTATTCTCCGCTGTCATGAATATATTTATAAGCCCTATGCCAATTTATCAAGACAATATTGGTAATGGAATATATGTAAATAGGATTGTTGATCGTTTAAATAATAACGTTCAGTCACGCGTTTCTCTCATTTGTCATATTTGTGAAGTATGGATCCATTTGTTCTGCAAACTACACGAAAAACATCTTATTTGATTAAGCAATGTTTCACTATCAAATGATGTGTCCCACTGTGAGGGAAACGGTCAGCAGAGGGGCAAAGTGGTCGTCTATAAGGGTAGAGTTCGTGGTTCGAACTTAAAATACTTCGGTTGGTGTAGACGGAGTCGATGATGAATCAAGCTTCTTAGACAGTGGTTCTGAATGTTGATTTAATGGTTGACTGATTTAACATAAAGTAAGAATTTTGCAAACTTTTTCTCGATGTATCAATTTGCAGGCATTCATCTCCTGAAACGTATTTATTGATTTGAATGAACGGCTGTATCATTGTTGAACAGCATATGTATGAACTTTAGGATGACGTGTATATATTATGTTGTTGCATTTTATATGAGCATGAACATTTTTTTTTTTTTTTCCATTTTAAAACCTCAAAATGTTCAGGTTTCAATTTTCAGTTCAGTGTATCTCGTCAGACAGGAAATTGATCTTTCAATTCGATCCCTTATATTTCAATAACTTTCAAGTTGTTTATCATTCGTAACAACACAACAAATAAAGATGTTGAAAGCGGTCTTCGTCTGACCTTATACTTTGGAGACGGTGAATCAGTGGAATTGAATGTCTAAATCAGTTAGATGGTTGTATTGATAACAAATGGTTTGACTGTATATATATCCATAGACACGCGTCTTTTATTGTGAATAAAGATGCATGAATCCTGATTCCACCATTTGATGTCTCTGAACTACCGGTATGTCTCTACCTAATTTATGTTGCTTTATTAAAAAAAATAATTTAATGTGACATATCCTTGTTACTGAGGTGTATTTAAGTAGGGTGTCTCTCAACAGCATTTAACTGTGATGTCTCTCAACAGCATTTAACTGTGATGTCTCTCAACAGCATTTAACTGTGATGTCTCTCAATAGTATTTAACTGAAGTGCCTCCCAAGAATATTTGATTGTGATATCCATCAACAGCATTGGACTGAGATGTCTCTTAACAGTTTTTAACTGAGGTGTCTCTCAACAGCATTTAACTGTGATGTCTCTCAATAGTATTTAACTGTGATGTCTCTCAATAGTATTTAACTGTGATGTCTCTCAATAGTATTTAACTGAAGTGCCTCCCAAGAATATTTGATTGTGATATCCATCAACAGCATTGGACTGAGATGTCTCTTAACAGTTTTTAACTGAGGTGTCTCTCAAGAGTATTTAACTTTGGTGTTTCTCAACAGTTTTTGACTGTGATGTCTAACTGTATTTAAATGTGATGTCTCACAAGAGTATTTAACTGTAATGTCTCTTAACAGTATTTAACTTAGGTGTCCCTCAACAGCATTAACTAAATGATGTTTTTCAACAGTTTTTAACTGTGATGTCTCTCAACAGTTTTTAACTGTAATGTCTCTCAGCACTATTTGACTGTGATAACTTTTAAGTGTAAATGTCTTAGTCAGTGTTAAAGCTGGATGTCTCTTAACGGTTCAGCCAGTGTTAAACTGTGATATTTTCTACACTGTTTAAGTGTAACACATCGCTGTCAGTGTTTAAGATGGATGCCTCTGAACAGTATAGATCACAATACACACTGCAATATCTCCTAGCTGATGCTCAGCTGTGGTGTGTTTCAGCAAGTATTTAAGCTCTGTGTATTTCAAGAAGTTGATGTCCTATATATCTGTCAATGTGATTATTTCTAGGAGACAATGCGTAGGAGCGAATGTCAGGCCGGAAGTGAGATGCACGAGTTGGGTTCAGCTCGAGCTGTGATGATGGGGGCCATCGCTAGGAACGCATGAACAAAGACTTAAACTGGTCACAAAAACTTCCATCTGAGCTTATACCCTCTCAGAGGAAAGGCTCTCATGGAGCAGTTTATTGTATTCTTTACAAATACTGCTTGAAACGACGAGAAGCTGAGAGAGATTCGGACATAGACTTGAGCATTTAAAACGAAAAACGTGATTTAAACTGACAAACAGACTCACATTTCGTGCTATGGGATCGCCTTGCCAATTGAAATTATTCACCATGACAGGATCGCGTTAATGCGAGTCTTTGTCAAAGAAAATCGATAAAAGGGAGCAATGGTTTAGAAACGATTGCTCCAAGTCGCGGCTCTACCCTCAGTGCCAGCTCGAGCTGTTCCGCGCCTACACGTAGAGCCAGAGCTTCGCGCTACCCTCGGAGCAAGCGCTTCAACCCACAGAGCTGCACGCTGGAGTGAGGGATAGACGCAAGGGGCGGTGATAGCGTGGCCTCGCATGTTACATTCAATTATATCTGCCACTTGCCGAGTACTCGATCAATAGCTTGGACTATACAGAAGCCTTCCTGATCTTTATCATTCCAAGACATAAATAAAGCCCTTTATTACCGGCTCAAACTCTAGCAATTTGTAAATTGTCAACAATTTAGTTGCCTCGATCGCGAACAATGCGTCATTCTGCTCGACAAACCTATTTAAGTAGTTGCATACAAAGAGTCGGCTCAAGTAGGATTTGCGCTCACATACGGAACTTCAGTAAAAAACGAGTTTTAAGTGTAAGTATAAGTGTAAGAAAACTTAATTTTAAACATTTCAAAGGAGGGAAAGGGTTTCATCTGTCGCTGTGTTCAAACTGGCGTGATCGAAATTGCAAACCAATGGAAACATGTGAAGAGGTGAAGAAAAATGAGGCTCTCTCAAAGAACTTGATTATCAAAAAATCTTTAGATCTTCCAATGTTCAGTCCTTTGAGATGTTGCTTTCTGCCAACAACACAACATTAACATTGTTTGGGTAGATGGTGTTTTTTTCCAAAAACTCAATGTTGTTTGCATAGCTGTTGCGTCTTTTGCATTAAAACTTTTTATCTTAAAAAACGCAAACGTGAAGTATTGTTTAATCCTTGATAAACAGATCGATTCTTCCGGAAGCAAGGCACTCTGGGAGATCTTTATTGTAAATAATGAACTTCAAGACATTTTTTCAGGAAGAGTCAATTTCCGGGAGATTTCTCGGAATGCCATCTTTTAAGCACTAGTATTCCCGGCGGTTTACATTCTGGAAGTTCAACATAGAAATTGTTTCCTGCACTTTTTCTTTCCACAATATGAATTCCTCGAGGCTTCAATCGTTCTTAAACAAGTGGTAAAAATTCTTTGCATTGCATGTTCATAAAAAATTGTATTTTAATGATAATAATTGTATGGATCAATCATTCGTTTTTCTGACGATAGTCATCAGAAATAAATTGTTCACATTGTTTTTTAAGTGAAGAATTCAAAACGTCTTCTACACATGTTATTATTTTTAGCTTTTTAAACGTTTATGCTAAATACGTTTAACTTGAAAAGGGAAAACATTTATCCAAAAACATTCATTTTGGACATTAGGTCAGGTCAGATTTTTTTCGATGGCGATTTTTTAAATGCAAACAGATCGAAATAGATACAGTACATCCATTGATACCTCGATGTTACTGATCTAGATGATCAATAGTCAATCTGTAAGATACATTTGTAAATTATTGCTCCCATAGGAGACTCAACAGGAGAGTTGTGTTCAATTTTAAAATATAACAGTCATAAAAAGCCAGTGCATGCTATGTCCCCATCATAATTTTAATCTGGGTATTAAAACAGTATGCCATACCGCCAGGATGTGATTGCACATTACAATGGAGTTCATAAAAACTCGATAGAGTGACAAGTAGAGCGTGTATACTAGCGAGTTCCACGTAGGATTCGGCACTTTTGGCGTCACGCTGTTAAGAATTCTGTCAAATTCAATTTACTCTACCAATATTTTCTCGGATAAAACATTTCGATTATCCCCGTGTAGGACCTTTGGGATCATAAATCGTGCCCCGAACATGGATGGATAACGTTTCTCACTTGGGACTCTATAATCTGAAAATTTCATGTATCGATTCAATAATATCATGTGTATTCATGTTTAGGGCTGGTAATAGAACGATTAAATGACAGAATTGCATATATATGTTGGACCCAAGCCTACGGATGAATCCTGTTAAAATGATTTTATGCCAATGTTGTCAATGTTTTGTCAAATCTCATGATAAAAGCTATTCAGTGGGGAATAATGTGCAATCTCTCCCTGTAAATGATATTAACTCGGGCTTCAATGTGTTATTCGCGTTCAATTTGAAGTCAGATTCTCGTAAAATTTAATTCTAACCTTGACGCGGCGTAATTAAATGGATTTTATCCAAGTTGATGAAAGCTGATGAGCTTTGTTTACAACTTTACAGAACTTGGAAAATCAACGCTGTTCTAGAACAGTGTCTAATAAATAAAAATGGTGTCGAGTGGTGTTTTGCCTCTCAAAATGTTTCAGTTGTGCATTGTCCTTTAAGAACTACACTTCAAATGTAATAAATCATTATAAAAGGGTTTTTTTAGGGGTTTTAAAAATTAATTTATACCCAATGCCTACACAGGTAACATAGAGTGTATCCTTAGTACCTTATTAATGTTCTGTTTCAACTTATCATAGTTTCACAAGTTTCTAAAACTAAAATTTCTGTATAGTTGATATTTTTATGTTGAAGCTCGTTAATCTTTCAGTAAATCAGAATGTACGGAACGGTGATTAATGTGGACGATAAAATATCGCGTAACTTGATAAACGTATTTTATATCATAAACTTCCAATAAATAAGACATATTTAAAGCATTTAATCATATATATATATATATCATATTATAGTGATGATTGTTTTATTTACTTACATATATTTTTGATTATTAACTGATACTAGAGATGCAATAGTAATGTCTTTAATAAAAATATTAAGAGGCAATCAAAACAATAACACAAAGGTCGAATATAAGAACTGCTATATGATCAGATTAGACGAAAACATCAAATAGCTCCTTGTTAGCGATGTTTCAATGACCGCTATGTGACATTTGGCATTTGACGACACGGTGAAGAGTGATACGCGTATCACTATGACATAAGATAGCCAGATCGGATTCTCCAATGATAATGAGCTTATCGTATTGCACGCGCTGGAATTTAATCTAATCACGCTTTGACATTTACAGTGACAGAATTTCTGCGGCATATAATCCCTGACAAACGCGATATGGCCACAAAGAAAGGCGTCAGAAACAAGGCTACCTCTCAATGGTCAAAGGGAGACAATCTTATCGTCATTTTATTATCAGCGGTTACCTCCCTTTGGTTGTTAGTCTCATGCAAAGAATGAAACCGTACATTGAAGAACATTTGACATTAATCATTATTTATTAAATTTAATTTGACGAGTTTGGTCCCATTCAATTATAAATAATCATATCACCCATTGTTCACTGGATAATTTCAGGTTCGAATATTAGAACATTCATCTTTGGTCGTTCTTAACATAAAATTGTATCACATTTCTATTTATATTTCACAGATACCAGAAGTCGGAATGAACAAATATGGATACAACTATTTATTAGGATCATTGGTAAGTAAGGACAGATCGCTGAGAAAGTAACGTTAATTCATTCACTTCCAAAATAACTCATACTTCAAAATGTTAATCAATACCTAACAATTCATTATCGGCGGTTGTTTATGGTAATAATTAATTTATATTTTTGATTGGCTCTGAAAAAAACGTAACTCAAAGTATTTTCATAACGGGTCAGTTTCTTTTCATTGCTCACTGTTAATGAACTTAACAATAATTCTGGAATTATGCAATATTTATAAAGAAGTACACCTATAAAGTCATTATAAACCGTATTTCATTATGTTACGTATTTAGTCATGAATAACTGGTAACTGACCTTATACAACTTGATGTAAAAGTATGACTGATTCTTAAAGTGAGTGCTCTATCCGACATTTTGTTTTGTGCATTATGTGAAATGAGCAAATCGTCGTATTTTCACTACTTTTACATTTTTAAACACTAAAACACATACATTTATATACGATGCACTAATTGACAAATTATATATCTTAGCGCCGATAAATAGCTCCCCTTTAATGAATGTGCGCTATTTTTTGTCAATTTGTTAAATCTAAAGTCACTAAAATATTACCCTCAATAACTTCAACTTGAGTCTATTGCAATCATGTATTAATTACAAATGTATTAACAGCAATGCCCCTCTCGTATTTCGTTTCTAACAAAAAATATCCCGATAGAACCGTCTCTTTAAGAAAGTTCATCTGTTAACGTCTTAACAAGGTGTTAACTTCTTCACTAATGAGATTACCATGTTTTCTTTCAGGATTTCAAAAATCTAAACTTAACACGATTTAGACATGGCGGCGTCAACGTTACGGGATTTCAACTTCTCGACGAGAAAAACGAGATTAGTCGAGACTTTCTTGAGGCTCTGGGAATAAAACAAAGTCGTTTTTCTTCCCCAAAAGATTACCACTCGGTGCCAGTAAGTCTTGGTTTATGCGGATTACAGGAAACATTTTTTTTTAATCTAACATCTAACTTCTCTAAGCTGCAGTAAGACAGTACGTGTTTTCTCAAAATAGTTACTTAGGTTAATCAATATAATAAACAAACATGTCTTGAGAAACCTAACCTCTTTTAATTAATGTTGTTGTCTGTTTTTATCACTTTATCTCTTTTTCATGGGCACGTCGATATATTTGGCATTTAGTAGTCATTTGTATATATGCATACACATATATAAATTATGGACAAGGATGGTGAGACAGTTTTATAACACAAATAGTTACGTGAAGAGGTTGTGGCACGATGACCAAAATGCGAAGAATTTACCGTAGTTCGAAAAGGCGGCGACTCAACTTCGTATATTTTATGTACGTAAGTTTCCAATGCAGTTTGAAAGCGAATTTGAACACTTTTAATGAATGTTAGTATACTAAAGCCTAACTACTGAAGATACAAAACCACACTGAAGAAATAAGGTCTTCACGTGTAACTACAGATAAGTTGGATACGTGTGTTGCGAGCAAACGAAAACATCCTATTTGACTTTCTTTTGAACAACAAGCCATAACATGTAGAGTTGACTCGTAGATACATCATGTATTGTATGTCCTTTTCACTACATCACTTCATACGGCTACACGAGTATTGCAGTTCGTATATAAAAACCTATCCAAATTATGTTCGATTCATTTTCCTTTTAGATACTCAACTATTGTTATTGATTATAGAGAGTGCATGTTTAACCACAGGTACGTGCAGCCCTGATTGTGGATGCTGTATCACTTCTAGGCCAAGCTGTCTACAATATGATGCAGAATGATAGTAAGAAGTTCCGGTACAACTTTAGAAGGGGTGATATATATACTTATAACGACACAAAAGGCATACCATGTGATAAACGACCCCCAATTCCCTGGATGCACGGGCGAGAAATTCTACAGCGAATAAAACAGGTATGATTGTGCATGATGTCATATACAAGTTGTGATTTTACACAAGTTCTTACTTACATACAACAAAGCAAATAAAGAAATATTAGAACGGGATAATTCAGATATCAACGATTGAGCTTACCTCTCTAAGTCTCAATTATGGATTCAGTTTGTGCTAAGTTATTTAAGTTTGGCACATTTACTTGACACGCCGATAGTCTGATCCATCTGCACCAACAGATCGTTAACATGAATATTCCGTCTCGACATTTATGTGTACATGTGATGTTCTAAGTGTAAAAGGGCGTTTTTACTTTAATGTATAACATCTGGATGTCGTCTACCAAACCAACAAATTACATCAATGCTGCCTTTACATAACAAAGTCCCTAAATTAAAAAATATTCGAAGAATAACAGTGCATGATGATGTCAAGATGTGTTCTGTTTCGGTTCCAAAGATAATGTTTAGATAATGTTCATCGATTTATTAGTACAGTTTGCTTACATAGAAACTTAGTTGCTAATATAAATACGATACCATCTGTATGGTGACTTTTAAAGTTATGTTCGAGACAAGCATTTACATAGCAACTTGTTTCTTTTCATTTTAACAGAGTCTCGTTAAGTATTCATTGATTTGTTATATGTGTTCTGTTTTACGTCAACCAAGGAAAAGATGTTCGCCCTTTGCAAAGTCTATATCTCGGTGCATCTGATCGCGCACAAATTACAGCATCATGGACAATCTTCTGATTCGTGTTTCTGAACAGACAGTTTGCTATAAATGATATTAAACTAATCGCTATTAAGTATTTATAATAGAAATACATGAAAGCATATATCACTTTAGATAGGGAAAGAACGAAGATGTTGAGCGATATCTGTTTTTAAGAAGTATTAAAAACTTTATCCGACATTTCGAAGAGTTCCCTGTTAATAATATACGAGCTGTAAAAGGTCAAAACTACTTTTTTTTTCGTCTCCCGAATGTGTTTGAAATGTTTACGACCATCCACATTTATTTTTGCTCAAAAACAATGAAATGATAAAGGTCAAATGTCCATATTTGCCCTACAGATGCGACCCACTGGATTATCTGGATCTCTGTCCTTTGACGAGGGAGGATTCAGGCAGGATTACAGTCTCGGGGTTTACTCCGTAAGCATCGACCAGGGACCTACTAAGGTAATAACGCGTTTACATTTCAAGGCTCCTTGCTAAAATTATGGTTTTGAAGTCAAATGGAGGGGAAATAGTCTCACAAGTAGACGAGTTTAAATTGTACAACATGTCATCGAATTACTTAGATGTTGTGTATTTAATTAACTTGATTTTAAGGTTTATTACATACACTTGCTATTCAACGAATTACTTGAAATGTTCGTGTTTCGTTTGTATTCATTATTAAAACTTAGATGTAATTCAGGTTTTGTGTTTATTTCACTTGATTATAAAAGGCAGACTATTGAAAAGATGAGATCAGTAGAAACCCAAAGGTCCCCAATTGAACTGTGTCAACCCGGTCATTCCGTATCCGTACTGAGACAGCCATGTACACAGGTTTTGCAGGAAATGTTAATGGTATCCTTAAAACAGCAACTTTGATATGTACAGTGTTACGACTTTCAGCACATGGTAATTAACAACAAACAATGATCAAATGCTACAGCCCGATCCTAAATTGGTGTATAGATTGACCTGATGTAAAAATACTACCTTTCAGTGCGAGGATTATATAAACAGGGATCCGTTCCATAACAGCGAGCGCTTATAATCGCTCACTGATCGCTCAATGTAGCGCTCAATTAGCGTTCAATGTAGCGTATTCTCTCCTGAACGACACGGTGCAATTCCTCGAGGTTTGCTCGCTTTGCTACGTGGCGCAATCGCGCTCAATGAGCGATTATAAGCGCTCGCTGTTATGGACGTTATGGAACAGATCCCAGATGTCACGTCTATAATGTGTAGTTAACGTATGTATATATTCCATATTGGGTATATCGTGTTCCCAGATCGGGACCTGGTACAGCGGTATTCGCGGGTTCGAGAGCGAGGAGATGGAGATGAGCCTGCCGCCAAAGGGTCTTCTACCAGAGAGACAGGAGAACGCCACCAAAGTCGTCACCTCTATACTGGTTCGTTCTACTAGTTGTTATTCTGTCCTAATAGAGGTTACTCCACTCAATTCCTCCAGTGGGGGAGGGTGGAGGGTGGAAACTTTGGCATATAAAATTTATGGACCCTAAGGTCTTTATATTGTCACTATACTGAATGAACAAGCGTTAAAATGATAGTTTTCTCGATAAAATAACAACTCAAAAAACATACCTAATGCCCCTTTACGACTAAGATTACTTTGCAGGTGGAGCCATTTCTCATGTGGGTTCTCGACGACCAGGGACAACCTAAGATCGGAAATGATAGATTTGACGGTTAGTGAGGCTAACCAACCACGTTTTCTATCTCATAGAACTGCTTTGGGATTTCACACACAAATATCATAATTTCAAAGTAAAGAAAAGTGGTTGAAGCACGTTATGTTATTAAAATAAAAAGTCGTTATTACTTAGCCCAGTGACTGTGTTCAAGTACTGTACTTGTTTGACAACGAAACATCAATCTACTGTATAGCAAGTACTAACTGATTTTCGATCTTAACGATTACGATTTCTTCAATGATCCATAGATGCTTGAAAACGTTATATATCTACCCAAATAGATCTGCAATAAAGAATTGTAATATATGGGCTTGTCAAACCTATTACTTCCAACTTTTAGACTGCCTCTCTGATACATGTAACTGTTTATTATGTAAGAATGTAAGTTCCCATTTCAATTTCCTACCCCAGGCTATGCAGCAGATCTGGCCAGAGAGTTATCTATGAAGATAGGAATAGAATACGTCATCAAGCTGGTAAAGGACAAGGCGTATGGTATAAGAAATAACAACACTTCTGAATGGAATGGCATGATTGGAGAACTTATCAGGAAGGTAAATGTACACTTGTGTTAGGCGTAAACATACATGAATCAACATTTCTGGGTGGAATGGACTGTTTGGAGAATTTATCAGGAAGGTTTGGGTACAATGGTATTTCACATAACAACACTTCTGGGTAGCATGGCCTGTTTGGAGAATTTATCAGGAAGGTTTGGGTACAATGGTATTTCACATAACAACACTTCTTGGTGGAATGGCATGTTTGGAGAACTTATCAGGAAGGTTTGGGTACAATGGTATTTCACATAACAACACTTCTGGGTGGAATGGCCTGTTTGGAGAATTTATCAGGAAGGTTTGGGTACAATGGTATTTCACATAACAACACTTCTTGGTGGAATGGCATGTTTGGAGAACTTATCAGGAAGGTTTGGGTACAATGGTAATTCACATAACAACACTTCTGGTTGGAATGGCCTGTTTGGAGAACTTATCAGGAAGGTTTGGGTACAATGGTATTTCACATAACAACACTTCTGGGTAGAATGGCCTGTTTGGAGAACTTATCAGGAAGGTTTGGGTACAATGGTATTTCACAAAACAACACTTCTGGGTGGAATGGCATGTTTGGAGAACTTATCAGGAAGGTTTGGGTACAATGGTATTTCACATAATAACACTTCTGGGTGGAATGACATGTTTGGAGAATTTATCAGGAAGGTTTTGGTACAATGGTATTTCACATAACAACATTTCTTGGTAGAATGGCATGTTTTGAGAACTTATCAGGAAGGTTTGGGTACAATGGTTTTTCACATAACAACACTTCTGGGTAGAATGACATGTTTGGAGAACTTATCAGGAAGGTTTGGGCACAATGGTATTTCACATAACAACACTTCTGGGTGGAATGGCATGTTTGGAGAACTTATCAGGAAGGTTCGGGCACAATGGTATTTCACATAACAACACTTCTGGGTGGAATGGCATGTTTGGATAACTTATCAGGAAGGTTTGGGTACAATGGTATTTCACATAACAACACTTCTGGGTGGAATGGCATGTTTGGAGAACTTATCAGGAAGGTTTGGGTACAATGGTATTTCACATAACAACACTTCTGGGTGGAATGGCATGTTTGGAGAACTTATCAGGAAGGTTTGGGTACAATGGTATTTCACATAACAACACTTCTGGGTAGAATGACATGTTTAGAGAACTTATCAGGAAGGTTTGGGTACAATGGTATTTCACATAACAACACTTCTGGGTAGAATGACATGTTTAGAGAACTTATCAGGAAGGTTTGGGTACAATGGTATTTCACATAACAACACTTCTGGGTGGAATGGCCTGTTTGAAGAACTTATCAGGAAGGTTTGGGTACAATGGTATTTCACATAACAACACTTCTGGGTGGAATGGCCTGTTTGGAGAACTTATCAGGAAGGTTTGGGTACAATGGTATTTCACATAACAACACTTCTGGGTGGAATGGAATGTTTGGAGAACTTATCAGGAAGGTTTGGGTACAATGGTTTTTCACATAACAACACTTCTGGGTAGAATGACATGTTTGGAGAACTTATCAGGAAGGTTTGGGTACAATGGTATTTCACATAACAACACTTCTGGGTAGAATGACATGTTTGGAGAACTTATCAGGAAGGTTTGGGTGCAATGGTATTTCACATAACAACACTTCTGGGTGGAATGGCATGTTTGGAGAACTTATCAGGAAGGTTTGGGTACAATGGTATTTCACATATAAACACTTCTGGGTAGAATGACATGTTTGGAGAACTTATCAGGAAGGTTTGGGTACAATGGTATTTCACATAACAACACTTCTGGGTGGAATGGCATGTTTGGAGAACTTATCAGGAAGGTTTGGGTACAATGGTATTTCACATAACAACACTTCTGGGTGGAATGCATGTTTGGAGAACTTATCAGGAAGGTTTGGGTACAATGGTATTTCACATAACAACACTTCTGGGTGGAATGGCATGTTTGGATAACTTATCAGGAAGGTTTGGGTACAATGGTATTTCACATAACAACACTTCTGGGTGGAATGGCATGTTTGGAGAACTTATCAGGAAGGTTTGGGTACAATGGTATTTCACATAACAACACTTCTGGGTGGAATGGCATGTTTGGAGAACTTATCAGGAAGGTTTGGGTACAATGGTATTTCACATAACAACACTTCTGGGTAGAATGACATGTTTAGAGAACTTATCAGGAAGGTTTGGGTACAATGGTATTTCACATAACAACACTTCTGGGTAGAATGACATGTTTAGAGAACTTATCAGGAAGGTTTGGGTACAATGGTATTTCACATAACAACACTTCTGGGTGGAATGGCATGTTTGGAGAACTTATCAGGAAGGTTTGGGTACAATGGTATTTCACATAACAACACTTCTGGGTGGAATGGCATGTTTGGAGAACTTATCAGGAAGGTTTGGGTACAATGGTATTTCACATAACAACACTTCTGGGTAGAATGACATGTTTAGAGAACTTATCAGGAAGGTTTGGTTACAATGGTATTTCACATAACAACACTTCTGGGTAGAATGACATGTTTAGAGAACTTATCAGGAAGGTTTGGGTACAATGGTATTTCACATAACAACACTTCTGGGTGGAATGGCCTGTTTGAAGAACTTATCAGGAAGGTTTGGGTACAATGGTATTTCACATAACAACACTTCTGGGTGGAATGGCCTGTTTGGAGAACTTATCAGGAAGGTTTGGGTACAATGGTATTTCACATAACAACACTTCTGGGTGGAATGGAATGTTTGGAGAACTTATCAGGAAGGTTTGGGTACAATGGTTTTTCACATAACAACACTTCTGGGTAGAATGACATGTTTGGAGAACTTATCAGGAAGGTTTGGGTACAATGGTATTTCACATAACAACACTTCTGGGTAGAATGACATGTTTGGAGAACTTATCAGGAAGGTTTGGGTGCAATGGTATTTCACATAACAACACTTCTGGGTGGAATGGCATGTTTGGAGAACTTATCAGGAAGGTTTGGGTACAATGGTATTTCACATAAAAACACTTCTGGGTAGAATGACATGTTTGGAGAACTTATCAGGAAGGTTTGGGTACAATGGTATTTCACATAACAACACTTCTGGGTGGAATGGCATGTTTGGAGAACTTATCAGGAAGGTTTGGGTACAATGGTATTTCACATAACAACACTTCTGGGTGGAATGCATGTTTGGAGAACTTATCAGGAAGGTTTGGGTACAATGGTATTTCACATAACAACACTTCTGGGTAGAATGACATGTTTGGAGAACTTATCAGGAAGGTTTGGGTACAATGGTATTTCACATAACAACACTTCTGGGTGGAATGGCATGTTTGGAGAACTTATCAGGAAGGTTTGGGTACAATGGTATTTCACATAACAACACTTCTGGGTGGAATGACATGTTTGGAGAACTTATCAGGAATGTGAATGCACTATGGTATTATCAAAACAAAGCTTGAATGATATGGTTGGAAATGGTTTTAATGGGGTTTTTTTTAAAAACCATTTCACTTCTAAAACTGTTTCATCGGCTGATTTGCAATGATATAAAAATATGGCCCAATGAAGTTTGTGCTTATTACAGTGCTGTATTTTTGAAAATATTTTATAGTACACAAGATAACAACATATACATTGAATTACATTTCATCAGCATCGTAATGTGATTCAGATATTACTACAACTTTTCATTTTCAAAGTCATTGAACATAAGTTTCTGATAGACCAACATCACGTTTTAAGGACGCTACAAAACAGAATACTAGTAATGAAATGTGGTATGAATGTAGTAAAAAATATCAACAATATCATCACCATTTACAGGAGGCCAATCTGGCAATAGCGCCACTGACCATCACAGCAGAACGTGAGAGATACGTGGACTTCTCGAAACCCTTCATGAACATCGGCATCAGCATCATGATCCAGATGCCAGAGAAACAGAAGCCCGGGGTCTTCTCCTTCATGCAGCCCTTGTCAGTTCAGATCTGGGTGTGCATCACTGTGGCCTATATAGGGGTCAGTGTGGGGCTCTTCCTGGTCAGTCGCTTCAGCCCCTTGGAGTGGAAGAAGATGGACAGCCGTGAGGACGAGATGGCTAATGAGTTCTCCCTCTTCAATTCCTTCTGGTTCTCCATGAGCGCCCTTATGTTCCAAGGCAGCGACTCCTGTCCACGGTAGTGTAATCAGTGTAATCATGGGTTGTACATGACTATATTCATCATAGACATCAACGATAATGGCGAGGGCACAGCCGTCTATCACATATACTAATGTTTGATATACGGATTATGGTAGCGTTACAACTTCCGTTGATGATGATATTTATCTGAAAATATGTGTATGGTTTCCATGTTGACGTCTAAATTAAACTCTGAAATCTTTTTGAAAGTAAGGGGCAGCTCAAAAGCTCAGTTTAAAACAACATCGCTGATTCTCTATCGCAGGCACTAAAAAACTATCGCATTATAACAGAGGTTTCGTGGGAAGATAAATGTTGAGTAGCATATGAGGGAAGACATTATTGATAGTTTTCAAAATTAAGTATGTGACAGAGACACGTGTAATACATTGGTAAACTTCAAGGCATAAGGATAAACTCAGTTGTTCTTAAGAAAGCTGTCTAAATAAGTAAAATGAACTATAAGTGCAAAATAAGGTGTAAACTTGTTTTTCAAAACTGAAAACTTGCGTCTGATTGTTCTAATTAAATGGAAAAGGAGAAGTTTATGATGCTTTCAAAACCTAAAAAGGTGTTCGTATAATTAGTGCAATTATGTGTTCTTTTAAGGTTTCAGTTTTTAAGATTTCCAAGATTTGATGTTTTCTATTCATACAGATCCATCTCAGGGCGTATTATCGGGGGAGTGTGGTGGTTCTTTGTTCTTATAATCATCTCCTCCTATACCGCGAACCTTGCGGCCTTCCTCACTATAGAGCGAATGTTCACTCCTATCGAGTCTGCAGATGACTTGGCGGCACAGACTACCATCAAATACGGAACACTGGACTCGGGGACTACACTTGTATTCTTTAAGGTAGGGTCAGGAATGTAGTATGTTCAACTCATTAACTGGACTCGGGGACTACACTTGTATTCTTTAAGGTAGGGTCATGAATGTAGTATGTTCAACTCATTAACTGGACTCGGGGACTACACTTGTATTCTTCAAGGTAGGGTCGTGAATGTAGTATGTTCAACTCATTAACTGGACTCGGGGACTACACTTGTATTCTTCAAGGTAGGGTCGTGAATGTAGTATGTTCAACTCATTAACTGGACTCGGGGACTACACTTGTATTCTTTAAGGTAGGGTCATGAATGTAGTAGGTTCAACTCATTAACTGGACTCGGGGACTACACTTGTATTCTTCAAGGTAGGGTCGTGAATGTAGTAGGTTCAACTCATTAACTGGACTCGGGGACTACACTTGTATTCTTTAAGGTAGGGTCAGGAATGTAGTATGTTCAACTCATTAACTGGACTCGGGGACTACACTTGTATTCTTTAAGGTAGGATCATGAATGTAGTATGTTCAACTCATTAACTGGACTCGGGGACTACACTTGTATTCTTTAAGGTAGGGTCATGAATGTAGTATGTTCAACTCATTAACTGGACTCGGGGACTACACTTGTATTCTTTAAGGTAGGATCATGAATGTAGTATGTTCAACTCATTAACTGGACTCGGGGACTACACTTGTATTCTTCAAGGTAGGGTCATGAATGTAGTATGTTCAACTCATTAACTGGACTCGGGGACTACACTTGTATTCTTTAAGGTAGGGTCATGAATGTAGTATGTTCAACTCATTGATTTGCCGTTCAACTGAAAACATGTTTGTACTTCTATAAAGAAGTCATGCTTAGCATGTATTTTTGGTCACGAAGGATTGGAGAACACATATGTTGTACAATCCATTGTGTAGATAACATTAGCAGTAATATATCAAGTATTACTTTGTGAGGATTTCAGTCTTCAGTGGTATAAGCGGCATAGTTTTGAAATGGTACAAAGAGTGATTTGTTCAAAAAAGTATGGTCAACATTTCAGTTTGTTTTTTAGGAATTATTTACTGAAACACAATAACAAGATTATTCTTATTGTCAGATCTTAAAAGTACATCCCTAGATATATTTTCATTGAAACGTTACATTGTAAGTTAATTGATTGTTGATTCAATATAATGTCATCAGACTATTTTCTCTTCAAGACTTCAGAAGTACCCACGTACAAACAGATGTGGAACTTCATGAGTGCCAACAAAGACGTGTTCGTGAAGACCACACAGCAAGGCATAGCAAAGGTCAGGGACTCCAAGGGCAAATACGCCTTTCTCCTCGAGTCTTCAGTGAACGACTACACGAACAACAGGAAGCCCTGTGATACCATGAAGGTGGGACCCCATCTCAACTCTAAAGGTTTCGGTATCGCCACTCCTAGAGGATCTAATCTCAGGTAGGTGCAATATGTCTGTTGAGATTTGGGGTAATATGAAAGGTAGGGTTGAGTGAACCTCTAAGGTACCTGTATCAGGCTGAGACTTCCATTCAACGTTCTGTGTTCAGGGACATGGTGACGCTCGCAGTACTGACGCTCCGTGAGGACGGGACGCTCCACACACTGAAGAACAAGTGGTGGTACGAGAAGGGACAGTGTGGTATAGACGGCGGGTCAAAGGTCAGTGTGTCTGTAATAGTTCGTCATGCGATGTGTATATTTGTCGTGTCCATATGTTTCATTTTATCGTTATCTTTATTTTTTCATTATCACTTAGTCCTTGCTTATTCCATCTTTTGCAAGATGAATTATAAATTACCCCACTCTTGAGACTGGAGCAGAGCGGTTGCCCAAATCAAGGGAATGCTCAATGCCGGAAATTGGACAGGACAATTCAAAAGAGCAGTCTATGTGTTCAGGGTAACGGTGCTATAAGGACAAGTTCTTTGGATAGTCAACTTCTTTATTGCTATGAGTGTGGCGTTTCGATGCAGATACTAGCACCGTTATGAAGCAAGTGACGGTGCTAGTATCTGCATCGAAAAGTCACACTCATAGCAATTAAGAAGTTGGCTATCCATAGAACGTGTTCTCATTCATCATACCAGCTTCTAAAAAGCCTCTCAAAGAACACTGCTATAGCATGACGTCACGCGGTTAAAATATGGACAGAACATAGTTTTGTGGAAATGAAATTCACAGAGCTTTTCCCATCTGTGCGTTAAAGGTGTCATGCTAATAAGATAACATTCAGAGCATTATGTTTCAAATGGGCCTGGACATAAAAGCATAAACAGAAACATTTCGTTTCCATACGAAATATTTCGGACGTCAAGTAAATTAAGCTCAAGTAGAAACGTATTTCAACAGAGAGTCATGAAACAAGTGCATTTTGATATACAAATACTGTTTAAAGATAGAGAAGTGTGTTGCATTTCAGAGTAAGGTAACTTAAAGTTCATTTTGGGATACAAAGGTTTTGATGGGTATATTTCCACCACGGTTTGTCTTGGTGTCAAGTCTGCTCAGTAATCCCCAGTTTCATATCAATGTATCACTCTTGAAATGCAACAATGACATCGACTAAAAAAATAAGAAATTTACGCGAAATTCGAAATTATATTAGAGAGAACAATACTTTAGCAAAAAGAGTAATCTTTGTAATTTATAATAGAGACATTTGAATAATTTCTATTAACATAGTCTTTTTTACTTATTCATCCATTCGGGGTTGTATTGTGTATATGTAATACAGTTTGTTGGAGTTGTTTTATGAATGATGTATGATTGTCTACGTGTGTGCTAGTGATATTCTCCGTTTCTCAACTATTCATGTTGTGTTCCAGGACTCAGGGAAACGGTCACTGTCTCTGAGCAATGTCGCTGGTATATTTTACATCCTGGTTGGAGGGCTCGTGTTTGCCATCATTCTCGGCGTGTTTGAATTTATGTGTTTTAGAGCGAAAAATCCAAAGGTAATATGATATATGGTTAACCCATCTTACCTTTCACCATGTATATACCGTATACCGGGAAATTTTCGTGGTTGGTAATTTTCGTGGTTTTCGTGGGTAGAGCTTGAACCACGAAATTTTCCATACCACGAAATTTTCCCGATGAATTTCATAAAAAATATATTCACCACTCACTGTACGAACCATCGAGCTGTTTTTAGGAATAGCGCATGTGCAGATTTCAGTGCTATTCACTGACAACTGCTAATAATAGAGCTCTAATTCAGTTTGTCGATGTGGGATTGACACTCGTCATTGTATTCAATGATACGTTAATAAACAAATTATCTCTCTATATATACAAATGTAGTTCTACCGGGTACAGTACTTGAACGCTTGTTCACAACATAATTAGTGGAGCTTAACACGTGTCACAACACAATGCATCCGGTCGTAGTTCATGTTCAGCAGAGTGTGACAAAGACAAAGGAGCATGCTGTATTCAACAAATGAATAAAAACTTGATAATCCTTTGGTTGATATACTGAAACATTGAGTTAGAATTGTCATCTTTGAAACAAGCTGCTAAATGTGATTCGTGTCTTCTCCTTATACGAAAATGTAATTTTTTGACAACGTCTGAACCACGAAAATAAAAATCCACGAAAGGTCTTAGAGTCCTCAACCACGAAAATTTCCAACCACGAAAATTTCCCGGTATACGGTACACAGAAAACATACCTTCCGTCATTTTTATACAAAGAATGATTACTTTTCGTCATTTACTTTTTATAAATGTTTACCTTTCAACGTGCTTGTATAAATAATGAGAACCTTTCATCTCTTAAAATATATAATAAATGATTATATTTTATCATCGATTTACGATAAATGCTTACCTCTCATCATTTATATACAACACATGCTTACCTCTTATATAAAATAAATGCTTACCTTTCATCATTTATATACAATACATGCTTACTTACATCATGTATATACAATAAACGCTTACCTTTCATCATTTATATACAATAAACGCTTACCTTTCATCATTTATATACAATAAATGCTTACCTCTTATATACAATAAATGCTTACCTTTCATCATTTATATACAATAAATGCTTACCTCTTATATACAATAAATGCTTACCTTTCATCATTTATATACAATAAATGCTTACCTCTTATATACAATAAATGCTTACCTTTCATCGCTTATATACAATAAATGCTTACCTCTTATATACAATAAATGCTTACCTTTCATCATTTATATACAATACATGCTTACTTCTTATTAGGGCTTAGTATCATGGGAAATCTCATCTACGATATGTATCACAATACAGACAGGCGATACAGAATGTATCACGATACATTGTTTAAAGTATTACTTCATGCATATGCATATTTTGTGAAATTTTCAAGATGGTGGAAATTTTGTGTTATGACATGATAAAAAATCAAAGATTAAAACAGTTTTTTCTTCTTCTAAAAACAGTTATTTATGAATCAGAATGCTTAATGCTTAATGTAGTTACTGTTACTGCACAACACTAGCTGGTTTTAAAGTGTTCACTTAGTTTTTCTTTTCATTTTTAAGTAAGTGAAATCTATTTTTAGTGTATCACGATACAGGAAGCTCACGATACAATAATCACGATTTCCCAAGCTACGATTGTATCGTAGGTATCGATGAATCGTTACAGCCCTACTTCTTATATACAATAAATGCTTACCTCCTATATACAATAAATGCTTACCTTTCATCATTTATATACAATACATGCTTGCCTCTCATCGCTTAGATACAATACTTTCTGTCCAAAGAATGCTTACCTTTCAACATGTAAATCCGGTTAAATATTGATGAAATATTTCATCCTCTCTGTCAGTAAATTCTTGCATGTACCTTCAAAGAAAACACATATGTTTCCTTCAAGTAAAACTATTAAAACATTTGTTTCCTTTTCCCCTAAGACCGAGTACTCCCCGCCCCAGGCGACCTACCACCTGAGGGGGACGGAGACTGCCACCACAATATGCACACCTAACGATCGGGAGGACGGGACCCTGCCTTATGACTACCCGCATGATAAAAACCTAACAGAGGTACATGTAAGTCACCTCACCGCACCCTCTTCGTTTGCCTTTTCTTTCTCCCACAGTCATTTGCCTAATTTGATTAAAAGGTTTGTTGTTGTTATGAGGCAATTTATCTGAATTAATGTAAAGGTTGGTTGTTATTTGCCTAATTTGATTAAAAGGTTTGTTGTTGTTATGGGGCAATTTAAGAAAAAGAAGAAGAAGAAAAAACTTTATTACCCTTGATGGGAATTTGGCTTACATCACCACAGAGCACACACTATAAAACTATAAATATTGTAAATTGGATAAATTATATAGATATTAAAATGACATGTTCATGTTGAAAGCACATTAAAACTTAATTAAAACCCCATTATTTGAATTAATGTAAAGGTTGGTTATTGTTATGGGGCAATTTATTCGAATTATTGATTTAGAAGGTTTGTTGTTGTTATGGGCCAAATTGTTTCAATTAATTAGAAAGTTGGGTGTTGTTACGGAACAATGCACTCGAATTAATTAGAAGGTTGGTTGTTGTTATGGAGCACTTTATTTGGATTAATTAAAAGGTTGGTTTTGTGGTTATGGGGCAATTCATTTTGAAGTTTTATGTATATCGGTAGAATTACGTTATGTTCATGCCTGTATGTTTTGTCGACACCCTTTTTGTAAATTATTTGTTATCTTTCACGATAAATTTGATGACCTTTCTACGTAATTTAATATTATATTTTACTAAAACATATTTCATTGTGTCGTTTTTGCATGAAATTGTATTGATGCTAAACTCCCTGGTGTTACTGTAATCGTTGCGATGGTCTCTATTTCAGTATTCCTACGATACACCCCGACTTATTGGATTTGAAGCTTTTAATGACAACAAACCCAACACGGATGTATGATAGCGTTAGTTCAGCAGACTTATATACAACGATTGTGATATGTTCAGCCTAGTGTTACTAGTTCATAGTTATAGCCATGTTAAACATGCTGTACATGAGCTTTGTCCAAAGTATCCTGTTTTTTATGTGTGATTTACTGGCTGAATTATATATATATATAAATGTTATTGTGAGAAGTTTTATCATTTTCGTTTGATTTAGAGTCATGTGAATTACCCAATGATAAGTAAATAGTATTCTTATTTCTTACTACTGGCAGTTTGGATGATTTTAGTATGTTTGTTATATAGATAAAGTTATTTGAATGATTATGAGATCCAATTTCAATAACATATTACATATTCTTTATTTACTCCTATGCTAAGTAAATTGATTTAGCGTGGTATATATTACGGAGTAATACACATATTATTATATTTATATATTTGTATTCAAGAGAAATACATCTGAAATGGCATAAGAATTTGAATTTGTTTTCATGTTTATGTTTTCTTTTATTATTCTTAGAGAAAGGTTTAGTAATGTGACTGTTTTGCCATGCACAATGTCCATAGAATAATTTAAAGAACATTCTTATTAAAATGTAGCGGGTACAATTCTGTTTGTATGGTGTGAGTGTGAGTGTGTGTGGGGAAGACTAATTGGACAGTGTGTGTGGGGGGAAGCCTAATTGGACAGTGTGTGTGGGGAAGCCTAATTGGACAGTGTGTGTTGGGAAGACTAATTGGACAGTGTGTGTGGGGAAGACTAATTGGACAGTGTGTGTGGGGAAGACTAATTGGACAGTGTGTGTGGGGAAGACTAATTGGACAGTGTGTGTGGGGAAGCCTAATTGGACAGTGTGTGTGGGGAAGACTAATTGGACAGTGTGTGTGGGGAAGACTAATTGGACAGTGTGTGTGGGGAAGACTAATTGGACAGTGTGTGTGGGGAAGACTAATTGGACAGTGTGTGTGGGGAAGCCTAATTGGACAGTGTGTGTGGGGAAGACTAATAGGACAGTGTGTGTGGGGAAGACTAATTGGACCATGTAGTCGAAATGAGGTTAGGCCAAATGAGGGCAAGCCACTGTAGCTGTTGACATGTTTATGTGTATTATGAATTATAACTGTTACAGCCCATTATATATATTTATATACTTTTAGTATTTTGACTATGATATTCCATTATGTGTAATGGGTATAACCAGTTGGAAAAGACACGTTGTATTCTGTATCATTGTATATATGGGATATATTTTGGATTTATGGTTCAGGAAATTAATAAAGAGTCAAAATTAAAAGGAAGCCATATGGTAATATCATCATGATATGTTTGACGTTAGGTAGTTTTGTCATTAGGTAAGGTGGTGCCATGGATCTATTAGAACCCAAAATACAATGATGTAAATTATTCAGCGTCACGTGGGCCAATCAGAGATTGAGATTGTACACGAGATACATTTTTGTAGGATAACTGATGTTTTCAAGAAGCTGGACTGTGACTTTCTACTGGACAAAATAATTTAGGGATAGGTTTTTTATGATTTATATTTTATCAGTTTGTCAATGATTAAATTAATCTGTAATTACAATTTCAAAATTTACATTTATCCTTAACTAGTTTTGTCCAGTATATATAGATGCACTTTGACATAATAGTAGACGATTTTCTAAATAACAATTTCTTAAATGTGAAATTATTCACATTAAAGAAATTATTGTGCAGAAAATCGTTCTGTTATTATGTATGGCACTTCAAATACTTGTTTGTAGTAGTAGGTTAATTAAAAAGCTTGAGAGGAATCTGTATAAATACAATATTAGTGGGCAGAACGAAGTACAAACTAAATATAGAGAAATATGATAATACAATATTCAGACGTCATTCTGTGTAGTTGTAAATAAAACAAATATCGCGGTGACAAGGGTTACTGAAGAGCTTATAAAATTATGAGGATTCATGTTGCTGAGAATGTTGTGGTTGAATCTAGTCATTGTTGAAAACGTTATTGTTCATTCAAAGATGAAATCATTGCGCATACAAGAGTACATTCTCTCTTTTTTCTCAAAGTTTCTAGTTGTTGTTTTTATCCTTCCCTCTTTCCTCATCTCAAATATAAAGATTAGAAACTGACAAACATTATCCTGTTTCTATTTTACATTGTGATCATTCATATATTTGTTAAGTACCTATACATTTGTGAAACATTTTTAAGTTTCAAATTTCATCAACAACCTTCTATTTCAGATACAACACTGTGTGGTATTTTCAAGCATGTTGAGAACATGCACTGTTCTATTTTTTTTTGTTCAATGGTGGTTTTATTTTAAATCTGTCCCGTTATATGGTCGCCAAACTTCCTAAAATATGCTTCGAGCAACTGTTGAAGTGTTTTGCAATGTAGTATGTTTGCTATTTGACACTTGTTGATCACGGTCATCCATTATGTACAGATTAAAACATCAAATAAAATTTCTCTTTTTTGTTCAATTATTTTACTGAATGACTGAATGAATGAATTATGTTGAAGACAAGAATGGAATATCACACAAACCAATTTCAACAAATATTATAAATTAATGATATAATAACTGAAAACATCAATAATAAGCCCTCATTTATTCATCCGTCATTATTCATCAACTATTTCATCGACACCTCAACCTTTGATCAATCAACTATCTTATCAATATCTTATTCTTTATCGACCTATCTTATTCAGTAATATAAGATACGCACGGCAATAAAACACAGGCGGTCAATGGGACCGACAGCGTGCGTTATGAGACGTGATTTTAGACGTCAGTTAGAGCATCGCTTAGCAAATTACGTCATGTGTTACGTCACATTGATTGCTTACATTTTCACCTTGCCGTGGGAAGATGCGCTTCAGTATCGTTCAGTGGATCTCCATGTTGCTATAATAATTTAGACAGGTCGTCAAGCGCCTCCTTTTAAGATATATCTAGGACTTGAATACAGTTCACCTAATCATTGTTCCACTTCATTGTTCTCACTCACAGGAACTCGATATCGTAATTAAACGTAGGTAAAAAATATAACAAAGAGTATACTCTCATAGAGTTTATCCCGAGGGGAAGGGTTTTAAATCTCATAAACACTCTTTGGCATGTTTTATCAAGCTTTTACAAACCTCCAGTGACGTCACACAACTATACTGCCTATAACATTATAATCAATAATTCCTATATGGATGTATTATCTCATAATCCAGGGATTCTAACGTAATTTCCCTCTACCCAGGGCAATTATCTTAATTATGCCCCTCTTCAAATATCTATATTTATTACTGAGTTGTTAAGTTTAAGATGAAAGTTAGTGAATGTTATGTCTAACTCAATTTGAAAACAACTGATAATTCAAACATCAATTTCAAAATATTTTTACAATAACCTGTCTCGAACCCGAAACCTCCTGCACACCAAGCGCAGCGATGATACCACTGTGCTACAGGGCCTAGACTGATGAGGTTGTTTCCGAAGTTTCCTTTATACCCTACTGCCTTTCACCAAAGGGGGATATTTTACGGACGACTACTTTACTTTTTCGCACTATCAATTATAATAGATTAACATAAAATTTAACCACGGGGTCGGTTTGTAAGCTTGATAAAACATGCCAAAGGGTGTTTATGGGGTGTAAAACCCTTACCCTCGGCTAACGCCCCTTGTGTATATCCCTCGGGGTGCGTGTTTAAATATAGAGGGAAATTACGTTAGAATCCCGGGGATTATATGATAATCCCCGGGATAATACATCCACATAGGAATTATTGAGTATAATGTTATAGGCAGTATAGAGGTGTGACGTCACTGGAGGTTTGGAACGTATAATCAAACACCGAAGAGAGCATAAAACACTCAGGGCGGCGCCCTTAGTGTTTTTATGCTCCCTGCTATGTTTTATTCAACGATAAAGCACAGCACCGAGACTTCTATTTCTTATATAAACAAGTAGTTGTCACTAAGGTGACATGATCCCCCGCCGCAAATTTATACTTCAAAATTTAAAAATAATGTCAAGATTAGCAAAATCGACTGTCAAACATGTCGAAAAAGTCAAAGCTCGACTGTGACCTTGAGAAAAATGTCAAAAAATTTCACTACCAAAATCTAATCAGCCCTTTGTCTTTCCTAGGAGGTGCATTATGTAAGATATGATGGAATTCCGGTGAATGGTTCTTGAGATATCCCGCTGACAACCTTTACATGTACATTAACATGTCAAAAAATTCAAAGTTCCGCTGTGACCTTGAAAACAAGTAATTGTCACAAACGTGACCATGTCCCCTGCCGCAATTAAGAAATGAGCTAAAAGAATGGACACACAGCTTGTACCGAGTAGCGACATTTACATGTTTGATTCAATTATTGTTATACCGGGCAAACATTTTTAAATGGTCAAAGTCTTGTAGTGACCTTGAAAACGGGGTCAAGGTCACCCAAATCGACTGGTGTCTGCGTATTCCCCAAATGAAGACAGGTACCAAATTTGAAGACTCTAGGTACAGCAGTTCATGAGATATTGTGCTAACAACATTTGACAATCAGTCTTGTAGTGATAAATAATTTCAAGGTCAGTGAAATCGACTGGTATCTGGATATTCCCCAAATGAAGACTGATACTAACTTTAAAACCAATAGTTCTAGCGCTTCATGAGGAATCGCACAAACAACATTTTCAAAACTGGTCAAAGTCTCGCCCTGACCTTGAAAATGAGGTCAAGATCACCGAAAACTTTTCAGGTCTGCGTATTCCCCAGATGAAGACTGGTACCAAGTTTGAAGATTCTAGGTTGAGCGGTTCATTAGATATCCCGCTAACAACATTTTCAAACTGGTCAAAGTCTCGCCGTGACCTTGAAAATGAGGTCAAGGTCACCAAAAACTTTTCAGGTTTGCGTATTCCCCAGATGAAGACTGGTAAGTTTGAAGATTCTAGGTTGAGCGGTTCATTAGATATCAACAAGAAGCGGGACGGACGGACGGACGTACAGAGCTGAATACTATGTCCCCCGCTCCGCGCTTCGCAGCGGCGGGGGACAATAATGTCAAGGTCCCCAAAATCTAATCAGCCCGTCGTCTTTCCTTGGAGAAGCTATGTGTAAAATATAAAGAGAATCCAGCGAATGGTTATTGAGATATCCCGCTGACAAGGGTAAAATGACAAAGTCTCATTGAAATGAAGGTCAAGGTCACAAACCTCTGTAGGAACATTACTCTTCCTATGATGAACCGATATGCAAAATATGAAAAGAATCCAGTGAACAGTATTTGAGTTATTCCATTTCGTACGGATTCAATTCAAAATAAGCGACGATCGACACAGTCAGAGAGGCAATACAACTGTCTTCTGATTGGCTTATCCGATTAGCCTGCAGTACGTTAAAATCTTAGCACTGAAAATGGGTTGAGGTCAAGGGCGGATTGAGAAGATATTGAAATCTTTTCGTTACGCCTGTGAAGTTGTGAAGATGATCATTCAAGCGGGACCAACGGAATTTGGGTAAAAAAGGAGGAAAGAGCCGCCATCAACCCAGGCAGTTATCCGCAAAAAAAGTCAGAAAAGTAACATGTAACATTATCTTTCTCACTTTTTTTGCTGATAACTGCCTGGGTTGATGGCGGCTCTTTTGTCCTTTTAAGTCCTAGATAATTTGAGGTGCATTGGAGTAATTCTTTCTTTCTTATATGTGACTTAGATTGGATAAAAATACTGAAAATGACAAAGGATTTGTAGTAGTTGTCACTCATCATTATTGGTTCACACAACAAGTAAAATGTCTCGCACTTCACAGAGAGAATAGATGTTCAAGCAATTTTTGTCAAAGGCACAAGGGTTCGAAACGCTGTTTTGACAATATTTTACAAATTCGCAATCTAAAATTTGAGCGAAATCGGTGAAGAAATAAAGATTTTAGATAAATATCCCCGCTATTGATATAAAGGCACTAAAATTTGGAATATAAGCCCAACTCATATATAAACAGTAAATGATTGCAAAAATCTAGATTTTGAATTTTGAATTATTGCCCAAACAGCGATTTTCGAACCCCTGTGGTCCAAGGTAGATAAGATCTCCTTCGGATCAGAGAAAACTGGTGACTGGTTGACTTCTCATTGGGATATCTGCCGTCCCCTAGCAAGCTTTTAACAAGTTGCCTCACTTAATATGGAACCAACATATCTGATTTTCAAAAATAATAACAAAGACAGCAAATATCATGACATCAATGAGTTTATCATGAAAATATATTCTCAAGAAGTAAGCAAATCATACAAATATATACAATGATAGCCTGAGTGATGTACATATGTTATCTATGATCCGTAATGTACACACAGGGGATGGACGATGCCATGTAACTGTTTACATACAGCTCTAAGCATGGGGGCATTTCAGGGCCCTGCTTGATAATGTCAAAACAATGGATCACCCAACAATTCAGTGATAGGGTTACACAAGTGAAATCACCTCATTTCTAATTTGTAAGTTTACAGTGTATGAAATAAACTTGAAAGAAGCCAGCCCAAAAGGGTTATTTTTTAAAATTTAAATAGTAAAATTAAAGAAAATCCTCTAAAAGTTACCAGCTCAAACTAAAAGTGTCCAAGTTCCGGGCTGGAGGACGGGCTTTATTTCATAAACTGAAGATAAACACTATCACACTGCTTAACACTTATGTATTGGTTGAAGATTTCTTTCTCAAATTGAAGAACAATAAAGCAGTGTTTTTTTCCTAAACGAAAACACTGTCGACATGAGCAGGGCATTTAGATTTGCCAGTTGACTATGGACAAGAACGAACTGCCAGTATACTCCTTGACCAACAGTTTAGGATTTAATTCTAGTTTCTTAACAGTGAACAAACAAAAGATATGTTGTTCTGAAAGCTTGAATGTACTATCAAACTCTCTAATAAATAATAAATAATCTTCCTGCAGAGTGTCAAACAGCAATTTCATACCCCTTTTGCGTTCCTTCAAACATTTGAAATAGTTAAACTCACATCTTGACCATTAAGGTTAATTTATGTTATACAGTTACAATATAACCACTTCAAGGAGTCACATAGAAATATTGGTTGATCACAACATGTTTCACATATGGTAATAGAACAGGGCCTTACATTCAGAAATCTATCACAAAATGGACATTGAAACATGCCCACTGAAGCTTCCAAAGGTCTACCTTAGACTAAGTTCTAACACGCGGGTTTTACATGTAGCTCCAGGTCAATCCAGAACCTTTATGATTTTTATCATATTTAAAATTAGATTAACGTTTTCATATTTATAACCATGGCAATCACATACTGCCAGTAGTTTTGGACAATCATAATTATCATGGACTAAACTTTCAAAGCTCTTTCAGCATTAAGGATGCTGGACACCAAAGTTAATGTCTGGTCCAACTGCCTTAGAGCTAAGAGAGCTTTGAAAATACAATGTGTGGGCGAGAAAAGAGTAAATTTTGATTCATGGACAAAGGCAACGATGGACAAAATCAGGTTTCTTTCAGAAAATCTCTTTTTAAAAAACTCTTTCGCATGAAAATGTATCAAAAGAAATATTTCAAATGATTATTAATTAATTAATGATTAATTGTTAATGCTAATTATCTGCGAAGTTGTTGAACTGCAAAAACAGGTTATTGTAAATGTGAATAAAAACAACATCTTGTTTCGTTCATTTCAATAGTCCGAAAATTTCACTAATCGAACAATTTTAATGAAAACAGATGAGATTGGATTATCGAGCCTGACTGTAATTCTTAAAAGTATTTCTGGTCTTATTAATTACAGCGAGACAAATTCAATATTCTCTGAACATTTTCATGCAAAATATTCAAATGAATTGCCAATAATCACAAATGTCTCCCTCATACAAATCACAATACATTAAACCTGCAATATATCAACATTTCACAATACCAATATGAATACCATAATTGTCTCATTAATTTGATGACTCCAAAGGTTGAACCATTCAGAATAATCTGACACTTAAATTTGTGAACATACTCAAAAATTACAATTTGACAAAACATATGCATTAAGTCTATGCTTGTGGATGTAGCCAAATCACAGATTATCTTTCAGGACTTTTTCCCATATTACAATTACGAGTTAAGAATATTTCATGAAATCTTAAGAAATTTTTAGGGTCAAATTAATGAATCTATTATAGTATACCTAAATAATGTTTATTAGAAATTAAATAACATTAATGTTAAGTAGATTAATGTTTAAGATTAATTCAAATAAATAACATTTTATTGATTATTTTGTTTGGTTAGTAACGTTTATTTAAATATCAGAACAAAATAAAATCAATCAAATAATAGAATAGGGTAATTTTTTTACAAAATGTCTCAATTATGACTAGAAACTCAAACAACTAAAAGAAAAAAAATTGCAATAGTTTATTATCAGAGTCACTTCACACCAAAACTTTCAGCTACAAACTTGACCAGTTGACCTGCATTGACCAGTTAACATTGTCATCATTTCTCCATTTTGATGTGAAGGATAAATATCCAACAAGCCATTTTCAACATCTGGTCTTTTCGTCTGAATTTGCAAATATACATCATTTCTAGCCTTGTCTTGTGACCTCTATTTCGGCAAACCTTCAAAGCAGCAGCATTTTCTTTTTTAAAAGGGGATAGGGATTTGAGAAAGCAAACAAGGAATATCCAGTTGTTCCTACAAGAGGCTGAGGTTGATATTTATAGAGCAGTCATTCGGATCGGTGCACTTCTAAAATGTATTTAAGTGGTATTTCTGAAATTGTCCAAATCCATTTTAGTTCACAAAATGTAACTTAACAATCATATGAATTTTTACTAACCCTGCAGACTAACTGCATTTTCATTCCCAGTCTAGCTTCCTTCACTAGCCATGGGCTACCCTTGATGTTGTGCAATCTGGTCAATATAAAAAGAGATGGGTGGTTTTACCGGTATACCTGAAAACCATGGTTTTTCAAAGAAGTGGCACGTACACCGATACGTTGGAGAAAACCAGGGTTTTTTCCATTAGAAAACATTACCTTTTTCAGAAAGATATTTGTCAGTAAAGTTTTATATCTTGCTATTCTTTAAATGGTTCTTTAAGCTGTTGTTATCTGATGTAGTTTGAATGTAATACATCTCTAATGAAAGTTTCGGCAATTTGCTAACTGATTTGTTGCATGTTGATATGCTGATATTTCTTAAGAAAAACTTAAAATGATTGTTATGATTTTATCTACTTTTGAATTCTTCATCTTTTGTATTCTATTATTTTAAGTTCTGAATAAAAAGACATCTAGAACAATTTTATCTGTATAATATACATAACTTGATCCTATTAATTTCGAGCACGGTATATCGTGGTAAATATCACGGTACTTGGACAAAACAATTGGTATACAGCGGCACTGAAATTTTCTTGGTACCAACCCTAAATATAAATATACATTTTGTGATCATATTCTAATGATATTGAGCCAGGATCATTGCTTTAAAACACTACCAATGATAACAAGCGAATTAGCCACATGCTAAAGAGTCCAACTAACAACAGAGGCATAGTCAACAAGACATTGGTTCCCTTGGTGTCTTACACAACATTAGTAGACGGTGTTAAACAACTGTAACAGCTGTCATTTCATTGTCTACGTATGTACACCAAATTCTGAATTGTTAAATGGAGGCAATTTTATGGATTTTGCGGAATTGTTAGTCATTAGCTTTTATCAAATTATCTCCCCTTCTTCACTACCTCACTTTAACCTTTAATATTTCCATAACAATTTAAAATTTCTCAAATGAATATTTGAAGAAAAGGCATCGACCATGACATGAGAAGACAAGATGAACATGACAATCAGCTAATATTCTTCGACTAAAATAGCCTCTATACAAAATAGTATAATCCTTCATGTCAACATTTCTAACTAATGTTTAACCTACAAAATACTCTTAAAGGATCATCAAAAATATATTTTTAAGATTTGTGTTACATTGAAAAATTTGCAATTTACAAGACTTAAAATTTCAAGACATTTTACATCAAGACATTTTATAAATGGAACAAACGTAAAAGCACTATCAGACACAGAGATCCTATAAGATTACAGGTATGTAGCAGAATATGAACGAATAGGAACCCAAGCTGTGACCGATTAATATCTCACTTCCCCAGATGTTGTCATCTTTGAAGCTGCTGCAAACATGGCCGCCTCAGTCTGCACTACAGTGAAACGGTTCATAACTACATGAGTTGAACCGCAGTATATTGTGTTTTGTTGCGACTTTATTTTGTTACATTTTTGTATCTGAACCAAACCAAAACTGTACCAAACCAAGGGTTTAGTACAACAATACATACCAAACAAAAGCCCACCGTTTCACCCCATGTCAGTGCCTCTTAACGGAGAATGTGTGTGCCTGTATTAAAATGTGCTTCTTCGGCATTTAGTAAAAGAATATATTGAAAGAAGCTATACACGTGAGACACCAGGCTTGGGAAACTTTATCAATAACAGTCACAAACAAAGGCAGATATCAATTTTCCATACATACACAAATTTTCAAAAGGGGCGACAGAGGTTAGCGGAGTTTGAACCCCTTCTTGATCTGACAATGACATGGCATAGCACTGATTTCAAGAGTATTTCATTTAAGCCAGGGCTGCTTGTATAACTGTAGGAAGAAAGCCTGAAATGCCATTGTGACCCTGCCTTGATATAAAATCTGCAAGCTCCAGCTGTAACTAGCAAATAAAGTGTGATACTACACAACATTTAAATGTAGCACTGTGCAGTTACAAGCATTCTCTACAGCAAGTTACAGAGCCCCTGAAGGATTTGAACCTGTAGCTCCAATCTGAATATACATTGTGCTACGTGCCCCTTTCCATCCACATATAAATGACCTTTGCAGGAAAGTGAGAGGCCAGTATGTCACAGATTGGGTACCTATTCCACATTCATCAATAACCTACAATGTTTTCTAGGATCAGACTTTACATTAGATTGCCAACAAGCACTGATCACTACAAACATAATTGAATATACAGATTTAAATACAGTATGATCCCGATTTAACACTATACAAGTTACAACAACTTATTTATGTACACAAAAATAGGTAAGGAGAATATTTGCAAACTGGTGAAAAGTTAGCATAATAGTATACAAGAAACAATAATCATATTTCCTAGTAATAAATAACTTACAAACAAAAAATGGAATGAATTACATAAAAGGCAGAAGCATAAAAAACAACATTTTCCATTTGTTACAGTTAACATGTTTAGTGAGAAGATTTCCCTCATATTTTCCTCATATGAAGACGTTTACTTGGTCTTGCTGGCAATGTAAGTAGACATAAAAGATGGTAAGCGAAAGATGCACTTTGAAATGAAATGAGAGTGATAGGAGGCTTAGGAGCATAATGATAGAGTAACGTTACAACTTATTATATATTATGATGTGTAAGTTTGCAACCAGTCAGTGGGAATTTCTTCAGATTTTAAGTTTCAACATAATGATTTAACATAAAATCGTCATACTTGTCAAGAAAACTAAGTAATGAAGGATAAAGTGTTATCAACTACAAATAATTGCGTCCAAATTTTAAGTTTTCCATTCCAACTTACCAAAGTTACACAAACAAGCAAATTTCACAACTCTCACTCTCTGCGTATATCATATATAACATGTTTACAAAGATTGTTTCTCTTTACAAACATTAAACAAGGGTGACACACATCAATCCCGGTTATAGCAGTTTGTCTGTAAGGAGTTTTGATTTAAGTTTCCATAACTGAAATCTTTCAAAGAATTCAATCAAGTTAATTGAAACAAGCAATGCTCCAGTGAATCACTAATGCTATAAAAATTACTCAACAGGGTTGTAACAGTGTACATGTTGTTTTCTACCTCATCCTTATATTATTTCCCAGATTCGTTCAACAAATGACATCGAACAATTTGTCACAAAATGTTAAGGACAACATCAAAATCATATCTATTAGACATTAATTCACTTATCAAGGTATCCCACAAATTAAATTATTGGACAAGATCACTGTTTGATTTTAAGTTTTCAAAATCTCTGATCATTACATTAAACTACAGCAAGAATTACAATGGACGAGTGCACTTTTGCCTTTGTTTGCAAAAATGCCCACAAACATACCACATATTTTGTAAATATACAAATTCAAGCATCTTATGAAAATATTTTTGAAAAACTGTACTAATATTTGAACTTTAGACTAAGTGAAAAGAGCATCTTGTTCAGTTTTCATCATCCTTTTGTGCTATAGACCTGCATTACATACCTCAAACTAAACAGTATGTTGAAACATCATTTGAAACCATCTTTTATTTCCATTCTACAATCAACATGAGGACTATCACATTTTTCCAATTTCTTATAGACACTCAACACATAAACCGTTACAACCCTGTCAGTGAAAGCAGTTTCTGCAGGTATATAAGTTTCTGTAAAGCCAATGTAAGCAGCTATTGCCTACCAGTGGGAAGACAGACATGGCCTGGTACCATTGCGGACATTCACTCACGTTGACGTCACTAGACATCTAGCATGCATTCTTATCAGCACCACACGTTACGAAGGGGCATGGCGATTTCAGTCTGTTTTCTTCTCTTTTTTGTCTTTAGCTTCCTCGCTGACTTCATCTTCCGTGTCCGTGTATTCTGTGGCCAGTTCTCCAGGCTTCAGCAACTTGCCAATGTATATATACTTTTCTGAAACAATAAGCTGTAGTGTAAAAGCAGTATCTGTCTCTGGCAACTCCAAGTGTTAACAGTTGCATGCTCATAATTGGCAAAGGTCAGTAACACTTCCATTTGGCTCACCAAACAGTGTCTTACTGAATAGAACAACTGGATAGTCATCATACAACAGCTGTCGTACTGAATTTGAAGTGATAGAGTTAATGTGCAACGCTGTTTTGGCAATGTTTCAGCCCTGAAACCGTGAGAAATTGAGATAGTGTCATAAAAACTAAACTTTGCTATATCACATCTACAATATCATAAATCCTTAAATCCTTTAACTTTTAGTGAACTAGTCCATCACAGGATCTCAGAGCATTGCACCAATTGCCAGCAGTGATTGTCATCATTCAAGAATATCTACTATTGCAGAATGTGTGATCCAAAAGATAATAACGCTGTAGCACTGTAGTCATATTACTTTTTACCTGTAGAATACTTCTATTTAGGAGCCTATCCTGGTGAAAAGTTACTGAAAACTATATCAAATCTGAAGCGAATTTAACAAAGGCAAGATATTTGGGAGTGGACACAATAAATGACATCAATTTAGGATAAAAGGGTAACAACGCAGCATAGTCTCGGTACTGTAGCATCAGCATATAGTCTTACATTCAGACTATGAAAAAAGTATTTGTTCTGAAAATATCACCATTTTATTAAATATTGAAAAAGAGACTGTAAGAAATGTGTACAAAAAAAAGTCTCCTTTTCAATTTTTTTTTTTTTTTTTTTTTTTTTTTACAGTCTAAGTGTTAGACTACATCAGCATAGGACCTTTAGATTTATTTGATCAATTATGTTACGGGTAATTGTTCTGTAGGAGGTGAGATGAGGTGAGTTAAGTTCACGTCACTTTCAAGAGTATTTCACTTACATCACAGCTGCTAGTATTAGACACAATAATGCAGGGAGAAAGCCTGCAACACCATTTTGGTTATACATTGCAGTGAAACCTGCAAGCATCGACAAAAACTAGTGGAGCATGGGTTGTACCGCACTGAAATTCAGTGTAGCATAGTAGCCAAACCTTACTGTATGCAGAACAGTTCTCAACAGTAATACAAAGTTGTCAAGCCCCTGGCAGAATTCAAACCCTGGACCTCTTGATCCAAAGCCAAACGCACTATCCCACCCCTGGTTTTATAGGAAGACATACAGATATAAAGTAAAAGAAAGTTAGTATAAGAATAAAGTCCTATTTCCCCCTCAATGCACGCTATTAGTTAACTTACATTTAAATTTACATGGAATGCATGAACATGTGTAGTACTTTTGAACTAGGACTTTATTTCTTATTTTCTAATAGAAATCTGTAGTGTTTTTTTCCACTTTTAGCAAGACGATCCTGAAAATTGTTCCAACATTTTTTAAGTCAAGGGCATGTATACATGATGGAAGTGAAATTCTTCCATAAACATCAACTGGACAGAAATAATTATTAACAGTTCTAATTTAATCAACAACATGGTAGTATGAAAACAAGGTCCAGGTGACAGCTGGCATATATAATCATATATATTTACCTACTTTAGGTTCACCAGCACTTATTGATGCATTAAAGTTCACATGTTATGCATTTTTGTCAAGAATGACAGATTATTACCTCTACGTACATTATATATCGGAATCAATTGAGCATAAAATCGAGACACTTGCAATTGATTATTAAGACGATTTTAATTTACCCATTTTAACAATGCTGCAATCAGCGAGGCGATGCACTTTGAAGTAAATTCTTTAGGCGTGACTGTGATTAACCACAGACAAGTGTCGTCTGTGACCCGCCTCATTAATTAATTATTAATGATGATTATCACTGCCCAGGGGTTCAGATAAGATACATATTTGCGTAGAATACGCATGAATAATCCAGATATACACATGAAAATGAAATCAAGGAGTGAAAATTACTCACGAATCTCTCAGAATACGAGTCAGATTTTGTTTACATGCATGAACATGATTGTCAAAATAGTGGTTCAGTCCTTCATGTCCAATCTTTACGTCTCAAATAGCATTGGTTGCCCCTCTATATCAGCAAAGGTTATCGAGTTTTTTCCACATAATATTATAATTCATGTTCGGGGTACACATTCTCGAAAAGTAAGCCCTTATATAGCGTTACTATTATTGTCTCCCGGGAAGCATCAACATAGAGTTTCTCTCAAATAAATGCATGTCATTTATGTTTACAGCCAAATTATAACATTTTATGAAGTAATTGACAAGATTAGGTGGATATTTTACATACGTTGTGATTTGTGAAAGCTTTGGCCAATTAGTATATTGGTGATGAAAAATTAGTTGACTGGCTAAATAACCAATGACTAATTGAAAACCTACAAGATGAAGACAATGAATGTTAATAAACATTGAAAGTATGAAATACTCTTAGATTGTTGTCATTTAATAATTTTATTCCTCTCTTTTTATTTTGATGAGTGAAATACCCATTGGCTTTTTTCATTAGTACCTCACTTATGATTTTAATGAGTGAAATACTCATTGGGGAAAATAATTATCTGGAGCCCTGCTGCCGCTAGATGTATTTATGAGGTCTTGTTAAATCACCAAAACACATGTTTATGAATAATTATGTAATCGTCATCTGCGGAATTACCTAGTTGAATATCTAAACATTCGATATAAGGAAAATTTAAGTTGTTTAATTGAAGATTTGTTTGTGAAATTAACAATCAAAATGGTGTGAAATTACATTGAATTATGACTATCACCGATAATGAGATTACTCCAGTGACGTCACAGGAGTCAGAGCTTCAGGGACCACATCCCTGTAGATTTTAATTCTGGCCGCTGAGGCTAAATTAGGAGGGTTTTTTTAAAGCTGTATTTAATTAATTTATATGGGCTGATTTCAGAAATTTAAAATCGAGCTATTGTCAAATTGAAATCCCATTCTAATGAATCTGAATGTGACCATATCGCATGACATCAGTGTTAAATTACCCCCACTGGACATCTAACCTACTAATTAATAGACTCAATATTTATTATGAAAATTACAATTACAAAGGCACCATCTAATATAGGTTTCCGAAAATAGACATCAGCTTAATTAAATACACTGATTATGTTCAAAGAGAATAAATGGGGCTTATTAGGTCATACAGTCATGCTATTCATTGCTGCACATTTCAATATAATTTTTACAGTATCATTCTAACTTTTCAAAATGTGACTTTCTGTCATGTACACTAATTGGATATATCCAAATAGAACTGGTATAATGAATACATGTGTCATTTGATGTATCATTTGACTTTGGCCCAGTGGAGATTTTTTCATTGTTTTCATTTATTGCGCATTTAGATTATTGTTTTCATTTCATAAGCTAAAAAATAAAATAATTCAATTCAATTTTAAGTTATGGACGTATTATGTTATGCATCTTCCTTTGATTTGTTTCCATTACAGAAAAATAAGCTTCATTCTGTTGAGCAAAATTTTATTAATTGTTTATCAAAATATGTAAAAGATTCGTGGCAGCTAAAAGGTGATACTGTTGAGTATATTTTGTCAGTCTACATTTCATATGACAAAGAATATTGGAGAACTGAACTCACGCGTGACACCAAGGTCATTCTTAGATTATCAAACTCAAATATTGTTAATTTTCTACATAGTCTTAGAGCAACACTTGATAATGTATATAATAACATGAACAATAATCAAGGTATACCTAACATAACACAAAGAATACCGAACCTGTAAACTGCATCTCCCATTCTCGGACACTGTCCATCTGCATGCTGTTCAGGTCACTGAGATCATCGAAGTCGTCTCGCAGGGCCTCTTCGCCGAGCGAGAAGGTAGCGAGCGCTCTCGATGCATCTCTTCCAGCAAACAACCCATATGGACCTCCTGTAAAATGACATATGAATCATACTATATGTACATTATTTCGATCTAGTGGAAATCCGAAATCACAATCAACACAAGTGTTTATGATCAGATAAATCAAACCCCCATCCACCAACAATTTTGATGGACCCGCCTACTTTTCAATATGACCCCACAAATTTTGTTGTTATGAACATGTATAAGACTAAGAGTAAACAGCCCAAAGTTCAAAGGGCAGTTTTAGCTTGTCCTACATTCCAGATTTATTATGCATGTTCATATCTCATCATGAAAAAACCAAAGAGGGTTTATTTCAATATTCATGGTTGTCACATTTACATATTCACATATATGACGTAACATGTTGTGTTTTCTTTCACATTTTTTATAATGGGTTTTGCAAAGGTAACTTGCCTTTGAAAACTTCCAACGACAATCAAAATTGATCTTTAGTGAAAGTAAGTTTTTACCTGGACCATAGAATCTTTTCCCTCGCGTGACATCAAATACTTTGCCATTAACTGCGATCAGAATTCGTCCGTCTTTCGCTTTTCCGTCATATTCTCTCAGCTGTTCGTGTGTGAAATCTTGCTTTTTCAAGGGTGGAAGTTCGGGTTCACGAGGGGCTGGCGTTTCGTTTTTTCGTCTGCTTGACCAGATTTTATATACAAGAAAAGAACAAACGCCCACTAATGCCAAATTAAGTGGACTTCCAAATAATTCAGACATAAATCTGGATAAAAAGCTACTTCCCGCTTCCGAATTTCCTGAGTCCGCCATATTTGTTTAAATTCTGACGTGTTTATGAAAGGTCAAGGTCACAACCCCGTGACCGAGAATTTATTGTAGTTTATTACAATAACTTTACACGCGTTTATTAGGTGGTGTTATTTTAATACTTTTAACACGAATAGTCATAATAAATATTTTTATTTAGAATAAAATATTTTTAATCCTTAAATGTACAGCAATGTTGAATAATTGTGAAACTTGTTGTATTTCATAATGATTACTCCCTGAGTGCAACTATTTTTGTCATTGCAATTAAATTCTTTTAATAATTCGAAACATCTGCGTTCATCGATCGTCGTGTGATATTGCAATATTGAGGATAATCATATCCAAAATTGTTTTTTTTTTTATTTCAAAGTATATTAAATGTTAATCATATCAGTTTCAAATAATTTTAACACTGGGAAACTTTCGATTTCAGTTCCCACTTTCGATTTTCTTCCGCATAGGCCTATCATTGAGTTTGCCAATAAGCCAAAAAGCTCATTTATATAACGTTTATAAAATATATTTAGGTTCTTGAAAGCCTGTACATTTACGATTTATGTGTTATCACTGTCATCCACGCTTAGATAACATTCTCCCCGAACTTAGAACTCCACAGAATAGGCCTAATTTATTGTTATTAAGTTGTAGGCCTACCTTCAAATTGTTGTCAATTCGTAACACTAACAGCTAAAGTTAAAACGTTTTAAAAGGCTGTCGTCCCTTAAAGAGGTTCCCAACAATAATCAAAATAAATGAAACATTGCTGTAAATTGGCATGATACAAGCTGAATATGTATTATTCGAGATTCAAAAAGAAAAAGTCACGGACCCTTTTTCCTGGCAAAGGTAATGTCTCAAAAAGTAGAAACTTGTTTTATTTTGTTAAAGTCACTTTTTCAAAAATAATGATAATCATTCAGATATATATTTTATTTTTTTCTTTCATAAATGGAATGTTATTAGAATAGAAAAGTGTTTTTTTTATATAAATTGTGTAGAGCAGATAATTGGTTTACCATAAAACATAAACTATTTCCTTGCCTCTCTGATATGATTTAAACATATTTTATTCAATGAAGAAAGGGATGAGGAACAATTAAGTCATAAAACTAACCTTCTCCCATGTATTTACAAAATGATCAATATTGAATAAATCACAATTAAGCTCCTTACATGAAATCGTTTACGAGTATGGTGAAAATTCACTGCGGATACCTGTGGAAAAGTAGGATGGTGTCATAATAATTGATTTCCTTAAAGTAAGATTCAAACTTTTCTGTTGATTGTAACATTCGTTTTTCCAATGGAACATTCTTCTACACTACTGTGGTTGAAAGGATAAAAGACTGGCATGAATGTTAATTAAGAACCAAATATCGGATTCGTTAGAAAACTATTTTATCAGTCAACATCCATTCCAATTTAATTAATGATTATAGGAGCACCTGTCATTACTGCCAGTACGTCCTTGCCTCGCTTTGATCCACATATGTCAGATGTTGTCGAATGTTCATTTAATGGTTTCATTGTTTTACCAGAGACTTTCTAGTTAGAGAGTCCCTGGTTTTTTAATTTTTATCATACTGCATTACACATTTCTCGCACATATCATAATATAACATATGTAATTATTGACATTTGTTATATCTTTATAATGTTGATAATTTAATCTTTTGTATATAGGAGATGGTAGCTGAAGTGTCTCGCTTGTGTCTAATCCGTTTAATGTTTCTGTCAATAAAATATGTTTAAACCAATTATTTCTTGATTGGGGAAGGACCACGGAGGTCTCGCCCTGAAAACCCTTTTCCATCTTCACTGTTTCTTGAAAAAGTACATTATGTTATATATTTATTTTATGATATACTATATAAAGTCTTATGAGCTATATAGAGCAAATGGCTCTACTGCTACGGACAGTTCACATCAAAGACCCATGGCAAATTGTGGAAAGTATTTAACAGTCACAATTGTATAAACTTACTGTAGCTGCTAATGCAATAAGGCATTCTGCCTGAACTGTAAGATGTATTACTCAACTCAAATACCGAGTATGTATGAAATCGTGACAAAACACGTTGATGTGTGGCCTATATGTTGACCCAAACCGCACTCAATAATGTACAGTCATCGTGAAACATAGACTGACACTGGGCTCTAAAACAACCTAAGAGTTGCTCATCGTATATCTTCATTAGGACTATTTTATAAAATATTAAAAGGTGGCTTCAGAAAAAATGTGATTTTAAATTTTTGGAGCACAAGATCTTGACCAGGTTCTATTGTAAATATAAGTATTGCACACATTGCAAATTTCGGGATAAGACGTTAGAAATATGTCGATTATATTTGTTCACAAGTTATCTCTGAATACATATAAACTTTAAGAGTGCAAATTTGTTCGGAGTGAATTTTTACTCTACATTCTTCAGCAACATGGTCATGAGAACGCGAAACATAATTACAGTCAGGTGTAAATGCATATTTTCACCTTCATTTTACCTATTTATGAAGGGTCACAGGACTACCCATTTTACAGCTCTCAGTGGCGGATCCAGGAGGTTTGACATTTACAGTTATTTCCATTTCGCGAATCTATTAAATCGAATGAATATCGATAATGTATATTTGAATATACCACTCAGTGTGGTAAAACAGCTCTGATGTCTTATCACTAGTTATATGTTTGAGAACACAACAAACTCCATATGTTCATAAATCGGATGAAAATGTAAAATTTGAACAGAAAGGTGAAATAGAAAAGAAAGACGCTATGATATGCCTTTACTCGACAAACCCATATACTAAAGATTATATGTGAAATATAAAATATTAAGAAAGTCGGGCGTGCTTTTCATGGGACACTACGTGTTTTTCATGACATCTTATTTAGATTTGATATATACAAAAGTATCAAATGTCATGATGATCATATCCCACTTTACCCGACAGTTGATGTGATGATAACGGATTAACAGTACAACGGTCGGCCGCTTTGCCGGCTGTAGTCATTTTCGGTGGGTAGTTGTAAGTAAGAAGCATAACATTTCACAGACAGAGCTTGCGCTTACGGATGACATATTAGTGATGGTTGTACTCGTAATAGTCAGTAACTCGATTTCAGATAATCAAACGCTAATTGATCCCGATTTTTTTTAACTTGAAACTGAAATTGAGTGAATGATAATTCAAACTATTATGGCATCCCATATATATAGGCCCGAGATATATGGTTAACATTCAGTTCATTCCAAATTCAAGAGGAGGTATAGACACATCATATATCTCGGTCGATGATGTTCTCAAAGCCATCATCAGGATGAAGTTCAGCTTCAAATAGACACGGTTATTGCCACCATGAAGACCAAAGTTGGGAATGATTCCAGACCAGTTTAAAAGAAGGGTTCTATCGGGGTATTTTTTGTGAAAACGAAATTCGAGAGGATGGTCCCGTTTACACATATTGATTGATTGAAAACATATTTTATTCATTTAAGAAATGAACTGGGCACAAGTTGTGAAACTTATAGAAGCCCTCTCCAGGTAATCAACAACTATTTTACAAGGATAGAATACATAACAAGAAAGTAAGAAATCTACAAGTGACGAAGTGGGTAAACATGTAATATACATTATTAAGGCAACACACAATTGGAAATGTTATTCTTATGACAAAATGCACTTTGAATATGGTAACTACGTACATTAGTATTAATGTATTATTTGAACCGTTGACTCTTTCCAATGAATTTATGAACATGGTGAAATATGTTTTCATTGACTGTTTGTGGAAGATTTGGGTTTCCATACAGGATTGTATTAATATCAAATTCTGCCTTTAAATTATAAAATCTTTGCTTTAATTCTAAACGAAGATCAGCATGTCTTGGACATCTCAAGAAGAAATGATAAACATCTTCACCTAAAGCACCACAAATGCAAGATTTACTTTCAGATAAATTGACACTATACAGATCACCGTTTAGGGAACTACAAGAATTTCTTAACTTACTGTGTATAATGTTCATCTTCCTATCGCCGAATAGAAAGTATTTTGGGATTTTACATTCTTTTTTTAGATAATTTTGCTTTAAATGACGATAATGAATTTGAACATCTTATTTTCGAGGAAAGATTATTCCACAGATAAGCACAGTCATAAATAAAAGACTTTTGAAGGACTGCAGTTCGAAATTTTGGAATAGATAAATTTGATTTGTTACGCAAGTTGTAATGAGAAATAGTTTCAGTGGCTGGTGGAAGTATATTAATCAGATAATCTGGAGCTTGTATATTAATAATTTTGTAAAAAGTACAAAGTTTCTCATTTCCACGTCTAATTTTTAAAGGCAACCAACCAGTTTCTTTGTATAAGCTATCTATTGAAGCAAACTTTGGTAAGCCAGTTACAATTCTTGCAGCTTCAAGTTGGACCTTTTCAAGTTTGTCACACAAAACATCCGAACAGTTATCCCAGACCTCAGAAGCATATTCCAAAATGGGTCGAATATACATTTCATACATACGTGATAAAATACTTCTATTCAAAACATACTTTAACACACGTAGAGAAGAGATTAGTTTTGAAGCCTTTTCTATGGAAAGATCAACATGATTGGACCATTTAGTATTGTCCGAGAAGATAAGGCCAAGATGTTTATGTTGATGTACACGTTCCAGTTGATCATTATTGAATACTAATCTAGGTACTTGATGACTATTACTATGGCTAAATAGCATGAATTTAGTCTTATTGGGGTTAAAGTTAACCAACCATTTGTTAGCCCATTCGTGTAATTGGACTAAGTCATTGTTAAGAGAAGTTTCAACAGAATATAAATCTTTTCCAGCAGCTCCGAGTAATGCATCATCAGCAAACAATCTAATGACGTTTTGCAAGTTATCGGGTAAATCATTGATATACACAAGGAATAAAAAAGGACCAAGGACAGATCCCTGATCCACATATATGCTGCACATGATTAAAACACAGTCAAATTGAAAGATATCAATAAAGTTAATACTTTGATGACTTTACATTTCACAACTTGATAAAAACAAGCGCACATTTGTTAAAAAATAAAATAAAATTTAAAATTTAGTTAAATATAGCATGTTTTCATTTCATGAAATGCCAAGAAACCAAGATGGCGGATGCTGCCGATAGATCGGTGATAGAACTTTCCCTTTAAGCCATTTACAATGAAGAACTAGACAGTAAGTATTTTGTTTTATATTACCTGGATATTATCAAACGGAAGTCAGAGGAACATGACAATTATCCTTCTCTTTATAAATCAATAACTTATCAGTGCAAAACCGAATATACCTTGTGATATAAAGGGTATGTTTTATAACTGTTATTATATAAAATATGTATTTATTTTTCCAGAACTCCGCGCCGACGTTCCCGAAGTGTCCCTTCGCTGGATTAATAAATGATTATGTAAATAGTATATGTAACATGTATAGATATAACGGGAAACAATTATATGATGAAATATGAAAGATTAGTTTTCATATAAGTAATCTTGTGTAATTTATTACAGTAATGTACAATACAAAATGTAAATGTAAATCAAGGAAAATTTATGTGTAATTATTATACTTGTGACGTCATCCTATTGTTCTTTCACTCCATTATTTTTCAGTAATATAGAGTTACACATCACATCAAACTGTTTAAGTAGAAATTTAATTTCTTTTACTTTCTAAAGCAATTTTGATAAAAGAGGAATACTTTGAGTGTAATTTAAGTAGGGTAATATCCTCGTAACTCGCCATTCCTTAAAATAATGGGCCTCGGATGATGGAGAGTTACGAGGACATTAACCTCAACATAAAGCTTTTTTTCCGAAACAGACTTATGTATGAGTCAAGAATTTGTTATGAAATGTGTGTACATATAAATGAATGCGTAAATTGAAATTGAAGTCTAATGCATAAATCTCTGCATGATCAATCGCCTGCCTACATATCAGAGTTGATATCAGCCCATGTCCCAACACGGGAGCTTAGATCACAACATCAGAATCTATTGACAGTGCCGAAGTGTAACCTCAAGTGCTTTGGTCAGAGATGTTTTGAGAATTTTGCTCCTAACATGTGGAACTCTCTTCCCAAAAATCTGAAACTATGTCCAACATTTGAATCATTCAAATCAAGTCTAAAAGCCTATCTTTTTGTTCAGTTTTATGGTTCATAAGGACTTTCACAATTGCAACAATTGTACACATTGATTTGTTATTGCTGTTTGTGTGAAGTGAGCACATTCAAATGTGCATCACTATTATCATTATTTATTAGCATTATATGTTTAGCGCTTTGAGCATGCTTTCGAGCGTGGATATGTGCGCTTTATAAATATGCACTATTATTATTATTATTATTATTATCAGTAGGCCTATCTTTGTCTAAACGACTAAACATCTAAATAATGTAACTATACTGAACATATTGGCACTAAAAGGGTAATTTTCGACAAGCCATTTCTCGATAACACCCTTGATAACTTTTGACCTATGTTACTACAATAACATACGGAGTGTCCATTTAAAGAAGAAAATGTCGCATATATATTTATATAAACTTCTACATTGCCAAAACTTCTACAGACTAAAACAACACAGTTCAGGGTCCACTGCACATAGTCATTACATTATTGATGTTTCTTTAATATTCCCTAGTAGACACACATAGTTGTGTGTCCATTGTACGTTCTGAATCGACTATTTGCTAATATATATGGATTTATAACATTATTTAACTAGTTGAAAACATTTTAGTTACTTGAAACTAATTCATTATGAGAGTTATTTGTGACCTTTACGGGTATACACAAGTTAGAAAATGACAATGACACCTGTCAAATTTGAGTAAGGCGCATATATTAAGAGAAATAGAAAACTTAAATTTGGAGTCGGGCCAGATGTTGTAAACATGATGTATAAGTTCACGGTGATTCGCCGGAAGTAATTTGCGGGTATTCATTGTAATTCAACATAGGCAAATCAACCAATCAGAATCAAGGAAATTGAAATCATGTTACAATATCCAATATATATCTGTTATATTTAGTTGAGATCAGTACAGTGAGCAGTGGCAGCAGTGAGCAATTTGGCAAAATTCACTGAAGTTTCATGAAGGACCATGTTGTAACTTTATACACAAACATCTCTGTCATCTTCCCTAGTGAGTAATAAGCTGGTCTCGTTTCTCTAATCCTCACCTCTACTCTATTAATCCTTGACCTCAACCTCTTCCTCAATTAATTTGGTAGAAGTTTGGCAAATTACACTAAAATCACATACTGGGCTGTTCCATTTTAAAATAGGTTATTGCATAATTCTGCCTTGACTTTTTGTAGGAGTTTTGGCATGTAGAAGTTTTGACGTGTAGAAGTTTTGGGAGGTAACCTATTTTATAGGTACAGTCAGAAGAAATAAGTGTTCGTCACTTGACGTTATTTCCATAGACTTGCATGTTAATTTAGTGTAGCTTAAATAATTTTCTTGAGATGAGTTCTGAATGGATCCTTGTAAAACTTGAATTGAAATCATCTCAGCTTGAAGTACATAATTTCCGTTAAATTTCCGGACTAATATTTAATAATTGGCATTAGATATAGCTGTTTATGTACATAAAATAAAAAACATTTCCCATAGACGGCCCTGTTAAACGTTATCACTTTTATGTATATATGTTAATCAAATTGCCGTCATTCCTTCGATAACCAACGGAAAATTAAGTTTAAATTATGAGATTGTAGCCAAAATGATTCTTCACAAGTGTAGACAATTTCAATAGTATACGATAGAAATCAAATCCATGACAATTATTTAGGCTACACTAAAATAACATGCAAGTCTATGGAAATAACGTCAAGTGACGAATACTTATGTCTAGTGACTGTATCTCAACCCAAATAACATACTTTTGTGACGCACATGAGTATAATTAAGGCAATATATAATACAGATTATATTTAATTTAAATTTTAATTATATGGTATAATTAAATACAGTATATATGAACTTCTGGTCGAAGATACTTATTATTTACCTGGGATTCATGTTACACTACAGACCGGTGGGGAAGTGAACAGTCAGATGTATATAGATATGTATCAAAACATTTACTTATCCATCCCATACAACTTCTAGATACGGTAAGGATAAGAACCTTTTGTTTTTTAGTATCCACCCCTCCCCTCCCACCATATTCCCACCCCTCCAACCATCCCCGCACTGCCAACACATTGGTATTGCTGTAGCATTGCGTATATGAAAAGTGTCAAAGTCAATATATACATGTACTTATACATAAACTAGAACTCATATCATACAAAATGGAGACAAGAAATTTTAGTAGCAAGCATAAGAACAGGAAGATCTTCATGGTAACCCTTTTTTTCACCAACTTCTTTAATGTGAAAATAACGACGTTTTGGGGTGTATAATACTTACTCAATCATGTTGAATGTGCGAGAGTAAGTATATCAGCTTATAAAGGAATAAGTACATACTCCGAAACGTTGCGTATTTTCACATTAAAGAACTTGTTATCTAGACAATCTTCCTGTTCTGTTTTTAAAATGGAGACAACCTTTATGGATATACAATTTCTTTATTCTTTGTAGGGGACATTTCGACATATATAATGTCGGTCAAGCAAGTGATACATATGAAGAAACATGTAAAATTATATACATAAGTTGTATTTTTACAATAGATTGGAAAAGAGTTCACGTTTACATATGATAAATTAGTTTCGTGGGTATAAGGCTGTGTAAGATATTGAGCGAAAACCAGTTTATGTTATAAATAATGTTATATAGTCAGTCGACGAGTTATTAAATTCGACACCCAGTTTTAACGATTTATCAGAAGGATTAGTTCCCATGGAAACCATAATGTTTACCAGTCTTAAATTTATTAAATGGAAAGATGGAGCTGGCACCTTGCACGTATATTCCGACTTGACTTAGATCGATGAATATTGGGAATGGGTTTCCATTATTATGATTATCAAGCTTTTAACAAACTAGAGATACAGTATAAGCAAAAGCGGTCAAATAAGCCTTGTTGTATTAATAAATATTAAGGATGCATTTTGATATGTTATTCACAACTAACAATTGTAAAACTGTAAAAGATAAAGAAACAGTATTTTTCTCATGTGGTATGAATTCATGTTTAGATTATTAATTTGATACAGAATAAAATAGATCTGTACATGAGAGTATAGCGAGTCCAGTGCAATGTCCATGTGTATGTCTATTCTCCTTTATCAAAGCATCCTGCCTTCACCTGGGACAGACCACTTAACACCATTGTACATGATAACTGTATCAACATCCACAATCAACCAGACAATGCAGACATCGCTCGTAACTTTCGTTTTGGTCATGGTCATTTATAAATATGTGTTATCTAAATTTTGTTTTACTTATCCTAACAGATATTTGAAAGTTTACAAATTGTTTGATCCAGAATTGTGAACAGTGTTCCAACATTTGCCAAGAGCTGGTGTATCTGGTAAGCTGAGAACTGTATTGATGGAGAAGGCGAATGTCCAAATGCCGAAGTCAAGAGTTCATACATATCTCCGTGTTCGTGTTAACAGGTTTTGTACCGTACTTCTATCTGTCAGATTTGTGAGTTTGACTCTTTAATCGTTGTAACCAGATGAAGATGTCTGTTTCTTAAAAAAACATTCTTCGGTCATTTAGTAATCGAACCTAGATTTTGTATTTATTTGATCATGCATATATACAACTCCCATAGAGGATATTAAAAAGTCTCGCAAAGAAAGAGCAAGTTATTTGGATTAATACTCTTTTTCAGCCAAGTCACCTTCAAACTGTACATACGTGTTCATCTAGTTTGCCAATCATTGATATCCAACCTAAACTTAAAATCTTGGTCCCATTCACCGCCCTCTACAGTAATTTCATCACCATTTCCATAGCTCTTACCCCTAAGATGTTTTCTTCAGCCTGGGGAAGAGGTGGAGATCGCTGGGGTCTATATCTGGATATTAGGGTTGGTGAGGAATGAGTTCGAAGTCACATTCATGGTGAAGAAGAATCCAACGGATTTATTTTCGCGGCGTTTCTTCTTTTTCTCTGGATTGGTGCAAATTGTTCAGAAACTTTCCCATTCATCGTTGTCCTATGTCAAGCTTTCAATGTAGACAATGTAGACAATGTAGACAACTCCTTTGCTATTCCCATAACCTTCTTGGTGGAATTGATGGCTTTGGAGATATGATGTCTGCTCTTTGTTGGAATCCAGAGCATAATGATGTAGACAGGTTTCATAAGACCCTAAAATGAAATCCCCTGGATGTACCAAATTAACACGGCTCTAATAATGTTCACCCTGGATATCTTCATTTCAGAAAGCGTTCTTGTAACCAATCTTGCACACGCAGTGTGTTATGAAGGTTACCATGTGTGGGTCCATGTTAAAAACATGTTGCTTCTCTACTTCTTGAAAAGTGATACCAAGATTTTCATCATTAATCTATGCAAAGGGTCAAAGTGTTCCGGGTTGGTACTGGTTGAATGGTTGACCCAGAGTCAGCTTCAACACTCTTATCTGCCCTAGAATAAATTCACCTAACATTTGATGGAAGCTGAAGAAGAGGAAGTATTCCCCATAACCCCAGTTATTCACAGTCTTAAAGTTTTAGCCACTAGTGAGTATAACTCTTCCACAAATTGTTGTGACTCAACAGTTGCTATTTGATCCTGCACTAGTTCAGGAGGTCAAACATCGATGTACATCAGGTACAAGCATTGTAATATCCAACCCTACATATTGTGAGGCTCAAGACTTTTGATATCCCTGACAATTTTTAAATTTAAAAATAGAGCCATGGGCTCTGTAGCTCATCAAGATTTCATTGATTATTATCTAAGGTTGACTATCTAAGTTATATCAAGTAATACATTGTTATCAAGAAAAAAATAGGTTTTTTAGACCATGACTCCTGTGACCCAACTTTGGAGTCACAGGGTCACCAATCCTACAATTACAATTTCACCTTTCTACAGCTTTACGTACTTAAGATAAAGATGAAAATATTTGGGTCATGACCCGTGACCTAGATTGGGGTCACAGGGTCACAAAATCTACAATTTTGAATCCCCATTGGACAAGGAGTCTGCACACAACTTTTCAGCTCTCTAGACTTTTTGGAACTGGAGAAGAAGATAAAAATAGGTTTTTAAGGATGTGACCCCTGTGACCCCATTTGGGGTCATGGGGTCACGGAATCTACAAGTTAGTATCCCCATTGGCCAAGGAGTCTGTACACAACTTTTCAGCTCTCTAGACCTTTTGGAACTGGAAAAGAAGATGAAAATAGGTTTTTAAGGATGTGATCCCTGTGACCCCATTTGGGGTCACAGGGTCACGAAATCTACAATTTAGAATCCCCATTGGCCAAGGAGTCTGCACACAACTTTTCAGCTCTCTAGACCTTTTGGAACTGGAGAAGAAGATGAAAATAGGTTTTTAAGGATGTGACCCCAGTGACCCCATTTAGGGTCATGGGGTCACAAAATCTACAATTTAGAATCCCCATTGACCAAGGAGTCTGCACACAACTATTCAACTCTCTTGACTTTTTGGAACTGGAGAAGAAGATGAAAAAAGGTTTTTAAGGTTGTGACCCCTGTGACCTCATTTGGGGTCAAGGGGTCACGAAATCTACAATTTAGAATCCCCATTGGCCAAGGAGTCTGCACACAACTTTTCAAGTCTCTTGACTTTTTGGAACTGGAGAAGAAGATGAAAAAAGGTTTTTAAGGATGTGACCCCTGTGACCCCATTTGGGGTCAAGGGGTCACGAAATCTACAATTTAGAATCCCCATTGGCCAAGGAGTCTGCACACAACTTTTCAGCTCTCTAGACCTTTTGGAACTGGAGAAGAAGATGAAAATGGGTTTTTAAGGATGTGACCCCAGTGACCCCATTTGGGGTCATGGGGTCACGAAATGTACAATTTAGTATCCCCATTGGCCAAGGAGTCTGCACACAACTTTTCAGCTCTCTTGACCTTTTGGAACCGGAGAAGAAGATGTAAATAGGTTTTTAAGGCTGTGACCCCGGTAACCCCATTTGGGGTCATGGGGTCACGAAATCTACAATTTAGAATCCCCATTGGCCAAGGAGTCTGTACACAACTTTTCAGCTCTCTTGACCTTTTGGAACTGGAAAAGAAGATGAAAATAGGTTTTTAAGGATGTGACCCCTGTGACCCCATTTGGGGTCATGGGGTCACGAAATCTACAATTTAGTATCCCCATTGGCCAAGGAGTCTGTACACAACTTTTCAGCTCTCTAGACCTTTTGGAACTGCAGAAGAAGATGAAAATAGGTTTTTAAGGATGTGACCCCTGTGACCCCATTTGGGGTCATGGGGTCACGAAATCTACAATTTAGAATCCCCATTGGCCAAGGAGTCTGCACATAAAATTTTAGCTCTGTGGAGTCATTGGTTCTGGAGAAGAAGTCGAAAATGTGCAAAGTTTACGGACGGATGGACGGACGGACGGATGGACGGACGGATGGACGGACGGACGGTACGACGGACGGACGGACGGACGGACGGACGGATGGACGGACGGACGCCGGACGCCGGACGCCGGACGCCATGCCATGCCATAAGCCCATCGGGCCTTTCAGGCCTGATGAGCTAACAAAAATAGATGCACTGGCTCTGAAGCTCATCAGCCTTTAAATAATATAATGTTATTAATTAAGTATTTCCGTATTGGCCAAGTTACAGGTCCGAGGCCCGTTGTATTGGCCCTAGACAAAGTCAAGGGCCAATACAACGGACCGAGGACCTGTAACTGGGCAAAATATATTGAATAGTTTTGAAGTTTGAGGCCGGAATATAGTTTTCCCTCTTCTTGGTTCTAAGTCCAGACTGTTTGCATTCGTAAAAAAAAGAAGAAGAAATTCTCAAATTCTGCGCATGTTCAAATCCATATTGGCCCAGTTTATCCCGTATTGGCCCAGTTTGTCTCGTATTGGCCCAGTTGTCGAATCATATGGTCTAGGCCGTAAATACCGTATACGTGCCATAACATTGATAGTTAATTAATAATACACTATACAAGTATACGGTTGAACATTATTAATTACTGTAAGTAGGTGTGAGAGGGTTAACAAATCTAAAACTTATAATCGACATTGCCTAAAAAGTCTGTATACAAGATTTTAGCATCCAAAAACTTTCTGTTCTATGGAAGAAAGCCAATTCATACTCCTAATTGGCGAAGGTATCTATACACAAGATTTCAGTTCTTTAGGTTAAGGTTCTCCAGTTTAGTTATAAGTGACAAGAAAACATTTGTTCAATTCAAAGTTTATTCAATGTAAAATTTGGCTATTGTACAAGTAGTTTCAACAAACATCTCTATACAATTCATACACACTTAATCTGTCCCTGAGGACTTAACCGTTTTGTAATAAATATCTTCACATACATTCAATCATATTTACAAAAATACAAACTTTGTTTCGTGCAACTAATGCACAACCTTTTTCTCACACTTTGTTTGTTTGTATTCATTTACAATGAAGCCTTTATACCTTTCAGTTTCAAAACAACAAAAGATGAGATTGGAGAAATCTGCATCTACTACTGTTAAACTAAATTCTAGTTCAGCTGTTGCACTGGCAGTTTTATATCATTAGGGTGTAACAATGAGATCTCTATTGTGCATTATATGCTCTGTGGGCATGATATTTCAAGTCTATTAGACTCCAATCTAAAATGTCATGATGAAAAAGTCTTCAAAATCAAACTAATGTTATTCATCAAGTGAATCTATCTGATTGGTTTTGGGAAGGATATTCTGTAACAGTTGTATATACGATGTACAATGGTTTATGACTTGTTGCCAAATCTAGGGTGTACTTAATAAAAGACAATTCTGATATTGAAAGATGACCCTAAACAGCAGATATGATTTTTACTGATGAAATTACTACATTGTGTAATCAGATCACATAACTGATAAAGAAATGTTAAGTACTACCATTATTTATCCTGTATAGCAATTAGTTTTTACATTTAAAAATGCACACACATATGTAATTACTCAGGCCAAAAGAATGCAAAAACAGTACATCTTATCCAAACAGAAGTTCATTTGATCTTTAGGTGCAAGGGCAAACCATGGCAGTGTCCCTGAGATAAGATAGTAGCCCTTTGAGGGAATGCATACTACACCTTTTAAACCCAAACTATAACAAACCATTACTTCTAATCCGAACTGTGTCAGATAGGGACAAGTTTATCATCAACCACCAACAATATTCGAAGCACAAGTTTAAGTGAAATAATCCAGAACTGAAAAACTCAAGTGTTAATAACACTCAACACCAGACCCCTTTTGTTCCCAAAATGAGCAACATCTCTCCTTAACGACTCTCCCTAGAACTCATATTACATGTAAATGTTCGATAAAACCAAATAAAAAGATTGTTTCCCGCATATCAATCTGTAGATTGTAGGATGCCCCTATCTACTGAACAACAGGATACATCTATTTGAAATTTTGTTTATCTATAAAACTGCTGAATGGTAACACAAAGTTTCCTTTGATATGTTCCCTAAATTACACTGTAACAAATAAATAAGTTATTTCCAGTACCTACAATCGTTGCATGCTGACCTTTCTTAACTCGTTCACTTGATTCAATTGATAGTCAGAGATTTCATCGGATTCCGTAACTTGCCAGTTGGTACAATCCATGATATGGCAGTCAATACTATGCTAAATCTCAGTTATCTCTCTTATCAGTCCTGTTTGGTCCAAATGTTCCCTTTGTACTCTGGCCCCTTATGACGGAACACAAGAATATGTCTATCCATTCTCTATCCTGAAAACAAGTGGATCATCTGACAGCTTCCATTTATTAAATGCTCCTTGCATTACAGTATCAGTTTGTCCATAGTGTTATCCCTACTTATCTCCGAACACATTCCTTCCTGTTTAGACTTTAATCCTTTGAGAGTTATCTCCCTTGTCTACATTCCATTGTAAGCGGGTCCCTCCCCTCCCTGCGGACACACCCAGTTGATGTTCTGAGAGGGGTCCTTGATATCACAGGTCTTGCAGTGGATACAGTTCTGAGCGTTGATCTGGAGTCGCATTCCCTGTCCGTCCTCAGTCTCCACATACTCGTACACTCCTGCAGGTAAAGTAAGAATTTTGTTTTCATACAGGAATTCAATTTATGGATAAACAGTCTTCAGTTAGTTATAACTGGAATTGTTTAAATATGAGTTTGCTCACTGCTCTACATAACTGTTGTGTTACTATTATTTCAAGCAAATTTTCTATGGTTATTTCTTTAAAATAATTATCATAATAATCTCAAATTGATGAGTATTAACATATATTAACTTATCTTTTGATTTGCATTGAGTTATTGTCACATATAAATTAATATGTTATTTGTAAAGGAAAATATCCTATTCTTATTTTTAACAAATGTCTGCTTTGATTGCAGGATCAATGCGTTTTGAAATCCATGTGAAAAAAACAATTCATTAGATAGTCAAAAACACAATATCTGCTATAAGTGAGTTGATTAATTAAGAGATAAATAGATTCCAATCAAAGTTGTTTCAGTAAACAGTGTTTATTATGAAGAAGTGGGCCATTTTATTGGAATCTGGCATACTCCAAAATTACCAGTTTGAAATGACCAGCAAAAACGCCACAATAACTACATTTCATACAAACAACCGTGAGATTTCATATGTACTGTAACCCCTCACCTGCAGGACAGAATCTCTGTTCAGGACCATCGAAGATGGCCAGGTTTCTGTTTACTGGGACTGAGTCGTCCCTCAGTGTCAGATGTGCAGGTTGATCATGGTCATGGTTGGTGCCGGTCAGAGCGACGGAGGTGAGCAGATCAAAACTCACAACTCCATCTGGCTTCGGGTACTCGATAGGTGTGCACTCTGAGGCTGGCTTCAATTGGTCGTGGTCCGAACCTAGTGAGACCAGTGGCTATGTTAAAACATATGGGTATATTCCTTCGTCTGTTTGAAAAGAATCAATAGTAATTCCAACATCATATATTATGATACACTAAAATAAATAAGATTTATTTGTGACAGGATATTTAGGTATCAAAGCATCAAAATATTTCATCTGTTGGCTGTCATACAGTTGGTATATTGTGTTAACTAGAGCTGTCTGATGTAGTATCTATTATTTTGACACTTAATCTGACGATATATGTATCATGATACATTTTCTATAAAGTAAAATTTTTCATTTTCACTTAGAAATTTAGTTATTTGTCAAAATCCAATTTTTTTAAATGAAAAATAACTTGTGACTTAGATTTTCAATTGTATCATTGGATACAAGGTATTGTGATATGTATTGTGGTGTATCATCACATAATCACCAGAAAAGTTTCATTGTCATCCATTGACATTATGTACAAACTAAAATGTTTTTGATCAAGTCTATTATTAATTTTCAGCTCACTGCGATGAAAAGTCTACACAATCAAAACCATGAACACACCTCCATGTTTGAGTGTCCAGGGCTCCTTGCCCCTGCAGATCCAGTAGAACAAACCCGTGTACATGATGCCTCCATATATACCGAGGGAAGAGTTGAAGGAGGGTCGCACATTCCTCACTGAGTGGAGCTCCTTCCATACCCAGCTGTCTCGGATACGCTCCTCATAGCACTTGGGATCCAAACCTACAGAGTACACAACAATACTGAATGATCACTTCTACTGTTAAATAGAGAATCTCACCCTCATGTCTTCTGATATCAAATATATCAACACTCGTTGATTAAAGTTACAAATATCCGAGGCTTGCCGAGTTTGGCAAGGAAAACCTCCAAATGATAGTTTTTATCCTAATAGATGCACTATTTTGTAAATTTTAACCCTCGGAAAAAGGTCTATTTTAAGGAGACTGGTGCTTTCAGGTGATGATGTGAAAGAATAGTGATGATATGCTACACTGCACACTCAAATATCACTTTCAACTGATTTAATATAACTGTAACTTACATTATTTAAGAGTTCATGATTTTGCAAATGCACTCACTTGAGTAACAAGAGAATTAGTGAGTACAGCTCACTCATATACCCCCGCTTTTAACATTGGTCAAAGAATTTTTTTTTCAAAATAGCCAAAGGACATCAATGTTTAGACTTCTGTATGAACAGAGCACAGAAATATTATTAAAGCAGAGTAAGTATATGTCTGCATATATACACTTGTAAGCGTGTTTCAGTAGTAAAAGTAAAACATTCGAAAAATGCCATTAAATATGCAAATGAGGGTATGAAATATATAAATGACAGTTGTACACATCAGTGGTTATAAGAATCAATTTTCGTAACATTTGAACAATTAGTGTCTGAGTTATGAGAGGGACAGAGAAGTGTGAATGGTGAAGTCAAACAATTTTGAAAATTTGCATAAATTATGCAAATGAGGGTATGAAACATACAGTCAGCTCTCGTTAATCCGACACTCATGGTTGCAGAGAAATATGTCGGATTAACGAGAATGTCGGATTAATGAATCTGATCGAAAATGATTGACTCAATGTTTACCGAATGGCATGATAATGCTGCATGCGTATCAGAAATACATGGTTGACAGTGTACATTCTAGTCAGCTAGATCGTATGTACCACTCGAGTGTGACTGTTTATTCACGGTCGGATAATCCGACCGGCCAATTTGATTGTCGGATTAACGAGTGCTTTTACAGTGTATTTGCATCAATCGGTTGCTTGATTGGTCTGTCGGAGTCGGAATGCGAGAATGTCGGATTAACGAAAGTAATTATCACTATTTTAAATGGATCCCTAATCTTTTGTCGGATTAACGTGATTGTCGGATTAACGAGTGTCGGATTAACGAGAGCTGACTGTACATAAGGCAGATGTACACATCATGGTGATTGTACATATCAAGTTTCGTAAAATTTGAACAACTGGTTTCAGAATTATGAGCGGAACAAAAACCGGACGGACGCACGGACGGATGTGCTGACCGCTATATACCCCCGACTACTTCGTAGCGGGGGTATAATAATAAACAGGAAACTTCTTTCTAAATTAAATGTGTTTACTTTTCCAAAATGTTTTCACTTGCTCTATAGTTGATGAATTGTGTAGAATTCCTATTTGTATAACCTTTATTCTTACCAATGGTTGGAGAGTTGAGATTCTCATTAAAGATGGTTTCAAACACAGATTCTGCTGCCACCATTCCACTCTTCATGGCGTTGTGAGTTCCCTTGATCTTCGGCACGTTCATGAAGCCTGGACTGCAACCACTCAAACATCCCCCTGGGAATGTCAGCTTTGGGACACACTGTAAGTACGCAAGAGAGATATTAAAAGGAAAATTTTTCTAGACTTTAACGAGGTTAAACTGTGTTCCATGGTGGTACAAAAAGGATATTTTGACTTTAAACAAGCGATTATAGCAAATAAATAAAGTAAAAACATAAGTAAAAGTAATTTTTAGATAATTTTATTTAGATATTGTTTTGCCATTGTGATTGTTATTCTATCAAGTACATTCGGTAGCTTCAATGGCTTGTATTGGACTAAGAGAGATGAGAGGTGATTTTGGGTTTAGCTTGTCCTCTAAATAATTTCACTCATATCGCAGCTGCTACTTCTATTGTAGGGAGAAAGCCCACAACACCATTGAAATGTGCATTGCTGTGAAACCTGCAAACATTGGCTAGATCTAGGAAACCATAGGTGGTACTGCTGTGAAATTCAGTTCAGCTTCGCGCCCAAAACCATGAAGAACAATTCTCTCCAGCAGACAAAGTTGACAAGCTCCTGGCGGGAGAAAGATACCATCAAAGATATATACCTGTATCCCTCCCTCATTGAGAGCCCTGGCTCCATAGCTGACTCTGGTCCCATTGCGGAACAGTGGCTCGATGCTTGGGTGGTGCTTGAACCGCTGGAACTCTCTGAACGGACTTAGGTACGGGTTCTTGTAGTCGAGACCAACCTGGATCACAGAGTGGCTTATTTCAATGATATCATTTCATTTCAATATCATGTACTTTTTGTAGAAATATTATTTACTGGTAGAACAGTATGTTGTATAAAATTCACCGATTGATTGACATACAAATACAATTCTGATATATAAAGATAAAGTACACCATGAATCAACTAAGCCTCATAGAAAATATCAGATTACGATACCTCATCACGGCCGTATCACATCACATTAAATCTTATTCACCCAAGCATAGAATAGTTTTCTTAGCATCTGAGTCTGCCCCCAGTGATATGTCTTCACATACCAGCTCCAATAAATGTTTTTGTATTAACACCCTTATTTTCGTTGTTTTTACTATTTCTACTATTTTTCCACATACTATTTCATAAATATGTTGGACAAGATCGAAAACATCTAAAACAAAGTAAGGCGTCATTGTAGTTTATTTTACCCATTACGCATTGGTTATGGAAAATCCAAATAAAAGGATTGAGAAATGCCCCAGCAGTTAAAATCATTTCTATGATTTACTTCAATATACAATTAACTGTAACTGATATTCTCAACTACTTCTCTCAAATGAAAAGGACAACTTACCACCATTCCCACAACAACCAATGGCTGCCCTTCTCCAAGATGATAAAGAAAGGTGCCGCCATAAACATGCTTGTCCTGTGGAAAAATAATAAAGATTAATGTAAAATCTTCTTTTAACCAGAATAATTGACAATTGAGAATGGTATGTTTTATAACATCTGTTCAAAAAAAAATAAAACAAAACTTTGATAGAAAAAATCTTAGTCAAACAAGATTCTGATTCTAGGATTTATTGCATATAGGATTATTGAAAATGTCATTTTCTCACTCCACAAATATGTTACGATACCATCTAGTCAAGTAAACATTTCTAAGACTTTGAAGAAAAGAACATAAGTTTTGTCGTTATTTCAAACGCGAAGTGATACGTTCGCAGTGTCTGTCACATACCTCTTGCCTCACCAAGTTTTTTTTATGAATAAAAGAACTACTATGCAACATATCAACAATAAATCAGATCAGAATGTTATGTAATATGGAATACGATATTAACACCACAAAAGGTCAACAGCCATTGACTGAAACAGCAAAACATTGTCGTTCACCGTAAAACGTGGAAAGCAAGGGAGATAATCACTTTTTAAAGAGAGATCATTTTATTTCAAAGGGAGACAATCATGAAAAGTAATTCCGGCCACACGTTAGTCACTGCAGTGAAAATATGACTTTCTACTGCTTATGTGCAAATATGGATTATATTTTCATCATATAATCACATATTTCACTGCTAGTATATAATAAACTCCACTATACTACACACAGTAGATAAAATACTTACAAATGGCCAGCCGACCGTGTGTTCGACTCTGCCTGGTCGGTGCATCTCTTCAGGAACTTCCCACAATTCCTTGAAGCCAATACCGTAGGTTTGAGGCTGACAGTCCTTCCGCAGGTCAAATTTGTTGTACAGTTGTTTAGCTAGATGACCATGGCAACCCTCGGAAAATATTGTCACCTTGGCATGTAGCTCCATCCCCCTCTCAAAGGTTTCCTGGTTGTACAGGAGAAGTATATAGTAATCTTACATATGAGTTTCTCACGTGTGGTTGGCATGTTTTGCAAGTTAGTAAGATTAATGTTTAAAGTAAAATATTATGATGACTATAATAATGATGATTTGAAATTAAATAATATAGAAATACAAATATTTTAAGAATGTCAAAGAAATTCTTCAGACAGTCTGTGTTACAAACTCAATATTGTGGAGGTCATACTTACAATCATTTACTAGTTTGTCATAAAATGTTACAGCTATTACACCAGCTTCATGTTTTGTCTTTGTATAGTGCTTAAAAGTATATAATGGGCCTGTGGCACAATAACTGAATAAACATCTCCCTATCCATCAAGGTCTTACTATGTTGAAGATGTACATACCTTGGGAGATCCATCTTTATAAATTCCTACATCATTTGTTGCTATTCCTTTTACACTACCATCTTCATGAAATAATACCTGAAACATAGAAATGCAAAATGCAAAACATATGAAAATTGCTATTGAAACCCATCATATTTTTACTAGTGCTAAAATTAAATAAAATTTTAAAGATAGAAATCTTTTCATTAAATCATTAAATTATTTTGAATTACCATTCTAGAAATGACTTGAGGCCAATCAAAAGCTTAGGATTCAAATAGTTTCCATCAATGATTATGATAAATCTATAAAGTAAATTAACACTTAACACTAGAATGAAACCATCTCAGTGGTCAATTTACAAGAATCCCAACTCCAACTAAAGGAACAATCCAGGATTGGCAGATTGCTCATGACAGGCTAATCTGGAATAATCCTGCAGGTAAAGAGTTAATAAGGTAACAGCAATGTACCAATCTAAATACCCATTGGTCTAAACCTTACCTCACTAGCTGCATAGCCTGGATAAATTTCTACTCCTAGTTCTTCTGCTTGTTCTCCTAACCACCGCACTACATTACCGAGACGTACTATGTAGTTACCATGGTTGTTGATAGGCATTCCTGGAATAAGACAAATATATATACTGAAGCTGTGCATTATCCTGTTGTTCATATCCATCCTCAACTATTTCCCCCTAAATCAGTTTTATTCCTTCATTGTCAGTAATTATTTCAATGTCTGTTATCCTGTTGTTCATATCCATCCTCAACTATTTCCCCCTAAATCAGTTTTATTCCTTCATTGTCAGTAATTATTTCAATGTCTGCGTTGTGTTGACAGATGTGTTTTTCCATTTGAGATTGCAAGGTTGTTTTATCTTTAATCTTTCAAGAGTTTATTAATTTTTTATATTTAATTCAGAAGAAATATTGAATTTTCAGGTCGAACACTGGGGTGTAACTATCATTTCATAATTTCGCAATCTGAAAATTTTCACTAAAATCACGCCATCATAGGTACAATTCCATTCTATTAATGAATGTCCACGAACCCGGCAGCACTGGAATAGGTATTCGCTTTGTCTCTGTCAGCAGTGCGAAGGAGTCTTCTGTAACTGGTGTATGGAATGGAGCCTGTAGGACAAACAACGAATACAAAATCAAATGTATATGGAAGCAAAAACTATTTCCTTTCACATTACAACTTCTCCAAGTCATAATTCTTGTCAATCTCAATCATTTTTAAGCCTTGCTGCCTTTTGTTCACTTTTCTGTGCTAGCATAGCAGCTTTCTGCACCTGACCTTCAAAGTGCTATACGCTGCTACACTAGCATAGAAAAGTTAACACGAATGCAGCAAGGTTTAATTAGCCAGAGATGAAGATTAACGCTAGTTATGACATGCTCCGGAAGCTGCTCACATGTTCGTAAATTATCAACACTTTGCTGATCACAATCTCAATTATTAGTGACAAACAGAATTTGCAATATGAGCAGGTAACAAAGATATGCAATTTGTGAGGGCTGGTGTCACCTAAGAAAGACATCAAAGTCAAACTGTTCTTGAATTAGGCAATATATATGTAACTTACCCCTCTCTCCATATAATCTGGGAAGAGCTCGCTTATGGCATGTGGTTCAACACAAGCTCCTGACAGTGTGTGGCCTCCTGTCAACAATTAACAGTTTCCATGGTTACGATGTTCCTGATATCATTTTACTATATTGCTGTGTTGGTTTACCCGATTATATGGAACATATAAATCCCTATATTTCATCTTGCAATACATAAACAATTTTAGAATCAAGAACTATTTAATGGCTATTAGTTCATTATTCTGTGTAGACAAAATTTTGACATAGAAAATAAAGTTATTGTCAACAACATTAGTATCTATGTTGAAACGTTCAGTAAGACAGTAAGAAGAAGTAAGGCCCTTCATAGGCCATTCATTCAAGTCTTGAAAGCTTTGCACTTTCACAATAATATAACAAGACATAGATCATCAGTCTAATGATATATCATTTGTTACTTTGTTAACATTCTATCAATATATGCTTCATTGTCAAAATGCTAAATTTGTATTTGCATTTATCTCATTTCACAAAAACAAAATAGCAGAAAGAAACATCTCTAGACTTTCCAACCCATGTTAATTTCCTGCAGTGTTCTCTCACCTATCTCAGCTGCCTTCTCCACGAGACATACTCGGAGTTCCTTGCCCTGTTCGTTGGCCAGCTGTTTGAGTTTACATGCAGCCGACAACCCAGACGGACCTCCTCCCACAATAACGACATCAGCCTCGTCACTGAACCGCTCCATGTCAACATCTGTCAATAAAGTTAAATTTAACACAATGATTATGTTGGTCCTTATTTTCACTGAAACAACACATGAATATGAAATGACTCAAATGAGAAGTCATTAGTTGAGCACAATTTCTTCAGTGAAGGATTTGTTTATAAACCATATGAGCCATTAGGATACCCTAATCATAATCTCAGGAATATGACATTGTTACATAAGTCATGGTTTTGTTTTCATTGTTCTTGCAATTGTAAATAACTTTGTGGAAAGAATAGTTTCTAAGCTCTAATATTGTTTATAAAAAGATTATAAATATAAAGAATATACACAACTAGATGATGTCCCAGTGACTATCTCCTGCATAGGATCTAGAACCAAACAAGTAAAACTACTTAACTAAAAGGTAAACCTATTTATGCAGTATGCAACGTAAACTGTTCAATCTGGAATCACTCACCTTTCCACCTCTCATCTTTGTCTCTGGGATGTATAGTGTAGTGAGTGGTTATCTGAGGTGTAGAGGAGGCATTCCTTTGGGAAAGACATTTACTCCAAAAACGGGCTGAAATCAATATTAAATTTAAATTTTTTACATCATTACTTAGTTTACAGATATATAACATGAATGAGTAAAGAGTTGAAAAAGTTAATAGAAACAGTAGGCCTAGGCCTGTTTGTAAGATTGAAAAGAATGATGATCAGATCGACAAACACCTTATTTCAGTGACAACCTCTTAGTTGATTTTATCATGTAGAAGAGACGCTCACAAAATCAAGAGCAGGTAACTTTGTCCAAACCATGTTTCACATAAATGTAAATACGGGTATTTTAACCTTATTTAATTCTGCTCTTTTGTATGGTCCAACAGACTTCTTACATAAGGATATCAGCCTTGCCACAGTCTAGACAATGAAATGCTCACTGTGACTATCTCTGGTAACCTCAGTATCCCAGCGTAGTATACCAGGGCAAACATTATCATCTAGCCTCAGTGACTATACTTTTCACTGTTACTATGGGAACAGGTTTATAAGAGATTGTTACAGTGAGCATAAAGTAACAGTAGATTTAAATATAATAAAGAGGCAAACATAGATCTAGGATATGTATTTCATTTGGAGGTTACAATTAGCAAAGTGAAACTTATTGATATAACAATAAATAAATTGGAATATTGAGGGATTTAAGTTTTTATCATAATTACTATATTAATATGTTTGAAATAAGGGAGTGATGTCTTTAAAACTTGAAACCTTAAATTCATAATTTGGTTCACCTAATTGTTAATGAACATCTGAATCTCATTCGGGTTTTAGTTTCATTCAAGATACAACTATTTTGAATGAGAAATTTTAAATGTGTAGAGGTCAAACTAACTCATTTATACATATCGTCCATGTCGTTTCACACGTGCTATCTGTCTCTGTTGCCAAACTTGTACAAAACAAACAAACTTGTCAAACTGTCATCGTCTTTGGACTTTGACCGGTCACTGACAATCTAAGAATCTGTCAGAGCACCTTCATTAAAATCAAAATACTGCACAAATAACGACTCCATTCGTTACAATCATGCTTTTAAGCTGATTCTTTATATTTGTTTATGTATAGTAAATAGTTTCCAGACTTAAAATGTTTGCATTAAATCAAAAAACGCCAAATATCATTTTACCTGAAGCCAGCAGACGTCTTGAACTCATGTAGGCAGCCATCTTTGATCAATGAACGGGTTGTGACATGTTGTAAAGAAACACATCAACAGACATAAAGAAGGTGCTTATAATTGTTTCTCTTTGGATTTGATTTCTCTATTCATTTATTAAAGAAATAAATGATTGTCTGAAAAATACAAAAACTGTTTTCAAGATAGGTGATTGTCGTTAAAAGACAGATTTACCTCCCTTTGACCATATTTATATAACAAGCAAAATGCATTGTGATGTAATGATGAAACCTTATACAACCACATTATTTAACCAACGAATCTGTGATGTAAACTGTTTTCAATCACTATAACAATTTACAGTGCGTACAAGAATTACAGTAAATTACTTTTCTGATACTTAAAATAACTTACATAAACGTTATATAATTCATTAAAAGTATCCAAAATAAACTATATCCACCAAATATTTCTTTTTCTGAATTTAGATTTTCAAAATATGTTTTCATTTGCAAAGTGAACATTGTGTAATTTTGATATTTAGATCTATTAACGAGTGAATTTTGCGGTTTTTTTGTGTAGGCCTCTCCAATATTCATGCACCATTCTCTTACTTTGAACGCATTGAAATTTTTATTTTTTTCGTATTTGTATGTTATGGTTAAATGCAGTCGTTATACATGTTTAAAGAAATAAGAACCATAGTGCTAACATGAATAATTTAATATCAACGGCATGGTTAGTTCCTGATCGATTGTCTTCACTTCACATTTCTATTCAAATTCAAAGACATCTTTCTTTGCATATTTCAGTCCTTGAATATATTTAGTAAAGTAAAGTAAAGACCAATACACCGGTCGAAATGAGCTCATTTTCCCCTCGAATGTCTTCAAACTTCTAAAATGCCACTAAAAAGTGTATTTCTTTTTATGTTGTATACACGCTTAACAGATAAAATAAAAAATGTGTTAGAAAACTGTTGCGTCATGTTGTATATATTCGTTATATAAGTATCATAAAGCACTAGACTACTGTTATCCCCTCCCTGATCATTTATATTCATAACATTGCATACTGATCGTAATTTAGAATTTTTATTAGGAAATAAACCGTAGGATCTGATTATGTAGACTGCTTTGTGACATGATTATTGTTTTGATGGACTAGATGGTGGGTTTAATGATATATTGTTTAAACTTTCTCCATAAGTTTTGAGTTATTGGTTCATTTTTTTCTTACAAATAAAAATAGGTATCAAATCTTTGAGGATTATTTAGAAGTGGAATGATATAAGAAAACAAGAGTGCCAGCCTGGATAACAACTTGTTTTCATTAAACAAAAATAGATAGTTCTCATTTTCAGTTATGTTAAAATTTAAGAAATCACAGAATGCATTACCTTGTGATTTACCTTTACTGTCTCTAAGTAATCGTGTTTATGTTGAAGTTTGTACCTGGTATTGACATATGATTCTTTTTCCATTTACAACTTGAATGAAGCGTAGTGTAACTTGAACTGTTATGTCGTGATGTCAGTTTTTGAGTGCTTTATCTACGGGGCGTTCTTTAACATGACATAAATATATACAGATGGGGGAAAGTTAAGCATCCCCTATATGCAAAACTGAAATGTGATGCTGTGGGAACGTTACGATAATTTGATTATCTCTCGACATGAGAAAAGATTTTGTAACAGATTTCTTCAAAGATTAAATACTGTAGTTGACTTTTAAAGAAATTAGGACTGAAATTGTAATGATACTGTTTGTTGTTGTTTTTTTTTATTAAAAATAACTAAATATTGTCGTTGTGTCTAAATTTCGTAATTAAAGTTAGGTTTCAGATGTCAAAAACCTCATTTTTTGTTACCAATTTCACACATCAAAATATCCTTTATGTTGCAAAATAAGGACGTAACTGGTTGGTGAAAAGTCGTCCTTTTTCAACATTCATTGACAACTATTGGTAAAAAGGTCAATAATTTGCCGATAAACATACGATTTTGAATACATGTTTTGTTCTTTCCAATTCAAACCGTTCATTGAACCCTTATCTTTGTTTTAGAGAGGTAATTACTGTAACACTGTGCAAATGTCGTCAGTAGGCCACTTTGATTTAAATTTACTTTTTCCCCCACAAAATATTTTGAAGGTTATAGTGCTGTTACTGATGACTTTCGATTGAAAGGCCGATACCAAAGTTTTACCAGTTGACTTCAAAGAATGGAATTAATCACATTACAACAGCCAATATTAACTTCCATTTCTCAGTATAACATAACATGTTTTGGAGACCAAAATATATGTTTGTATAAATACAAATATCCAAAAGAAGGGAAACGTTATCCGAATGGATTTTTCTTTCTTAAACTGCTAGATTATTATTGTCGTAAGGTTACTTTTACTGACACATAGTCTTCTTTCTTATCAGACAACCTTTGTTGGTGAAACAAACATGGGGGTCCTTATCTTTTTTCTGTATTTATATTTACATTTCCACGATCCTGGGCGATCCATACATACGAAATTCCCGTCTTAAACAATGTTTCTCGAATTTCAGATGTGCATCCATGGTTATAATACGATCTCTGTATTGATTGAAATTTAAAATAAAAGCAAATATTTAATAATTCACCTAGATATGGCAAATAATGTAACAGGTTCCATACATGTTGTTTGCTCCCCTCCCATGTTTGTATATTAATTAATGTTTGTTGCCACATTTCAGGTTGGGACTGAGCTGTACTGCTATGTAGTGGTTGTCTTCTACTTTCACCAATGTGTAGTTGTAAATGAGGTTATAGAAATGCGGTTGGACATTTGCTTCTGTGAACTGACATGACATAACGTTTACTGGCATTACATTGAATTCCCCACAGGTTAGCCCATTCCTGGAGAGCAATGAGGTTCTTCTGCAAGTGAAGATTGTGTGATCATTTGCAAAAAGGCTTACTTGTGAATTAACACATTCTGGGAGATCGTTGATATAGGAAATTGAAATCAGAGCATTGTGCCTTGAGACGGTACACCGGACACAGCAGCGCAGCTTGAAGATTCTTCGCCTTCTACAACCACTTACTGCTTTTGGTCATTGAGGAATGATTTAATCTATAAAAGCGTAGAACCACTGATTCCATTGTTTTGGAGTTTGTACAGTAATGGACAATTTGGCCGATGTCGAATGCTATCTAGTTACCACACCAGTTTTGTTTTCCTGTTGATCATACTAGTAATGTCTCTAGCACGAATGTCCGCTTCTGAATCCATGCTGGAGAGGGGACAATATGTTATTACTTCGAAGTGGGACAATACATGTTTGCAGATAATGTGCTCTAGTGTCTTGCAAAGTATACTCGTGAGGGACACAGGTCTATTATTGCTGGCGTGTGTTGGTTTCCTTTCTTGAAGACTAGTTTTACGTGAACATTTGCCCATTTTGGTGACAGCATTCCTGTGTAGACCTAGGCTCAATTAGAAGATGTTGGCAACGGCTATGAACGTTCTGTAGCGGAGAATTTCAAGATTCTATTGGGAATATAATCTGGTCCGCTTGCATTGTCTTTTTTGCTGTTTTGGGAGTTTTTAAACATCTGGGGCTGATATATATATATATATTAATGTCTTCATTTCACTTAGACGTTATTCTTTAGTAAATAGATATTCAAACTGTTAATTAAGTATCTCTGCTTTCATCCAGCTGTCATGGCGGAGAGTACCATACTGTTCAGATCCAGATACTCAAACACTTTCCTTCTTCTTGGCCTTGACAAACTTCCAGGAACTCTTGTTGTTAACTTCTTCTATTGCTAAGGATACGTTATATTGTATAGTGTGCTTTCCTCACTTGCTTCCATGTTGTACTACGGATTCTATATCTTAACAGTTTCCTTTTGACGTTGGCCTTCTGATGTAGCCTGTTTGTTGTTGTTAATCTGTCGTATCTGATGTGGTCTATTGTATCTTGGTGTTATCCATGGGTATCCAGCTGTTTTTGTGTACAGGTCAGATGGCACTTCGTCACTTACTGCTTTCAGAGTTCTGTCTTAAAGTGTCCGTGCGGTCTGTCAGCATTATCAAACCTACCGGCAGAGGTTCTTCCATCCGTTGTTGAATGTTAATCCAGTTACTCATTTTGTAGTTGAAAAGTGTTCTCGTTTCATCTCATTCTCGAGTCAGTAATTACGATATATCATGGTCATACACCACAGACACTGTATCACTTGCCTTGACTAGACTGAAGTGTGAGGTGAAGTACAGGCTAGGTTGCTGCCCTGTCTGTGCACGTGTTCCAGTCCATGTCCTTCCATAATACAGAGTAGATAATCAAGCTGGTTGTGTTGGTGGAAACCTGGTGTTATTGCTTGGGTTTCCCAGTCGATGTTTGGGAGCATAGGCCTCTCCAACAGGGTCTTCTCTGAGGTTAAACCATCTTATCACTGCCAATTGTATGGACTTGTGTAACAGTATTTTACCCTGAGTCACAAAGCCCTCCATGAAAGTCAACCCAATATTGACAATGAATTTGCTTGAAAAAAAAGTTGTATGTCCTTGACTTTTCAGTGATTTTTTGGGTGAATCAAACCTAACATAACACCTTTGGGCTGACTACTTTTCAAGATTATTTCATTCACTGTTTTTATGGGCTGATATTTTTTTGAAAGTAGTTTTATAATCGTATCCTGGTTGGAAGATTAATTTTTAAAATGTCCTTTCTACTAAAAGGATATAACTTATTATAAACAAAAAACATAAACTGAAATTCATGATAAGTTTATTTCATCGTCATAAACAAATACTGGTATTCAAATACTTAACACTGAACAAATGAATGGTATCAGTTGTTTTTTAGAATCAGCATTTGATAGTATATAACTGTCGACCACAATAACTGTTTACTAATAGCATAAACTCACAAACTTAACATGAATACCCATTTTTCTTTCCAAAGTTGTCAATGTCAATCTAATCAAACAATAACAATGTACAAGTGAAATCAACAGACAAAACTATTATGTTCAATTGAATTAATAAAACTGTCAGATGATAACAAAACATAATATTTGCAAAAATGATTTCAACAAGTGTTCCTGTATAACAACAAAATATTGAAATAATTTTATGTAAACTTATATTTGTATATAATACATACATTAAGTGATGGTTGATATAAAATCATGATATTTTATTACCTTGAATTAATGATTAGCAAAGAAAAATAAGATGATTTTTATTACATACGAAAGCAAAAATATTCGGATTCATATTTCATATTAAAGGTACATCCATTGTGTTTCATAAAATTTTATTTGGCTTTAATACGTTCCAACACATCATATGTGCTGTTTACAATACAAACAAATTCACCCAGCTTGCATATTCGTCCCCAATCGCCAAACATATCATAATTACTAGTTTCCAAATAAAATTGAGTAACATCATTATGCATGTGCAGAAACCGAAACTGAACTACCTTTTTACATACACAGTAGTTATATGACCTATTGAACATTATCAACCCAAATTTGTTATTCTGTCAGGTTTAAATAAGATTCAAAAATTACGTTTGACTCATTGACGCGCACCACACGCTGTGCATTGTCTGGTTTTCGATCAGAAATTGATACTTTTACCTTCATATCGTCAATATACTAAGTCGAGTATCATTAAAATGGTAGTTTTCGGTAACAGTTGGTACTTCTCGATGAAATAAGACCATATATAACGTTTGCCATATTTGACCCCAAACAACACAATGGATGTACCTTTAATATCATACAAAGCCCAAGAGCAACAACTGTCATGATGATATGACATAATGAACAATACGATGATGTCACGTTTCATCTTGAAGTTGTATTCTTAATTTCCCCGACAGCTGGTAACCAGTCTATGTTTGAGAGCAGATTTTGGTAAATTTCCTCTGGTAATAAAGAGCACATTATATCTGTGCCCAAGTCATAGTATGTTTACAACACTGTGAGTCTATTATTTAAATACTGGTATATCCCTCAAAATAACAACATTAGGGTACGGTGTCAAAGACATAATAGCTCAGCGGTACTTCTGTGCCCTCCTTCAATTATAAGATAGCTCATTTTAAAGATAATTTTTTTGTAACCCTATTTACACATTTCTTGTGAAAAAATCAAGACAATTTTATGCATATACAACATCTTTATTCTATTTTGGCGACGTTTCGACACAGATTCTAATGTCACAGTGATCACTTGCTTGACAACGATATTGGAACCTATGTCAAAATGTCGCCTTCAAAGAATAAAGAAGTTGTATATCGAATGTCAATCAAAGCAATAATTCCATGAAGGAGAAATTATTTTGAAATAAAATCATTGAAGAAAAGACGTTCCAATGATATTCTCATCTTTTCTTGTAGATGCACGGATCTAGTTCAATTTTTGGGTTGGAAGCAGAACTTTCAACATCACTGTCTTTCTTGAAGTCAAACAAGTAAAACATCTTGTTTGTTAAGTCCTAGGAGAGAAATGATACAAAGTTAAACAAACAAAAACAATACAATATTTTGGAAACACTACATTCTCAGAAATAGTAAACAAAAATGTGTAACACATGTTTGTCATATGTTTGTCAAAGGTTAAATTATTATTCATCAAAAACTTGTCGGCTTCATATGTTGCCTTCAGCAGGGGGAAGTTTAAAGTTAAAATGTACCAGAGAAATAACATTGGATGTAATCGATGAAATAAACATAATAAATAAATGATAAAAACAGTAAAAATAGAGCCATGGGCTCTGTAGCTCATCAGGGTTTATATTGTTTAATGATGAAGACAGAAATAGATTTTAAGGTCATGGCTTGAGTCCCTTATTTGAGGCACCACAGGGTCTCCAAATCTAAAATTTAGAATCCCCATTGACAGAGTCTGCACACAATATTACAGCCTTTGAGGTACATTTGTTCTGGAGTAGATGAAAATAGGTTTTTAAGGATGTGACCCCTGTGACCCCATTTGGGGTGACAGGGTCACGAAATCTACAATTTAGAATCCCCATTGGCCAACGAGTCTGCACACAACTTTTCAGCTCTCTAGACCTTTTGGAACTGGAGAAGAAGATGAAAATAGGTTCTTCAGGATGTGACCCCGGTGACCCCATTTGGGGTCACGGGGTCACGAAATCTACAATTTATAATCCCCATTGGCCAAGGAGTCTGCACACAACTTTTCAGCTCTCTAGACCTTTTGGAACTGGAGAAGAAGATGAAAATAGGTTTTTAAGGATGTGACCCCGGTGACCCCATTTGGGGTGACAGGGTCACGATATCTACAATTTAGAATCCCCATTGGCCAAGGAGTCTGCACACAACTTTTCAGCTCTCTAGACCTTTTGGAACTGGAGAAGAAGATGAAAATAGGTTTTAAAACATGTGACCCCTGTGACCCTATTTGGGGTCATGGGGTCACGAAATCTACAATTTAGAATCCCCATTGGGCAAGGAGTCTGCACACAACTTTTCAGCTCTCTAGACCTTTTGGAACTGGAGAAGAAGATGAAAATAGGTTTTAAAACATGTGACCCCTGTGACCCCATTTGGGGTCATGGGGTCACGAAATCTACAATTTAGAATCCCCATTGGGCAAGGAGTCTGCACACAACTTTTCAGCTCTCTAGACCTTTTGGAACTGGAGAAGAAGATGAAAATAGGTTTTTAAACATGTGACCCCTGTGACCCCATTTGGGGTCATGGGGTCACGAAATCTACAATCCAAAATCCCCATTGGCCAAGGAGTCTCCACACAACTTTTCAGCTCTCTAGACCTTTTGGAACTGGAGAAGAAGATGAAAATAGGTTTTAAAACATGTAACCCCTGTGACCCCATTTGGGGTCATGGGGTCACGAAATCTACAATTTAGAATCCCCATTGGGCAAGGAGTCTGCACACAACTTTTCAGCTCTCTAGACCTGTTGGAACTGGAGAAGAAGATGAAAATAGGTTTTTAAGGATGTGACCCCGGTGACCCCATTTGGGGTCACGGGGTCACGAAATCTACAATTTAGAATCCCCATTGGCCAAGGAGTCTGCACACAACTTTTCAGCTCTCTAGACCTTTTGGAACTGGAGAAGAAGATGAAAATAGGTTTTTAAGGATGTGACCCCTGTGATCCCATTTGGGGTCACAGGGTCACGAAATCTACAATTTAGAATCCCCATTGGCCAAGGAGTCTGCATATAAAATTTCAGCTCTGTGGAGTTATTGGTTCTGGAGGAGAAGTCGAAAAAGCGAAAAGTTTACGGACGGATGGACGGACAGATGGACGGACGGACGGACGGATGGACGGACGGACGGATGGACAGACGGACGCCGGACGCCATGCCATGCCATAAGCCCATCGGGCCTTTCAGGCCTGATGAGCTAAAAACCAAATTGAGAAATTGAGACACATCAATATTATTGCACTATATAGCAACTTCATGATTATATTATTATTAGGTTCTGACTTACTTTTATTACAATCTCGAATCCAAGCTTTTCCACCTTTGACACAAAGGCACCAACTTTCTTGAACCGACTTTCAACTTCGGCTACTTTCATTATACCACTAGAAAAGAAAAACATAATTTCATAATGTTTTATCCACATGTATAATCAGAAACACAGAAAGTTCTGTCGATGCTGAACCTAAAGTTAGCAATTGTGAACAACTTTTTTCTCAACAGACAGTAGTTTTTCAACAGGGGTTATCCCAGAATTGGTTGGTTTTGAATATTTCCATAGAATGATTCTAACAATAGCTTTAGTCCACACCAACTTCATCTTTGGAACATGACATGTAATATACATTTTAGAATTCTAACATATCAGCAAAACAGCAAATGGAGCCTATATTGTATGTAATTTTAACTTTAATACTGGTATGATTATTTAGGACTTGCATCAAAGTTATAGCAATCACAATTGATGATTTATGACAAAATCAAAATCAAAACGGAGTATCCCTTTAAGCGACATTATTTTTTTACATTAACGGTAGTACATCTCGCCCTTATTTGAGTTCCTTTGTTATAACTTAGGAAAGATAATCTGTCATTGCCTGTCTTTCGTTTGTTATTGTCTAAATCTGTTGTTTTCAAAAGTGCATATATAATGAAGTACATCTCACCCTAGTTTGAGAATGCGGTTTGCTTCCAGAATGTATTCCACCAGGTTTGTACCCATCAGGGACAGACAGAACACGACAACATCGACACTACCATCCTCCAGGGGCACCTGGTGAGGAGATGTTTAGTCATCATGAGTAATTTGAACATAAGGTGATAGTTCTAATGCATATATGATACATTGAGGACAGCTGTCTTCTCCTGACTAATACCATCTTTATCTTATTGAGTGAGGTAGAAAGTTTATATTTTCATGAGTGGCACAGCGACTTGTGAAAATATATAACTTTTTTCCTCACAAATGAGATACACATGGTATTTGTCAAGAATTGACAGATATTTTATTTGTTAAATGATGTTATCCTTGTAATTGGGCCCAAACAGCGTCGTTTCCATGTTGAGTAACTGCAAGGAACACCCCATCACCACAGTAACAATGTGTTTTATGACGTCAAATTATATCAGTCACTGGTCACAGTGAAAATATAAGTTATTTTCACTATAGCTTGATAGACAGTTTATTTCACTGATAAATCCCAGTATTTCATTGTTTGTCATATAATAAATGATTCCACTGCATGTTGCTACAATAATGCTGTTACTAAATGATAGTTTAAAAATAATATATCACCCAACAGGACAGTAAAGCACCACATTCCCATTCAGTAAAGCATAAAAGAAATTTTTGTTTGTGTCTATATGGCTATCTCTCATCTTGTGATCTTGATGAGGTAAAACTAACTTGGGAAAATATCGACTTTACCCTAATTCTTTTATACAAATCAGAATATGCACATATAATCACATGGCCCGACATCTTTTTCAAGTGAAAATATGTTCACATGTTAAAAACTGCTATTTACACTTACATCTGACATATCACAAGCGGTGACCTTCTCATTGGCTGCGACAAAGTCAAACGAGTGAACTTTGAACCCTGGGAGACTCTCAGCAAGCCTTGCACTTCCACAACCCATGTCAGCTATCACAGCCTTGGAGGGTCTGCAAACATGGGAAAATGAGAAAACAAGGATAAATACAATCCTGAGGAAAATTTTCAAAATGGAGAAAGCCCAGACCACACTCTTCTATGATTCACCTACAAACAAATTTCAGAAAGAGACACTGAAAAGAGCAATACCAATTTTGCATTTTCAATTTTGAATTTTATGAAAATTACGTAAACATTCCTGCTCAAAGTGACCTGAAAGAGGTGACCAAATTGCAACTCACTTGTGTCTTGACTTGATCTGTTTGATGATGATGTTGAGGGGGTCCACCGGCCACTTGCCGACCTGAGTCTGGTAACCTTGGTGATATACATGGAAGGCGTCATCGTCCTCCGCAAACAATTCCGCCGCCTCACCCCCTGTAGTTGTGTACAGCTGTTCATTGAGGTATCGGAACCGAGCTGCATTAAGCTGGTCTTGCATTCTTTCTTTCAGAGATTTCTCCTGTCCTTTGCTCTCATTTCCTTCCTTCTTCTGTCTATTTTTTTCAGGAGTATTTTTGTTTTTAATTTTATTCTCCTTTTTGCTTTTCTTTGTTTTTTCGTTTTGGTCCTCTGTCAAATCATCCTCTGACATTTCAAGGTGTTTCTTAGACCTTTTTTCCAGTTCATCAGTTATTACTTTAATTTTCTTCTCGCTTGTTGACATAACCTCTTTCAGTTTAGAGAGATCAAATTTTTGTTTACTGGGAGTCTGAGACGAATCTTGTAATTTGGTAAACTTGATCTTAGATTTTGCGCCTTCGTTGGGTGATTTTTCTGTAGAAGTATTGCCGGCGTCAGTTTTACATTTGTTTATCTTGTCTTTCTTTTTCTTTTTACTGGATTTTAGGGAATTTTGGCTTTTATTTTCTTTAAGTTTGCTATTTCCAGACAAAGTTGTCTTCTTCTTTGAGTCATTTTCACTCAGCTTCTTCACTTTGGCTTTCTTGGTATTGGTTACGACTGCATTTTGTTTTTCAGCATTTTCACTTACATCTTTCTTGGGGAGAGAAGGACTAGCAAATTTGTTCTTCTTACTATTATTTTTCTTTTTATTTCTTCTTTCCTTCCTTGTCATTTTTACAGTTTCTGCTTTCTCTGCTGAAGATGACTCATCTAATTTAGCCTTTTTTGGTGAAGAATTCTCGGAGGCATTTTGCATCTTTCTCTTTTTCCTCTCTTTTTCTTTCTTTCTCTTTCTCTTCTTCTTCTCAGCAATTGACAACTTTTTATCTTCTCCTAATTCTGGCTTGTCAACTTTATCATTATCTGTTTTTTCACAGGAAGTCTCAGAGCTGACAGATGTACGTTTTCTATTCTGTTTGCTCTTCTTGTTGGCGTTCACTGCTTTTTCTTTTCGTTTCTCTCCATCAGAAGTTTTCTCGATTAAATTATTCTCCTGTTCTCCAGCTAGTTCTTTTCTTTTCAAAGACTTCTGTCTCCTTTTTTCCTTCTGTTTTATCCTCTTCAATTCGGCTTTCTTTCCTTTTTGTTCAATGTTAGAAAGCTTGTCCTTTTGGTTGTCATTATTTGGAATGTTTGATTTATCTGTCAAACCTTTTTTACTTTTCTTTCGATCTTTTTCATCAGCGTTTTCCTCACTGGTAGCTTTCCTCTTCAGATTCACATTTTGTTTCACGTTCTTGGGTTTATCATCAATCTTAGATTTCTTTTTCTGAAAGTAGAAATATTTCTGTCATCATTGGTTCAATTTATAAGCTTTAATACTTGGAAAGCAATACCCATGTTAAAATGTTATGATATATATACATTAGAGAGACATTTAGATGTGAAATACACAGAAGAAAAACATTTTCTTGATAACAAATTCTTTACTGTTTATTTACAGGAAGTTTCGGATTATATGCTCACTCCTTCATCGGGTAGAATCAAGTCACATTTCACCTGATGAAGGAGTGAGCATACTCTGAATGTGTATCAAAACAATAAAGAAGTTGTTAACTTGTTTTCTTCTTGTCATGTTATTCAGACTGTTTAATTTCAAATAAGTTAATGGTTTGAAGACTAATATGCATAGTCTAAACTAGAACATTTGAATTTTGTACAGTAAAGTCCTTAAATTTCGTCAACTTTAACGGTTGACCTCGCTCGCCGGAATTCTAACCCTCACTGGGCTCACTCGGCACATTTAGTTCAACAGTCAGCCAGAGCCGAAGAGTCTTTGTTATAAGAAAAATGATTGTTTGATATTCTAAGGGGGGTAACTCTCATGAATGAAATGGCGTAAATGTAAGGGTATGCGTTGGGTAATTTCGTCCACCATCTCGTAATTTCGTCCACACAGTTTTAAGTATCAGAGACACTGTATTATAATTTCGTCCACTTGTTTATGTCGTTTTCAAGTCTCCCGGGCGGGAAGGTTGTGACGTAACAGCTTCGTCCCGTTGTATCAACCATTCAACGTTGCTAATTGTATCATGTGACTGCTATTACCTAAGCAAGAAAAATAACAAACAAGACAACGTTTTGGGGGTAGGACAGGCTGTAAATTCGTCTTTATTTGAAAAGTGGACAGAATATCAGGACTGGACGAAATTGTAGGACTTTACACTAATGTTACATAATTTTGGACACCTATCCCTACGTGAAAAACCTCCCAAATTGATACCTTATTTGACTTTGGAGTGACAGGACCAAACAGCGATGAGTCAAGACTTGCAGCCTTTGAGTCAACATTCCAATCCTCGCTGTTAAACATGGCTGTAGTTCACTCTCTTTTCTAAAGTAAAAAAAATCTTTGAATGTAAAATTTGAAATTAAAATTATGTTGTATATGTAAGCTTGAAAAGAAGCCAACCTAAAAGTATTATTTGTATATATGTTTATAATTATAATATAACAGTATATTATATTCTTTGAGAGGCATTTTAGAAGCTGGTATGATTATGAGTATATTATATGTTTATCTCCTTTAGAAATATATAAATATAATTTATTTTTATCACTAATTTAGTAATAAATTATCTTTGCATCATGACACAATTATTCACTATTTAAAAATTACATATTAAAACCAGTTTTAAACTCAAATCCTTTGCTTACACTGCAGTTTAGATACAGTTTTGATTTAAAACCTGTCTTTACCATGTGCCCATGTGGTCTTGTTGATGTGTTTATATTATTCATGCTATCTGCAGTTATCTCCCTCTAATATACGAACATAATGAGGGCATTTGACTATCGCTTATCAAAGCTTTCAAACTGAAACCGGTTTAGATCACGCACCTGTTACAAAACGGAAATGAAAAAGTACTTCCGCCAATATTACACTCGTTGATCCGTTTGCATACTGAGATGCCTGGGACTCGATTATGCAGTTTTGCACCCGGTACCGGGGAAAAGCCTACTCTGGAAAAGAATGTCAACAATTTGTTGTTTTTCGAAAATCCTGTGATTTAGCAACATCATGGATTCTATGGAAACTTAAAACCTTGAAAACATTAGATAAACGTGTTTGACCGCGTTTTATTCTTGGAATAGCGACTGAAGTGCTCGGCACTGTGAAAACACTGACTGGATAAGGCGGTGTCGAACTTCAAAGTTCTTATCGAGGTCACGCCTAGTTCAACATTTCAACACTTTATTGTAATATCTGTGAAATATGGATGACATATTTACCCAAGTTCGGGAAGGAAATGCTTTCCACGTGCGTGTATGGCTGGATAATACAGAAAATGATCTTAATCAGGGGTGAGTAATCGTTTGTCCAGTTGATTGATCATTTCTATCAAAGATATCAAAGGGATAAATTGTTTGTGTGAGTGTAAATCGTTTAAAATACATTTTACATTTCCAATGACACATATATTTCATATCAAATTGGTTGATTATTTGATGAAGAGAATATGGCAAAGGTTTCTCTGATGCACATGTAGAAACGGCGAAAATAGAGCACCCGTACTATTTTTAGCATCAAGTTGTTGAAATGGTGTAAAAACAGGGATCTGATTGGCTCAATCGCTGCAACCAAAAAGGAGATAGAGGAAAGAGGCCATCCCTGTTAGTCATTTAGTTGATGCTGCCTGGTGTGATTATTTATATACAGACCCGTAACCTTTAGGTATTACATTAGGACAAATAAATATTTAGTATATCATAATAAAAAGCAGAAATGTACACATGTGAGATCGACATCAGTAGCCAAGGAGCAAATTCTACTTCTAGTACTTTAACAGACTGGCACATAATCAAGAAGACTATATAACTTTTTTCTTAAATATAAATTGAAGTGTTTTCAAACGTTTGCGGTCTTTTATTAACCATTAAATATTTAAAGTTGTAAGGGACATGTACTTGGACCATCAACATTTAATTAATCATAAACAAATACAAAAGATACCATATTTCAGAAACTCTGAAATCAATATTTACCAAAATAAGTATAGTGTCTCTCCATATCATGTAGATGTGTTGTTTTAAGGGGGGTTGGGTCGTGGGGTGGGGGCTGTTCAATTAATTACTGTCATACCACTGCGAATAGCTGATTACCAGTCCAAGAATCACAACTTGTTCACTAAGAAAGCACTCTGATGTAGGCTACTGGCTATCCAGGAATATACAGACAGGTACAGGGTCAATGAAGACTTTAAAAATGTAATTAGAGGTTATAACTTGTCATTTACATACCACACCCCATATCAGCCTGAGGGTCACAGGGAATGGTATGAACAATGACGTGTTGTAACCTTTTTATCATATATCATACTTTTTTTCAAAAGCAAGACAAACTACCTTTTTAAAATATGTTCATTTCATGGGACATTTTACTATTTTGGACGAAAAGAAGAATAAACCCTCCTTTATCTAAGTTTCTTCAAAATATGTAAACTGTGCATATTATTCTATTTTCCAATTAATAGTATATTTAATTATGCTAATGAAAAATAAGTTAAAAGCTTCAACAACATTTTGAGACTACTCTAAATTCAACTACTCTGACACTGAGCACTTATCTTGTGACGTTACCCTGTCTTAGCGTGCCTGTAAGTAAAGGGAGATTACTCTAACAGAACGTCACCCAGGCTGATATGGCTGAAAATGGATTTTCGGACTGGGCAGCAATATGAGAGCTGTTTCCTAACCTCATGAGTATTGAGTAATAAAACATTCCAGTTACCTTTATTGCTAATAGGGGTGAAACGGTACACTTGAGCTTCTGTTCGGTATGTATTGCAGTACAGGACCCTCGGTTCAGTCCATTTTCAGTTCGATAGAAAACCAAGAATGTCTTTCAATATAAAAACTAAACCATAACAATTCACATCATGGTTTTTTAAGAATAGGTCTGTAGGGTGTGGAAATAATTTGGTTTTAAAATTGTGCAATTGAAAACATAATTACATCTGAGTTAATAATACGTAATTGTTAATTAAGTTGTATATTCTGTATATACCGAAAAATCACATTGGTGTACCGTGTGCCGAATCGAAAACAAATAGCCACAGTTCAACTACTGTAGTTTTTTCACCCCTAATCGCTTACAAGTCACAATAATCTTTATCTTGTACAGAGATGACCACAGATTCAGTCTGCTCCACTGGGCTTCACGGGAAGGTCGCACAAACATTGTTGACATGCTGATTCAGAGAGGGGCGCGCATCAACGCCACCAACATGGGGGACGACACAGCGCTACATCTAGCAGCTGGACATGGGCATAGGGATGTTGTGCTTATGGTGAGAACAATGATTATTAAATGGTGTTGTTTAAATCTACATGTCATCAATATGAATATATTTATTAGCAGACAATATGGACTGTTGGTCTAGAAATGTTGTGTTCATGATGATAAAATTCAATAAGTAGTCATAAAATCATCATCAATTTATTAAGAGAAAACAGTAAGAAGTTGTACAATATTACTCATATTTTCACGTTCATGGACTTACATTTATTGTTTTCAAAGTTTCACAGTTTTCTATCACTTGCTCATTATGATATTATAATTTCAGCTCCTTCACAACAAAGCCAACATCAACGCCATCAATGAACACGGTAACACACCTCTGCATTATGCTTGCTTCTGGGGCTTCAGTCAAATTGCTGAGGTAAGCAAATTATTTCAGTTAAATGTAAACAGTTTACATTTTCAACATATTTAATGGAATTATTTTTATTTGTTTGTTATATGAGTTTTATTATCATTTGAAACCTTGTCTGCCTGGCAATTGAAACATAAGTACTCATGTTACGAGACTTTCAAACAAAATATAGGTACCCTTTTCACTGACATCTGCTGTGGTTCTTAATATTTTCCACTGAACATTGGTACACAAAATAATTACTCATTTGATTATAGACTTTCCAAACTTAACTGATGGTAAGGTCTTTCTATTTGGCCAAGGCAATTTGTTATAAGTCTGAAATTGTACTTTTTCAGGATCTTGTTAACAATGGTGCCATGGTTGCCATTGCCAATAAATATGATGAGGTTGCACTTGACAAGGCAAAGCCGTACCTTGCAAAGATGTTGAAAGGTAAGTTTCAAAATTAGAAATGTTTATGAGTAAAGTTAATAATGCAGCAGAACATAGTTGGAAACCTAAGCCTATATAGATGATGGCACACACTTCCTTCATTGGACGGTGCTGAAAATAAGTATGGAATCATTACTGTCTATTCCACTTGAATTTAAAATGTTTGCAGTTTGGTTAGTAATTAGATCAGATTCACTGAAAGCTAGGTCATAAAGTTGGTTTAAAAATCTGAATTTATTTCACAAAAAAAGTGTCAGATTCATCTTTCTCACATAGACCTAGCCTTGGCTCTGGGACAGGACCTCAGCAAGATTCCCTTTAAAGACAGGAGTTGGCTCGGGTACAAGACCAGAAGTCGTAAGTACATCTTAAAAATTTTACTTGGTTGAAATAGAATTGTCCATAAGTTGAGCTTTATTATGTTTGGTGCAATTTTGTGTTCATCAAATTTGAGTGGTTAAAACCATTTTTTAACATGAAAAATCCATAGTCCACAGACTTTTAATGTTAGCTCTGGAAATGAATTTTGAATACAACTTGACATTATTTGTCAGTGTTTTTTGTCCTGAATGCAATTACAATGAAAATTTTGTTTATTCATCCTTATTGATAAAATATAGTAAATTAGTTGCAATAAGTTGCAATAAATTGCAAGGAGTTTCAGAAAAATACATTTTATATCTAATATAGGTGATGCGCTTCTATCCCGCCACACTGGTATTGACATCGCCCAGCTGCAGCTAGTCAGCCATGTTGCCTCCACACACTCAGGGGAGGTAACTGCTATTAGTACCGTTCTTACTTATCAAATTTATTCACGAATGCTCTGACAATTATGTAAATCCTGGTCAAGTCAATGTGTAGGATCAGTTTTTGTTTTATGACTGTTTTTCCTAATCAGATTTTATTACTCAAATACATACTTTCTGCTCTAATAATTACGTAAATCCTGGTCAAGGTAATGTTTAAGATCAGTTTTTTATCTAAGTTTATAACTCAAGCATTGATCCAATCAATGTTGTATGGTGGATGTGTGAATTTTGATATTATACTTTTCCTTCTGCTGGTTGCAATTATTCTGAAACATATACAGAAATATGAATCAGTCAATCCATCATCTGGCTCAAATATTTACTTTTCATCCCCTTTATCTACTGCTTGAACTATGTCTGATCAAACTATTTGTGGTTATGTTCAGACATGGCGTGGCAGATGGCAGGACAATGATATTGTTGCTAAGATCCTCAACATGCAGGAATGTACTCTCAGAAACTCGAGAGATTTTCAAGAAGAATTTCCTCGACTTAGGTACGTATAGAAAATTTAATTGTGACAACTTTGAAATTCTTTTTTTTTTTAAAACCATCAGTTTACTCATCTTTATATGTCTGTCACACTTCATTAACTTGAAAGTTGTGAGAGATATCTAAATGAAATTTGGCATGTATGTATATGAAGATATATATTTAGATATTTCGAAATTTATATTTTCTTATATTTTGATGATGCAAATGAAACTTCAGTACATTGAAGGAATTTTGTAGTTCCAAAACCTAAGTTCTTCTCAAATGTGAGGGGTGAGAGTATTTTACACTTGTTTGAATTTGTTTATAGAATTTTCAACAACCCGAACGTATTGCCAGTGCTGGCATGTTGTAACCAGCCCCCCAACCTAGTTGTCATCAGTCAGTTCATGCCCTTTGGTTCTCTCTTCAACACTCTTCATGGAGAGTCAGGTAAGTCACTGAAATCATCTTTAACTGTTTTGGAAATATAAAATATCAGTCCTTGAAACCAACCGTGTCTGACAACTGAAACAGTGTGTCTTCAAATAATTGGTAATTTATTTGTAAATTGACTTTTTTGGCTGGTTACTTTTCGTTTTAGTTTTGCTTCTTTTAAATATACATGTACTTGTCCATCCTAGTACACTGTCACATACAAAGGTGATTGTGTTTTCACAATCTTTCTTGAGGGAATTCATTTTCCAGTGGAATTTGTCTGCTCTCAATGTAAGTATATTGGCCATCTATTATTTAGTAAAAAGTCTTATATGTTGATGACTGAAAATATAACACTTATAAAATGTATAATTTATTTTAGACCTGAACATAGATGTTATAATGTCCTGTTTTTCTTTTCAGGTATTGTGGTTGATCAAAACCAAGCCCTCAGGTTTGCCATAGACATAGCACGAGGAATGGAATTCCTTCACTCCATGGAGCCCATGATACCAAACTTTCTATTGACAAGCAAACACGTCATGGTAGGTGATTTAATTTTATTATTTCAAAAGTAAATCGGGAAAATATCATTTTGAATTCAAATTATTTAAAAAAAGAGTTTTGTTTATTTTGTTCATTTTACAATGTAAAATCTTGTCTATTGGTCACTGAAGTTTCCAAATTTGGAACATTTGGCCATTATTTAGCTCCATATCCGTAAAGGCCACAAACGAAAAGTTGTTCTAATACACTGGTAATCTAAACAATGAACTACAATTGATCCCTCCAAGATGAATACTTGTGTATTTCTGTTAGTGTATTACAAAGAATTTTCATGTTTTCACAAATAGCTAGCCAAATTATTTTTTGTTCATTTCATGTGTCATGAATATTTTTTCCTTTTACATTTTTGTTCAAATCGTAGCTGCGTTGATTTATTTTAGATCGACGAGGACTTGGCTAAGATTAATGTTGATGATCCCAAATATGCCATGGAAATTAACGGGGTAAAAGTCGGAGACGCCTGTGCATCTATGTAGCAATCGTACCTGATTATTACTAACACTGATTTGCCTTGGTGTGGATGTTACAAACTCCTGCACTCTCCTTCACCATATACAACATACTTCAGCTGAGAGGGAAATAGACATTGTATCTCATAATGTACACACATATAGGGTACAACTTCTCTCAAAAGTCATGATTCAGGCCAGTTGCTGTCACTGGCAAATTTAAGCCTTGCTGCATGTTGTTAACTTTTCTATTCTACACATGAACTTCATAGTGTGTGCTGCTATGCTAACACAGAAAAGTTTTTAAAATGTAGCAAGGCTTAGATATTGAGATCAGTGCGAGTTATGCCTTGCGAGGGAATGTGTGGGGAAAATAATTATTTGAATCCTTGGTAATAGTTGTATTCTAAGGTGGAAAGTTGTGATTTTCCTCCTGGCATATCTGTCTACCAAATCATTATTAGAACATTCAAAATAAAATAAAAACTTGTTGGTGTAAGTTTATCTTCCTACATTAATTTCACCTATGGACTCTTGTGTTGTTGACCAATGCTAGGCTAATTTCCTTTTGGTTACTTCAAAAAGTATTCAAGGAAACAAGTAAAAAATTCCTACTTGAAAGTTCAATCTTCAGAGCACTATATTTGTTGCATGTTGATTTTATAATGATATGTTTTATCTTTTGTTTGTATGTTTTATTTTTTTATTCATGATATTTAAAATGAAAAATCAATTAATTTAGTTTTGCATGAAGTTTTGAAAGTGTGAATTGTTGTTAATATTTGTAGAAGATAATTAGGAAATATTAACGATGTTGTATACCTGCTCTTAATTAAAAATGTGTTTTAATCGTGATAGCAAATAAATGCATCACAATTATACCCCCTAATTCTTGGCCTCCACAAGAGGACTGACCCTAAGGAACAGGTCGCGAGGTGGGGGGTTATGGAAAGTATCATATACAATATAGATGCACCGAACATTCAGTTCTAACACATGAGCCATGAGAAATTTATGCTTTTCTTATCATTAATGGCTTGTTTTATGAAAAATGGTTATGAAATTAGGTCACACAGAGATAGATTCAACAGTTAGATTTGATATGATGTCTGCAATTGCTGGAAACTAAAACCTAATTCAATCTTAACCTCTAACTTCTGGTCCTTCAATAATCTGTGATTATTCCTCTGAATGAATTGTGATCCCTGTAAATTGGCCACTGGGGAAGAGTTGACACTTATTCATTCAACAACTTTGATGGTTCGAGTAGCAAGCTTATTGCACTCTAATCCAGTCTAGTTTTTGAAAAGACAACATCTGAAAACATCCTAGAGTTTTGTTATGATCATTCTAACCATTGAGAATTTGAAAATAGAAACCTACGCAAGATATACCAAGAGTGTTAGAAAGGATTGAAACAAAATCAAAGAGACTTTTAAACATGCAAATGCACCCAAAAAACTATTTGCAGTAAACAAACAGCACTTTGAACTAATATCCTGTGATAAAACACAACAGAGTATTAATGCAAAACAAATAACAAATGCACAAATAAATACATATGTGTACACATGTTATCTTGCACAAGTTATTTAACAAATGATTTTTATAGAATTCCTTGGATAAGGAGAACTTTAAGTTTGATTAGTCAAAATATTAGTTACTTAGTTCAGATGTGTATATAAAACATACTGAGCTATGTTCGCCCTATCCTTGAAGGGATTAGCAAGTCTCTTAGACATGACTTGTTGGTAAAGGGAATCATAAAACATTTCTCTATTATGTATGATATATCTATGTACTGTTGAAAAGGTGTATTATATATAGGTCATCAGGAACCTCTAGCTGAAAGGGACATGGTCTTCGATTGCTGAACAATCTGTTCTAAGATTTCTTTAAATGTATGCTTGTGCATGTATGACAAAACATCAGTTACATCTTATCCATTCCAGGAGAGGGGGGTGGGGGTAAATTGCAGTGGATAGGTCTGGAGGTCGAATCCTGCCAGGGGCTTGGGAACTGTGTCTGCTGCAGAGAACTGATCTACCGTATTATCGCGGGTATAAGACAAACAAACATCTTGAAAACATGGGGGTGGGCTAGTAATCGAGAAAGACCCAAACTCAGGAGACCGAATTGACTCAATCCAAGATGACGGCTTGTAACTAACACAAATAGGCAAGGCATGTTACCGGCATAAAGAAAATTGTACTTTGATGTTTTAAGTCTTTTAAACATGAACATGTTCATGTTGTGTTTTGATTTACGTACACAAATATAATTAATAAAAGATATAAACCCAAGTTATAAAATATTATAGATATATGTAATGTATCCAATTATTAAAATATATCCGATAATTAAACTGTCAAAATAAGAATAATGAACACATAACACAAGACGATAACATGACAAATCAAACTTTATTGTATGTCCGAGAAATTAAATCTGTGCATGAATAGAGACGTTGTTGGGCCATGGAACATGGCAAAATTGGGGGTGGGCTATAACTCGGGAATAACCCCAACCAAGACAACCCTCTGAGACAACCCTGGGAGTGGTCTTAGGCCCAAATATGGTCTTATACCCACGAGAATACGGTACAGTCAGTAAGAAGCATTGCTACACTTAATTCAGAGCAGTAGCACCCATGGTTCGCTGGCAGGTTTCCCTCTAATGTGTAGCCACAATGGTGTCCATGCTTTCTTCCTGCAGTAATAAGATTTCTGACCAGCTCTTGAAGCAGCAAATAAAGTTTTTAATATAATATATTTATAATAGTTTGATATATTTTATTATTGAAAAATTAGCAATGGGTAACTGATGTTTTGTTTTTGTGATATTTACTATTGAGTAAGAAACTGTTATTTGAATGATGTTGATTCTGAATGCTGTTTTATCATGAGTTTTTTACATGTAGGTCGAATGTGCCGGATAAACCTATATGTTGTATTTGTAATAACAAATAAGTCTTCTCTTTTCTAAAGGATTTTTCATACATTATGTTAACTTATTTATTTCAAGATTCATGTGGTAAATAGTAGTTGTTTTTCTTCGTTTTTAAAATTTGTTTTAATCTTGCAACTTTGATCAAATATGACGGATATAAAAACATTTTTCTTTTATACTTTTATACTAGATGGCCCCCTTTGTCACATCTTTATGAGAGTGGCAATAGGTAGCTTTGAAAAGAAGAATTTGCAACTAATCCTATCACTTGATGTTTAGATTGACGAAGATCTCACGGCTAGAATCAACATGGCAGATTACAAGTTCGCCTTCCATGAGCGAGGCAAGGAGTATAACCCTGCATGGATGGCCCCAGAAGGTAATGAGAAATATAATCCTAAAATTGGATATCATAAGTTATCAAAGTGCAAAGTGATACAGTCTGTGATTATAACAGTTGTTTGATTATCACTTGTTTTAGAGTTTACCTCTGCATTGATCAGTCCACCAGGGCCTTGCTCTGTTACCAAGCGTAATTTCAGTAATTTGACCTTCTCAAATGAACATTCACAATTATTATTTGTAAATTAACCTGTTTCGTTGAAAACTAATTAAGCAATGAACTATTTTTTCAGCTATGCAGAAGAAGCCAGAGGAGATTAATGTGAGAGCTGCCGACATGTGGAGCTTCGCTGTGTTGCTATGGGAACTGGAAACCCGAGAGGTGCCGTTTGCAGACCTCGCTCCCATGGAGATCGGCATGAAGGTATGATAGCACTTCCTCAGATTCGGTTTATGAAAGAATCAACAATGACATTTCAAAGTTTTAATACACAGAAATTGTAAGCAAAGGCATGTGAATACAAGTATAATATGATACATGTAAACAGTTAAATAAGAGCAAACATTATTGGTGATGGGGGAATCCTCAAGACAAGCTAGGGCACGAAAGAGCGTAACTTACTCCAAGCATTGAGAAGACAATGAATAACATACTGCGAATAGGGTGTTGTACTGTAAAACACGAGTACCTAAACTTACTCTCGGGCTTTATCATTACTGGTTATATTGACTGGGGACTGAATCCTTCTTGGCATCAGAAGGATTACCTGCCCTAGATGAGCAGTTAAGGAACTTGAACTGTAATTTACATTGTGTGGTTGACAAGCATTCAGAACTAGAGTTGAGTTTTAATTTTAAACTCTGTTGCTGTTCCATTGGATCCTTTCTAAAATGCATAACCAGTTATTGATCTGAACATATTTATTCAATGAAGAAAGGGATTGGGAACAAATTATCCAACTTCGGTATAAACCTTCTCCCAAACATAACCAAACTGTTACTGTATCTCTGATGTATGTGTACAAATAAGAATGGATGTTTCTCCAATGTACAAAATCCATTCTGACTAAATACTCAGAAATATTTGTAGTACATTAGCTTATGACAATGTGTCATTGGCCTTGTTGCCAACAATTATCTTTATTTATGACATTTACTAAAAAAAATCTTAACAATATGTACATAGTAAAAGTTTCTTCCGACCCTGTCAATGCTGTTAGATCCAGAGCTCCAGATAGAGCGCACATTTTACGCATTGAAATAAAAGTTTACTCAATGAATAAAAAATCTGAGAGTACAAGAAACGCATGATATTCACGTCAAACCCAATTTTAAAAAATACCTTGCGTACTATATTCAATCAATGAAATTGGCATGCGTATCGCAATATTCGACATTGCAAACTCTACAACAGCATTAGTGAAAGCGATGTCTATAACCACTGTACGAATTGGTAGTCACATGATCTATACAGCGTCGTTTGATTTGCCAACTCGAGTTAATAAATTGCATGGCAAATTATACCCGGCTTTTGAATAGAAACTTAAAAGCTCATGTGTCAACTCAACTCAACTCTTAGAGTTGTTAAATCTAACGAAGTTAAAAAAAACTGTTCTGTTCTGATTCTGACCCCTTCCAAAAAATGTTTTGAGTACTTCAAGGCAAGTAAATACAGTGAGGCAAATGGGTATATGCTCAAGACAATCAGTAACATTATCGATATGTGACTTACATAAGCCTATGTTTTCTGAATCTCTTTCAACTTAGCTTATGGCAATGTGTCATTGGCCTTGTTGCCAACATATATCTTTATTTATATTGATCACCAATGACATTTACTAAAAAAAACTCTTAACACTATGTACATAGTAAAAGTTTCTCAGACCCTGTCTATGGTGTTAGATCTATTTTGTTCTGTTTCAGATCGCACTGGAAGGTCTGCGTATCAAGATCCCTCCAGGAATTTCGAGTCACATGACTCGACTCATCAAGATCTGTATGAACGAGGAGGCCGGGAAACGACCTCGATACGACATGGTCATCCCCATCCTGGAGAAGATGAAGCAGAGCGGATAAATCTCAACTCAGACTACCAGATTACTAGTTATTTCTCGTTGCAAACATACGTCCATTAGCTTGGTGATCAATCTTTCATACAGTGTAGCATTGCTACCTCAACTGTGCAGCAAGATATCAGAGATGAGGATAGGCGTGTTCAGCAACTATTACGCAGTTGATGTCCTGTTAGCTTGGTGGTGTCACGATGGTGCATCATTATCTTTCTTCTCAACTTCTCTTGATCCCTGACTTCATGCAGGAGCGATACAGGGTTGCATTTGATTTAACGACACGAATGTTGAGTCAATGCATGCGAATATAAAAATTAACATGTATCTATGTGTTAACATTGATAAAACTCATAATGAGTGTGTGATTCATTTGAAGAGGAATTTGCACTACCCATAATGCATGTAACATCACAACTCGAGTTCATCTTGCAAAATCAGGGAGTACGTACTTGAGACATTCTCTAGAGTCGAGGTGGACATTCTTAAGTCCGCAAATCAAACGCAGCCCATGATGATTGACGAGTGCACCCAGTGAGACACTTCCATAAGGTTGATGACAAGATTGGGGGCACATCTCTCAAGCAAAGAATGAGGGCGTGCACACTCCTCTGTATGTGCACATTTTACACATGGTTCTTTGTGCTGCAAATTTGCATCTTGGTTGAAGTGTAAATCTTATCTGCAAAGATGCTTCATCTACTTTCTTCTTAGAACTTTCATTTCTTTCCAAGCTACAGCTGTTTCTTGTTGCAGATATACATCTTTCTTCTCAGATTTCTAAACCTCCCGCAACGTTTGAGTATGGTACACTGTACATGTTATAACAATCTTAAAGGCATGTAACCCAATATAAATAGATCTTTGCAATATTCAATTGTAAAATGGTTCTGTTGATGCTGGTATGAGTTGTGATCAAATTCAGCTTATTGGGTTTATTTGGGAAAGTCTAATGACTTCTTACGGACTTTGCCCAAAATTTACCTTTACACTTATTTAGTGTTGCACAGAACAGACATTGGCCAGTTTTTAATACGCTGTTTGTTACTATCAGATCTGTCTAACTTTGAATTGATCTCAATAGATGAATGGATGTTTAAGAAATTGTAGATTTTGATCTTTGTTCCCTTTGCCAAATGAAGTCAGATTTAGTCGTTATTTTTCTCACCTTGTTAAAACATAACTTCTCCCAAAAGTGCCCTAAAGAAAAGTGCTACTATTAACACTGGTAAATTTATAATGTTCAATAATTGGGAATTGTTGTATTATGCATAATAATCATATTTGTAGATGCAATAACCTTGTGATTCTTATGTATATCATTCATATTTTAGATTTGATGACCAAAGTGTTTCTATTTTCAGTTTGTAATATATCATTTTCTTGTTCAAAATTTGTGCAAGTCCAAGATACAAATTATCAAATCTTCTTCTTGACCCCAATTTTTGTATACATGGCTTTTCAGAATATTATCTTGAATTTTAATATGCCTTCAAACAAGCTTAAAAACTGTAAGAAATTATCTTTTTGTCTCATTAAAACTTGAAAACATAGACGATGAAATTTCTGTTAAGCATTCAGTGATCTTTTGCCTTTCTTCATGGTGCTATATTCTTGAAACTGGTCTTCAGTTCATTTTCATGTATTTCGTAATCCATTGTTACTGTGTATGTCAACAAAAATATGGTTTTAATTAATTGGATATATTGTGCTTGACGCCATAAGCAATGTACTGAATTTGTTTATGAATATTTCAGTAGTTATGTGTTATTTATTATGTTTATATGTTTTGTTTGCATTACTCTTGACAAGGACGTTCATGACATGATTAAAATGAAATTTGCAAAGTTCAAAATATGAAGCAAATGGTTCAATACACTGTATTGTTAACAATATGATTCCCAAATGATGTCTTCCATTTAATGATCTTTAAAAAATGCATGTCTTATCTTACAAAATTAACTTGTGCCTACTGTTCTAACAATGTTCTGTAATTTAGAAGACATTTTACATATTCAATTGTTTGAAGAGGACATAAAATATAAGTAACATACCAATTGTTGATTATTTGGATTTGGAACATATAAAATGTTGAGTCTTTATTATAATGAATTAAATTTATTCTCAATTAAAGAACCTTGAATTTCAGCAGTATGGTGTTTTTAACATTATAGCTTTATCACTGCCAGTATTGGTGTTCTATGTTTTGTATAGAAATAATAAACAAAATGATATACTCAATAATTTTGTTTTTCTCTTCTTTATTGGTCTTGGTTAAATGTGAGGTGAGATGGGGTTTAACGCCCCTTTCAAGAGTATTATGTCTCTCCCTGAAAGGTAGGGAGACACGTTGTTTCCGGAGCATACCTCTGAAAGTACTTGACCAATCTTTACCAAATTTGGTATACAGCCTGCCCTTATCATGTAGATGTGCCTTTTGAGGGTTTCAGCTTTTATTTAAAAAAATTCTCTTTTTAGCTCATCAGGCCTGAAAGGCCCGATGGGCTTATGGCATGGCATGGTGTCCGGCGTCTGTCCGGCCGTCCGGCCGTCCATCCGTCCGTAAACTTTTCGCTTTTTCGCCTTCTTCTCCAGAACCAATGACTCCACAGAGCTGAAATTTTATGTGCAGACTCCTTGGTCAATGGGGGTTCTAAATTGTAGATTTTGTGACCCCATGACCCCAAATGGGGTCACAGGGGTCACATCCTTAAAAACATATTTTCATCTTCTTCTCCAGTTCCAATAGGTCTAGAGAGCTGAAAAGTTGTGTGCAGACTCCTTGGGTAATGTGGATGTTAAATTGTAGATTTCGTGACCCCGTGACCCCAAATGGGGTCACAGGGGTCACATCCTTAAAAACCTATTTTCATCTTCTTCTCAAGTTCCAAAAGGTCTAGAGAGCTGAAAAGTTGTGTGCAGGCTCCTTGGCCCATGGGGATTCTAAATTGTAGATTTCGTGACCCTGTGACCCCAAATTGGGTCACCGGGGTCACATCCTTAAAACCCTATTATCATTTTCTTCTCAAATTCCAAAAGGTCTAGAGAGCTGAAAAATTGTGTGCAGACTCCCTGGCCCATGGGGATTCTAAATTGTAGACATCTTCAAAAACCTGTTTTCATCTTCTTCTCCATTTCCAAAAGGTCTGAGAGAGCTGAAAAGTTGTGTAGAGACTCTTTGGTCAAAGGTGATTCTTAATTGTAGGATTGGTGACCCTGTGACTCCAAATACAGGTCACAGGGGTCATGATCTAAAAACCTATTTTTTGCTTGTTAACAATGTATTACTTGAGATAACTTAGATATTCAACCTTAGATAATAAATAAAATCCTGATGAGCTACAGAGCCCATGGCTCTATTTTTTTTTTTTCATTGGCAACATTTTGGACTTTGTATATATGAAGATTAGGGTTTGTTTCCGGAGCAGATCTCCAAAACTACTTGGCCAATCTTCACCAAATTTTGTATACAGGCTCCCAATATCATGTACATGTGTCTTTTGGGGGTTAAAATTCCCCGTTTGAACTTTTTTTTTTTTAAATGTTTCCGTTTCCATGGAAACAATTTGGATTTTGTCTTTTAGAAGACTAATCACCGAAATAGAATTGGAGGAAGGGGGGAGACATCTGTTTTTACGAGTAAAAACACCTAGTTTCACTTGTATCGCTGCTACTAGTATTATGGCAGGGAGAAGGCCCGCAACACCATATTGGTCTTGGTTAAATGATGTTGCATTGGCTATTATTGGCTCAAAAGAACTTCAAAATTGTGTTGGTACAAGAATATTTTCGTTCATATTGTAGAGACGGAACACAAAATTTTCTCTGACAACTTTGATGATAAAACAATTTCAGCTTTTATGAAAGAATCTCGATCTCTACGGTCAGAGTCTACTTCTCTGCTCACTGTACCTAGAACACGGACAGTTAGGTACGGCGACAGATGCTTCTCTAAGATTGCGGGATCGTTATGGAATAGTCTTCCAGTCCATCATCATCTCTTAGCAACTTCAACGGAACTTCAAGACCCACTTGTACAAATATGAATATGCTCTGTAGACTCAAAACTTTGATTGTGAAGTGCCTTAATTATAGTGATTCATCCACATCTTTATATATATCGCATCTATGGCGATGATTCAGTCCATAAATAAACACTAACATTTCATGTGCAAGTTATTAACCTTCTTTATTTCTTAATCAACTGCTCCTCAAATGGAGAGACAAGAGATTGCTCCACTCAGTTCTTCGAGTGAGTGAGTGAGTTATTGTTTAACGCCGCTTCGGCAGTATTGCAGCCATTAGCGGCGACAGTTCTTCGAACCTAACTTCTGCATCTTCACGTCACAGGCGTAACGAAAAGATTTCTATATCTTCTCCTTCCGCCCTTGACCTCAACCCTTGCATTTTCAGTGCTAAGATTTTAACGTACTGCAGTCTAATCGGATAAGCCAATCAGAAGACAGTTGTATCATCTCTGTGACTGTGTCGATCGGCGCTTATTTTGAATTGGTTCCGAATGTAAAGGTGATTTCATTGGCTGTATGTTAGCAGATGGTAAGGGTAGTAACTCGCAATCACAATAGGTGTTGCTGATTCATTTCACCACTTCTGCCTAGGTTTAAGGCAAGGTAAACAAGAAGACATAGTCATCAACATCCCCCGCCAGAGCCAAGAAATTGGAAAAAGGGCAATAATTCGAAATAATTGTGCATTACTCATTTTCATTCCATCAAGGTATGTTAGCCCTCAAGCAACACACCAATTTAAGTTCTCCTATCTTAAACGGTATCTGAGAAAAGCTGTCCCCTTTGGAGATACCATGAACAAAGTCCAAAAATACGGAACAAGGGCAATAACTCCAAAACAAATATTTGCACACTTCTCATTTTCAAACTCCATCAAGGTATTCATGCCTTCAAGCAACACATCAAATTTGGCAACCCTATCTTAAATGGTTTCTGAGAAAAGCTGTCCCCTTTGGAGATACCATGAACAGTCCAAAAATACGGAACAAGGGCAATAACTCCAAAACAAATAATTGCACGCTTCTCATTTTCGAACTCCATCAAGGTATTCATGCCTTCAAGCAACACATCAAATTTGGTAACCCTATCTTAAACGGTTTCTGAGAAAAGCTGTCCCCTTTGGAGATACCATGAACAAAGTCCAAAAATACGGAACAAGGGCAATAACTCCGGAAAAAATAATTGCACGCTTCTCATTTTCGAACTCCATCAAGGTATTCATGCCTTCAAGCAACACATCAAATTTGGTATCCCTATCTTAAACGGTTTCTGAGAAAAGCTGTCCCCTTTGGAGATACCATGAACAAAGTCCAAGAATACAGAACAAGGGCAATAACTCCGGAAAAAATAATTGCACGTTTCTCATTTTCGAACTCCATCAAGGTATTCATGCTTTAAAGCAACACATCAAATTTGGTAACCCTATCTTAAACGGTTTCTGAGAAAAGCTGTCCCCTTTATCTCGGACGGACGGACGGACGGACGGACGGAAACACGGACGGACGGACGGAGCCCAAACCTATATCCCCCTTCCACTTCGTGGCGGGGGATAAAAATAGAGCCATGGGCTCTGAAGCTCATCAGGGTTTATATTGTTTAATGAAGAAGACTGAAATAGATTTTTAGGTCATGGCTTGAGGCCCTTATTTATCTACAATTTAGAATCCCCATTGGCTAAAGAGTATGCACACAATATTACAGCCTTCTAGGTCGCTTTGTTTTGGAGGAGAAGGAGAAAATATATTTTTAGGTCATGGCCTGTGAGGCCTTTATTTGGGGCCCCAGGGTCTCCAAATCTACAATTTAGAATCCCCATTAGCTAAAGAGTCTGCACACAATATAACAGCCTTCTAGGTACATTTGTTCACAGGGTCACGAAATCTACAATTTAGAATCCCCATTGGCCAAGCAGTCTGCACATAAAATTTCAGCTCTGTGGAGTCATGGGTTCTGGACAAGAAGTCGAAAAAGCGAAAAGTTTACGGACGAACAGAAGGACGCACGCCGGACACCATGCCATGCCTGATGAGCTAAAAATGGAGAGATCTCGATACATTTTAACCTTGCTGTTGGAAGATGAACTTCTGCATATCTGGTGCTTCTCGGCTAGAAATAGAGAACCTGATTGGTTGCATCAAAGTAGCGACATTTAGAACTCCAAAACTTTTGAATGCTTCATCTGTGCAATGTGCACATATTGCTTAGTGTTTACAAGACAGAATTTGGTCACAGATGTAAAACATTAAAAGGACGTTCCGAGTGTTGCAAACTTTTACCGCTAAGGGACCATGTGGAGAAATCTCTCGGGAGAGAGAACACTCAAATTGGAGTATCTAAATAACCAAATCCTGAAGCTTTGTATACTGAATACTCAACCAGCATCCATGGGTATGGGTATGATGATGAAGGAATTACAACAATACAGGTCAAGTTTTCAGGTTTATTTGAAACATTCTTAGTAGATGTCTTGCAAAGGTGATTCTTATGATACAGATATCTTGCTGTTCATGTATGGTTATAGGAAAATACTGAAACATAAAATGAAAGCGACTGAACTCAACAGCTGTTGAAATGAGTATTACATCATGAAATGATACAAACTAAACAAAATAATGTTACGTAATGTGATAACCTGCCTCATCCATTAATAAGAGATACATTACATTACATCATCTAGAAATGACTATATGAATGGAAATATTAAAGAAGATTGAGACAGTATACCAGTTTCAAAGATATGACAGTAAAAACTATTTTTACCATGTGAGCTTTGAATCCGTAAATATTTTTATTCTTCAAAATCTCTGATTATTTGCTCAGACAGAGCAGTTTTCTGACCTCTTCATGTTCCTTAAAACAACTTCTGTATGACAGAAATATTTTGTCCCATGAATGTGAGCGTAACAAGATTGATGAAATGCTACAGTTTGAATACAATGTCCCTGATAGATTCATTTTATGAAGTAGATGTTAAGGCTGGATTTGACTACAGCAACATGTGATAACACTGATAACATCCTGCTCCATCAGTGTATTTGTACCTGCTTAACTACTACCAATACCCTGATTGCCTTAGACCATCGTTTTGCTGTAGTCTAACCAGCCAATGAAAGAACTTCAAGCAATATTGCCAGTCCCCGGACGAGAGGACTGATACACATTCAAAATTACGACATTTCATTGGCTCAAAAAAAACAATCTACCACAAAAGGAGTTATTGAGCTGAGGGAAGCCGAATATTGTAGAAGGGTAGCGGATACCAATACACTGATGGAGCAGGATGATTTGGTGAATGTTTTCATTTTGTAGTTGATATACATTTATAAAATGAAAAGATTTCGTTAAGAAAACGGTGAAATAAGAATGAACACATGAAATAAAACAGAATGATATAAATTCACACTCACTGAAGTACCAGAGCCAGAAAACAAACAAACTAATCTCTATTGAACACACTGGAAAAGTACCTTTAAGATTATAATACATGTCTACCTGAAATAGTATATGTTTAATACAGCATTACATAAAATCATTCTCTATACTCACGTCGACTTTTTACTTCCTAAAAATAGCGATTACTTATTCAGTTTTTAAAATTTATGATAAATATTATAGCATTGACACCAGTATGTTTATTACGAGCAGCTTTTCTCAACATACGCAAACGTATTTCTTATATCAGGGTTTAATTAGGATTCTTTCATATCTAAATATTGTTCATTATTTAGAAACTATAATATCACAAAATCACAACAGCAAGAACCATACTTAAACAAGTTTTCTGTTTTCAAGAGTATGGAGCTGCTTCAAGAGTATGGAATTCGACTTCGGATTTCCAATTTGTTTAACTACTGGGGTATGATTATGTGACAATAACAAAAACTCTTCAATCAAACACAGATCTGGGTAACTATTTTCGAAATGTTTATAACTCTAAAGTCTTTTCTTTACACATGGATTTGATTGAAGTTTAGAATTCTTAAAGCTAAAAGCGCTTTGAGAAGAAGGGTACTGAAAACTGCTTTGAAATTTCAATCTCAATGATATACAAATTGAATTTTAAGAAGAAAAAAGAAATCCCAAACTTGTAAAATCAAGGGCTCTTGATTAACGGCCACTTGTAAATCTTGAATAATTGGTGGTTATGAAACATATACTGTACATGCATGAACAATGTAGGACAGTTTTCCTTCATAACAACATCATCAAGATGTACAAACAAAAGTGAACAACCAATCAATGAATCACACACTTGTAAGATTTAGGGGTCATATCAACTTCCCACTACCAGGCACCCTCCATCGATGGCTGATTCAAGCCTTGATACATTTCTTTGACTTTCCTGTGCTAACATGTAGAGCACACTGTGAAGTTAAGGTTAAGCATGTCGCTACACTATCATGTGAAAGTTTATGAAATACAGCCAGACTTAAAAAACCACTGATGGATATTGGCAAGAGTTATGCCTTGCGTGGGAATTTGGACTCACACATGATTCTTGATTAATATCTTCGTACAAGATGAACACCACACATGTTGAGAGAAAACATCATTTCCTTCCTTGCAGTAGTTCAAATCATTTTTGGTTTTAACTACTGCGTTCTATAAAGATAGTATTATAAAGGTGTGCTCAATCTCATCTTGCATCAGGAGACCAAAATATCACCCAGAGAGCTCTATCATTTATCTCTACCTTGGATTCAGTTTCTAGTCAAGTTGGATAGGGACTGTTCCCTTGATGACGGGCTGATACAGAATGTTGGTTGAGAGGTCTACCGCACATGACAAATTTATGACTACAATATGGCTATTTTAATCAAAGATTTGAAGTTTGTATCAACACTGTTGATTGGACTATGTATTTCACATGTAGTAACTCATGTTTGACGGCATGGAAAATCAACAGAATGGCAGCAAGGGAGGAATGAAGTTTGTCACTGGATTAGCATGGTTTTTCACCAAGTTGAATATAAGAAAACTTTACAACCATTTGAAAAGGATTGAAATAGGTTTTTCTTCATGATGCACAAAGTATCTTTGTTAGAAGATGAAACTGTATGGTCAATGGATCGGAAATATCAACCAAATATGATTTCCTAATTATTTTTGTATACCCTTTTTGTATCAAATTGAATTTAACCTTCACTAGATTCAAGCACAAACAAAAGATGGCTTTCTTTACTTTCAATATAAAATTCCTTTCTTTGCTATCAAAATCAAGACCTTCAAAACGTTACCTCTTTTGAAGTTGTTTTTCTATGGAGAAAAATGTTAATAAATTTTGGTCTTACAATAAAAACTATAACAAAGTAATCTTCACAGTTTTAACAAATTTAGCACTAGTTTTTCATGTTCACATGGACAAAGTTGATCCTTAATATAAGTATTAAATGTCTACATGGGCACATTGCTGAAGAGATAGGACACCGACTCCCCGTTGTGAGTTCTTCTGATCGCCTCCGCCAGAATCATTGAGATGTCAATACACTGAAAACAAAAGAAATATAGTGTGAGAAAAGGTACATAGGAAATTAAAAATATAACAAAATTTCTGTACCATCATTGACATTTGTTTTCTCCTTCTGAGAGTTTAATTCCATTTTTTTGAAGATCAGCATTGTGTTGAACATGTTAAGTAAATTTGAATGCAGGTGTATATCTCAACTTGAAACTTGAAGTACTGGATAAACGAAAGATTCCAAGTTTAAACTCCAGGACAAATTACTAATAATACTAACAGTGATAGCTGAACTATACTTCAAGGAAAATGGAACAATTGTGATCAGTGGGTTATTGAATAAAATACCTAACTTGTTAAATCACTTATAATTACTATAATTGCTGCAATACAATTCAAGCCAAATACAATTTTTATTTGTGGACAAAAAAATTAATATTAAATAAATGACTTAATTATCAAGAAAATTTTGCTTCAATTCAATACAAGACTTCAAGCCAAATGTAATTCCTACAAGTGAATGAGTGATTATTAATAAAACAAATATTTATTCATGAAAGAGGAAGTCAATGACTGTAGTAACTAGCATCTACATCCAACGGGAGAGAGAAAGCCATGCTGCTCGTACTGAACTGCTGAAATAAACTGCAAGACAATGAGACACGGAGAAACAGTATCAGGCCATCTTTATCAGAGATCCGTACATGATGGACAATATCCATGTTAATATATGTTTCCCAAGGTGCACGGATAATGCATCCATCAAAATGAGAAAGCATATTATTGATAGACTATATATGAATGCTTGTTTATTTTTATAGTGTGCTCAGAATGCATTCATCAAAATGTGAAAGCAAGTTCTTGATTTATTATATGTAAATACTTGTTTATTTCTCATAATGCACTAAGAAAGCATCAATCAAAATGTGAAAGTACATTCTTGATAGATTATATAAGAATGCTTGTTTATTTGTTCACAGTGTGCTTAGAATGAATCATCAAAATGTGAAAGCATAATCTTGATAGATATTAATATAAAAATAGATATAAAAAAAAATTTCATGGTGCTCTGAAATACATCCTTCAAAATATGAAAGTATTTATTACTTGTTTATTTATCATGGTGAGTTTGGAGTGAAAGTATGTCCTTTGAATGCATCCATCAAAATGTGAAAGCATATTTTATCAACCAAAATGTGAAAACATATTTATCCACCAAAATGTGAAAGCATATTTTATCCATCAAAATGTGAAAGCATATTTTATCCATCAAAATGTGAAAGCATATTTTATCCATCAAAATGTGAAAGCATATTCTTGTAATTGATATTAATACATGTTTATTTTCAATGGTGACTTAGAAGGCATCAATCAAATTGTGAAAGCATGTTCTTGAGATATATATAGTACTTGTCCATTTTCCACTATGCTCTGAGAAAAATCCTATAAAATGTGAAGTATATTGTTAATTGGCCTAAGCAGTATAGTATAAGGGACATGGCTACTTGCATATGTTCAAACAGGAGTGCTTCATATACAGTCTTCACCTATGTTGATGGAAATGTCAAATGTGTCGAGCGAACAAGTGGCCATTTGGGGTTATGTAAATTGATCATTGAGGTCATAATAAAATCAGACATCCAACAAAATCACTTGAATAATGATAATAATAATCTTCACAGTATCAATTCATCATATTCTTAAGTTCATATTTTTAAAAGATTTTTGTTGGTTAAGGATTATGAGCTATAGTTATAATTGATATAATAATATAAATTAGGGGTCAAATACATTTTGTTAGAAGTAAAATATTTTTGCTTATAATTTCAGCTGACTGGTCTTTGAAAGAATATATTTTATATTTTTTATCTATACATTCATCTACTGGCTTTACTTTTAAGACTATTTATATCATACATATAAACATTTTCTAAACTCTTGAAAATTTTATACTATATCATATTGCAGCGAAGAAAAAGTGTTTTTAAAGAACTTGAAGGTGAATATCAAGAACAAAATTATCATAAAAAGAAAAAAAAATTTTAGCATTTGAATAGTGTTTTTAAAATCATATGAAACTTTGCAATCTACATGCAAGCTTATCTAATGAAATTATACATTAAAATTTGAGGAGGGATTATAGTTTTTGTGTGTTAACTATTAATGACAATAAAAGCGTTTTAAAATATTTTTGCTACATTTTTCAATGACTCTGAAACTCATGCACACAAAATTCTTAAGAAGGATCACACAAGCATGAACGATTAATGTGCGTAAAATGTTAGAAAATGTAAGAAGTAAGGAATAATGAAACTTGTAGTACGAGATTGAAGTGGATATAAGGCTGAGTAAAGGTTAAAATATGGCATTACTGCATACGATTGTAGGTGCTATTCTGGGTGGTTTCCATGGTTACAGAGGGACATGGGAAAATAGAAAAGAAACAGATTCTCCATTATGGGTTCTCCGAACAGCTTCAGCGAGAATGGAAGAGATGTCAATCAACTGAAGTAGAAGAAGAAAGAGCGTTGTCAGGGAAACCATCAAAGAAAACGGGTCAGTGTTACCATAGAAACATTCATACACAAAACTGGAAGAAAGCCATTGTTTATGTGGAGACATTGAAAATTGGGGATATTATGACGATATAGATAATAGAATCTTCAGAATATGGGTGGCCATTTTATTTTAGAATCTTGTCTTGCAGATGATGTTCATGATTAAATGTATCAACTCTTGAAACTAAAAGTTTAGAATTTTTATTTATAATTATTAAATCATAAATTTATTTTCTTGTATCTTTGACATCAATCATATCTTCCTCAAGTTGTATTTCACACAAAAGATGAAAATCTATTCGGCTGTGACAATATCCATAAATAGGTTTGTTGTAATATAATAAAACATCACAAGTTATACCTGAAGACAGTAAACTATAATCATCAGTGATAAATTTACCTGCGAGTCCTGCATCAAATACTAGTAAAACTTGGAAAGGACTCATAAAATTAAAACTGCGAGTCCCATAGACTCGAAGATTTTTTTCTATTATTTGCTTGCTCATGAAGGGACTTCTTTTTTTCTGCTGGGACTCACAATAGCTTGTGGTAGCAAGTCCCTGGACTCTGTATGTCATATTTGTAAATTTATCACTGTAATCATGCAGTCCACCTATAAGTACTGGGAAGTGAGGGTAACAAAACTAGAACAACTCACATGTAGACTGAAGGGTACATCACTGTTACATTACAGTCTATATCAGAATAGACACAATTGAATAGAGGTGACACAACAAAACACAAGACTTGAAAGTAAGTAAAAGAACATTTTGGCGTAACGACTGAGAAATTAGCACTTGGATGACACATATTTTCAAATTCAGACGCAAAACTCATACTTTAGCAGAAGTGACAAACTATTTTGATAGGTCATTTTACAAACACCTCATTAAAGGGAGAGTTCTGTCGCCATTTTGGATTTTTTTGCATTACGTGAAATGAAAACACTATATATTGTACCTCATTTTAATAATGAAAGACATGATAGAGTATTCACATAGTAACACATAACAAGTCATAAAACTAATAAATACTTTGCTGTTATGTTGTAGTGACGTTTTCCCCACTCGCTGCGCCGATAAATGGCTTCGGTTCTCATTGTTTTATTTTTCAACAAATGTACGCTCGTGTTTATCAAGTTGTGAAATATAAAGTCATCAAAATATTACCTTCATTACTATTTTTAACATATTGATAACATATATATGTAAACAGGAATATCCTCTCGAATTTCGTTTCCACAAAAAATACCCCGATAGAACCCTCCTTTTAACAAGGGGAAGACTCCGGGGTTGGCCATGGGCTAAAGATGAGTTCACAAGGACTATAACTGCATCAGCAGCTGAAATGGTACGGTTTTGTTCTAAACACATGACAGGAAATCTTGAGTATAAGTCCTGTCAAATTGCAGCTTGTGTTCTTAATCTTCTAATTTATTTCATCAGGCTTAAGGCAGGTATACTTAGGTTAAGCAGAAAATCATCCGGATTCTTTCAATACTTTCTTGGTTCGTTCACATCAGTTAAAACCTCAAATGAGGTTAGCTGGAAATCAAACAACTCTTCTAGATTTTAAAAAAAGCAACATTTATGCACGATAACTTCTTTATTGCAAACAAACATGATGTGCTTACCCCTTTATCGAGTGCAAAAATATACTTTGTGTCTGTTCCCAATAAAACAATTTTATACAGAAATCACATGTTTCTTACATGCATTCCACTTCTAAATGCCTTACAAGGTTTCTAGACCTTACAATACTCTTCATAACCAGAAGCACAGCAGGCATCTGAATTTATCTCCATCACCTCACTGAGTCAGGCCAGTATTCACATCAGTATCTTCAATGCTTCACCTCTTATAGTCCACACTAGAAGGCATTTAACATATTCCTGTTAACCTTGATATCTTTCTCTATAAATTACTGAGGAATCAAAATGCAATGCAAGGAATCTCAAGATATTCTTACACAAGTCCAAATCTTCATGAAAATGCAGTAGGAAATCATAAGCGTGTAACCTCTAGATTTTCCTCAACTGTTAACCTTCACAAAAAGAAACATAATGTATTACCTTGTTTTTCCAGGGTATCTTCCTTCTCACAAAATAAGCAGGCATCGTAGAAGGTCAGTTCTCCTGACTTCAAACTTCTACATTGACTAAACATGTCTCAGAAAATCATCTACATCATCCTAATCATATCATGGCTATATTACCCACAAGCAACTAAGGACAACCTGTCCAAGGTCTACACAATTTTATTAAAGGTTTTACCTTGATTTTCTGGGCCATTTTCATCCTCTCCTCCTGAGGGACTGAGTTGGTGACGACGACCGCCTCGAACATGGAGTTGTTGATGCGTGAGATGGCAGGACCAGAGAAGATACCGTGGGTACAGATGGCGTACACCTTCTGGGCACCTGCCTCCAACAGTCTGAGGGGAGAAGGGGAGGGGGTCACCTTGGTTCAAGTGTTATATGGGGAGGGCGTACACCTTCTGGACACCTGCCTCCAACAGTCTGAGGGGAGAAGGGGAGGGGGTCACCTTGGTTCAAGTGTTATATGGAGAGGGCGTACACCTTCTGGGCACCTGCCTCCAACAGTCTGAGGGGAGAAGGGGAGGGGGTCACCTTGGTTCAAGTGTTATATGGGGAGGGCGTACACCTTCTGGGCACCTGCCTCAATCAGTCTGAGGGGAGAAGGGGAGGGGGTCACCTTGGTTCAAGTGTTATATGGAGAGGGCGTACACCTTCTGGGCACCTACCTCCAACAGCCTGAGGGGAGAGGGGGAGGGGTTCACCTTGGTTCAAGTGTTATATGGAGAGGGCATACACCTTCTGGGCACCTGCCTCAAACAGCCTGAGGGGAGAAGGGGTGAGTGAGTGAGTGAGTTAGGGTTTAACGCCGCTTTCAAGAGTATTTCACTTATATCGCAGCTGCTAGTATTATGGCAGGATGAAAGCCCGCAACGCCATGTGGCTATGCACTGCGGTGAAACCTGCGAGCTACGGCTGGAACTAGCGAACCATGGGTGGTACTACGCTGAAATTCAGTGTAGCATTGCACCCAAACCTTACTGCGTGTAGAACAGTTCTCTACTGCAGACAAAGTTGCCGTGCCCCTGGCGGGATTCGAACCCCGGACCTCTTGATCCGAAGCCGAACGCGCTAACCACTGCGCTATCCCGCCCCCGGGGAGAAGGGGAGGGGGTCACCTTGGTTCAAGTGTTATATGGGGAGGGCGTACACCTTCTGGGCACCTGCCTCCAACAGTCTGAGGGGAGAAGGGGAGGGGGTCACCTTGGTTCAAGTGTTATATGGGGAGGGCGTACACCTTCTGGGCACCTGCCTCCAACAGTCTGAGGGGAGAAAGGGAGGGGGTCACCTTGGTTCAAGTGTTATATGGGGAGGGCGTACACCTTCTGGGCACCTGCCTCCAACAGTCTGAGGGGAGAAAGGGAGGGGGTCACCTTGGTTCAAGTGTTATATGGGGAGGGCGTACACCTTCTGGGCACCTGCCTCCAACAGTCTGAGGGGAGAAGGGGAGGGGGTCACCTTGGTTCAAGTATTATATGGAGAGGGCGTACACCTTCTGGGCACCTGCCTCCAACAGTCTGAGGGGAGAAGGGGAGGGGGTCACCTTGGTTCAAGTGTTATATGGGGAGGGCGTACACCTTCTGGGCACCTGCCTCCAACAGTCTGAGGGGAGAAAGGGAGGGGGTCACCTTGGTTCAAGTGTTATATGGAGAGGTCTATCTCTTGTAGTTGGCACAGAAAGTGCAAGTACCTTTCATTTGCAATTACTGTAAACCTTTGAGAAAGTCCATTCAGTAATGTAAACTTAAACTGACAATTGATACATCAACATAGATTAAGGAGTCACATTTCTATGGATGCAGTTATTTATCTTTATTTTATTATTGCCAGTGAATACTGTATTCTATCAGGGGAATAAACCTGGTATCAGTCCAGAGTAGTGGGAACATGTTATTATATTGTTATTACATGTTATTACTATTCAAAAGTTTTGACTTCATAAGACAACAGTCGGATATTACAAATTATCTAATGATGTCATTGTGTCGAAGTGGGAATTCGTGTTAGTTGTCTGGCGTGTAAGATACAAGGATTGACAACATACTGGAGGGTTTGTCCAATTTTGAGACAGGCTGTTGCTTTTTCAAATAAAAAATCATGCTACTATTAAAATCTCAAAGTAAATTTGTACATTACTCTCATGAATTCTGCTGAATCTGACTCACTTTTCTGCAGCATGGCAGACGGTCCCACAAGTGTCGGCCATGTCGTCGACTAGTATAGCAATCCTGTCCTTGACGTCTCCTACCAGCACCATGGAGGCCACCTCGTTCGCCTTCTTCCTCTCCTTGTGAATCAGGGCAAAGTCTACGTTCAGCCGGTCAGCGATAGACGTCACTCTGGAATAAACACAATATCATAGTAATATCATCTTGATTAATGCAGTGATATTCCAGAAATTTCTCTCACAATCTCAAACAAGACTATGGCTTCAAAAACCAAGCCAAACAAGGTTAGCCGTTTAATTTCAGGATTGCCAAAAAATAAATTGTGCACATTTGTGACAGCATTTTCAAAGAAGAACTTCCATTTGAGTCATGATAAGCAAACTCATTAACACTTCAGCTTCTGTATAAATTAGTACAAAACCATTGTGGGTAGCCAATTTACAAGATTTCGAACTCATTAACAATCAGAACAAGAAGCCGTGGTCTTCAACATCCCCTGCCATATTAGTTCTTATGAATGGAGGGCATTATCTCCTAAAAAATATTTGACCGGTTCTCATTTTTGAACTCCATCAAGGTAGTTATGCACTAAAGCCTCATGCCAAATTTGGTATTGTATCCCAAATAGGGTGACAACTCCAGAAAATATAATTGCCAATTTTCATCTTTGAACTCCATGAAGGTGAGTGAGTGAGTGAGTTATTGTTTAACGCCGCTTCGGCAGTATTGCAGCCATTAGCGGCGTCCATGAAGGTATTGAGACCCTCAAGCTACACACCAAATGTGGTTTTCTGATCTTAAACTTTTTTTAGAAGTACTGACGGACATAGACACATTAATAAAGGTCCCCTTCCACTTCGTTACTGGCCACTAGGTAAAGGCCTAAACAGAATATTCAAGGCCTAACAGTCAGAGGTCTATGACCTTCAATATGGCCTCTCCCATCAATTACCTCTTGGCGCCACCTGCATCAGGGGAGACAATACAGCAGTTCCTCCAGTCTGTGATATTATCTCGGATCCACTTCAACACAGCAGGCTCTGCATACAGGTTGTCTACCGGAATGTCGAAGAAACCCTGGAATAAAAACCTCTTTACTTTGACATCCAGTTGTATTCTGAATGGATAACTTAAAGGAATAACCTGCTAACAAAATGGATAATGAAGGATTGGTTACCCGCTAATGATCATGTGTCTCAAATATCCTGTGACCTGTATGAATATCATGTGAGATAAGTCACGAGTCAATATTTCATTAATTCCATTGTTTTAGCAGTAATTGATCTTTAATACTAGTAGTGTCAATGAACAACAATCAACAATCAACAATCAACATGCAGTATATGACATAAAATATGAAGCTATGTAAGTCTGAAACTGGTGCTTAGACAAATTCAAATACAAATTTCAAAAAGATCTCCTCAAAAACTTTCCGGCCCGGACCAAAAGTAAGCAGGTTCCTGACTGTGAAGTGTTTTTTTGCCCACACTGTTTTTGCAGTGTATGAAATAAGGGCAGTCCGTCAGCCTGGAATCTGATAACTTTTTATCTGGGCTGGTTACTTTGAGATTTTTCTTCAATTTTCCCATTTAATGAGAAGAGTGATCACATACCTGAATCTGAGAGGCGTGTAGATCCATAGTGATGATGTGATCTGCCCCGGCTGTAGACAACATGTTGGCCACCAACTTGGCGGAGATAGGAGCCCGACTCTACAATAATAATAATAATAATAATAATACTTTATTGCCTTTTCAGGAATTTGTTTTACATCAACACAGAGCTTGAACAATCATATGCAATATTTATGTACACGCATTTAATTCTTTTCACATTTATTTAATAGACATATTGTGTTTGGAACAAAAGATGTACGGGCTCTCTTAGTTTTCAAAACTGGAACTTTGTAGCGGCGGCCTGAAGGGAGAAGGTGATATTCTGAATGAAGGTAATGTGTCGGGTCAGATATGATTTTGACAGCTTGATTTACGATTTGCCGCTCATATATATCAGTTAAACACTCGAACTTGACACCGGCAATCTTACAACACAGTGAAGCTAGGTGTCATTACTTGTAAAACAGATGGCTCCCCTGCATCATTCATTCCCATTCATCTTAGAACCTCAATCAATTTCTTTTGAAGGCTAACAAAGTCCAAATTGTAACCATGAGGACAGAAAAAAATGAGCTGAAACCCCCAAAAGGCACATCTACATGATATGGAGAGACAGAATGCCCAATTTGGTGAAGATTGGTCAAGTAATTTTGGAGTTATGTTACTGATTGGGAACGCTGTCAACAGAAATTCAACAAAAAACATTACCGGTATGTCTCACAAACCCTTCTAATATGTACAGAAGGAACATGTTTAGCTCTTACATAGTAATATTGCATAAAATTTTGTATTTTGATATACTGCAATACACTGCTATATTGCGATCATTTCAACATATTAAACAAATCCTATTTCAATATAATCTATTCCAATATACCAGTAATATTAGTCCTCATAATAGATACATCGCTATACTTGTTCTTCAATTACCAGGGTATAACAATAACACATGTTATGGCTTATCGACTTTGACATGGCAATACATTGTGAGAAGATTGTTAGTCATATTCCTGTTCATATGCATCATTTAAATATATTCCATTACATTATTATCAAACTGAATTTACAAAAGAGATTAAAATTATTAGAAGGAAAATCTTAGATGAGGATATTCATCCCTAAGAATTTCAGCTGGATATGTCACTCAACAACCAACACACACCTTATCCTTCTTGTCCTGTCTAGCGTAGGGGAAGCAGGGGATGACGGCAGTGACACGACACGCGGAGGCGATCTTACACGCGTTGATCATGATGAGCAGCTCCATCAGCATGTCGTTGACCTCCTTGCAGCCCGTCTGTATGATGTACACATCCTCCCCTCGCACAGACTCGCCAATCTCAACACTGCAACATTAAAACATCATTTAGGATGTACCCATCCTCCCCTCGCACTGACTCGCCAATCTCAACACTGCAACATTAAACATCATTTAGGATGTACCCATCCTCCTCTCGCACCGACTCGCCAATCTCAACACTGCAACATTAAAACATCATTTAGGATGTACACATCCTCCCCTCGCACCGACTCGCCAATCTCAACACTGCAACATTAAAACATCATTTAGGATGTACACATCCTCCCCTCGCACCGACTCGCCAATCTCAACACTGCAACATTAAAACATCATTTAGGATGTACACAGACTCGCCAATCTCAACACTGCAACATTAAAACATCATTTAGGATGTACACATCCTCCCCTCGCACCGACTCGCCAATATCAACACTGCAACATTAAAACATCATTTAGGATGTACACATCCTCCCCTCGCACCGACTCGCCAATCTCAACACTGCAACATTAAAACATCATTTAGGATGTACACAGACTCGCCAATCTCAACACTGCAACATTAAAACATCATTTAGGATGTACACAGACTCGCCAATCTCAACACTGCAACATTAAAACATCATTTAGGATGTACACATCCTCCCCTCGCACAGACTCGCCAATCTCAACACTGCAACATTAAAACATCATTTAGGATGTACACAGACTCGCCAATCTCAACACTGCAACATTAAAACATCATTTAGGATGTACACAGACTCGCTAATCTCAACACTGCAACATTAAAACATCATTTAGGATGTACACAGACTCGCCAATCTCAACACTGCAACATTAAAACATCATTTAGGATGTACACAGACTCGCTAATCTCAACACTGCAACATTAAAACATCATTTAGGATGTACACAGACTCGCCAATCTCAACACTGCAACATTAAAACATCATTTAGGATGTACACATCCTCCCCTCGCACCGACTCGCCAATCTCAACACTGCAACATTAAACATCATTTAGGATGTACACAGACTCGCCAATCTCAACACTGCAACATTAAAACATCATTTAGGATGTACACAGACTCGCTAATCTCAACACTGCAACATTAAAACATCATTTAGGATGTACACAGACTCGCCAATCTCAACACTGCAACATTAAAACATCATTTAGGATGTACACAGACTCGCCAATCTCAACACTGCAACATTAAAACATCATTTAGGATGTACACAGACTCGCCAATCTCAACACTGCAACATTAAAACATCATTTAGGATGTACACAGACTCGCCAATCTCAACACTGCAACATTAAAACATCATTTAGGATGTACACAGACTCGCCAATCTCAACACTGCAACATTAAAACATCATTTAGGATGTACACAGACTCGCCAATCTCAACACTGCAACATTAAAACATCATTTAGGATGTACACAGATTCGCCAATCTCAACACTGCAACATTAAAACATCATTTAGGATGTACACAGACTCGCCAATCTCAACACTGCAACATTAAAACATCATTTAGGATGTACACAGACTCGCCAATCTCAACACTGCAACATTAAAACATCATTTAGGATGTACACATCCTCCCCTCGCACAGACTCGCCAATCTCAACACTGCAACATTAAAACATCATTTAGGATGTACACAGACTCGCCAATCTCAACACTGCAACATTAAAACATCATTTAGGATGTACACATCCTCCCCTCGCACAGACTCGCCAATCTCAACACTGCAACATTAAAACATCATTTAGGATGTACACAGATTCGCCAATCTCAACACTGCAACATTAAAACATCATTTAGGATGTACACAGACTCGCCAATCTCAACACTGCAACATTAAAACATCATTGAGGATGTACACAGACTCGCCAATCTCAACACTGCAACATTAAAACATCATTTAGGATGTACACATCCTCCCCTCGCACAGACTCGCCAATCTCAACACTGCAACATTAAAACATCATTTAGGATGTACACAGACTCGCCAATCTCAACACTGCAACATTAAAACATCATTTAGGATGTACACAGACTCGCCAATCTCAACACTGCAACATTAAAACATCATTTAGGATGTACACATCCTCCCCTCGCACCGACTCGCCAATCTCAACACTGCAACATTAAAACATCATTTAGGATGTACACAGACTCGCCAATCTCAACACTGCAACATTAAAACATCATTTAGGATGTACACAGACTCGCTAATCTCAACACTGCAACATTAAAACATCATTTAGGATGTACACAGACTCGCCAATCTCAACACTGCAACATTAAAACATCATTTAGGATGTACACAGACTCGCCAATCTCAACACTGCAACATTAAAACATCATTTAGGATGTACACAGACTCGCCAATCTCAACACTGCAACATTAAAACATCATTTAGGATGTACACAGACTCGCCAATCTCAACACTGCAACATTAAAACATCATTTAGGATGTACACATCCTCCCCTCGCACCGACTCGCCAATCTCAACACTGCAACATTAAACATCATTTAGGATGTACACAGACTCGCCAATCTCAACACTGCAACATTAAACATCATTTAGGATGTACACAGACTCGCCAATCTCAACACTGCAACATTAAAACATCATTTAGGATGTACACAGACTCGCCAATCTCAACACTGCAACATTAAAACATCATTTAGGATGTACACAGACTCGCCAATCTCAACACTGCAACATTAAAACATCATTTAGGATGTACACAGACTCGCCAATCTCAACACTGCAACATTAAAACATCATTTAGGATGTACACAGACTCGCCAATCTCAACACTGCAACATTAAAACATCATTTAGGATGTACACAGACTCGCCAATCTCAACACTGCAACATTAAAACATCATTTAGGATGTACACAGACTCGCCAATCTCAACACTGCAACATTAAAACATCATTTAGGATGTACACAGATTCGCCAATCTCAACACTGCAACATTAAAACATCATTTAGGATGTACACAGACTCGCCAATCTCAACACTGCAACATTAAAACATCATTTAGGATGTACACAGACTCGCCAATCTCAACACTGCAACATTAAAACATCATTTAGGATGTACACATCCTCCCCTCGCACAGACTCGCCAATCTCAACACTGCAACATTAAAACATCATTTAGGATGTACACAGACTCGCCAATCTCAACACTGCAACATTAAAACATCATTTAGGATGTACACATCCTCCCCTCGCACAGACTCGCCAATCTCAACACTGCAACATTAAAACATCATTTAGGATGTACACAGATTCGCCAATCTCAACACTGCAACATTAAAACATCATTTAGGATGTACACAGACTCGCCAATCTCAACACTGCAACATTAAAACATCATTGAGGATGTACACAGACTCGCCAATCTCAACACTGCAACATTAAAACATCATTTAGGATGTACACATCCTCCCCTCGCACAGACTCGCCAATCTCAACACTGCAACATTAAAACATCATTTAGGATGTACACAGACTCGCCAATCTCAACACTGCAACATTAAAACATCATTTAGGATGTACACAGACTCGCCAATCTCAACACTGCAACATTAAAACATCATTTAGGATGTACACATCCTCCCCTCGCACCGACTCGCCAATCTCAACACTGCAACATTAAAACATCATTTAGGATGTACACAGACTCGCCAATCTCAACACTGCAACATTAAAACATCATTTAGGATGTACACAGACTCGCTAATCTCAACACTGCAACATTAAAACATCATTTAGGATGTACACAGACTCGCCAATCTCAACACTGCAACATTAAAACATCATTTAGGATGTACACAGACTCGCCAATCTCAACACTGCAACATTAAAACATCATTTAGGATGTACACAGACTCGCCAATCTCAACACTGCAACATTAAAACATCATTTAGGATGTACACAGACTCGCCAATCTCAACACTGCAACATTAAAACATCATTTAGGATGTACACAGACTCGCCAATCTCAACACTGCAACATTAAAACATCATTTAGGATGTACACAGACTCGCCAATCTCAACACTGCAACATTAAAACATCATTTAGGATGTACACAGACTCGCCAATCTCAACACTGCAACATTAAAACATCATTTAGGATGTACACATCCTCCCCTCGCACAGACTCGCCAATCTCAACACTGCAACATTAAAACATCATTTAGGATGTACACAGACTCGCCAATCTCAACACTGCAACATTAAAACATCATTTAGGATGTACACATCCTCCCCTCGCACAGACTCGCCAATCTCAACACTGCAACATTAAAACATCATTTAGGATGTACACATCCTCCCCTCGCACAGACTCGCCAATCTCAACACTGCAACATTAAAACATCATTTAGGATGTACACAGACTCGCCAATCTCAACACTGCAACATTAAAACATCATTTAGGATGTACACAGACTCGCTAATCTCAACACTGCAACATTAAAACATCATTTAGGATGTACACAGACTCGCCAATCTCAACACTGCAACATTAAAACATCATTTAGGATGTACACAGACTCGCCAATCTCAACACTGCAACATTAAAACATCATTTAGGATGTACACAGACTCGCCAATCTCAACACTGCAACATTAAAACATCATTTAGGATGTACACAGACTCGCCAATCTCAACACTGCAACATTAAAACATCATTTAGGATGTACACAGACTCGCCAATCTCAACACTGCAACATTAAAACATCATTTAGGATGTACACAGACTCGCCAATCTCAACACTGCAACATTAAAACATCATTTAGGATGTACACAGATTCGCCAATCTCAACACTGCAACATTAAAACATCATTTAGGATGTACACAGACTCGCCAATCTCAACACTGCAACATTAAAACATCATTTAGGATGTACACAGACTCGCCAATCTCAACACTGCAACATTAAAACATCATTTAGGATGTACACATTCTCCCCTCGCACAGACTCGCCAATCTCAACACTGCAACATTAAAACATCATTTAGGATGTACACAGATTCGCCAATCTCAACACTGCAACATTAAAACATCATTTAGGATGTACACAGACTCGCCAATCTCAACACTGCAACATTAAAACATCATTTAGGATGTACACAGACTCGCCAATCTCAACACTGCAACATTAAAACATCATTTAGGATGTACACATCCTCCCCTCGCACAGACTCGCCAATCTCAATACTGCAACATTAAAACATCATTTAGGATGTACACAGACTCGCCAATCTCAACACTGCAACATTAAAACATCATTTAGGATGTACACATCCTCCCCTCGCACAGACTCGCCAATCTCAACACTGCAACATTAAAACATCATTTAGGATGTACACATCCTCCCCTCGCACAGACTCGCCAATCTCAACACTGCAACATTAAAACATCATTTAGGATGTACACAGACTCGCCAATCTCAACACTGCAACATTAAAACATCATTTAGGATGTACACAGACTCGCCAATCTCAACACTGCAACATTAAAACATCATTTAGGATGTACACAGACTCGCCAATCTCAACACTGCAACATTAAAACATCATTTAGGATGTACACAGACTCGCCAATCTCAACACTGCAACATTAAAACATCATTTAGGATGTACAGAGACTCGCCAATCTCAACACTGCAACATTAAAACATCATTTAGGATGTACACAGACTCGCCAATCTCAACACTGCAACATTAAAACATCATTTAGGATGTACACAGACTCGCCAATCTCAACACTGCAACATTAAAACATCATTTAGGATGTACACAGACTCGCCAATCTCAACACTGCAACATTAAAACATCATTTAGGATGTACACAGACTCGCCAATCTCAACACTGCAACATTAAAACATCATTTAGGATGTACACAGACTCGCCAATCTCAACACTGCAACATTAAAACATCATTTAGGATGTACACAGACTCGCCAATCTCAACACTGCAACATTAAAACATCATTTAGGATGTACACATCCTCCCCTCGCACAGACTCGCCAATCTCAACAGTGCAACATTAAAACATCATTTAGGATGTACACAGACTCGCCAATCTCAACACTGCAACATTAAAACATCATTTAGGATGTACACATCCTCCCCTCGCACAGACTCGCCAATCTCAACACTGCAACATTAAAACATCATTTAGGATGTACACAGACTCGCTAATCTCAACACTGCAACATTAAAACATCATTTAGGATGTACACAGACTCGCCAATCTCAACACTGCAACCTTAAAACATCATTTAGGATGTACACATCCTCCCCTCGCACAGACTCGCCAATCTCAACACTGCAACATTAAAACATCATTTAGGATGTACACAGACTCGCCAATCTAAACACTGCAACATTAAAACATCATTTAGGATGTACACATCCTCCCCTCGCACAGACTCGCCAATCTCAACACTGCAACATTAAAACATCATTTAGGATGTACACAGACTCGCCAATCTCAACACTGCAACATTAAAACATCATTTAGGATGTACACATCCTCCCCTCGCACAGACTCGCCAATCTCAACACTGCAACATTAAAACATCATTTAGGATGTACACAGACTCGCCAATCTCAACACTGCAACATTAAAACATCATTTAGGATGTACACAGACTCGCCAATCTCAACACTGCAACATTAAAACATCATTTAGGATGTACACAGACTCGCCAATCTCAACACTGCAACATTAAAACATCATTTAGGATGTACACATCCTCCCCTCGCACAGACTCGCCAATCTCAACACTGCAACATTAAAACATCATTTAGGATGTACACAGACTCGCCAATCTCAACACTGCAACATTAAAACATCATTTAGGATGTACACATCCTCCCCTCGCACAGACTCGCCAATCTCAACACTGCAACATTAAAACATCATTTAGGATGTACACAGACTCGCCAATCTCAACACTGCAACATTAAAACATCATTTAGGATGTACACATCCTCCCCTCGCACAGACTCGCCAATCTCAACACTGCAACATTAAAACATCATTTAGGATGTACACATCCTCCCCTCGCACAGACTCGCCAATCTCAACACTGCAACATTAAAACATCATTTAGGATGTACACAGACTCGCCAATCTCAACACTGCAACATTAAAACATCATTTAGGATGTACACAGACTCGCCAATCTCAACACTGCAACATTAAAACATCATTTAGGATGTACACAGACTCGCCAATCTCAACACTGCAACATTAAAACATCATTTAGGATGTACACAGACTCGCCAATCTCAACACTGCAACATTAAAACATCATTTAGGATGTACACATCCTCCCCTCGCACAGACTCGCCAATCTCAACACTGCAACATTAAAACATCATTTAGGATGTACACATCCTCCCCTCGCACAGACTCGCCAATCTCAACACTGCAACATTTAAACATCATTTAGGATGTACACATCCTCCCCTCGCACAGACTCGCCAATCTCAACACTGCAACATTAAAACATCATTTAGGATGTACACAGACTCGCCAATCTCAACACTGCAACATTAAAACATCATTTAGGATGTACACAGACTCGCCAATCTCAACACTGCAACATTAAAACATCATTTAGGATGTACACAGACTCGCCAATCTCAACACTGCAACATTAAAACATCATTTAGGATGTACACAGACTCGCCAATCTCAACACTGCAACATTAAAACATCATTTAGGATGTACACAGACTCGCCAATCTCAACACTGCAACATTAAAACATCATTTAGGATGTACACAGACTCGCCAATCTCAACACTGCAACATTAAAACATCATTTAGGATGTACACATCCTCCCCTCGCACAGACTCGCCAATCTCAACACTGCAACATTAAAACATCATTTAGGATGTACACAGACTCGCTAATCTCAACACTGCAACATTAAAACATCATTTAGGATGTACACAGACTCGCCAATCTCAACACTGCAACATTAAAACATCATTTAGGATGTACACAGACTCGCCAATCTCAACACTGCAACATTAAAACATCATTTAGGATGTACACATCCTCCCCTCGCACAGACTCGCCAATCTCAACACTGCAACATTAAAACATCATTTAGGATGTACACAGACTCGCCAATCTCAACACTGCAACATTAAAACATCATTTAGGATGTACACATCCTCCCCTCGCACAGACTCGCCAATCTCAACACTGCAACATTAAAACATCATTTAGGATGTACACAGACTCGCCAATCTCAACACTGCAACATTAAAACATCATTTAGGATGTACACATCCTCCCCTCGCACAGACTCGCCAATCTCAACACTGCAACATTAAAACATCATTTAGGATGTACACATCCTCCCCTCGCACAGACTCGCCAATCTCAACACTGCAACATTAAAACATCATTTAGGATGTACACAGACTCGCCAATCTCAACACTGCAACATTAAAACATCATTTAGGATGTACACAGACTCGCCAATCTCAACACTGCAACATTAAAACATCATTTAGGATGTACACAGACTCGCCAATCTCAACACTGCAACATTAAAACATCATTTAGGATGTACACAGACTCGCCAATCTCAACACTGCAACATTAAAACATCATTTAGGATGTACACATCCTCCCCTCGCACAGACTCGCCAATCTCAACACTGCAACATTAAAACATCATTTAGGATGTACACATCCTCCCCTCGCACAGACTCGCCAATCTCAACACTGCAACATTTAAACATCATTTAGGATGTACACATCCTCCCCTCGCACAGACTCGCCAATCTCAACACTGCAACATTAAAACATCATTTAGGATGTACACAGACTCGCCAATCTCAACACTGCAACATTAAAACATCATTTAGGATGTACACAGACTCGCCAATCTCAACACTGCAACATTAAAACATCATTTAGGATGTACACAGACTCGCCAATCTCAACACTGCAACATTAAAACATCATTTAGGATGTACACAGACTCGCCAATCTCAACACTGCAACATTAAAACATCATTTAGGATGTACACAGACTCGCCAATCTCAACACTGCAACATTAAAACATCATTTAGGATGTACACAGACTCGCCAATCTCAACACTGCAACATTAAAACATCATTTAGGATGTACACATCCTCCCCTCGCACAGACTCGCCAATCTCAACACTGCAACATTTAAACATCATTTAGGATGTACACATCCGCCCCTCGCACAGACTCGCCAATCTCAACACTGCAACATTAAAACATCATTTAGGATGTACACAGACTCGCCAATCTCAACACTGCAACATTAAAACATCATTTAGGATGTACACAGACTCGCCAATCTCAACACTGCAACATTAAAACATCATTTAGGATGTACACATCCTCCCCTCGCACAGACTCGCCAATCTCAACACTGCAACATTTAAACATCATTTAGGATGTACACATCCTCCCCTCGCACAGACTCGCCAATCTCAACACTGCAACATTAAAACATCATTTAGGATGTACACAGACTCGCCAATCTCAACACTGCAACATTAAAACATCATTTAGGATGTACACAAACTAGCCAATCTCAACACTGCAACATTAAAACATCATTTAGGATGTACACAGACTCGCCAATCTCAACACTGCAAGATTAAAACATCATTTAGGATGTACACAGACTCGCCAATCTCAACACTGCAACATTAAAACATCATTTAGGATGTACACAGACTCGCCAATCTCAACACTGCAACATTAAAACATCATTTAGGATGTACACATCCTCCCCTCGCACAGACTCGCCAATCTCAACACTGCAACATTAAAACATCATTTAGGATGTACACAGACTCGCCAATCTCAACACTGCAACATTAAAACATCATTTAGGATGTACACATCCTCCCCTCGCACAGACTCGCCAATCTCAACACTGCAACATTAAAACATCATTTAGGATGTACACATACTCCCCTCGCACAGACTCGCCAATCTCAACACTGCAACATTAAAACATCATTTAGGATGTACACAGACTCGCCAATCTCAACACTGCAACATTAAAACATCATTTAGGATGTACACATCCTCCCCTCGCACAGACTCGCCAATCTCAACACTGCAACATTAAAACATCATTTAGGATGTACACAGACTCGCCAATCTCAACACTGCAACATTAAAACATCATTTAGGATGTACACAGACTCGCCAATCTCAACACTGCAACATTAAAACATCATTTAGGATGTACACATCCTCCCCTCGCACAGACTCGCCAATCTCAACACTGCAACATTAAAACATCATTTAGGATGTACACAGACTCGCCAATCTCAACACTGCAACATTAAAACATCATTTAGGATGTACACATCCTCCCCTCGCACAGACTCGCCAATCTCAACACTGCAACATTAAAACATCATTTAGGATGTACACATCCTCCCCTCGCACAGACTCGCCAATCTCAACACTGCAACATTAAAACATCATTTAGGATGTACACAGACTCGCCAATCTCAACACTGCAACATTAAAACATCATTTAGGATGTACACAGACTCGCCAATCTCAACACTGCAACATTAAAACATCATTTAGGATGTACACAGACTCGCCAATCTCAACACTGCAACATTAAAACATCATTTAGGATGTACACAGACTCGCCAATCTCAACACTGCAACATTAAAACATCATTTAGGATGTACACATCCTCCCCTCGCACAGACTCGCCAATCTCAACACTGCAACATTAAAACATCATTTAGGATGTACACATCCTCCCCTCGCACAGACTCGCCAATCTCAACACTGCAACATTAAAACATCATTTAGGATGTACACAGACTCGCTAATCTCAACACTGCAACATTAAAACATCATTTAGGATGTACACAGACTCGCCAATCTCAACACTGCAACATTAAAACATCATTTAGGATGTACACAGACTCGCCAATCTCAACACTGCAACATTAAAACATCATTTAGGATGTACACATCCTCCCCTCGCACAGACTCGCCAATCTCAACACTGCAACATTAAAACATCATTTAGGATGTACACAGACTCGCCAATCTCAACACTGCAACATTAAAACATCATTTAGGATGTACACATCCTCCCCTCGCACAGACTCGCCAATCTCAACACTGCAACATTAAAACATCATTTAGGATGTACACAGACTCGCCAATCTCAACACTGCAACATTAAAACATCATTTAGGATGTACACATCCTCCCCTCGCACAGACTCGCCAATCTCAACACTGCAACATTAAAACATCATTTAGGATGTACACATCCTCCCCTCGCACAGACTCGCCAATCTCAACACTGCAACATTAAAACATCATTTAGGATGTACACAGACTCGCCAATCTCAACACTGCAACATTAAAACATCATTTAGGATGTACACAGACTCGCCAATCTCAACACTGCAACATTAAAACATCATTTAGGATGTACACAGACTCGCCAATCTCAACACTGCAACATTAAAACATCATTTAGGATGTACACAGACTCGCCAATCTCAACACTGCAACATTAAAACATCATTTAGGATGTACACATCCTCCCCTCGCACAGACTCGCCAATCTCAACACTGCAACATTAAAACATCATTTAGGATGTACACATCCTCCCCTCGCACAGACTCGCCAATCTCAACACTGCAACATTTAAACATCATTTAGGATGTACACATCCTCCCCTCGCACAGACTCGCCAATCTCAACACTGCAACATTAAAACATCATTTAGGATGTACACAGACTCGCCAATCTCAACACTGCAACATTAAAACATCATTTAGGATGTACACAGACTCGCCAATCTCAACACTGCAACATTAAAACATCATTTAGGATGTACACAGACTCGCCAATCTCAACACTGCAACATTAAAACATCATTTAGGATGTACACAGACTCGCCAATCTCAACACTGCAACATTAAAACATCATTTAGGATGTACACAGACTCGCCAATCTCAACACTGCAACATTAAAACATCATTTAGGATGTACACAGACTCGCCAATCTCAACACTGCAACATTAAAACATCATTTAGGATGTACACATCCTCCCCTCGCACAGACTCGCCAATCTCAACACTGCAACATTTAAACATCATTTAGGATGTACACATCCGCCCCTCGCACAGACTCGCCAATCTCAACACTGCAACATTAAAACATCATTTAGGATGTACACAGACTCGCCAATCTCAACACTGCAACATTAAAACATCATTTAGGATGTACACAGACTCGCCAATCTCAACACTGCAACATTAAAACATCATTTAGGATGTACACATCCTCCCCTCGCACAGACTCGCCAATCTCAACACTGCAACATTTAAACATCATTTAGGATGTACACATCCTCCCCTCGCACAGACTCGCCAATCTCAACACTGCAACATTAAAACATCATTTAGGATGTACACAGACTCGCCAATCTCAACACTGCAACATTAAAACATCATTTAGGATGTACACAAACTAGCCAATCTCAACACTGCAACATTAAAACATCATTTAGGATGTACACAGACTCGCCAATCTCAACACTGCAAGATTAAAACATCATTTAGGATGTACACAGACTCGCCAATCTCAACACTGCAACATTAAAACATCATTTAGGATGTACACAGACTCGCCAATCTCAACACTGCAACATTAAAACATCATTTAGGATGTACACATCCTCCCCTCGCACAGACTCGCCAATCTCAACACTGCAACATTAAAACATCATTTAGGATGTACACAGACTCGCCAATCTCAACACTGCAACATTAAAACATCATTTAGGATGTACACATCCTCCCCTCGCACAGACTCGCCAATCTCAACACTGCAACATTAAAACATCATTTAGGATGTACACATCCTCCCCTCGCACAGACTCGCCAATCTCAACACTGCAACATTAAAACATCATTTAGGATGTACACAGACTCGCCAATCTCAACACTGCAACATTAAAACATCATTTAGGATGTACACATCCTCCCCTCGCACAGACTCGCCAATCTCAACACTGCAACATTAAAACATCATTTAGGATGTACACAGACTCGCCAATCTCAACACTGCAACATTAAAACATCATTTAGGATGTACACAGACTCGCCAATCTCAACACTGCAACATTAAAACATCATTTAGGATGTACACATCCTCCCCTCGCACAGACTCGCCAATCTCAACACTGCAACATTAAAACATCATTTAGGATGTACACATCCTCCCCTCGCACCGACTCGCCAATCTCAACACTGCAACATTAAAACATCATTTAGGATGTACACAGACTCGCCAATCTCAACACTGCAACATTAAAACATCATTTAGGATGTACACAGACTCGCCAATCTCAACACTGCAACATTAAAACATCATTTAGGATGTACACAGACTCGCCAATCTCAACACTGCAACATTAAAACATCATTTAGGATGTACACAGACTCGCCAATCTCAACACTGCAACATTAAAACATCATTTAGGATGTACACATCCTCCCCTCCAATAGAGCCATGCGTTCTGTAGCTCATCAGGGTTTATATTTTTTGATGATGAAGACAGAAATATATTGTCTCAATATAATGCACAATCCCTAGCCCTGACAAATTTTAGTCTTGAAATTGAGAGAGAGCACTCAGCAAGGTCAACACACAGGAGATTATGCAATATGCTGACCCCGTTGGCTCTGGTTACAAGTCAGCTGGGCTTTTACAGCAAAATTATGTAATAGCCTGTTCCTTGCACTAAACACTGGCATCACTGATCTAACTGTATAAGGCTTAGAGAGAACAGGCAATGTGATGAAGCTCATGGTATAGTACAAATTAGAATCCCCTTTGCTAAATAATCTTTGCACAATTTTTAACAGTTCTAAGCCTTTTCATCTTAACATCTAAACATTCTGAACGCAATATTCCTTCTAGTTTGTTCTGGAGAAGAAGATGAATTTTTTTAATATGTTTTGACCTGTGGGGGCTTTTTTTTATATAATATCCACAATATTCTCATTTCACATTGATTTCATCAATTTGACAAACATGTCCATAATGTAAATTTAATCGTAAGTCAACATATATTTCAAATTCCTACTGAATAAGATTAACTGCAAAGTTACTTTTTTTCTCAAGTCTGCATTTCTCAAACCCAAGTTAGGACTCACATATCTAAAAGATGAGATGACTCTCCTTCAGGTAGTTTATTAGGTTTTACTAAATGAAGTGCACATATAATACCAGTTCAAAATTCAATTTCAACAGGTTTTTTAGGCTGTGGCCCATATTTCGGGGTCACAGGGTCACCAAATCTACCATTTAGAATCCCCATTGGCTAAAGAGTTTTCACACAATATTACAGCCTTCTCGGTCTTTTTGTTCTGGAGAAAAAGATAAAAACATGATTTTAGGTCATGGCCTGTGAGGCCCTTATTTGGGGCCATAGGGTCATCAAATCTACAATTTAGAATCTCCATTGCCCAAGGAGTCTCTATACAAAATTTCAGCTTCCTAGGCCCAGTGGTTCTGGAGAAGACGTTGAAAAAGCAAAAAGTTTAAGGACGGACGGACGCCATGCCATGCTATAAGCCCATCAGGCCTGATGAGCTATTAAAAACAAAATCCTTATTTCTGGTGCTATAGACATGAAATTCGGTTTGTTCCAAAGCTGTTTACATATGATTATCTTAGTCATTAATGGAGGCCATCACTTTAAATTGCACTGGTGTCATGCATTTTGTTTTGGAGAAAGGTAATGAAACCTATAAAACTTAGTCTCCATCCATCAAAGATCATATTTGCAAAATTTTAGCTTTCTAGCATTACTGTTTCTTGGGAAGAAGTCATTTAACATTTTATACTTACTCATATTTGAAGAGGGATCACTTACAAATAAACAAACTTTAGTCTCCATGTAACAAAATAATTATTCAGAAAAGTTCAGCTATGTAAACAAAGAACAAACTTTGATCCTTTAGGTGCAAGGTACCTGTACTGAATGATACCAGAGATTTTGAGATATTCAGTTATTTACTTGAAGAACTATTAAATTTACGTTTAAATCCTTTTCTGTTTCCTATTTTATATAATCAGATCATATTTCAGTTCGCATCCTAATTTTTGGTACTATCCAACATGTCAGCCTCCATTTTTAATGACTGTTAAAAAAGCCAGCGGGAACACTGGCTAAGAGAGCTTCGAAAATATGGGCCTTGGTCTCCAATAAGCGAAAGGTGTGAAACATGGTTACAATGGAGTTTTCAAACAAAATACAAGTGGAGGATGAATTGTTTTCCTGTTTAAACTTTAAATGCCAATAAACACCTCTTTTAAATGCAAGACTTAACAGTCTGCTGAATGTAAAAGAGGAAATATGGAAACTAGATTTTTTAATTGTTTTATGATTTGTTTGTTTTATAATATTTGACAACCAGAACATTTGGCTTTATACATCTTACACAAAAATTTTAACACTTAACCATTTTTTATACTTAACCTTAAATTTAAACTTAAACCTTGAATCGGCAATCACGACAATGAGGTTTAGATAAAAACAGTAACTTCAAATGCAAATTTAGCAAGTCAGATTTCTATCTATAACCAGAATAACAGTTTACACCTCAATCTCTACAACTCCTACAACAAACATTGAGTCAAGCTGTCACATATGTTAACTGACTTTTCAGTCACCATGTAAATAGACTGAAAACAGCAATACATTTTTAGCTCATCAGGCCTGTAAATGCCAGATGGGCTTATAGCATGGGCCGGCATCTGGCGTCCGGAAAATTTTGACATTTTCGATTTCTCCTCCAGAACCCCTGCACCCCCAAAGCTGAAATTTTGTGGGGAGGTACCTTGCATCTAGGGGATCTCATTTTGTATATTTTATGTCTACCAACCTCAAATATGGGCGTGGCAGGCAGTTTCCCTAAAACCTTTAAATGACTTCTTCACGAAACCAGTTGGCATAGGAAGCTGGGTTGGGTGGGGACGAGGGGGGTTGGGTGGGGACGAGGGGGGCGGGGGTTGGTATGGTCTCAGTGGGTTGAGTGCTAATGATAAAATGTTCATTGGGTTTTGGTCAGGTCCTTGTGAATAATTTCCACTTATAAGTTTAGGTTCTATCTATGCTTTTCTCTCTAGAATTTCAAGTTTTTCTCTAAACTGAATAGATAGTGAATTTATAAATTTACAAATTCATTCAATTTACCTATTACAGAGGTTTAAAATAGTTCATGTTCAGAATGAACTTGAGTATTCATTATGAGGGCCAGAGGCATCATGAAGTTAGATAATGTTAAACAATAAGAGTTCAGAAGGTCAAATGAGTAACCCTACCCATGACCCTTTTGACAGGTTGTCAGTGTCTGATCTGTCATCACAGCAACCACTACTCAGCAACATCACAATGTAAACAGATCCCCCTATCTGTACCACGCTGGCCTCTCTAGTTTACAGTCCTCTGAATATTGTTCACCTTCACTCTCAGATATGTACATTCACCATATTGGTTTTTGTTAAAATCTGTGACAAACTGGACAAAATAAGTTAGGCAAGTGTCGGATCCAAAGGGAGTTCAGTGGGTCTGAACACCCTCTCTCCCCTTCGAAATGTTCTGCATGAAAATTTGACAGAACCCCGGACCCGAACGCGCTAACCACTGCACTATCCCGCCCCCCTACTGAAAGGCTGACGTTTGTATTTGAGAGAAATGCATGCTACAGGGAGATGGAAGAGAATTGATCTTCATACTTCCTTCTTCCAGTAGTCAGTCTAACTATCAACATGTTACATCACTTTGTTTTGGCAATATTTTGATTCCTACAGAACTTGGTATTTAATATGCTAATTTCGGATAAGATATAAGTTTCAAACTTAAATTCATATCACACAAACACTTTGAAAATCATTTCTATATCATAAGTATATATTGATTTGTATATTGCATCACTTCACCTGGTGTCATATCTTATTGATCGCTTTGTTTACCACCAGGCCTGGGTCGAAGATATCCTTGACCTTGATGATAATGAAATAAACATGATTCTGAAATTATAGGAAAATCTAGTTGCAGCTGTTTAATTATAAAGAGAAAATGAATTGTTTGCCTCATAAAACAAACCTCACTGATTTATTCATTCAGGTATCCCTTAGGATAGAAAATGAATAAATATAATTCATTTCAAAAGAGAATACACAATTTTCGGTCAAAAAAGATTCTGAAGAAATAGATTATTTTTCAAATTATTCATTCTTATGTGTCCCTCTCTTCTATTCAATGGTGATGTTATTTGATGGAATTCCTGGTTTGTATAAACCAGAAAGGAACCTTTTTTGGATTTGATATATCGCTTTACTATCCAAATAGCATGCACTTCTAATACATAAGAAATAGGAAGCATTACATAGTCCAGTTATTTATTTACATATCATTCAATGTTAACCATGAATGCTTACAATCAATATTCTTCATGCTCCCATCAAAAGCTTATATCATGCGTGGGAGATATTATGTAAGTCCAGCTGCCCATGTGACGTTTACAAAATGTTGGTACATATTTCCGGAGTGAGAGTGATAGCAATACCAATTTTTTAATATGGCAAGAGCATCATAAGCAGTGTAAGACATTGGCACAATTATAATATTCTGCTTGTTATCAAAGTCATGAAATAAAGGAAAGAATGTCAAAATCATATTTCAATCATAGAACGACTACCAGTCGTCCCCTTATTTAGAATGCAATGAAACGTGACCTCACAGAATTGATGACAAAATGTCATCATGACAAGGTGCATATTTTACCCAAGGGCATCAAACAAAAGAGCCATTGGCTCTGTAGCTCATAGGATTTACATGATTTATTATTTAAGTTTGAAGATATACCACAAATTTCTCAGTTATGTCAATGGTCAAACATTTGTATAAATGCTTTAAAATGTCATAAATAAACTAGCCAAGAATGTACCTCATAAAAGTAAAAAGGCATAGAACTAATGATATGATATGGTTTCTTCGATTGCGAATAAACATTGCCTATCATTAGATGATGTCTGATTGACTGACATTTCAAATATTTTCTTCAATTCTTGTACCAAATCAAAACAGACCTACTGGCCTAATCCAGTAAGAAGTGCTAAGTTTTGACATTTCTCAATGTTTGACCCATTCATGCTAATTATCAAATTAATGTCATTCGACAAAATCACACTAATTGTAAACTTAATCAAATTGTTTACCCATTGGGATAAAATGATGAGTGGAATGAGCTTTTACTTTGGTGCTTGCAGTCCACATTGCCCCAGTCAGACCATGCGTTCTGCCACTGACAGGCAACAATGCGAATCACTCGTGTCAAGAACATGTGCTCACCAGCATTCCCCATTGCTGAATTTCTTGGTGACGACTTTTCCTCTCTCGATGCCGAGTCTGTCGCAGACTTTCTGAGCAAGATCTGGGTGTGAGGTTCCGCTGAAGACTTTGATGTTTGGCATCCTGGTAGACTTGAAGAATGGACCCGTAACCTCAACTTCGTCAACAACTTGCATCAAGGTTCCCGGCAGACGAAAGTACAAAATTGAGATTACTGTTCAAGGAAACGAACGCGGATTTCATTAGGTCTAAGTAAAGTGAAATGAGAATTTTTTTAGATACATTACTGATTTGTAACACCAATGTAAACTTCAAACTGGCTATTTCAAAAAATTAATTATATAACAATTTTGTTTATAATTTGATTAAAGTTTATTAACTAAAAACAACGCAACACAAACACAGTGCATTGACTAGTATAGAATTTATCATAGGCGTAGGAAAGGGGGAGGGGGTTATAGAAACGTGTAACGTGTATCATAGGCGTAGGAATGTGTGTGTGTGTTTCTCCGAAAATGTTTGACATAGGTAATTGACATATTCAGAATAACATATTTCATTAATGGAGACTAAAGTTTGTTCATTTGGTCTTGCCCCCCTCAAACATTCGCGTAGCTTCTTCCTTCTACTTCTTCCTAACAATGCAAAGGTCTGTAATACTAATATTTATATATGGAACATCATACTTGTGCATTTGGATCGTTTGTATTGAACGAGAATATGTCATGAAAGCGGAGGAACAACGAACAACAACGAGGACAAACATTAATATCCCGATAATTAGAGGACCCATCGACACCAAATTTTCAGTACTTACAGTTGAAAGTATTGTCTGTATGAATACATTGATTAAAATAGAATACAAAATGAGGTTCCAGGTTCTTTAAAAATAAATATATGATCAGTTAATTATCAACTTCCGCTGCATTTAAATCAGCCAGTAATGGAGACTGGCAAGAGTTATGCCTTGCATTGGGAAGTTGGTTAATTATAAGAAGAACAATATTTCTAAGATAAGATAAGATAAACTTTATTATCCCAGACGGGAAATTCGTCTTACATTCAAATAGTCTTTGATAGTATACTATACAATACAAAATAACAATACATGAATACAATATTTAAAAAAAACAAAAAACAATAATAACACACATTGTGTTGATGGGTACTAAATATGAAATATATACATTGTATATATGCCATATTTTAATCAACCATGTCGTGTTTCAAGAGTTACATAATTGCTTTTTGGTGTGAAGGTTTATAATGTGTATACTGTATGGGAATACTTCCGACCTATCTGCATACAAAAAGCAAAGGAACAAAGTAAATAATGTTATAAGAGTAGCCAAAGAAAACTTCTACTCTAACTTAAATGATTTTTTATCATCTCAGTCTACTCAAAGAACTGGTTATTGGAAGACTTTGGAACTACTTGTTGAAAGGTTCTACTTTATCGAGACCCATCCAACTCCCCCCCCCCCCCCCCCCCCCCCCCCCCCTCTTGTAACTGAAAATTCTGGGAAACCGTCTGTTTTCACAGATTTTGAGAAATACTTTGTATCTGTTTCAAATATGAATGACAGTGGCAAGAATGTACCACCAATAAATCATCAGGTAACTAGATTAGTATTCAATAATGATCAACTGGAACGTGTACATCAACATAAACATATTGGCCTTATCTTCTCGGACAATACTAAATGGTCCAATCGCGTTGATCTTGCCATAGAAAAGGTTTCAAAACTTAAACGTGTGTTAAAGTATGTTTTGAATAAAGTATTTTATCACGTATGTATGAAATGTATATGCGACCCATTTTAGAATATGCTTCTGAGGTCTGGGATTAATGTTCGGATGTTTTGTGTGACAAACTTGAAAAGGTCCAAATTGAAGCTGCAAGAATTGTAACTGGCTTACCAAAGTTTGCTTCAAGAGATAGCTTATTACAAAGAAACTGGTTGGTTGCCTTTAAAAATTAGACGTGAACATAAGAAACGTTATACGTTATACAAAATTATTTATATACAAGCTCCAGATTATCTGATTAACTTCCACCAGTCACTGAAACTATTTCTCATTACAACTTGCGTAACAAATCAAATTTATCTATTCCAAAATTTCGAACTGCAGTCCTTCAAAAGTCTTTTATTTATGACTGTGCTTATCAATGACATAATCTTGCCTCGAAAATATGATGTTCAAATTCATTATCGTCATTTAAAGCAAAATTATCTGAAAAAGAAAGTAAAATCCCAAAATATTTTCTATTCGGTGATAGGAAGATGAACATTATACACAGTAATTTAAGAAATACTTGTAGTCCCCTAAACGGTGATCTGTATCGTGTCAATTTATCTGAAAGTAAATCTTGCATTTGTGGTGCTTTTGTTGAAGATGTTTATCATTTCTTCTTGAGATCTCAAAGACATGCTGATTTCCGTTTAGAATTAAAGCAAAGATTTTATAATTTAAAGGCAGAATTGGATCTTAATACAATCCTGTATGGAACTCCAAATCTTCCACAAACAGTCAATGAAAACATATTTCACCATGTTCATAAATTCATTGGAAAATGTCAACGGTTCAATTAATACATAAATACTAATGTACGTATTTACCATATTCAAAGTGCATTTTGTCATAAGAATAACATTTCCAACTGTGTGTTGCCTTAATAATGTATATTACATGTTTACCCACTTTGTCAATTGTAGATTTCTTACTCTCTTCTGCATATATTGTTATGTATTTTAGCCTTGTCAAATAGTTGTTGATTACGTGGAGAGGGCTTCTATAAGTTTCATAACTTGTGCCCAATCCATTTCTAAAATGAATAAAATATATTTTCAATCAAAAACGATTACTGATGGATTGATTTAATTAACACGGCCAATTGCTAATACCTTGTTAGTAGCTAATTAATGTAAACAATAATCGGATTAATTGATAATTGCTTGTGTAAACATTGGTCGCAACTACCCGCATGTTGATTTCTCCTTACTGTCTTCTTAGACACCGTACAAGGGAGGGGAAGGTTGTGAATAACATCTTTCCTTGCTAAGTTTCTTAATTTTAAAAGGGTGATTGTGTTTGATAATAACTGTGACATTGAGTATATAAAAATATAATATATATTTATATATAAATTTCACCAAACACGCACACATCTCTTATGCATTCATAAATATGTATATGTTTAAAATTAAAAAAATATAATTATAATGCCCGGTATATAAATTTATCATATTTATGTTATATTTATCAGCAGTATGACCTGTGACAAAGAACTGTGAAATGTGACAAATGAGAGATTCACATACATCACGGTCTCATTGACTAATAATATGAATATGAGTCTAAAAATGAAACATTAGAGACTAATACATTTGTTTGTTTTTGGTTATACGAGTTCATAAACTGTGGAACAATTACAGTCACTAGTCACAAATATAATAATAATTTTGTAATTGATTGGAATCACTTGGCTAAGTTAAGATATTACAACTATCAACTGTAGGTTGAATACAATGAATATATAATAATTTGTATTTTCGGCCCTTTTTCCTCGGCCCTTATGACTATTTACTTCGGCCCTTCTGACTTTTTCACTCGGCCCTTTTGACTTTTTTATCGACCTTTTCATCCTTCGGCCCATTTGACCAGATGCCCTTGGAAGCAACTATATAAGCAACTTTATGTTGTATATGTTTCTTTTTAATATGTTTTCTTCTTTGTCGTGTTTTTTCTACAGTAAGGAAGTTAATTAAAAAATCTTGCTATTAATCTATTAAAAATTTTCTATTGCTATTAAAATTTAATATAAGATATACGTTATATATATATATTCCGTTTTTCGTAGTGGAGTTCCACTTTTATAAAAACACATTTTTAATGTTTTCGTATGATAATATTTTTTCTTAAAAATATAGCGTCCACTGTGTCAAGAATAATATCCTGAGATAGAAAGGAAATACTCGTGTAAGTCAGAATAGCAAATACATTTCAGAAAAAAACTTTACGACATCCTTTTTACGGCAAGTTTAATGCGCATGCATACCGGAAGTAAGCTGAGAGTTGGAAAATTTTGTTGTGTGGAACCAAGCAAACAAAAACTATTGTCCCTCATTGAAATGGCTTGTGGTCCGATTGCGGCTAGCAGAATAAAGAGAGAATTCAAAGAGGTCGTCAAAAGTGACGAGGTATACATTATTCATACGTATTTTCATTATGATAACAATAAGTTCATAACCAAAATCACCAAATCGTAACATGACATCAACATTCCAATTTCATAAGCATAAGGTAAATTTTCGTTTGTAGTTTTAAATTTAGAAGTATGAAATACTAATTAAAGAAAAACATTACTTTGTATATATATTTTATTCAAAGTCAATTAATTATCATCCTTATCTTGTGAAGGATATTTTAATGTTACACTGGACATAACATTTTTATTTAACACACATTTATTAAAAATTCAGCATGTGTAGGCACCTGATCATTTATAATATATAAAAAAGCACACAATCGTTAGTTCAAGTTAATTACGTCACCAAAGTTCAGTGCGACTTGTTGATTCGTTCGTACCTAATTGTCGTAGTGGGTGTTTACAAGGAAGGTAACTTCAGATATTCTGAAAAATTTATCCTGTTTCGAAATGAAAGTTATTATATTTGCAAAATATTGTATCTGGAAATAAACTTATTCCTTGATTTCCTACCCACACAGTCTGATGTATATGTGCTGGTGTATATGTGCTTGTGTTTATATGGTATGTAGTTCAATTAGCCAGTCACAAGGCATCCACCAAAAGCTGTCGCTGAAATATGAAATATGCTATTTGATTTGGGGAAAACAGTTTATCATAAACATTCTAATAAATAAAGAAGACCAAATCAAAGGATAAAAACTTAAAAAAGTTTACTTGTGTTATTTATATCAGACATATTTGAAGGAAATCCGTTATGCTAATTAGCAAGACCCTTTACAGTCAAATGCTAAGTGAAAGTCACTCGGTCAACCAAAAGGATGAAAGTTGAAATAAGAAGCAGGGATACAGTATGAGGTACCCCGTTTCCCCTCTGGAGGATTTTGCTGGAACCAAGATATATGGCCTAATATACAGAGGTTAGGATTGGAAATTTGAAGGCAGTAACCCCTGTGGGAAGAGAATGGAACTAGGGGTTCAACTGTATACTTGAGCTTATGTTCTGTATGTATTGAGTTACAAAACCCTCGGATCGGTTCATTTTCCGTTCAGTTTAGATCCAAGAATTCAGCAAACTAAAGCCACAACAAAACACATATTTACTTCAAAATAAAGCCTAATGAATGTAAAAACTGAAAATGTAAGTAATATTTTTATGAATTTAATAACATAAAATATATGATATTATGTGGTACAAACCAAAATACACTTTGATACATGGTGCACCAAACCGAAAGCAAAACACTGTGGTTCAACAAATGCAGTTGTGAACCTTTTCACTCCTAATGAGAATCAATGATTCTGAATGGTATCAAGGTAGCAATCTTTTTCAAACCTCTGATATGATTGGTCAACAAATAACTAGGTTTTGCCTGCACTAAACTAGCATCAGAACATGTGCCTGTACAGAGCATTGACAGACCACATGGAGAGGAAACCATGAACAAGTTTGTTTCCCATTAAATGCAATGTTTCGGAGCTTTTAATCCTCATGACATGATCAATTTTAATCAATGTCGCCCCTGTTGGCCGAAAACGCTACAAACTCTTATCAAGAGAGTAACAGCACCTTTACCCAATGACAAAGCACATAATGCATATCTCATTACTATGACAAAACTCTTACCAAATATACACTTTTTGGTTTCGCCAAATGTACGCAAGTTAGTCAGGTTTATGTCTTTCAGTAATGTCATTTATTTTTTCTTTCAGATTTCAAATCTATGTAACGTAACATCAAATAAAATACATGGTCATTCACATTGCAAAATGTCAATTTGAATATAGATTCATTCATATCAATTCATATTTTCAGATTGCAAAATGCCACATTAAAGTAGAGCTTGTAGATGACCAGTACAATAGACTGAGAGGCGAGATCACTGGACCACCAGACACACCATATGAGGGAGGAAACTTCAAACTGGACATCGAGGTCCCAGATACATATCCCTTCAACCCTCCAAAGGTAAGTGAAATACTCTTGAAAGCGGCGTTAAACCCAAACTCACCTCAACTCACCTCATTTCTAAAGGTAACTGAAATGGTCATTACTTGTACACTGTGCAAAATCTTGTGTGTTCAAATAGGAAATCAATGGTTGTCAACTCTGATTAATAACAGAAACTCTCTGAATCTTTTAAATGTAAAGGGTTCCCTTGACCCTTAGTCCTTTCATCTTCCCCTCGAGATCAAAAAGCCTAGAAAGCTGAAATTTTGTGTTAAGACTCTGACCATTTGGAATTATGAGTAGTTTTGTTGATCCTTTTGCTTAAAATGACTACAGTGGCCTCGCTAAAATCTCTTTCTCCTTTCTTCTCAAAAAGTAAAAATTATAAACATTTGTAATCTTTGTACAAATTCAATGATCATCCAAAACCAAAATTGTTTGACTTTTTCTCTACACTAAATCTTTTGATATCATTTATGCTTAAGCCTAACGAGTTTCAGAGCAACTTTGCTGTTTGTTTATTGTATGTTTATTGTATGTTTTTCATACTTTTAAGTTTTATTGGCTGATTTTGTAATATTTCTTTTATGTCTGAATTATGAAGGTGAATGTTAATTCTCAAAAAATGAGACTATTTGATTGTAATGAAGCCATGGTTAAAGGGTTAATAGACTCTTATTATTATTTCAGGTCAAATTTGTCACAAAAATTTGGCATCCCAACATAAGCTCAGTCACAGGTGCAATTTGTCTGGATATTTTGAAAGATCAATGGTAAGATTTTAAAAATATTTTTATGATGTGTAAATTTAGAATGTGATCATAGGCTGAGCAAATATTCCCAAACAGAAAATAATAAATGATTGAAAGTGATTGATAATCAAAGACTTGATCTCTATTTTGTGTCTAAAATTTGTTTTGTGATTTTGCTCACCAATTTCGCCATCTTGTCTAAAGTTTTGTTTTATGCTTCATGGACAGATTATTTAATAAATTTAAAATATCATGTTGTAAAAAGTCATCAGAGATTCACTCACTCAATGAACAATTTGGTTTAGCCTAAAGTTTTTGACTAAATTTCAGTGTGCTAAATAAACCTGTTAAGTGGGGCATCATCCAATTTTTATCCGAAATGACCCTGAATTCATAAAGTTGCAGTTTCATTTTGGCTGAGGTAAAATTTAGCCAATTACATCATGATCGTTATTGTAGTCAGCAACATTGCTGTCACATTGATGATGTCACATCTTCATTCTCTCTTTTTGTCAAAAGATGAATTTGAAGTCCTCAATATTTAATATGGTGGCACTTGAACGCTGATGATGATCAACTGCTAAATACTATATGAATAAGTAATAATTTGACAAACTGTTACGTCAGGGCTGCTGCCATGACGCTGAGAACAGTGCTGCTCTCGCTACAAGCTCTACTGTCAGCGGCTGAACCCGATGATCCTCAGGACGCAGTTGTTGCCAAACAATACAAGGAGAGTTATCCAACATTCGTCTCCACAGCACGACACTGGACCTCAGTCTATGCAGGGGGTAAGCAAAGAGTTCATTCAAATCGATGGCGTCAAAGAACACTAGTTCAAAAGTAAATAGAAAATGTTCAACATCTAGTGTGATAATCAAAATGAAGACAATGTTTTTTTTTCCTTATTTTATATTATTATTATAAGCAATTGCTTACCATAGTCCCTTGTATCTTTGTTAGCGAGTGGTGGTTTCTTGGATTCAGCTACTTAGAAATTACCATGCACCATAATCGATACATAGAGAATCTCACCCAAGTGTCTTCAGATATCAAATATATCAACATGAGTTGATAAAAGTTACAAATATCCGAGGCTTGCCGAGGATATTTTTACTTTTATCAACGAGTGCTGATATATTTGATATCAGAAGACACGAGGGTGAGATTCTATTTTTTCATCCAAAATCATTCTTATTCTGTTTAAGTGAAAATAGAGTACACCTTTGAGCACATCTCTTCCAGTGCGGTGAGGTCATAGCATTGTGACGTCATCATGTTTATGACGTCATAGCATTGTGACGTCACTACTCGACGATGTAAAAGCATTGTGATGTCATGTAGTTGACGGCGAAAGGGCATTGTGCAAAATCTACTGCCAAAAAGATATCTCCTAGGAGATATTGCTTGATCTCACACAAGCGATATCTCCTGTGGAACACAGTTTTGGATGATAAAATGATAGTCCTGGATGTTTAGCTTGATTGATTTAGATACAGAGACTACTACTACTTCTACAGAACTGCCATGGAAACGTTCAGACGGCAGCTGAAGGGTATCATATAAATGGGGAAATTCCTGAAAAATAGATGGACTCACCTATTGTTAAATACCTCTCATAAGACCGCTTTTGATGAACGGACACCACTTCAGTCCACTTGACTCATGATTTAGTTAGTAGGAATGAATTGTGTGGTGGGGAAAATAGGTTTGAGCTCCGTCCGTCTGTATGTCCGTCCGCAATAAAGGGGACAGCTTTTCTCAGAAACAATTTAAGATAGGACAAGCCAATTTGGTGTGTGGCTTGAGGGCATTACCGGTAATACCTTGATGGAGTTCGAAAATAAGAACCGTGTGATTTTTTTCTAGAGTTATTGCCCTTGTTCCATATTTTTGGACTCGCTTTTTTCAGAAACTATTTAAAATAAGATTTCCAAATTTGGTATGTGGCTTGAGGATATAAATACCTTGATGGAGTTCAAAAATAAGAACTGTGTGATTATTTTTTCGGGGTTATTGCCCGTGATCCTTTTTTTCGACTCGGTTCTAGGTGTCTTCAAATTTTCTCAGAAACTGTTTAAGATCAAATCAGTTGGCTTGAGGGAATCGATACCTTGATGAAATGAAAATGAAAAGGGCACAAATATTTCTTCTTGAATGATTGCCCTTGTTCTGATTAATTGGGTCTGGCGGGGGATGTTGATGACTGTCTTCTTGTTAGGGAGGGAAGTTAAATTGATTATTATCACCACGAAGTGGAAGGGGGATACAGGTTTGGGCTCTGTCTGAGATAAAGGAGACAGCTTTTCTCAGAAACCGTTAAATGATAGGATTACCAAATGTGAGGGTTTTATACCTTGATGGATTTCAAAAAAAGAAGTATGCAATTATTTTTTTCTCAAGATTTTGCCCTTATTTGTTTTTTAAGACTGTTAATGGTAACTGCAAAAGGGACAGCTTTTCTCAGACACTTTTTAAGTTTGGATAATCAAATTTGGTGTGTGGCTTGAGGGCATAAATACCTTGATGGAGTTCAAAAATGAGAAGCGTGCAATTGTTGTTTTTTTTCCGTGTTCATGAGAACCAATATGGCGGGTGATGTTGATGAGCATGTCTTCTTGTTATAATTGATTTGGCAGGTAAAGGGACAATATGATTCACTTTTAATAAAAACGTTTTTTTTGTTTTAGGTCCTAAAAAAGAAACAGAATTAGAGGCCAAGGTTTCGAAGGTTGTAGATATGGGATTTCCCGAGGTAAGTTGTTAAAATCATATTTCAGTTCATAAGTCCTAGATATCACTATTGATTTCAGAATGTGATCATAGTGGTGATGACTTAAAAGTGGAGAAGGGTTACTCTTCTTTCTACATAAACCGTCTCATTACATGCGATGGACAATATAATGTAGTGGTTCAAGGTACCAAAAAGTTTGCATCTCATCAGCAGTTCGACAACTTAGCTCGCTGAAGTTAACTGTTTTATAAGGTTTGAGTGCAATGCTTATTGAAGCACCGCCCATGGTTTGCTACTTTCAACCAATTATCAAAGGTTGCACCACTTTGTATAGCCATTGATGAAGGAAATGCTCTTGAAAGCAACATGAAACCCAATGCCAGTGTATGACAACCTGTACATAACCTCGTAACCTAGGCAACCTGTACATAACCTGGTAACCTGGGCTGATAACATTTTGAGTTTGTTCTATAAATTTAACATTTAAATCAACACTTCCAGGCTAGTTGTTCTTCAAGCTTATTTCATACCTGCCAATACTTCATTTCATGATTTCTTTCAGAGTCAAGCAAGAATAGCTTTATCAACAAGGAACTGGGACATCACAGCAGCAATGGAGTACCTCGTGGATCAGCAACAGTGATGTGCAGAGAGAGACTCACACTTCATCTTCTACATTATGACTGTATGTGAGCAAGTGAATGAACCTCCGTTAGGAAAATCATGGAACGTGATCGCATCGGATGAATCGACTGCGTACTCGCCCAAGTACACACTCACGGAACTATATTCAAAATATCCAATACAGAATTCATTGTCTTGTACGCCCTCAACTTACGAGACTATCCACTTGGAAATCTTTAAAGGATAACAATTAGAAATTCATGAATTCAGAAAATCATAATGAAGAGGTCAAGTTGACTGGAAAGTTGAGGAATAGAAATTTAGATGAATTTTGCTTTCAGTGCCAGATACGAAATGTTCGTGATTGTTAAAGCTTAGAGAGGAGGTGTGAGTGTGCTGGATAAAGAAAGAGTGAGTGATTTAGGTGGGTTGGAGTATTTGGCTAAGGTTAAAGCAAAGCATTAGGCATTCCTAGATGGGTAAGACCTTAGGCTCATGTTGGTTTGGAATCCCTCCATACATCTGTTTTATCATGAAGCAACACAGTATATGCTCCCAGGGCTCTTCAACAGATGTTCAATTTGTAAATCTTGTACATATCACTTCTACTGTAATTACGTTTTATCATATCAAAACTCATGAAATTAATCGCTTAGAAAATGAGTAATATCTACATGAGAGAAAAGTGCAGTGAAATTTCAGGTATTGTTTGTTTTCCTGTGTAAGAAGATAATCTCGCCCAAGTGTCTCCTGATATCAAATATATATCAACACGAGTTAATATCCGAGGCTTGACGAGTGTTTAATAATTTGATATCAGAATACATGAGGGTGATATTCTATTTATCACCCTAAATCATTCTTCTTTCTTTTCAATGAAAATTGTAGATCTCCGATCAGCATTGCCATTAGACTTCCAGTGTCATAGCACTGCGATGTCATCATGTTTAGGATGCCATGGCAATTTATTGTCATCAAGATTTTGACGTCATAGCATTGTTAGTCATTACTTAGTGGTGTAAAAAGCATTATGATGGCTTATGGTTGATGGTGACAGGGCATTGTGCAAGATCTACAGACAAACAATATCTCCTAGGAGATAACGCTTGATCTCACACAAATTTATCAAGACGAGTTGATAAAAAGTTACCAATTGTATTACTTTTATCATTGAATGTTGATATATTTGATATCAGAAGACACGAGGGTGAGATTCCATTTATCATCTAAAATCATTCTTCCTTATGTTTCAATGAAAATTGTACATCTCTGAGCACAACATTGCCACTACACTTCCAATGCAGTGATGTCCTATCTTTGTGATGTCATCATGTTTACGACATCATTGTGATGTCATTACTTGATGATGTAAAAGCATTGTGATATCATGTAGTCGTCGGTGACAGGGCATTGTTCAAATGATATCTCCTTGGAGATATCACTTAATTTCACACAAGCCATATCTTCTGTGAAATAGTTATGGGTGATGAAGCATTCTACTTGCAGTGTTTAAACAAATTGAATAAACATGAAACAACTTATAAATATATCCTAAATCATTCTTTACATCTGTTGAAATGCTCCTGTGCCATAGATTGTGATGTTTGATGAATGTGTTCAATATACAGCTGTATTATATAGACTACTATGTTATATCTTAAAAGACAATTGTTGCAATTTGAGCAATTTGAAAAACATGTTTTTCGCAAAATCTCAAGTGAATCATTGTATTTAGCTATTTGAAAATTTGATATTATTTTCTTTCTAAATGCTTAGTGTACAGTAAGAACTAAATAATGTCTTTAATCGTGAACCTTGTTGCTTTGCGTTGATATATTTAATGTTTGTTTATTAATACTGTGTAGTGAAACTCGCTAAGTTATGATGAATGTGCTAATGCAAAAATAATATGATTGACACAGCACAAAAGAAACATTTGGAATCCACACAACATTGTTACATGCTATTCTTTGTTATAATTAATACAACATTGTCAGTTAGTCTTTATTTTAAGGCTTTTTCAGCAAAAGTATATATAAATGATTCTACTTTGCTCCCAAAAAGGGTAGAATTTTATTGACTTTGAAATTAAATTAGGGCATGGTCATCATTTAAATTATATCATTTTTATCTTTAAAACTTTGTAATAATTGCATAAAAATTGCACTTTTCATATTACAACAATATCCCAAATTTTGAAATATTGATGAAAGGGTATGTTTCTTTACACTTGGCACAAAACCAACCTGCTGATGTACATATGTATTCATTTTGTAAATTTTACTAATGTGACGTACTAACTCTGAATAGATCAACTTTCAATAGCATGTTCTTTGATTGCAATACTACCGAGGGCCAGGAATCAGTGCTTCTCGTCTTCTTCCTTTTAACACAGGGCTTTCAAAAATAGGATTGCCGACACCAAGGTATATAGTGAATCTTGCCCAAGTGTCTTTTGATGTGTGTTGATGTACTTGATATCAGAAAACACGAGGTTGAGATTCTATTTATCATACTTTTCGTTTAAATTAATATTGTACATCAATGAACATAGCCCTAGACTTCAGATGCATGGATGTCATAGCATTGTGACATCAAGTTTGTGATGTCATCAGGTTTTTGGCCCTATATCATTACTTGATGATGTAAAGCATTGTGATGTCATGAAGTGGAGCATGACGTGCCATTTTTAAAAATCTACTGTCAAAAATATATTTCCTATGAGATATTGCTTAATCTCGCACAAGCGATGTCTTCAGTGGAACACAATTTTGGATGATAAAGTGAACTTTCCATGTCATGCAACTTAGCAGTACCGTTATTACAATGCTTTAAAATAATTATTAATAATATAAGTGAAATAAAAGTGAAATAATGTCAGAGAATGTAAGGTTGACAGTTGGTGAAGTTTAAGCTAGTTGAAAATAATGTCAACACTTCTTACAAGTAAACATTTTAAAATATTTAATCCATGGTGAACTATGATCATAGTATACATTAAATTGCCACAAGCCATAAATGCAAAATATGAAAGATTGTAGAACGGGTTTTGTTATCAATGGTCTGGATTCTGTGGAGTTCTGTGATCAATTGTAGCTTATGTTAGGATCATGTGTATAAGAATTATATTAACACTGTTAAATGGCAGTCACCTCTTCTGGTTTCATGTTAAATAATTCTTTGATACATTATATGATTGATTATTGGAGTAATTTTTAAATTTGCCAAATTTACCTTAATACCTTAAGATATGATGTGGTGGGCATTACAAAGTTGCAAGAAAGTTTTTGAATATGGTTTAATTTCTTATTCTGAATATGAATATATTGTCAAAATAATAACATGTTTTTCATCTCTTTATGCTCAATGGAGATATGTTTGAAATTCCTAAAAACTAAATCTTTTAAAGAAAGACTCCTGAAATATTCGACACATTTGAGATCATGCAAATTGATCGAGGAGTTAATAAACCTACTTCAGTTTCTTCCATTTTTGTTTGTGACTAACATTCATTCATCTCTTTTGTCTAGGCTGGAGTTCGTCTCCAATTCCAACATTTCATGTTCTTATTAGCATAGCTCCATCACTAGATATCAAGTATAAGTGGTTCTTGTAGAATGCTATTTCAGATCATATGGTTTGCCTGGTGAGCTGTTATTTTAGTAGTTTGTTTGAAGAGTGCCAATCATTTTTTCCCCTCTGACAACCTTTCTTTGGATACAGTCATAAAAGATGTTAAAGTCTGTTTTGAATCTGGTCTCGATCTGTAAAGTTGGTACAAGCCTCGTGAAAGTTACAAGTATATTTCAGGATCTTAAAAATTCTTGCCGACACGGGGATGGGGGGGATTAATAGTTTTGGCCAGAGTGAAAATATCACTAGATCTAAATTTATATACTAAAATATTGAAATAAGTTGCTATTATTTGCTTTATTCAGATTTTCAAAGTAATAGTGCCTTATGAGAGCGAGTTAAAATTAAATGTTTAGGATAAGTTCCTAAGATCTCAAATTTTTGAAAAACGGGAAAATTCAATTTCTTTGAATACAGTGTATCCAAATTTGTCATTTTTGAACAAATTATGGTTTTGTTCATTTCATGTTGGTCACTTTCATTTCTGTTTGTTCACTTCTTAATTTGCACAGAAGTTTTAGTGTGTAGTAGTATGTCATAGGAAAGATTTCTTCACTTGAACCATGTTACTAAACGCTTGTTGTTTAGTGTGAATGAGAACAGGTTCTTAAAGGGCCATTGAGTATGTAACAACATTATGTCAAATGTTATAAATGGTGTTATTTTATCGAGAAGTCCTTACTGTTGCTGAAAATTGTCAATTAAATGCTAGTTCATTCAGTAAAATGACAGTAAAGGAGAAAGATTATGATTGAAAACCTAGCAATGAACTGTTCAGACATTATTTTGGAAACTAACCTTGACAGACAAAAAGACAGATGTGGGTTTGTTATGTTTAATAGGTCGTATAACAACTGTGCATATGGGAATGGGATGTGTAATTTTGATTTTTGCGGTGTAAAGATTGTTCCTAGAGTTTTTATTACAAGTAATTATCATATATTTGGCAAAGGGTATGAATATACATGTCAAGTGAAATTATTTGAATTTAAATCGGCACATAACGTCTCTCGGCACCTATGGAAGCCAACTAAAATGTTATGAAAAATACTCAATGGCTCTTTAATAATAAGACTTGGGCCAATCATTGGTTGGCATAAAATATACAAATTGCACATTATTTGAAATATAAAAGATAAATGTTATTTTATATTCATTATGTACACTGATAGTCTGGTTATGCATAATTGAGAGATAAGAGAATTATTTATTATTAATAAATATTTAAAAAATAAATATGTATATCTAAAAGGATCAGTCAAAATTGTGAAACTACAATCACGTACTATCAAAGTAATTCATATGGTTCCTCATGTAAAATGTATACGTGTGATTTATTTAAATATATCTGTTAAATCAATATATATTTATTCAGTGCTAAAGTGCTAAGTGATAAGGCTTATCTGTACATATTGATGTAGATACAAGTACACAACAGTGTAACGCTTTGTTCCAGAGGCTTTATTGTTGGGTACACTCTGAATGGTCTATGGAATATTCAAGCCTTATCTTGTGATACACAAAGTGTACATGTTTTATTTGCTTCAGATATTCTCAATCATTGTGTAAAATATTGCAAAATATGTTTTTCAATAAAATTGATTTGATCCTTGTGTTTATTGTATCCATGTAGTGTTTGGCTTTCCAATTTCAGACACACAGTACCTATGTTCTGAAATGAACTTCTCCAACAATTTTAAACCCCCAGGTGAAACCCAAGGGGGTTGATGTTGTGGCGCAACCCATCCTTCCATTTGTCCGTCCCGAAAAGGGTACCTGTGTTCTGAATTCAACTCCTCCCACAGTTTTGAATCAATCTTTCTGAAACTTTACACATGCTTTGGATATACATTGGTGATATGTATGTGATAAATGTTTCAGAGTTATGGCCGTTAGAGCGCTCGACTTTCTTATTTCAGACTGCTTATTTATAGTCACTAGGTCATTCAGATGATGTCATCATTTTCAAGCTGATCAAAGACCATCTCATTTTAAATGCAGATCTAGATTTTAAGATCTAATCTTCCTTAAAAAGTTTGGAGGATAGTTTGTGCATCAATAGGACAAATCCCAGGGTTCTTGTGCTCTCAGAGCTTTGACATTTTTGCACAAAAATTGAGCAAAGACTATCTTATAGTTTGAATCCCAATACTGCAGCATCTCTCATCTTGTGGTTATTTAAAACTATAACAAAACATTTTTTTTACAAAATTCACAGATTTTATTTTACAAGATCCATGTTCAAAATTACATTCTCAGCTGTGTAGAATCTCATTCCTGTGGATTGTGAGACGGAGGGGAGGTAACTCTGACAGATACATCATCAGAATTAGATAAGGGCCCTGCATCTGTGGAAAGAAATATGAAAGAATATAATGTCTTGCTTTGTAAGATTATAATAATAATAATAATACGTATATTTATATAGCGCGTAAGTCCATCCATTTAAGCATGCTCTAAGTGCTCTGTACAGTGTCAGAAGAGTCATATATAATACTGATGGAAAAGATGAGTTTTGAGCTGTGTTTTGAAAGAGTTCAGTGATGCAGATGACTTGATATGAAGTGGCAGGTTATTCCAGAGATGAGGGGCTGCTGAGCTGAACAAACGTTTTCCAAAGTTTTTTAGGTTTGAGCGGGGAACAGTTAGCATGTTTTGGCCAGATGAGCGCAACTGTCGGGATGGCACAAGATTATCTTGGAATGCAATGTTTTAGTTAAATGTTTGCAACATGTCATCTCACATCAAATAAATTATAATTATCATTAAAGCAATGTGAAACAGATGGTTTGAAGCTTTGTGTCTTTAGATTCATCTTGGTACCTCCAGATTTTGGTGCCCAGAGTTTGCGACCGGGGATCGTTGATCCGAAGGTTTTCCAGACAGCTTTAGCATATTCAAAGTCTGCACTCTCAGCTTTCTTTGGTCTCTGTGCAAGAGTAATCTCAGATCCTCTTATGAAGGACTTTGGTAATGGAAGGTGAAACCCAAAGGTCCTGTCCCAAACCTTCGCAAAGAAAGTAAATTTGTTGATAAACCATCAACATAATCTTACAAAATAAGTTACATAAGCAGTGAAGAAAAATCTCCCATTTTAGACTAAAGCCTATAATTCCAAATGAGCTAGGCTTATGGTACTTCTCCAGATATTTCACTCCCTAAAACTTAACTTTTTAAGTGGAGGTAGATGTTCAAAGTTTGCATATTTGTTGCTGACCTACCCTCAAATTTGGGTCTTACAAGCATAACCCTGAGCTTTCTTTAATATTCTCGCCGCAAATGGCTACGATACTGCCGAAGCGCCGTTAAAAAATTACTCACTCACTCTTTAATATTCTTTTCATAATCTACATTATTTCTACAATCATGCAAAACCAGATGAGCTGCAGAGCCAATATCATAATTATTTTGATAATTGAGTTTCAATTTAAAAATCCTATAAAAGTTTTGTGTTGGCACTATTTAAGGTGTAGGCTGTTTCAGTACAGAGGCTCGCCGCTAATGGCTGTGATACTGCCAAAGCAGCGTTAAACAATAACTCAATAACTCAGTACACAGGTTGAAATTCTCACCTGAACATCAGGGAAGATGTAAGATTTCGAGGTAAGATCAAAGCTGGTGTTAACGATGTCACTCATGTCCACTTTCACCTGATCAAGAGTCTTCAGCAGAGGTTTGCTCCTGAAATCAAGGAAATTATGTTTAGAATATTAATTTGGATGTTTTCCCTTGTTCTAATTGAAAAATAATTACATTTTATTATGAATGTGTAACAATCATGTTTTTGTAAATACTTTACAAACTGATTCAAAATTTTGACCAGAACGCAAAATTGAGACCAACTTCATCCACAAGTCATAACTTGTGACAAGTCTCCATCACTGGCTAATTAAGCCTTGCTGCATTTCATTCACTCCTCTGTGCACACACTAAGAAGTTCAAAATAAGCAAGCACAGAAAAGTTAACTAAATGCAGCAAGGCTTAAATTATCCGGTGATGGAGAGTTAGTTTGAACTGAGACCGACTTAATGAGATCAAATTCTATAAATATACATATTTATGACAATTCATTTACTTGAGACTCATTTAATGTGAAATGAATTAAAACCTCATTATGGATTTATTCTAAAATAAGATGGCAACACAAACAAATGAAGATGCGGCAAGACAGTAAAAGAATGTGAGAATGATGATTACAAAACACTGAATGAAGGACATTTCAGACTACACAGAAAACGTCAAATCTCAAAGTGACACTAAGTAAGATAGATGTACAGTTTGTACCTGTCACTGATGACAGAAGAGGAGTTCATGTCAGTTTTTACAACAAAGTCTCTCAGACTGGAGACCAGAGCCTCGATCTGACTTTGTCGGAGGTCACAAACTTCCTCGCATGCAAGGTCAGTGGTCTGGGGGTCAAAGGGGACAAGCAAAGGTAAAAATAAAAGAAAGAAGAAGATGAAAATATAGTGAAACAAATATGCAAACAAAGAGAAAGGAAGAAAAGCAGAAGGGTAGCAGAGAAGAAAAAATATTGCACAGAGACAATCAGGAAAAAGAAGGGGATTATTTGGTCATCTGTTGAAGCTCATTTGGCACATTGAACTGACCTGTTGAAGTTTCTCGAGCACGTGCTGTTCCTCTTTCATCAGATTCCCAAACTGGAGCTTGTGTTGCTGCTCCTTCTCACGTTGTTTCTGGAGTTTCAGTTCCAGGGAGCGAATCTTCTCCTCAATCTCTCTCTCACGTCTGACAACCACCTCCTTCTGTAGCTGCTTCTCAAGCTGTTGGAGTCTGTCCTGGTGGCCACAGTGACCCTCCAGATTCTTTAATCCAGTCTGTTCAAAGTTCAAAGTTGTAATGTGATCAGAAATGAAACAAGTTTACTGTATTATTTATTATTGAATAAAAATGAAACAAACAAAACTCTCACCTCTTGAAAGTGCTGCAGAGTCTTGACCATGCCAATGTGTTGTTTGGTCAAGGAGTCCAGTTGAAGACTCAGATTCTCATGTTTAGAGGAAAGTTTCTGAGATGTCGTCATTCTGGAACAGTGAAGTTTTAATCATATTTCTGTTAAATGAAGATATTTAGAAGAAATCAAGCTAAACAGATATGTAAAGTTCGAATTTGATTCAACCACTTACTTTTTGACATTGTGGATAGTGAGTTGATGAGACTGAGACAGGATATTGTAGGCCTCCAGTTCAGTTGATCTGATGTAGGACTCTAGGAACTGGTGTAAGTGAGGACTCTCTAAAAACAAGATTGGAAAAGTGTGCCATGTAAAACATTATTATCCATATGGTTGAAAATAACTGAGTTAATATTATTGATATAAGCACATGTGCACATATCACGTTTGCCTAGCAACAATTGTTTCACATCGACTTCCCGTATTTTGTTGTCTTTGATGTTAAAAACGATTGTTTGTGAAGCTGCTTCAACACGAATCCATAGAATTGAATGGGTAATACAGAAATTACATCATTTGAAAGTGCGTTACTTGACATTTACGAAACTCGTGCAAATGTGTAAACCTGTATAGCTCTCGCTCAGGCAAAACAAATATTCACACTCGTTTCTTAAATGTCATATGACACACTTACTCGGGTAATAATCTCCATATGTTCAAAGGTAACCATTTGTCAGTGTCTGCATCTGTTCACATCTGGAAGAGTCTGATGACCTGACCTGCTCGTTATGTTAAGTTAAATTTACATTGTTGAAGAAATCCTCACCATGCTGTGTGAGATTAGCCATCTTCTTCCTGACATCTTGTGACCAGTGAAGCAGGTTTTCACCGAAATGTTGATTTATCTCCACACGAGACTTCATGAACTCGCACCAGAACCGTGAAGGGTTCACTCTGTAGAAAACAGAACTTAAAAGTACGGTACTAAGCATAACTTAATTAACTTTATCCAAAAATGTAACTTGACGTCTTCTTTTCTTTGCAAAGTTTTTTAGAGTCCGGGGGGGACCATATTTTTAGGATCTGCCCGTGGATCCTCATATGAACAAACATTACATCTTGAAAATTCAATATTGAAAGTGGGTTAGATATATTAATGAAAAAGCCTTTATTAGCCCAACAACCGTAAACCACTTGCAATTTACCGCTGTAAGATATCTACACTCAACATCAACTAATACACTGTTGCTCTTGAGCATTCTTTGGAACAAAATGGCGTCATAACAAGAGACAAACAGCATCCCACATTCTTTCGAACGTTTTGTACAAGGCAGGAGTTCGAAATCGACAGGAAATATTACTTACACATTCCTGCCATGCAGAAGATGCTGAAAATCAGCAATTTGGATGCCATTCATATCTGGAACTGCTACACAAAGGATTTTTCTGAGAGCTGCTATATTTCCTGCCAAACAAGTTGGTTGCCAAGCGGAAGTAAGTGAGATAGAAGCGTGACGTCATTGCATTATGACGTCTTACTTTCCTCTTTCGGTATTTTCCGGCTTGCAATCGACTAACATCGGGGAAGACGAACTTATTCGTCAACTCAATTTGAATGATTTTCTTAATTGTTCAGATTTGACATTTTGGATCGACATTTGTAAGATAGATAGATACTTGTTTATTGTTCAGAATGGAAAGTATGAATGGATGAATTGATTTGTTTGTTACAAAACTATTTCTTTTTTTCGGTAATAAAAGTTGTACCTTTTTTAACACACACCAGCAAACGAATTTAAGTATTATGACCCATTATAACGGGTACTTATCTACATTTCATCATATATTGTTTTGTTAACATGTTATTTACAAAATGACATGTCCAATACTGATCGCTGATCTGCCTTTCAGAAAGTACGACTTGTGGAATTTTATCCATCTTTTATGTCATAATCACGTTTAATTTGAAATGGAGCTTAGAGACAAAAAGAATGATTGTACACAAAATACATCACAATGTGTGTATGTCTGCGTTGATTTTTTTTGTAGGAATATGAGTAATTTGTGCTTTCAACATATTTCATAAATAATATTAAAAACAAGAACAGTGATATGAATATTTTCATTCTTCTTGAATATGTGCATTCTCCTATACTTTTGGTAATTAACTATCTATCTGCGATACCCACAATGTCAGAGAGAGGTATATTTCTCCAATCATAAAACAGAACGTTAGACTTATTGTATCCGAAAAAAATATGGTTTTAAATAGGGCCAAAGCGAAAGAAACTGAAAGAAGGAAACGAAGAAAATGTTCCGTAATTTCCAATCTTTGGCAATTCTCATTCTTAACAGATCCTGTTATCGGTAACGTATTTCTTTAAAAACCGTCACGCTTTGGTCGCTGTCACACATTCACCATTAATTACATGATAAAATCTACCTAGACTAGTGTCGAAACCCTGTATTTAAGCAGCCCGCCCCGTTAACCCTGTGACCAGATTTTTAAGTCGAGTTTATTACCCCCTCTACCACTGCTCGGGGACAACAATTTGTAAGTGGCATTCTGTCACTTTAAAAGCCTTGATTGAACAAGGCTACAAATTACCACATGGTAATTGAACAGTGATTTATGAGAAGATAAATTTAAGGATATCCAATCGCGTATCTGTCGTTTGATGGTTGTTGATTACTAAGTATTTGGTTTCGAATGTGGATGACACAAGTCATTGTCTAAATCAATTTATTTGGTATGAACTGAGTCCACATGCGTTTAAAAATGACTTCTTTTTCCTTTATGCAGCCCAAAAACTGTATTGTTTTCTGTCAGTCATACTGTATATCTTATATATACATGTATATACTAACTACCTAGTAATTTGTGGGAACTGATAGAAAGTGGTTTACACAGACAGACAGACAGACATATTGTTTATTTAAGCCTCAACTCGTTACATTACACTCCGTATGAGCGGGAAACGGCAGAGAACAGTTATTGTCAGGGAGTGAACTATTTGATACGAAAGAGGTGAACACATTTTACACATTAGGTGTAAGAAAAAAATGATTAAAAGACCACAAAAAAACGACGATGTATACAAATATAAAATATGTTATAAAAATGCAGTCAGTCAGTCAGTCAGTCAGTATATAAAGAATTACGATGGATTATCACACGGAAAGTCGTATTTGAATGAGTCCATCGGCATACGAATACATGAATAACATAAATAATGAACTTCTTTGTTATACAAGCACATCAAAACACCATCGTAAGGGATGTGTGTCAAATGAATGAACCAATGCTAGTTACTGTAAATGCCCAGTGCTGAAAAATATTCCTCTAATTCCGTTTCCACACAAAATGTCCCAATTGTACCATGCCTATAAAGTGTGTCAGTGGTAGGATCTCGACGCCAAATACATGTTAGAAATGAATATCTGAATTGCGTGGTTTTATCCTCCAATTTTACGTATAATGCCGGAGATTATCGGAAATCTATTTTGTATGAGCCTGCAATTAGTTGTTGACATGAAAGTACACCATGTTTATTCTTAATAACCCACGTTGAAATACAAACAGATTGAACGACATGGGATACTGTACGACATGGAGAAAAACAAATAAAAACAGAAATTCAAACGTTATGAAAACTCCAAATCAGTCCTTCTATATTACGGAGACTGTCGGAGATTATAAGAAATCTATTTTGTATTACTCAAGGAGTTTATTTTAAAGTACTCAAATTATTTGATTTTCGATACATTCCAATAAATACAGATTAAACGACATGGAAGTATGTCACAACACAGTGAAAGCCAAATAAAACATTATGTAAATCCCAATTCAATATGACCGCCACAACTGACGAGTATACACCTCAATACAATATTCATAAGATGCGCTGTACAACAGGGACCACTGGCAACATGCAAATATCGAAATATCAACAATAACAGAAATCAATTAATTCAAGCAATCTGTATGACATGAAAAATTCATATGCCCATTACTTGTTCATGTCAAAATCAGTACACAAAGAACAGGGCGGGATGAAAAGGCAGCCCTGTAGAACCCCAACAGTGTCGATAAACAATTCGATCTTCTAGACAGGTGAAAGAATGAAAGGAAATATTGATGCATCTTCGTTTTTGGTTTGTTCTACATCAACAGCAATCTATATCAATTCAAATCATACCAACATGTAATCTTTTATATATGTCAGTATCATGTATTTTTATAAGAAAACAACCATGGCAATTACAGTGGCAAACAAAAAGAAACGTCTGTCAAATGAAACGCCTGTGAAATGAAACGTAAGTCAAATGAAGCGCCTGTCAAATCAAACGTACCGTATTTCCTCTAATATATAGGGCACGAGCCCTAATGTAAATGGATAACTTGAAAACGAGGCCGTTCTAGCAAAGAGATGCCTCTCTTAGCTTTACCATTTGAGGCCCGGCCCCTATTAGAGGAAATACGGTAAGTCAAATAAACGTAAGTCAAATGAAACGTAAGAGTCATCACTGATCCGTGACAAATTTAAAGTGTCCCACATCTGTCCATTTTGTAAATATTTTATGCATTTTCAAAAGCAGCATATAATACCACAGAGACCAATAAAATGCTCTCTTTTGTGTATGTGCGTTGACACCTCTTTCAACAAGTCTTTTATCTCGTATCAGCGGTTCACTTGAGACACAGCATTCTCTGTCACGTTGACAAATCGATAAATTCAAATGACAACAACTTTACTATAAACAAGTGATCGATATCAGACAATTATTTCAGATATATTTTTTTATCATTACCGCTGTATTTGTGCATTAAATACTTGAACCCAGTTTTATGTCGTCAATATGTGAAGTCAGGTTATTGTGACAAAAGTCTAAAATGCACATACTATACACTTGTAAATATCGTAAATATCGATACGGATACTGATTTATGTGAGATTTATTTTAAAAATAAAGAAGCTGTCAGCCATATACTTGTCCTTATTTGACTGCCAACTTCTAAAATGCCACTGAGAGAAGTGATTTAACTTTAATGTCTAATTATATTATAGTGTGCCCACTCTATTTAATTTATCGCAAACGCTATTTGCCAATGTATTGTTATACACCTCCTAGTATGTTAAAATATATCGAATAATCCATGCCGAGACATTATTCTGAATTTATCGAAATGTGTTTATCAATCATAAGTATTTAAAAACAGAATGTAACTTCATAAATCTTCTGCCATTATGTATACTAAGGCTTATATACTGTGTAAGACATTGGTTTAATTGTGAAGAATATTGCGAAACCAACCATGCACCCACCCACAAATGCTGTATAAATGTAACATTTGACGTTGTTTTTGGCCTTTGGCCTATGAATAAAGAACAAACTATATCCCCGTGCTTACATAAATAAGATTGGTACGTAAATTGCTAACACGTTTTATTACAATCAAACATGGTGCATCAAAGGATTATTATTTTTTGGATTATTAATATTCACAATGTCAGTCAGGGCGCTAATTTCGGTAGCTTCTTCCAAGGATTTTTTTTTTTTAATAATTTTAAACATTGCTTCTTCTTAAATGTCGGTTCATTTTGACGGTTCATTTTGACTGGTCCATCATTTATGTCTTTACTCTGTCTAATATGGCATTTCATAATGTTCTTTTGCTCAAGACGATATGTTTCTATAAAAATGGGTTCTTCACTAAATTCACCCACTGTGGCTGCAGAAACCAAAACTATACATTCCATTTACATGCACATTAGTTATATGACCTTTTGAACATAACAACCCAATTTCTTTGTTTTGTCTGTGTTTCCAAAATTACGTTTGACTTATTGACGCGCGCCAGCAGCAATGCATTGTCCGGTTTTTTACTAGAAATTACTACTTCACCTTTATGTCGTCGTATACAGAGCTAGACGACTTGCATTCAAATGGTACCTTTCGGCAACAGTCAGTACATCTCGATAAAATAACACAATTATAACGTTTGACACATGTGACTCCAACAACACACTGGATGTCCCTTTAAGCAGACCATAAAATACTGGTTCAAAAGTAACGGACTCCAGTTATGTAACGTCTTACTGAAATAGACACGGGTTGAGAACACACCCCTGCAGTCCCTACAGCTGATACACCATCTTTAATTGTTGCTTCGAGTGAAATCTGATACCATACTTCGGTAAACTTACGAAATTCTCCAATATATTTGAAAGGCAAGCACGTTTGTACAGATTTTAAAAGTGTTTGCTCTTTAAATGGATGTCATTGGCCATTGTTGTGGCACACACATAGATCAACTTATATCCGTTACTTGGCATTTAAATACCGCAACATGCAGTTTGACAACAGTGGATCATTGTGACACTGACATTAGTGTAGAAGTTGATCAGCAATTATCAATCTAGGATTTCACTTCGTCTGATTATAAATACGGAGAGAAGTCAAAGTTAGTCAAACCAGCTGTCTCCTCCAAGCAAGACACACCATGGTAAGTAACCTACTGTCTTATTCTTATAATCTTTACTCGACTCATTTTTGTGTTTTGATTCTAGATAAGATGAGCTCATGGAAAATGAACTTTGTCATTTTATAAAATATACACATTCTTTGACTGTTTAAACGTCATACTTGAAAATAGTATAATGATCTGTAGCGACATGTATCTATTTAGAAAAAAAGTTCAAACATGCACAAAAACACTCGTCATCTCTATACCAGCAATTGAACTGACCCTTTAATGTGGTTTTACATCTGTGCATTATATTGGAAAGAAATTGTATATATAGAGAATCTCACCCAAGTGTCTTCTGATATCAAATATATCAACGCGAGTTGATAAAAGTAACAAATATCCGAGGCTTGCCGAGGATATTTTTACTTTTATCAACGAGTGTTGATATATTTGATATCAGAAGACACAAGGATGATATTCTATTTATCATCCAAAATCATTCTCATTACGTTTCAATGAAATAAGTGAACATCTCTGGGCTCAGCTCTGCCATTTGACTCCCAATTTGGTGATGTGATAGCACCGTGACGTCATGTAGTTGACGGTGAAAGGGCATTGTTCAAAGCTACTTCCAAAACGATATCTCCTAGGAGATATCGCTTGATCTCACACAAGCGATATCCGAGGTTTGCAGAATTTAAAATTTAATTTTTTTTTAAATTAAAAAAAACCATGTAGAAGTATTCATTGACTGCTGATTATGACATCGAAAACTTGAGATACTTGCAATGGAAAATCTTACATATGATAAAGTTTGTATTTCTTTTGCCTGGCAGTTTATTTCCTTCATTTTTCGTTTCGTCGTTAACACGAGCAACCTTGAGTCCCCTTCTAGTGTTCCACCACAGTAAGTTAGATTTTGTTTCAAATACAAAGTTACCATTTGATTTTATTTTCTGTTCACAGTTATCATCAGCAATATTCAGTTGCCTCCTTCTTGCTGTTACAAGCGACATCCTATTTGATGATGAAAGCACAATAGCAACAACATTGGCAACACCAACTGACCAAACACCTGTCCGGAGCCCTCTCCATGTCCGAGCCTCTTCAATCTTCGGTGATCCATCCCTTGACCAGACTCACGTTTCCGGTCATCATGCCAGCTTTGGAGGGAGTTCGAGTCTTGGCCACGGTACAGCTTACAACCCCCAAACTGGACACGCAACTGGAAATGTGTATAGTTCTCGGTCTGGTCATCCCTCCGGAACAGTATACTACCCCCTAACTGGACAGTCCAGGGGAATATACAGTCCCCAGTCTGGTCAGGCCGGTGGGGTAGTGTACAACCCCCGAACAGGTCGTTATGTCCCAAGGACCGTTTACTATGGTACAGGCTCTACATTAACTGGGTCTCATACTGGAGGAACTGGGTACGGACCTGGGTACGGACATGGCGTTGGAGCTGGTTCGGGACCTGGAACCGGAACTGGAACCGGAACCGGAACCGGAATAGGAACTGGAACTGGAATTGGAAGCGGAACTGACAAGGGTGACAACAGTACAGGAACATCAAACACAACCAGCCCGGTAGGTCCTCCTCCTGTTGTGGGAGGATATTACGGTCAAGGCGGCGTCCAGCATGTCCAATACACCGCGCCACACCGCCATTTCACTGGATACAGACCTAGCGTCGCTGAACAGGCCCTCAACCAATTTCATGGTACCGGTAGTCATAGCAACGTTGGGTATGGTTCTGGAGTTCCTCACCAAGGTCAGCAGTCAGGGGGAGGCTACTCTGGAGACTTCCTGTCCCTGTTCCACACTCCTCGCTGTCCCCCACAGATCGACCTATCCGATGCCAACGTCTCAGACAGCGGCACCGGCTACCCTGCGTGAGTTCAATTCATATATTTACAGTACCATAACCAGCACCATTGTTGAAAATGCATTTCTTGTATGATATCTTATTGTCTTCGAAATGGCCGATGTTGCGTCGTCTTCAATTGTCAATGTAGGAAGGTTACTTGATTTCAATCTTCTGCATCGTATCATTTTCCTTGACCTTTGATTGTTTTCACTGAACGTCATGTATTCTCCCGTCTGACATTACTCACTTATTTCCTTAACGCCATTGATTGGGAAACAACTTATATATATTAAATTCCTTTAATCCTCACATATCACACACTGTATACTTGCCTGGTAATAGCCGATATCGGGCTTTTTGCAACTTAGTCTGTCTTCCTTATACCGTTAGTTTATCATCAAAGTGTAGATTAAATTTGCTCATAATCCTATACATTTATAATAAATGTATATGTATATATAAGAACAGGAAGATTTTCTGGATAACAACTTCTTTAATGTGAAAATACACGACGTTTCGGAGTACATACATACTCACTCCTTCATCAGGTGGAATGTAAATGTATATACATTTTATTTCCAGTGCTAACATCACCGCCGAATTGGCCGGTCCCGCCTCCTCTCTGACCACCTTCTTCAGCATCGCTACAGGGAGCAGTCCAAGAGAGGGACATCTTGACGATCCTTCGTAAGTCTTTTGACATTAAAGTTGCTTCAAACTACATACGATGGAGTTACAGTCTCAATCCATGTAACCCTAAATGCAGATAAAGTGGTCACAGGATGCATTTACCTTCTTTTGCAAGCACTTGTACATTGTATAAGGTAACATCCAGCCATTATACAAATGCCCTTAAACTATTGCAGAACCTTATGGAAGGGTATCGATTGGCTATTTCAAGAGTAACATTGTTATATTAGGGATCACACTATCTGTATTAATTATTGTCCTTTTCCGAAAAGCGTCCCTTGTTGCTTGTTGGATTTTTGTTTCATGCATGGACGGTATTCGTTCTAAGTTAAATAAGCCAACAATGTTAACCCCTTGGAAAAATGCATAAGCCTGTAAAGAATAGTTGACAGCATTAAATAAGGAAAACAATGTATGAATCGCTGAAAATCACAAGGTGCTCGTTCAGGTGGGAAAACATGCTCTGCCCCACCGCTAGCACCGAACATTCACAAACCTCCAAAACTTAAGGTTTTAATTTAATAAACAATAAACTGGATCTAAGACGCCACTCGTTTTTACAATATATTAATATCCACAGTGTCCACTACGCGGTCAACTCGTGTCCGTATGAGAGTCGTCAGTTGAGGAGATTTGACCGATACGGGGGCCGATGCTGGGTGCTTCAGGATGTCCAAGACCCTGTCTTCTTTGCAAGATGCCAGTGAGTACTTATAATCCAGTCATATGTAGACATTCTTATCTGATATATTTGATACATACATTATATTCATACTTGCCACCAGGTCCGCTTCTCTTTCCACAATGCCACTTAGGTATCTTTCGAAATGAAATCAGCACTGAATATACTTTAAGAAAATCGAATTTGATTTTGATGAATGTTTCAGATAATTGAGAAAATTTCATTTAAGCATATATGTTTGTACACACAAATATTACATTGTTTGTATTTTCCAGATCACTGAAATGTCAGAACTGTCAAGAGAAGCATTTCGAAGAGAACCGACAGAACCGATGTGTGAAGAACTTCAACTTTGTCGTGGTGTGGGTTTACTGTGAACAAGTCGCTACTGTCAAGATCAGGAAGGAGAGAGTGGCCATTGCTACCAACTGTTCCTGTAAGAGTCTCAAGTGTCCTGGCAGAGGATACTGATAGGATATTTCCCTGACGACGTTCTGTTAATACCTGCTTGACTGTTAGAGTAGTGTTTTAAAATGGCCCAGGCTCGGAAGCATTTAGCGACATGAGAGACAATTGTGCTGTACACACATATTGTATAACCACTATAGTTTTTAGAGCTAAAATCTTTCGTATAACTAAATACTGTTTATCAGTAGAGGTGGCAAATGTGTTTTACCTAAAAATGATATTCGTTTTTAATTATTTCAAATTCACACCTTGAAAGATGTTGACCATAACAGAAATGAACTTAGCTTAGCATACACTTGTATTTCATGATTCCGGGGGGTTGGTCCATGCTGAATTGATGGAACATCGGTCAGAATATTTTACGATTTCACGCTCAGAAGTCAAAGTGGTTGGTTGTCAATTAGTAGATTTTATATGAACTATGTCACAATAACAGTGTTCAGAATAGTGCAGATGTTATACGAAGACTATCACACTGATCATGTGTGAGTGAATTGAGACAACTGAATCTGACATTCTATATTTTGTATTCTTAGATAGTTGTGTTGGTATAATAAAAATAATAAAATATCATGGCTTCTTTTTTGTTTCTTGATAGTATATAAGACAAGATTATACGTTATTGCCTGAAAGGGAATTTGTATGCATCAAGAGTTACATAAGAACACATCATTTAAGACATGAGCAACGACATAAGAAAAAACCTTTTATCAGCAGCAAACTGTTTTATTCCACGTTTTACTCTTTTATCAGATAATGAGAAGCTATCACTCCTTTTAAGCTCTGAGGATCTTATACAAAATTGTGCCAAAAACTGCTTTAAAATACTTTTAAGACGCCAGCAAATATTATACAAATAGTTTTTAATACGCTTGTTTAATGATGTTTATACCGCCCTATACTGCATTGCAGCATGTGTTTACTCATGTCTTTTATTCCAAATTGTCCTTTTAATTACACCATATTGTTCTTTTATTGTCATGTAATATATTTTAATCGTCTCTCATAACTCCATTGGAGTGGCATATGTTCATTTATAATTTATCTGTATAGTTGTTTGTATTATTTCTTTTTAATGAACATATGGTGAGACGTAAATAAACAATCTGTCTGTCTGTCTGTCTGTCTGAGCAACAGCACTGACACGGAGTCGTAGAACAACACTATAATGTATTTATAAGGGAAACATATAACACTGAATATGCTACAATGTGAAATTTAAGATTATATTAGTATGCTGACGTGTATACTTCTTTTAGGTTAAATATTTGGTAAAATATATATACGACCAGGTTGGTAATAAGCCTATATATCATGGGCTGGGTCTTGTAAAATTCTGTTTTGAAACAGGACTATCATCTTTGTAGTAACCTACTTGGAAAGACCACGCTGTTACTACACTGTTTGCAAACAGGAGTAGAACTGATTTTCAGTACAAGGTTTGTTAGGTAATATGTTAGGTATATGGATCAACTGAACATCTACTTCTCCCCAAACATCAATAATGTTATTCATTGAATCTTACAACCATGTTCTGGTTTCAACATGACATCACTACATTTTGCATATTCAGTGTACAACTATTTCTTTTGAAACTAATTCCACAGTTTTGATTTGACAATGCCAGTATATTCATTCAACTCAAAGGGAAACATTATTGATGTTTAACGTCATTACATTTTATTTAGTCAAATGGTAATCCACACAGGATTGCGTTGAGAAATGTTGATCAGTTTGTTATATCGCTTGTCTAAAACAGTGGTAGGTAGTTAACACTCTCTACTTCAAAGACAAAATAGATATGATGTTTTCCATTCTTTCCCAACAGAAGTCACTCAAATTATGTCTGTCTATGTAACTTCTGTTACAATGTACCATTCAAGAATCTTATTGGCAGCAAGAGATTTTGTTGTGTAAAAAAGAACTTCGTCTCAATCTAAGGATTCGGTAGTTGGGTCTTTCACAGTGTGCTTTACCGCTTATAAATTTAGTCTATGGAATTGTTTTAATGACTGAACTTTCATCCTTATGATTGTATATGTTTCAATACTACCAGTTCCATATGTGTTATCAGTTTATCTAGACTTGCTGAATACGGATCTATACTGTATTAAAAGCTTGTATTTATACACAGTCATGTATGTAACAGGGGTTATGTGGGAAGATACTATTAGAGAAAACGTACTGCTGACAGAATGGTCGTCTTCTTATCTGTAATGTTATACATTCACTTTTTCTTCACTTTATCATAACCGGTCGGGTCGATAGTAGATCACAAAATATACATTCTTCTTGTTGATGATTTGATTATAATTAAGGAAAAGATATAACTTTCTTTGCGACATATCGTATCCAATCTTTACAAGTGTTTAATTTGACTGTGTTGGACAAATGTTTAACAACATCTCGTACAGTTAAGATCTTCTATGATTAGGAGAACAAGCATGCTTAAACTATTTGTGTTTCAACGGGTTTTAAATAAAAATAGAGGACAAAATGAATTTCTAGTCATCATCCAGTTGTAACATTGTGTACTATCTGATCAAAAGAAATGCTGATAATGAAAATAATGGTAATTTTGGATGATGGTAAAGTCGTTGTACAAGACCAACACAAATATATAATTAAAAAAATCTATCACTGCTATATGATCCGTTATATCAAGTGTGGACATGGTGCTTTAATGACTACTACCGTCTTCAATTAACATAACGTGAAATAAAACAAACATTTTGTGTTAATATGCAGTGATAAAAAGAGGAGTTATTTTTTTAAAAAGGCGTTTTTTTAGAGTTACTTTCCAAAGTCTACATAATCGGTGCGAATTTGTATTTTTGTTTCGGAAACGTCAGAATCACAATAGGTTTGAGACACAAAACACAATACGAGTTCACCCTGAGCACAAATGCTGCACTAATTTTAATTAAAACCAAGTACTCCAATCACTAATTCACACATGGCACAGGATCCACTTTTTCAGAAATTCGTTTTATCAGTATCCTGTTTTGAGTTAAAGGATTAGAAATATTTGAGTTTTGAATCTGTTTAAGTAAAACCATTATCTAGTCTTGGAGCTGTATTTAGATTATATCTGACAACTATTTATATATTGAAATATATATAAGATGGATTTCTTTTAAGATTCTAGTTTTAATAATGGTCCTCCAATAAATATATTCTAATGCTATCATATACCAACATATATGACTATAAGTTAGATGTTTTGGGTTTGTTTCAAAGTGTATTTTAGCGTGTTTTCATTAATTGCACGACTTAATAATAAACATAATTTTATATTCGTGTCTATTCCATACCATATTTACGACACTCATGTCTGAATATCGGTATATCCCTCGTTTTCGCTCGGAAAATACTAATATTCAGGCAATCGTGTCATAAATATAGTATGGCATAGACATTCATATACTATCCTCTATAAGTTAAATGTTTTGACATGTTTTTATGTTGACATTATACTTTTTAATCAGAGTTCATTAATCACATTTAAGAACCTCCTTTCAAGTAAGTCAAGTTGGTTAGACCTATGAAACATACGGATAGTTGTTTAGCATCCAAATACTCTATTTACTGTTGAAGCTTCTTTCATTTCCCCTTTACCGATATCACCGATTCATCAATATGCTCCATGGTTAAAACGTGTCAATACAGTCTTTAATTGAGTGAAATTGACCACACCACTAACATCGTCAGATAATTACAGAGAGAGTGGCTAAAGTGCGTAGTCATTGTTAAAAGAAAGGGACACAGCATAGCACCTTGCTCGACCCCAGGATTGATTTCACCCTTATTCCTCATTGAAGAACATTTAGGGGTTTTAATCTTGGGATGATCTTTATTGCCGAAATCCGGATAAAGGCTCTTTATCCTCTTTGGTCCACTTCGTGTCATGCGCTTTACTTTCTCTATCTTCTCAAATCAGCCCCAATCTTTGCCGTAGATTTAAATCGACTTGAAATGATGTTTTAAGATTTTAGATAAAGTTAAACTTTGATTAAGCGTCTTCAAAGTGGATAATAAATTTCTGTCGTTGTCACTTTAACACTGGAACAACGTTTTCTGTGATAACCTGGCAGGTATAAATAGAGGAAAACCTGAACGTGATATACATTCTCTGCTTGCTCTGGTAAAGCCAAGATGAAGGTAAGTCACGTTTTCATTCTCTGAATAATAAGTTATAACAGACTCAGAGCATTTTTCATAACATTTATTTGATTTTGATACGTGCCATTATACCATATGTGTTGATCATCTCAAATCATTTCACTCGACTTGCATATTCATCCATATATTGTACATATAGAAATCATTTTCACTGACAATCTAAAATAATTTCATTAAGAAATATTTATTAATCAGTAAAAAATCATCTAATATAGCTGTTTTGGGTGAAACTGGTAGATACAATCTGTGTGTAAGATATTATTGTAATTGCATTAGATATGGGTGCCGGTTAATACGATTACACCCTTCACGACATCCTGCAGCAGGTTATCAAATGTTAAAGCAGCATGATGGAAATGGTAGCCTGAACTGGGTATCCCATGTACGCACACTTTTAGCAACAACAGGATTTTCATATGTATGGGTAAACCAAGATTTTGGGGATTTCTCTCTTTTTATGTCTGAATTTAAGAAGCGCTTTATTGAAATAAATATTCAAGACTGGTATACAAGATTAGACAAGTCACATTACCTATCTTTCTATAAGTCCTTCAAGTCTGTTTTTGCAGCTGAATCATATATTTTTTCAGATACTGTACCTAAAGTTTTATTTAGGTTATTTGTTAAATTGCGATGTCAGTCACATAACCTTCAAGTACAGAAGTTTAGACTAAGCAACAATATTAATGTCAATGATTTACTTTTCACACGCTGTTGTTTACATGAGATACAAGATGAATACCATCTTATTCTCGTATGTCCATATTTTGAGCATCTTAGAAAATTGTATGTACCATCATTTTACATCAATAATCCTACAAGAATGAAACTCTGTAAGTTAATATCCTGTGAGAACTTGCCATTAATTAAAGATGTTGCTTTCTGAAAAGAAATTAGGACGCGGCAGTCATTTTCAAAAGTGACTTTTTACACTTTTATATCGTGAACAGATTAATATTTAAATGGTAATTTTCGGCAAAATTACTTTGGTGTCAAATATTACTGTCAGTAATACAGATTCCAAACGGAAGTTAATCATTTTGAAAAGTTTGATGACAAATATCAACATAATGAACTTATAGAAGTTATCAAGTTAAATAGTATAAACCATGGTTATTAAACTTTGAAGCTACGTTTCATTAATTTTATACTGACATTAGTAAACATGTTATGACAATTACCAAAATACCGTTTTTTTTCACAGACATGATGTTTATTTTTATTAGTAAACTTTACGATAGGGGGACTCTATAAATAATATTTGCTTTGTGTTGAACTTTGTATGTATGGTATGTGATATGTGATATAGGCGTTATATGACAATTCTATATTTATTTCAAGGTATGATTTTGCATTTCATTTTATATCTCATATAAAACAGGATCTCCACTGTGAATAAAACTCACCAACCATTCAAGAGCCTTAACAGTAAACAGATTGATCTATAAAATTCTTGAAAGAGTATTACACAATTTCTCTCCTTTTTGGGGTAAAAGCGGACATTTAGACATTCAGTCTTTTTCTAGTGTAGTAAAATATATGGCAAAATGTATGGTATGATATTTATGTGTTATTATCTGAATATTATATGATGTGTTATGTATTCAAATGATATGACATAGCAATGATATGATGTTGTAGGAGCGGCGGCGTCCACTTTTGCCTACAGGGCAATTTGCCTACAATTTTATCAAAACAACTTTATGTACCAGTAGGTTTTGCTAATGAGTTGTCATTGACCTGCTACTCTCTTACAAGTAGATGGTCCAAAATAAGTATTATAAATTTTCACACAAGAAACAAATGATGCAATATCAAGGTTTAGCCACCAATGGGCAAGAAAAACTTACTTTCAAAATAATCAAACATCAATATTTCGGCCTGATTAAATTGATTTTGAATTAATCTGATGAGGTACATATACACATTGATATGATAAAAATGTTAATTGGAAACATAGGAAATCTCTCAAAACGTTCAATTTGCTGTTCAATCAGTATTGATGTGATCTGATCGTATTTTAATATATCAAGGTAATTTGTTATTGATTGTACTGTACATTTTGACGAAACAACTACCTTAGTTCTAAGTTGCCAAAGGGAACATTAGTTTTTCTTTAATTATATATTCTCTATAACTGAGAATAGTATCAGTAATTTATCAATTGTGTCACTTCCAGGTCTATGTGCTGATCGCTGTTTGTGTGTCCTATAAGGCAGCTCTCTGTGCTAACATCGGCTATGTCCATGATCCGTTCAATGCCAACTTCTTCCATAACAGTTTTGGATCGGGAACATCTTTCCCGAGGTCGTCTTCTTCCGGACATTCCAACAATGCATTGAGACATGGAAGTTCTGGGCAAGTCTATAATCCAACAGGGCACAGGAGTTCGGGTCAAGTTTACAACCCAACCGGAAGTGGAAGCTCCGGCCAAGTTTACAGCCCAATAGGGAGCAGGAGTTCGGGTCAAGTTTACAGCCCAATAGGGAGTGGAAGCTCCGGTCAAGTATACAACCCGATCGGGAGCGGAAGTTCCGGGCAAGTATACAACCCAATAGGGAGCGGAAGTTCCGGTCAAGTATACAACCCGATCGGGAGCGGAAGTTCCGGTCAAGTGTATAACCCGATCGGAAGTGGAAGCTCCGGTCAAGTTTACAACCCGGTCGGGAGCGGAAGTTCCGGTCAAGTATACAACCCGATTGGGAGCGGTAATTCAACTGGAACTGGAACTGGTACTGGTACTGGAATAGGAACAGGTATTGGAATTGGAACGGGTACAGGAACAGGAACAACATCCAACACAACTGTACCTGTACATGGAACTGGATCGACCATCTACGGAACCGGAAGTAGTACTACTGGACACACGGGCGGCACTATCGGGTATGGCAATCCTGGACAACACAGTCATGGATCCGGTTTCGGCACAGGAAATTCAGGCTACAACACCGGATCAACGCATGGATCAATCTCTCCCGGTTTCGGGTATGGACAGTCCAGCGGATCATCTCATTCTTCCAGTTTCCCTAGTTACGGCTCTGGCAGTTCCGGGTACAGCAGTGGATCTACGCAGGGGTCTAACAATCCTGGTTACGGATCCAGCAGTTCCGGGTACAGCAGTGGATCCACGCACGGGTCTAACAACCCTGGTTACGGATCCGGAAGTAACAGCTACGGATCATCTGGATTCGGGTCGAACCGATGTCCGACACCAGTAGACTTGTCTGCGGGTCAGGGGCTCTCCACAGACGCAACCGGATATCCGGAGTGAGTACATTTCAGCGCATTCTGCCATTTCATGTCATGAACATCCATTAAAAAAAATATCAATTTCTAATGATGTCTAAAAAATGTCAAAAGTGATTTCATATCGATTTTTCGTAGTTTTGATTCGACGGAATTGCTGTTTGGTTAAGTTGTTTAGACAAACGTATTCTTGTTTGAAGTGTAGGCTGTGTTGATTCAAATGAAAAGACCAGTTGTAACAGAACTTTCCCTTCTTCTTGATCAATTGCATGTCCATTCCGTAGCTCGATATGATAGGCCCTTGTGTAACCCAATTCATAGTCTGTCTTCAAGACCCCTTCATTTTGAGATTGTAAATGAGGACATTTCAGACACAAGTATATTTTGATGGAAATATTTATAATATTGTTCAAGTATTTACTTCTCAACATATGCTACTCAATAATGTATCTCGAATGATTTATTTTACTATAAACTTTAAAAAAATGAAGTATATACCTAGAATTGTATGTGTATTCTCCTGTTGCAATTTCTCAGTGTAGTTTTTCTGTAAAACTGACTATCAGCATACTGTCCGGTCCTATATACTGTACTTGATTATTTATCCGATAAAATGCAATATTTCAAAGAATAAAATAATTGAATTAAATGTTGACATCTATTCCAGATCTAACATCACAGCCGAGGTGGCCGCACGTACTGAGCTGGCCCAGTGCTTCCCACTGACCACACTACTGCCCGGAGCTCCTGGTGTTCCCCATGACCCTGCGTAAGTGACCAAGGACCAAATCTGATGTACTGAATACCTATATGATATAATTATCTTATTTCAGGAGCACTCTCCAGTTCTTGATAATAATTGCTATAATTCAATTCCATAGCAACTGTAAAGTGAAAGAACAATTGTCTGTAGATAGGGATATTTTTTAAAAATTACACGTGTGACGTCATCCTGTTGTTCTATCTTTTTAAAGTGAATGAGCAATACTTTCGAGTGTAATGTAAGTAGGGTAATATCCTCGCAACGCTCCATTCCTAAAACAATTATGGATAACCCTCCCTCGGTGGAGAGTTACTCGGACATTACCCTAAACATTGTCTTTTGTTCCAAGTAGGTGTCATCTGGGCCGTGTTCAAGAGATGTTTAAAAGTAATCGCTCAATTAGCGGTTACTTTTAAACCACTCTTCAACGCGATTGCTCAATGTAGCGCTACGTAGCAAAGCGAGCGAACTTTGCACCGTGTCGTTCAGGAGAGAATGAGCGCTACTTGAGCGCTACTTGAGCGCTACATTGAGCAATCAATGAGCGATTATAAGCGCTCGCTGTTATGGAACGGAACCCTGATTTCCAGCTAAAATAAACTCAAACTGTGTTATGTATATTCACGTATATTTCAGACTGAACTTCGCGACGAGTGTGTGCGCCACCCACCGCCAGACCCTGAGACGGTTCACACGGTACGGGGGTTTCTGCTGGGTCCTTAACAACGTCCAGGAGGAGATCACCATAGCTCATTGCCTGTACGTATCAACAGCTTATATGCCTAACTAATCCCACACTTCTATATGAATATAGTTTTTATTTAGTTGAACTCAAAGAATATTTTAATAAGCATCCTTATATATCAGGGTATTTTAATCCTTTTCACTACTTAATATCCTAAGTGTCTGGGGAAATGCTTTAAACTACATTTAACTCTCCATTTCTTTGAAATTAATGGTCTCGGCTCCATTATTGTTAAGGATAGAGATTTACTCTACATTTCTTTCTACGTAACGGCTAAAAATAAGCAGCCAATGAAATAAATGACTTAAAAATGAACAAGATTGACAGTCCACGGACATCACAACATTTCATTGGCTGGTTAGCGTTGCGAACATTTTCAGTACTACAAACTAAGGGTATATAAGTAGTGAAACGGATGAAAATAATAATACTAATGAATGCTTAAAGGTACATCCATTGTGTTGTTTGGGGTCAAATATTCAAAATGTTAAAAAATGTGTTACTTTATCGAGAAGTACCGATTGTTACCGAAAAACATCATTTTGATGATACCCGACCTAGTTTATTGACGATATGATGGTAAAAGTAGTGATTTCTGATCGAAAACTGGACAATGATCTGCGTGTGGCGCGCGCCAATGAGCAAACGTAATTTTGGAATCTTATTTATAACAGACAAAATGATTAATTTGGGTTGATCATGTTAAGGAGGTCATATAACTACTATGCATGTAAATGGGGCGTGCAGTTTCTACACATGCATAATGATGTTTTTTAATTGGAAACTAGTAATTATGATATATTTGGCGATTGGAGATGAATATGCAAGCTGGGTAAATTTATTTGTACTGTAAACAGCACATATAGTGTGTCGGAACGTATTAAAGCCCAATAAATTTTTATGAAACACAATGGATGTACCTTTAAGAGTAAGACTTACGATTTGTTTCTCTTAACTGAGATGCTTTGAAGAAATGTAAAACACGGCAGCGGCAGTTATGTCCGAAATATAGATTCATACATGAAAAAGATTACACTTTGTCGTAATTTTTCTTACGAATTAGGCCACGACTCCATCTTCATTTGAACTACAAATCCTTCTCGTTTCAGGACGAAGACGTGTCACGGGTGTGAGAAGGACAATTGGGATGACACTCAGAACACGTGTATACAGAACTTCATCCACGTGTCGGTGTGGGCCTTCTGTGCTAATCTTCCTGTGAACGCACAAATAATGAGGGAGAGACTGCTGATCCCTGACAACTGCAACTGTAAGAAACTGGCGTGTTCTCGTGGCTACAAGTAGACCTCACTTTCATTAGCAACTCTAAGAAACTGGCGTGTTCTCGTGGCTACAAGTAGACCTCACTTTCATTAGCAACTCTAAGAAACTGGCTTGTTCTCGTGGCTACAAGTAGACCTCACTTTCATTAGCAACTCTAAGAAACTGGCGTGTTCTCGTGGCTACAAGTAGACCTCACTTTCATTAGCAACTGTAAGAAACTGGCGTGTTCTCGTGGCTACAAGTAGACCGCACCTTCATTAGCAACTCTAAGAAACTGGCGTGTTCTCGTGGCTACAAGTAGACCTCACTTTCATTAGCAACTGTAAGAAACTGGCGTGTTCTCGTGGCTACAAGTAGACCGCACCTTCATTAGCAACTCTAAGAAACTGGCGTGTTCTCGTGGCTACAAGTAGACCTCACTTTCATTAGCAACTCTAAGAAACTGGCGTGTTCTCGTGGCTACAAGTAGACCGCACCTTCATTAGCAACTCTAAGAAACTTGCGTGTTCTCGTGGCTACAAGTAGACCTCACTTTCATAAGCAACTGTAAGAAACTGGCGTGTTCTCGTGGCTACAAGTAGACCTCACCTTCATTAGCAACTGTAAGAAACTGGCGTGTTCTCGTGGCTACAAGTAGACCGCACCTTCATTAGCAACTCTAAGAAACTGGCGTGTTCTCGTGGCTACAAGTAGACCTCACTTTCATTAGCAACTGTAAGAAACTGGCGTGTTCTCGTGGCTACAAGTAGACCGCACCTTCATTAGCAACTCTAAGAAACTGGCTTGTTCTCGTGGCTACAAGTAGACCACACTTTCATTAGCAACTCTAAGAAACTGGCGTGTTCTCGTGGCTACAAGTAGACCTCACCTTCATTAGCAACTGTAAGAAACTGGCGTGTTCTCGTGGCTACAAGTAGACCTCACTTTCATTAGCAACTCTAAGAAACTGGCGTGTTCTCGTGGCTACAAGTAGACCTCACTTTCATTAGCAACTCTAAGAAACTGGCTTGTTCTCGTGGCTACAAGTAGACCTCACTTTCATTAGCAACTCTAAGAAACTGGCGTGTTCTCGTGGCTACAAGTAGACCTCACTTTCATTAGCAACTCTAAGAACTGGCGTGTACTCGTGGCTACAAGTAGACCTCACCTTCATTAGCAACTGTAAGAAACTGGCGTGTTCTCGTGGCTACAAGTAGACCTCACTTTCATTAGCAACTCTAAGAAACTGGCGTGTTCTCGTGGCTACAAGTAGACCGCACCTTCATTAGCAACTCTAAGAAACTGGCGTGTTCTCGTGGCTACAAGTAGACCACACTTTCATTAGCAACTCTAAGAAACTGGCGTGTTCTCGTGGCTACAAGTAGACCTCACTTTCATTAGCAACTGTAAGAAACTGGCGTGTTCTCGTGGCTACAAGTAGACCTCACCTTCATTAGCAACTGTAAGAAACTGGCGTGATAGCTATCACTGGCTAATTCACGCCTTGCTGTATTTAATCACCCTTTCTCTAAGTCCAGGTACAGCATGCTGACACGCCTACACAGGATAGGTGACGAAATAAAGCTATGTTCAAATTAGCCAGTGATAGCGACTGCCGCAAGTTATACCTTAAGTGGGAAGTTGCGAGAAACACTCGATTGCAGAAACTGAGGCAATCTTGGCTTACTTGTCACAATTTTCAACACTAACGTGGGCTCCTTTATTTTTGCTTTAGGAGTTGAATGATAGACAAAGATAATTGATGTCTATCTCTTTTGACAGCAATGGTTTAGCTAAAGCATATGATATTTTTGGAGAAAATTATTAAGAATAGGTTTTCCCCCAAAAAAATATCTCTTTCGTATGAACATGTATATGATTCACGTGTTTTTAAAAGTAAAAAAGGCATATAGTTGATAGGGAAGTAATGTCCACAAGACCATATACAGGCTAGTATTGGTTTGCTATTTAGATTGCACAAGCAGGGCTGATCAATTGCCGGTTGTGACGTCACACACGGAAGATACGCTTCAGTGACCACGTCAACCTTTTTCAAATTCGTCCGACAGCTATAATTTGGCAGTGTTTTAAAAATGTGTATGTACTTTCGAGTAATTGTCAAATTGGAATCCCTTTTAATTAATTTCGAAAGAGGCTAAAGATCATGACAGTCGACATTTATCTTGTCACCGATGAACGCTTGCACAAACTTAAATACATTTGTGTTTTGAAAAAATATAAATCGACATACAAACAGATAATGATAGGAATTATAAAGATGATTACCACATACATAGCTATGATAAGTCTTTAATTCAAGCTCTGTATAAAGTTTCAGCTTACCAAAAGCGGTATCCATTTAGGTATCCTTGATTTTCCTGGGATTTTGTTCCAATCCCTTTTTCTCCACACATGAAAAGTTTAAATAGACTGTCAGAGCCGACAAAAAAATCTTATGTATACCATAGTTAACAGATAATAGTTATTTTACTAAATGATTGATGGTATTTTAAAGTTACAACTCTGTATAAATTTGTGATTTTGTTTGTACGTATTTGTTTTGAGTGTATTTGACATTGCCAATAACATATTCCGACTATCGTTTCATGACTTCTTGCATATATACTCAATTATATCTCTCTGGTGTTTTGTAGCTAATTAGTTATTTGTAGAAACATAAAATCCACAAATACATATGACTTTAACATGATGTAAATACTCGTCCTTGTATTACGAAATAAAATGATTTATAACATGCTCACTCCTCTGTGTTATATATCATAATTGAATTTTATTTGTTTCTGGTTTAATTGATATTTCATTTTTCATATCAAACTTAATGATGATGTTTAATTGTTGATTCGATGATGCAACGAAGACGGATGTACTCCAAGAAAGCCGTACACAGAATGGTAACATTTGACCCTACCCACTTACATATCCTCATTTAAAATCAATTAAATTCCGTATTTTACAACAGGTTAAAGGGTTTCGAAAAACCGATACATCACAGCTGAATTAAGTTTCATCTGTATATTGGATCCTATGGATAATTTTCAGTTTTCAAGAATCATCATAATTTAAAAGCGAACTTATAGTTAGCCATCTGTTTATGGCTGGACGCTATATAAAATGCATTACTGTATTCAATTCCGCCATAACCAAATATTCCATTTGTGAAATTTGGATTTTATTTATTAGGTTTATTTACTGATTATTCATAAAAAGTTATGAACCAAACGAGAAATAAACCTTTTTAATTTTTGAAAATTCACCAACAATGTAATCACTATTTCAATAGGAGTATTATATTTTTTGGAAATGTATTTTCTATCAATTAATGTACACATTCATGAAAATTGGTCATATAATAGACTGATTACAGACTCTTAAAAAGAAATTGAAAAAAGGTACCTCACCATTGAAACTGTTCTACTAGGTGGCGTCCCAAGATGATGGGGATCCCACACTTTTCATACTTTTCCTCTTTGTCTTACACAATTAGAACTTTTCAAAATATGCACTATGTAAATTTAAGAGTAACAATTATTAAGACTGTATCAATAAAATAAAAGTCTTTTCCATGTTGATTAATGATGTTTAAAAACAAAAAGTATATGCGTATTCAGAACTTTTCTAAAACAATTGAGGAATGTTTTAGGGAAAAAGAGATTTGTAAATTCAAAACCCACTACAGTGACCACAAAATTTAAAGAACCATAGAATTGTTTATATAGATCAATATGATGAAAGAAAAAATGGAGGTCACCATCCTATTTTTAATAATATTAAATAAAAACCAAGATAATGTCACAATTTTGTCAAAAGGCAGATAACTCCAAAGCTTGACTGAGTACTACTTAAATAGCATTTTTTACTTTAAATATATGAAGGAAAAAGATTCATCATAAAATAAAGTGTATTTCGATTAGTTACAATAAAATGATTAAATGATCCTATTCCAAAAGGTGTATTTAAAATTTCCAAAATACATATTTAACACTGTTTCTGAAACTGGACACAGAAGCTAAAAGGATATGTACGTCTCTATTTGACAACAGAGAATGTGCACTAACAAGGTGTGTTGAACGTCTTTAAAGGGACACCGCGTCGACAATAAAAATCAGATCATGTGTATCTACCTATACTGATTAACATGTCTGCTAACAAGTCACAGACACCAAATTTCAGACAATTGACGTAATTGGTAATAAAAACTACTGCATGTATACAGTGAAGTGAAGCGTAACTCGTTAGCAGACACTCTAATCAGCTTAGTGAGATAATGATGGGACTCATTTTTATCCTCGACGCGGTGTCCCTTTAAGCCATCCGAGTACATTCCCTTCGAGCGGCCATTTTAAGATATCCATATTAAAATGGTCGCTCGAAGATAGTTCAAGTAATCTGATTGATGTAGCGATACCTAAACACTGAACATTTTGAATATGGCACCATGATGGAATGGTCAAACATATTGCTGTCTAAACTCTCAAAACTGCAAACGATCTCTCACACTGAAGAGGTTATACGTCGAACCATTTTCTCCAATACGGAAAACCGTTTTCTGTTGATACGGTTATCGGGTCGTGTAATGAGATGTTTCACCTCTAACGTAACAATATATTGCACAAACTTTAATAATGATTGGCAATTTTGAGATAATAATATATGCCCAAAACGTGCACCTTTAATGAGAAGGGACACTCTTTACACGATACAGGTACTGTCATATTAAAATCAGACCGTAATTAGTACTGCTTTACACAGAATACGGAAACATAGAGATTATTACCCAGGTGACATGTGACTTTTACGAAACGAGTGTGAATTTGTGTATTACCCGATCGAGAGCGGGGGTTATACATGTATACACATTTGCATGAGTTTCGTAAATGTCAAGTAACGCACTTTCGAGTGATGTAATTTCTGTATTACCCATTCTATTCTATGGATTCGTGTTGAAGCAGCCAGGTTTAGACCCACTTTTCTTGCGACGACAAGCTGCAGTGACGTCATGAACAATTAGTTTATGACGTCACATAGGACGAAACATTTATTTGTTAACGGGAATATAAATCATAGAATGAGTAATAAAAATTATTACACTCGGAAGTGTGTAATATGACGTTTACGACACTGGTGCAAATTTATGTATAACCCTCGCTCTCACTCGGGCAATAAAAAAAAATCACACTCGTTTCGAAAAAGTCATATGACATTCTAGGCCTTCCTCGGGTAATAAACTCTATTTATTACTTGTGCCGATTGTTGTGTAAGTTGTGAGGCGTCAAACATTTCAGTTTATGTCAAAATATAAGATATGTGAAATGTCCATTTACAATGTTACACTGTTTTACAGAAAGGTTCCAACCGTTGGTCGTATGAGAATTGATGTTATTTTAAAACAACACGAGAACTCGACAATATCAATATCAAAATATTTTATTACATGAGATACCAAGTGAACTCGATTGTATCAATATCAAAATGTGTTAAATACAACGAAAGTCATATATGTAGAATTTGAACACAACTTCTATGAAAATATCATCGATTTTGTCTTTAGTTAACAAATATGTGTACTTAATCAATACTAAAATACGTGTTAAACACGAAGAAAGTCTCCTTTATACAAATATGAACACAGGGAATATGAAAATATATTCGAATTTGTTAATAATTAACAAATACGTGTAATTGTTCACCATTAATATTTATTTATCTACTGAACATGTTTGGATATCTCACGTCTTACCTTCTGACATATACATATAAGTAATACAAAATACATAAATAGAACAAATATGGCTTTCTAAAACAAGCAATCGTCGTTTTTAAAATACAACAAATAGCACATAATGAAACCACGATGTTTGCTTCAACAGAATTTTCAGTGAAGACTCCATTGATCAAAGTGATAGAATACAAAATGTACAAAAGAAAAACACAATTGTATTATTTGTTTGTCTTAAAACGATTTATGCATTTACATCGCTCAAGGGACAATAACGAAATTGAATACAATTCATGCCTGTCAAAGTGAGGGCGAACAATGAAAGAAAATCCTTTTGCACCGAGTTTGATTGTCTACATATGCATAAAAAAATATGGAGTCATAGAAGATGCATGAGATATTTAGCCTACCTAGGAACTAGTTTCCTTGCGCCTAATTGCCATCATTGACTTTCGATTCATCACAAGAATAAATACAGCGTTGGTGTTGTTTTTCCCTCGCCATATTGTGATTGGTCATCTGTTGTCCTGTTTGACATGGCCAGTGACGATGTAAACAGTAAAGAAATAGCAGTGGGACAATAACACAAACAGAGAAATAAGGCTAGGAACTAGTAGGCAGCTAGATCGATAATGGTCGTACAATGGTCACCTTCCCTAGCAAGTGAATACATTGAGTGAACACATTGAGTGAACATGTACAGGTACTAAACTCACTTGCAAAAGAAACGTCATCACATATTATATAGAGTAAAATCTGATATACTGTCGTCGGATAAAGTCGATTTTAAATGCCCTTAATAACAATATTAGGTTTAATTAAGTAGACTCACATTTCATTCATCAGGGTATGATACTGTTATGTATATGTCTGTTCAAGCACACATGGAACGCAAAACTAGTTTGTTCTACATGGATGGTGTCCTGATGCAAGGACGCACTGTCGGATAATAAATACACGATTTATGACAGAGATAGGTCATACGACAAAACAATGTGGCAATGTACCATATGACAAAACATTGAACAATGAACGAAAAAATGCAACCAGTGGCGAAACAATATGACAATGTACCGTATGACAAACATTTTACACAATAACGAAACAATGTAACCAGTAACGAAACAGTATAACCAGTAATGAAAAAACGTAACCAGTAACGACACAATGAAAACAGTAACGGAATATATAATCAGTATCAAAACAATATAACCAGCAACAAAACAGTGTAACTGGTAACGAAAAGATATAATCAGTAACCAAACAATATAACCAGCAACGAAAAATTGTAACCGGTAACGAAACAATATAATCAGTAACAAAACAATTTAACCAGTAACGAAATAACGTAACCAGTAAAGAAACAATATAATCAGTATCAAAATAATATAACCAGCAACAAAACAGTGTAACTGGTAACGAAAAGATATAATCAGTAACAAAACAATATAACCATTAACGAAAAAACGTAACCAGTAAAGAAACAATGTAACCAGTAACGAACAATGTAACCAGTAACTAAACAATGTAACCGGTAACGAACAATGTAGCCAGTAACGAAATAATGTAACCAGTAACGAACAATGTTACCAGTAACTAAACAATGTAACCAGTAACGAACAATGTAACCAGTAACGAAACAATGTAGCCAGTAACGAAACGATTTTACCAGTAACGAACAATGTAACCAGTAACGAAACAATGTAGCCAGTAACGAAACAATGTAGCCAGTAACGAACAATGTAACCAGTAACGACCAATGTAACCAGTAACGAACAATGTAGCCAGTAACGAAACAATGTTACCAGTAACGAAACAATGTAGCCAGTAACGAACATTGTAACCAGTAACTAAACAATGTAACCGGTTTCTCAAATACAATGCAAGTAATATATGAACCTACTTTTAATTATGATTTTAAAGCTTAATTGAAAAGTTGTTTAAATCAGTATAATTTTATATTTAAGAATAAGAGAGTGTATACCCAGTTAATGTAATATCTGACTTGTCGAGTATGTTTTCAATAAACGTGCATGTCGTAAACTTTACGTTGTGTGCGAATTCGATTTCCGAATGAAGGGACCGTCTGATAAAACCAACGATAGTTACTTTTTAAAAGTATGTTAAAGTACTACGAGTGTAACGTAATAACTCTGAGATATTACCTCCACACTCACACTAACCTCAAATACAATTACACTTGTGACGTCATCCTATTGTTCTTTCACTCCATTATTTTTCAGTAATGGACAGTTACACTTTACATCATATTTTTAAGAGAAAATTTAAGTATTTTTTTTTTTATAAAAGAGCATAACTTTGAGTGTGATGTAAGTAGGTCAATGACCTCGTAACTCTCCATTCCATAAAAAAATAATGGGCCTCGGCCTTTCGGGCCTTGGCTCCATTATATTTAAGGAATGGAGAGTTACTCGGACATTAACCTTTACGTCATGCACGTGAATTGCAAGATTATGCGACCTGTTAGACATTTGATGTGTTATTTAATGGCTTACATAAATATATATATATAGTTCTATAAAGATGTTTTTCTATTAAATTAGTATGGACAAAACAGTAAGATACAAACATATTTTAGACAATAAATCAGAAAATTACGAAAAACGTCCCAAAAGTTGGGTTACCGGACTATATGTAGCTGGTGTGAAGTTTATCAAAATATTCGATGGTTTGAGAATAAGCAGAATCGAGCGAGGAAAAGGAGGTTTTGTTTATCGAAAGGAAAAGTACATGTATATCAAAGAAATTTCTCTTTCCTTTGTATTGTGCCTCACAGAATAATTGTCATTACATATACATAAGAAGACGAATATTTGATTCTGTGCAGAACATTTAGCACCACTGACACGTTACAAATTACATCTCCCTATTTAGGGTCTCGTCAGATTTTCATAACCGCATGTTCAAACAATATTATCATATCTGTTTATGTTGCTTCTTCTTTGAACCTGTCTCCTTTTTCTTTTTCGCATTCAAGATGTTGATTATATCGGAGCCGAAAATAACTACAGCAGTGAAGACAATTAACAAGACACCCAGTGATCCAACACCAGAGGCAGACGGGCGGTCGTCTTTCATACTTATGTATTTCATTATGTATTTAGTCAAGTTTCTTGTGTTCAGCAACAGCTCATCTTTGATTTGTTTGTCCTTTGCACTTACCGCTGAAGGTGAGAGGTTTGTGAGACGTGTCGCCGCTAAACACGCACACCGGCATACTTCACTGGTCGACAGCTCTGGTCTTGGTGCCGAGATCAGATTCAGTAATGAATTACTTGGTGTAGGAGATGTTGATGAATGTTTTGCTTGAGTAGAAACCACGGCACTTGTATAATATAATTGTATACTATCCGCTGAGCTTATATCCATGAATTCAGTGGCAACTGTTTCAAAGTTTGGACTTGAACTTTGGATGTCGTCTTGTAATGTGATCGAAAAAGTCATAGAGTTTGAAACATCGCGTAGTGATGTGGGTGATCCTTGATTGGAATTAGCTGTTGAAGTTTTTAGCAAAGTTGGTGACGCTTCCAGCAAACTTGATGACGCTTCTAGAAGAAATGATGACGCTGCCAGCATAACTGATGACGTTTCTAGCATAACTGATGACGTTTCCATCATAACTGATGATGTTTCCAGCATAACTGATGACGTTTCCAGCATAACTGATGACGTTTCTAGCATAAATGATGAATCACCAGAAGCATAAAGGGAACTGCTACTAATATGGTCTGTAGCGGGAAAAGACATTGATGAAGTAAAACCATCCAGCGATGAAGAGGAGGATGGTGGTAAGCTGGAGGACATTGGATCTGTAAGAAAGGACATTTAGTTCAAACGGCTAGACTAGAACTAAGTAATATAGTCGTTCATGACAACATAAAATACTAATATCCACTTATTTTTCAACAATAATTTTTTGAATAATTTCTTCATTATACAAACCATAAGTTTCTAAAATGACAGAACATCTTGTAGATTGTTATGGCTTCATTATGAATTATTCTTTAGTTCTGAACAAGCCGAGAACAGTTATTCTGCAACGTGAAATCATGATTATGGATCTTGGAGTCTTGGCGGTTGATAAAGAAACATTAGATCGTTATATGATTCTCGATTATGCAGAACTAAACTTAGTTTAAAATGATCATTCAATTTAATGCTAGTTTTTAAGGCTCGTTGATTTATAAACGACCTTTACATCATAAAGAATTATCAGTTAAATAACCCCCGTATAATATCAATCTGAGATTTACTTACCCCCACACGACGGGCCTAGAACAAACGGTTCCGCAGTTCCATCGGTGTCCTTCTCACAAGCATACGGCAAAGGTGTGTCACAAGAGCCCGTCTGCCACGCCCCATCCACAGAGGAAACACACACCTCACCTGCCCCCGGCTGCCCCACCCCCCAATTGGTGTATGTAAGGGGGGCACAGTTGAGAGACACCCACGTCAGGTTGTGGTAGAACACCCCGATGTGGTAGTTTGGCCCTGTGGTGTCAAGAACAACGACGTTTTTATCTATGTTTAAGAATGTCATCCAACTTGAGTTTGGTCTTACTGCTATAGTCATCAATAAATTTAGAATTGCACTTTTTTTTCGCTGTAGCTCACATAAATTAACCATTGCGTCGGGTAGGTATTTTGATTTTCCAAAACATGATAGACTTTGTCATAATCTTTGATAGCGACATATACCAGTGAAGTATTATGGATTCCCAACAATGTCTAAGGACCATGTTGTACATAGAGCCGATGGCCCACACCTTTGTACTGAATAAAAAATATGTGATATTGATTAAACAGTTTTCATTAATGCAGGGGGGGGGGGGGGGGGGGATGAAAATGAAAATGAAATGTCAGTACAATTGGTAATGACAAATTCCTCCTCCTGTCATCTGGTTGCCGTGGTGTATTGGTTAGTTCACTCGACCAGAAGCCATCAGGTTGCAGGTTCGATCCCACATTTCCTCGAAAGTAGTTACTTGTGTTGAGAAATGCTATATATGTTACGACTGATTACGCTGGATGGATTTGAAAGATACACATTTAAACAAACATAAAGTTACAAAAAAAGTATACTGAAACCAGATATGCATAGCTATACCAGGTGTTCATTATGAACACCCGGCATGCATTCGCCAAAACAATTTTGCACCCAACCCCAAAGGTGCACTCGAATTCCACCTGCCCACCCCTCTGTATTTCGCCACCGGTATTGTACACAGCAAGAAATACAGGACATTATAAACAGAAAATCAGGATCAAATCGGCCTTGGAATGGTAAAATCGTTTCATGTTACGAGATCCACTTACAAGAGTTCTTCATGAAGGTCTCTAATACGGACATGCTAGTCTCGTCCGCTAAGAGAACCAGTCTATCTCCGGTAGAAAGACAGTCAGCCGCCGCTTCCGTCCAGGACCTCGGCGTGTCGGACACTCGGACACACATAGACGACTGACCTAGGTACGTGTAGTTAGCGCCGCATTGTGAGTGGGTATCTGAAATAAAACGATACTGTTGTTATTGAAAAAAATATTTTGAAAAAAATTATATGAGTTCAAAGGAATTGGTGTTCGGTTTGAAAGACTTAGTGACAGATTTACTGAAACAGTTGTTACTGAACGTTGGGATCTACGCCTACGGCAACCCCGGATTTTTAGATATTCCAGTGTCTCTTTACATATATACTCATGGTTAAAATGGTTGACACCCCTAAACGGAAAATAGATTTTAGGAAACTAAATGCTTGGAAAATTAATATTGTTCGATATTATGGTATTTTTTAAAATCAAATGGCACAAACACATGATGTAAACTCTATAATACTTGTCATTTATGTACTGTATGCGAATGAGACTGAATGATTTTGTGTATATTTGGGTTCAGCAGAATTTTTATTTTCGAATGCAATTTTTCATTATTTATTAGAACCAAAATGACAACACTCCAACACTTTATCAATATACCAATGCCAAGATATCAAGACACAAGAAATGAACTCTTTTGAATAAATTTCATTAATTATATTCATCTTTCTTTGGTATTTTAAAATACAAGAGAAATAGCAAATGCTCAAGGACACTATTCACCAAAAACAATAATCGAAACTGACACGTTTTGTTGTTTATATAACATTTCATTCCTATAACTATTAGGGGGTGTCAACCATTTTTACCATGAGTATATAAGTTTTAAAAATGTTTACACAATTTAGTATATGAAATTCATGCTCGTGTTATCTTCTCTATAGAGATATGCCGGTCGTTTAATCAAGGGAATCAATTAAGAACAGGAAGATTTTCTGGATAACATTTTATTTTAATGTGAAAATACACGACGTTTCGGGGTAGATGCTCATACCTTCATCCTTCACATTCCAGCTGATGAAGGAGTGAGCATATACTCCGAAACGTCGTGTATATCACATTAAAGAAGTTGTTATCCAGAAAATCGCCCCATTCTAAGAACACCACTTCTATATGACCTTCAAAGACCTAAAGGGGAATAATTGTTATCAATTTCTAACAGTAACTTTCTTGATATCAATGACTTCATAAATCTGTTAATTGCATAAGAAACCGTCATAAGTTTGACTAATGAAAATGAAAAAAAAGTATTTACGATATTTTTAGAATTATTTCAAATTGAAGAATATATATTTTGACCTAATGCACACTTTGAGTCGCTTCGATAATCCAGAGTATAAGCTCTGATATACTCTCGATTATCGAGAATGACTTTGGGTTTAAAAGCAATTTTTATATGATAGAATTGACAAAATGTCTTATTTCGAATACCAAATTCGTAAAAATTTAGATCCTATTCGGTCAATTCATGTTTATCATTGTAACAAAAGTACGCGATCAGAGCCGGACGCTTAGTAGACGGTCAGGGGATTGACTAAGCATTGTGGATACAAATACCCTGATGTATTAGGATGCACAAAGTATTTTTCTTAAAGTGGTATTTGGCTTTGATACCTCCCAATAAACAACGTACTAATTTAAGTTTCAAAATTGAGCAATACAATACGCGTATTGAGATGCCCAAATTAAGCACTACCAACCGAAATCTGTCATTTTGTGTCCGCAATAGATAACTGTCCATACATGTTAGAGTATTACACATTACACATTAGTCAATAACAAAATACTCCGTGTCACTTAATTAAATACATTGAAAATAAAGTTACAATAATTATAAGTGTCAATCGTTTGCCAGCAAGAATATCTTTAAACACTTACCAATACAGTAACCTGGAAACATGTCAATGTCGCCAGATTTAGCAACGAAATTCTCACAGATATATCCGTTTGCCCCTGAACAGATTTGCTTGAACCAGCCCGCAGTAGTAAGGTTGCCGAGATAGACACATGTGCCCGTGGTGGAGGGCAACCCCCAGTCACTATTTGTCAATACTTCCCCGTCTGTCCAATGGTAATCTGAACTTCCGGTTTGGGTCAGTCCAATCCAGAAACTTTGTGCTGAAACAAAAGTGACGAAAGCCTAAATTTGTTTGTTTGAAATTAAATTTTTAAAAATAGGGTTTATGAATTACACGTAATATTGAATCAGGTAAAGAGAAATAGTTCGCGTTTGTTGATAGAAATAAACATTTTGGTTGATTTCAAATTGTGTAAAAAATGTGGAATAATCTTACATCGAGCATCTCATTTTCTTTCACACAAAAGTTCCTCAAGCCGTGTCTTCCTACGTTTGGTGGGTCTTCGAGTCTTCGTCTTGTTTATCTAACTTATTAACCGATTACTAAATTACGTGAAATTAATTGATTGCTCGAAAAAGCAAAAACGTTGTCTGTTAAATATCCCTATATAATGTAAGACCGTTGGTTTAAGAGAACTTACGAAACCTACCTCAATCAGCTCAGCCGTTTTCGTATTGTGGTATGATCGCTGTTTTTGGTGTGTATCAGTATAAGGTTTATGGTTCAAGAAGACCTTTCGGCAAACATTTGGCGATTGATATTTGAATAAACAGTTATTTTTTAAAAGAGTTAGTCATTACTCGCTTTCTTTATTTTCTTACTTACTTTCACCTCAAACTTCTCAGAATAGATATAGGATTTTGAAGAGGGACATTTAAAGATAATATCCTTCTGGGGAGGGAGATTAGGTTAATAATATCCCGCAGCAGAGGGACATTACTGAATAATGTCCCGCTACAGAAGGATATTACTTGAATGATGATGTACATTACGTTAAGTGTAGACACTGTACGGGCTTATCAAGGTTACAAGGAGTTCGTTAACCGGTAAATTAGACAATATATAACACATCATCATTTGCAATATTCTTCCAATCAAAGCCGCAAGGCTTATCAATAAACTTTTAAAATATATTTGAATTGTGCTTAAAAAACATTATATCATAAAGACGTTAAATAAAGATTGTTCAACTCTGCCAATACATACTCCTTCAACGCACCTGTAAAATCGATTAAAAATCGAAACAAAATATGTTGATGTATAACGTTCGACCGGTTGTACTAACAAGATTCTTAACTTACTGTCATGGGGTCTTCATAGTGATAATCTATGAAGATCATGTCGGTGAACAGTTGGTGCATTATCATTCAAACACGGATAAACCGTATCGATCCCTACTCGCAATGTTTGCAACATCGTGCAGGTACAAACTTGTTGTTGGAGTGTAATTGTTCGCAAGAGTATATGTTTTACAAACGTGGTTATTAAGGCACGAGTGCATGATCAACTCTCTCCAATATAGATTGAACCGGGACCTCAAGACTTGAAGAAGTTATGTCATCCTTAGCCAGATTTAAATAGGAATGTCGTTTATTGATCCTTTATCTGTCATTGTATGTTGTATTTCAGGCCAACCGTACAAAAGGTGTTTGAACTATCTATATGAACATGGGACGTAAATACACTAAAGTGGAAAAACAAAATTCAATAACTGCAGCAATTTCTATGAAATTTGGTGGCGGATCCAACGAGAGGGTCCGAAGATTTAGGTTTTTTAAATAACTTTCAATTATTTAATAAAAATCAAGAACCATCTCTACATCCCTGTGCGATGGCATACTGTAACTGTGAGTGCGATATTGTGAATAGGAATGTTATATTGTGAATAAGAATGTGATATTGTGAAAAGGAATGTGATATTGTGAATAGGAATGTAATATTGTGAAAAGGAATGTGATATTGTGAATAGGAATGTGATATTGTGAATAGGAATGTGATATTGTGAATAGGAATGTAATATTGTGAAAAGGAATGTGATATTGTGAATAGGAATGTGATATTGTGAATAGGAATGTGATATTGTGAATAGGAATGTAATATTGTGAAAAGGAATGTGATATTGTGAATAAGAATGTGATATTGTGAATAGTAATGTGATATTGTGAATAGGAATGTAATATTGTGAAAAGGAATGTGATATTGTGAATAAGAATGTGATATTGTGAATAGGAATGTGATATTGTGAATAGGAATGTGATATTGTGAATAGGAATGTGATATTGTGAATAGGAATGTGATATTGTGAATAGGAATGTAATATTGTGAAAAGGAATGTGATATTGTGAATAGGAATGTGATATTGTGAATAGGAATGTGATATTGTGAATAGGAATGTAATATTGTGAAAAGGAATGTGATATTGTGAATAAGAATGTGATATTGTGAATAGTAATGTGATATTGTGAATAGGAATGTAATATTGTGAAAAGGAATGTGATATTGTGAATAAGAATGTGATATTGTGAATAGGAATGTGATATTGTGAATAGGAATGTGATATTGTGAATAGGAATGTGATATTGTGAATAGGAATGTGATATTGTGAATAGGAATGTGATATTGTGAAAAGGAATGTGATATTGTGAATAGGAATGTGATATTGTGAATAGGAATGTGATATTGTGAATAGGAATGTGATATTGTGAAAAGGAATGTGATATTGTGAAAAGGAATGTGATATTGTGAATAGTAATGTGATATTGTGAAAAGGAATGTGATATTGTGAAAAGGAATGTGATATTGTGAATAAGAATGTGATATTGTGAAAAGGAATGTGATATTGTGAATAGGAATGTAATATTGTGAAAAGGAATGTGATATTGTGAATAGGAATGTGATATTGTGAATAGGAATGTGATATTGTGAATAGGAATGTGATATTGTGAAAAGGAATGTGATATTGTGAATAAGAATGTGATATTGTGAATAGGAATGTGATATTGTGAATAGGAATGTGATATTGTGAATAGGAATGTGATATTGTGAAAAGGAATGTGATATTGTGAATAGGAATGTGATATTGTGAATAGGAATGTGATATTGTGAATAGGAATGTGATATTGTGAAAAGGAATGTGATATTGTGAAAAGGAATGTGATATTGTGAATAGTAATGTGATATTGTGAAAAGGAATGTGATATTGTGAATAGGAATGTGATATTGTGAATAAGAATGTGATATTGTGAAAAGGAATGTGATATTGTGAATAGGAATGTAATATTGTGAAAAGGAATGTGATATTGTGAATAAGAATGTGATATTGTGAATAGGAATGTGATATTGTGAATATGAATGTGATATTGTGAATAGGAATGTGATATTGTGAAAAGGAATGTGATATTGTGAAAAGGAATGTGATATTGTGAATAGTAATGTGACATTGTGAAAAGGAATGTGATATTGTGAATAGGAATGTGATATTGTGAATAGGAATGTGATATTGTGAAAAGGAATGTGATATTGTGAATAGGAATGTGATATTGTGAATAGGAATGTGATATTGTGAAAAGGAATGTGATATTGTGAATAGAAATGTGATATTGTGAATAGGAATGTGATATTGTGAATAGGAATGTGATATTGTGAAAAGAAATGTGATATTGTGAATAGGAATGTGATATTGTGAAAAGGAATGTGATATTATGAAAAGGAATGTGAATTTTGTGAATAAGAATGTGATATTGTGAAAGGGAATGTGATATTCTGGATATGAACGTGAATCTGACATTGTGAATAGGAATGTGATATTGTGAAAAGGAATGTGATATTGTGAATGTGAACGTGAATGTGACATTGTGAATATGATATCATAAATGTGAATGTGAATTGTTTAAACGCCATGTTGGTAACACATATGAACAAGGGACTGGTATGTTTTACTCACTGTCAAGTTGATCATAGAAATGCTCTTTCACTTCTGTTATCTTGTTATCAGAGTCCAGTTTAACGAGTCTGGATCTATGTTGTGCGCATGCGTCTGAGGCTTCCTCCCAGGATGTTGGGGTTGTGTACTCTCGCACACAAAGCTTGGTGGCGTTCAGAGACTCGTGAGAGCTTCTACAAACTGGTGGACCTGGAGAGAGAGAGAGGATGTGAGGAATAATGCATTGTTAAAACTACTATCACTGCATATTGTATAAACCCTACGCACTGTCCTACTGTGTGCTACCGTTAAGGCTGAACCTGCTCGATCACCATATACACGACCACTCGATGTCATTCACTGGTTTCAATTGATTCATCCATAGCTTCGTATTGAATTTGCCTTTTCTTTTCTTGTTCAATCTGTTTAGAAGAGTTATGAATTTTGACATTTGATTTTGGGTTGACATTGTTTTCGTAGGGAAATAATGCATTCTACCGATGTCTCAATATTAAATCATAATGCCGTCAGGTGTAAAGATGTAACTGTAAGTATCAGTACACTGCAGTATATTCAACGGGCGAATTATACATGTTCTTACATCTCATATATGGCGAACAAGGGTTCGAGATAAGATGCGTATTTGCATAACATACATAATTCATGTATACGCCAAAGAATTAAATCAATGAGTAACAGATTGACGTAGTCAGTTTCCTCAGAATACGAGTCGGATTATATTCATATCCTCGAACGTTCGAAGTTCTACATATCCGATCTTTACATTAGCATTAGCTATCTGTATTGAAGAGAAGCTTTTCCCATCGTAAATGTAATTCTCCGTGTTCGAGTGACACTTTCTTTTACAAGCCCTGAAACAACGCCACTACGACAGACCAAAAAGGCTACAAAAAGCTTCATTTCATTTTAAAAAATATATTAATGTACTCCTTAATATTGAAATTTGAAAAGTGAAATACCCTGATTCAAAATAATTATCTGGATATTAACGAAAAACAAACCATAAGAAGTTCCAACCATGAACCCGAACCCGCCTCCGAAGTTGGTCCCGATCTGAACGACTCCAAATGAATAGTTCTTGGTGATCTGCAGTAAGCTACTGGGGTTGTCATCAAGATGAAGTGTAGCATAGTCACAACAACTGGACGTCCTCCAGTAGGACCCGGATGTCCAAGGTAAGCTGGCTCTCATGTCTTCTTTATATACTGACTCCAAAACAAACAGCAGGTGCGTTTTGTTTCCCGGAGTATGGAAGACTTCAATGTCATAAGACTTCTGGAAACTTTCTATTGGAGGCACTGTTACCATGTAGGCATCTCCAAGAACGCCGTCGGCGCTACTGGGACTAGAGTCGGCCTCGATACCCATGATCATTATTTGGATCGGGTGGTTGCTTTTGAAGCAAAGGTCAAAATTGGTTGTCTTGACGTCGTAGTACTGCCCAGCACCAAGGTGTGTGTGGATCCAGCCCTCTGCATCCAGTACCGTGTTATTGACAGAGGCAGTGACTCGGAATATCGTCGTTTGGTCGGGAACAGAGGGCAAAGAAAAATGTCTTCCGTGAGATTTTATCGGAAAAAGCATTTCCTCAATGAAATCGTACAAAGTCGTGGTTGCGTCAGTCCATGGAATGATGGCACCAGATATAACCGATATAGGTTGGTTGCTTTGGAGCAGAGTTCCAGTGAGATCATTCCTGCAATAGAGACCCCATACTTCCTGTTGATTGAGTGATATCGTGACGGTTTGGCCTGAAACTGGTTGATATCCGATGCAAGTCCATAGATCTTCAGTTTTGAAGGTGATCTCAACAGCAGTTCCACTCTGGTAAGCGGCGAATGCGAAGTACGAGTACCCATCCACAACAGGGGTGTAGGAAACAACGCGGTAATCAGTAGACCAGAACCCCCTTGGGAGCACCATGTACCCTTCTTCATCCCCCCTCATCACGTATAGCGTCACATCTTTAGTGGCTGTCACCTGCACCCCCTTCTGTTCCGTCTGCCCGAGGTTTGTGTAGTACATCGTTGAAGGTACGGTTATCTGTTGAGCAAGGCTGGTCACCGTTCTGGATAGTGTTGTCATTCCACTCGCTCTTACTAGAACTTCTCCATTGTTTGTTCCTTTGACGTACAAGTATATATTGCCATCCTGCCTGGTACCCGTTAGTACAGGGAACACAAGTACAAACTCTCGGCCGCTTTCGTCGCCATATTCTGTAATAAAATTAGCAAAGTTTACTTTAAATTTACAAGTTCAATGGCATAGGTCAATTATGATGGCAACGTTGACATTTAAAGTAAATATTTGTTTCCAAGAAATCGGAAGACTCCATGTACGGATAGGGCATGTAGACTAAAATTTAGTCACGAAATCACCAAAAATATTAAACTTTCAAGACAAACATGAAAATAAAAACATAGTTGCAAGCGACGATAAAAGGATTCAGCAAATGAATGATTCAATTATTTGAAATTTAATGAATTTAGACATATTTACAATGTTATTGCGCATCTTTTAAATCAAGTTTCAAGTTTCTAGCATGTCCCTAGAACTATCTATACCCAATATGAACATGACAAAATCAAAGAATTGTAAGGAAATTAAAACGCCGACTAAACCACGTAAGCTACAACTTCGTTATGATTTACTTTATGGCTCGTATTGTTATTGTGGATCTTTTTCAAGTCTCTAAATTAATTTTGAAAATTTTCCCCATGTTAAAGTTTTTCTCTTTTATGACCGGAAATGACTGTTCGCGAGCGATTTTATTATTGATTCATAAAGACCATAGTCCAATCTTACTCTTCTGAAAAAATCATAAAATTCGATTGGTAGGTATTTGAGTTATGTCCCCTTGAAGTTTGCATTTTTTAAAAATTGACAGATTTCGACTGCACACTGTGCAAAATATATTAGTAATTGGCGGTTGCAATGAGCAAATTATAATACACAATGCTTCAGCTACATTGTGTGTAAATACTAGCTTTCTAATGCTGGTATCTTCAGAGGAGAAGATTGTCAAAGGTGCATGGGGTCGGGAAATTGTAAAAAGTGTCTAAATTCAAAATGGCGGCTAAACATACGAATTCGCTATGATTTACTTTTTTTCTCGCATTGACATTACGAATCTTTCAAAAAAAGTTTCAAGTCTCTAAGTGCATTTTGAAAATTTTCCCCATGTTAAAAATGGACACTTGGATTCGAACTGGACCTCTAATGGCTGGAGCGAATTTGTCCAAAAGCTTCGCAGTTCTATTCCACATTAAGGGCTATCTGTATGTGAAATCTGGCTGCATTTGCTTCAGCCGTTTTGGCTGAATCTTGCTAACAAAATTCTTGAAATAAAAATAATAAACTAGCCAATAACAATAAGGATTCAGCAAAATTTGCTGAATCCTTAATAAAAAGAACCTCTTCTTTTTAGAAATCCAACTCTCTTGTCTTGTCATAGACTTGCTTCGACTGTTATGTAGTTTCATGGTCTGGATGACACACTGTTATATATATTACTATACATGATCAACCATGATATAACATGGTTTGGATGTCATGGTGCAGTGAGAATAGTTTTTGCATGAATCGTGTCACTGAAAACCAACTTAACTTGTTATAAGTAAAAAGTTAAATCGATAATGATCCCAATACTTTTTTTTATGCCCCCGAATGGGAGATTCCGGTGGTATATTGTTTTTCACCTGTCCGTCTGTCTGTGTGTGTGTTTGTCCACAAAAAAATTAACCTTGGCCATAACTTTGAATTGCTCAGAGCTAGGGCTTTCATACTTGGCATGTGCATACCTTGTGACAAGGCCTTTCAGATGAGGTCATCATATTTGACCTTGTGACCGTGACCTTGTCGCAATGGACATTTTCAGAAAACTTTAACCTTGGTCATAACTTTGGATTACTCAGAGCTAGGGCTTTCATATTTGGCATGTGCATGCCTTGTGATAAGACCTTTCAGATGAGGTCATCATATTTGACCTTGTGACCGTGACCTTGTCGCAATGGACATTTTCAGAAAACTTTAACCTTGGTCATAACTTTGGATTACTCAGAGCTAGGGCTTTCACACTTGTCATGTGCATGCCTTGTGATAAGACCTTTAAGTTGAGGTCATCATATTTGACCTTGTGGCCTTGACCTTGCCCCAATGGACATTTTCAGAAAACTTTAACCTTGGCCATAACTTTGGATTGCTCAGAGCTAGGGCTTTCATACTTCGCATGTGCATACCTTGTGATGAGACCTTTCAGATGAGGTCATCATATTTGACCTTTTGACCTTGAACTTGCCGCAATGGACATCTTCAGAAAACTTTAACCTTGGCCATAACTTTGGTATATCCGGGGGCATCCGTGTTTAACAAACACATCTTGTTGTTAACGAGTAGTCATAACAAACTTATGTTAAAACAACGCTAACGAAAAACCAAAAGGTAAAATTGAAATGTTACAACATGATGCATGAATGCATGAATATTTCACAGTAACTTCATGGATGTTTAACAGTTAATGCATCGTTGTTTAATAATACTTTAAAACTTCCTCTTTGTTTCCATTTTCAAAGTCATCATTTCCCTCTTATACCATGTTGTAAATAAATTATGAACGCAGGTAGTTTTGTTTTGTTTATAGATCTTTTCCAAACATCAAATCTGTTATGTCCAAACACAAAGCTCCGGCCCGTGACGATTAGTACAAAATTTATACAATGTAACAATGTGTTTTCCATGTGAATGTTCCGATTATCGACACCCTGCATCTTATTGATTGACTAATGTTGACTGGTAATGTTTGCAGTAAACTTATTATCAGATGTGACGTCGGCTTATTTAACCATGACGAAGCCAAGAGCATATAATAGAGATTGGATCATCTTCATGAAATGAGTTTTAATTTTTTTTTTAAACTGGAAATAGGCCTAAGTATAAACTGTTTGATTGACATTCTATCAGACAGATATGTATGTATTTCGTTTCACCATTTCACTCAATAACAACACTACACATATTCAACATTGGGACACGCTACATAGTGTGTACTGCGAGACTACTTCAAACGTAGGAAATATAATTATTAAAGTTCTTCCTAAAACTTTGTATATATGTAATTCCGTTATTATTATCTTCTAAAATGAGTTAAAAGCAATTTTTAGAATTAATAATGATGTAATTTACATTGATGTAAATTTTCTTTGATTCACATGCCAAAAAAGTTGACTTAAATATAGGTTTTACAAGTAATGGTCGGACTTCAGTGTACGTCTTCAAAACGCCAAAGCACACATAACTTCCTTAAATGAGGATATGAAATTTTGATGAAATAAGCTATTCCTAAATAAAATGTGGGCCAACCATGGATTCGAGCTCACGAGCCCAATATACATCTGACTCTACACCCAACACAGCCCAGCCTTTAACGTTCACTGGTACCGTACGTGCAGCTAATATCGAACCCCGTTATTCCAGACAAAGTTCAAGCACTACCACTAAGCTACAGACGTCTGTTTACAGCATCATCCACTGAAGTAGCCTGAGGTCTTAAAAGATTTAAATGAGTTGATTAAAAAGGGGTAATCAGCCTCACTATATAAACCTTTGACAAATCATGCAGAGCACAAGCTTAACGGTATGAAGTAGTAGTGAAACAATGGAGCTGCTAGTCTATTGGGACCAGTTTATTCATACACGCTGTACAATGAAAGGCTTAGCGTATTAGTTCTTACTGGAGTGGTGCTGATGTATTTAACAGATAGCTATCTTCCCAGGGACAGGCTAATGCATATTATTAACAGAAGATGAAATTAAGATAAAACAGGTTTGCTACTTAAAAGTAGTGATACATTTGAGAAGTTTAAGTAATATCTTTGACATATCCATGATTTTAACAACGATTATTCAATACCTCTGGTTGACCATGTAATTTTGAACACTATATTCTCGATATATCTTTATCACTTTCTAGAGTTCTCTCCTTCTGTCCGGCTGTCTGTCTGTCTGTGCTGTCGCTCTACCTGTGTCTATGTCTATCTACCTGTCTCTTTATATGTCTCTGTCTGTCTCTATCTGTGTCTCTGCTTGTCTGTCTGCCCCTCTGGCTTTGCCTCTCTGTCTATCTATCTATCTATTTATCTATCTATCTATCTATCTATCTATCTCGCAGTATGTCTCTGTCTGCCTGTCTCTGTCTGTCTGTCGCTCATCATTATTCAATACAAACAATTATTGGCCATTTGTGTATTCAATATCGAGCAATACAGTCAATATTTTAAATGACGTTGGATTTACGATTAGATTCAATTCATTTATTGAATAAATCCATATTTTCCATTTTTAAAGACATTAATTGTAAACGATATTTAATATTAACTATAACATATAAAACATCGGTTAATTCTTACTTTTAAATTGATAAATATTATCATGTCATGGAGCATCATATTGATCAAGAATCATTGATCATTGAACACATATTGTGTGTTAGAATGTTACGCCTCCGACATTGATTGGTTGATGTTAGCGGGGCTTTGGTCCACCTTGTGTGGAATATCTAATACCCCTTAAATCGAGTGTTTAGATCCCTTATTTATATATATATAGCCCATTATACCAATTGCTATACATTTACAGCTTGTAGACCTCTTGTGAGGTTATCAACATTTGTTTATTTACCTGCAATGCATGAAAGAAAGTAGTTATTTGTATAGCCCTGCTATAAAATGTGAGAGAGTAGGTTTATCAAGTACGATTAGTTTTCTATAATTTGCGAATTTCTAGTTATTTTGTATTCATTTATATTGGCATGATTTAAAAATAGGTTTTATATTACACAAAGGGGTAACGCAATGATTAACATATATAAATACCACATTGATAACAACCATGTTTAATGGGTCTTTTATATACCCTTATTTACCGATTGACGTGATATCATATGAGCACTGCGGTGGCAATGGAGTGAGTGTCGTTTATCGAAGAGTTCGTGGAATCTTGTGAGTTATAAATAATAAAATACTAAACTCGGTTACGTTTTATAATAAATTTATGAAACTCTTGAATAGCATCGGTCTCCAACTCTCTTTCGCTCGTCAAATACCAAATCATTCACTCTTTTCATAAAAATGAAATTAAACCGGACGTCGTTTAGTATTCTATATTTATTGAACTTGCATGTTTCATACCACTTATAAGTCAATGAACGAACTGATTGTGAAAAACTCAGTTCGATAATGTTAATTTTATGGCCGTAACAGTATACTCCTTTCAGTGCCAATGTGACATCATTAGCATCCTAAAACGGCATATAACACCGTACCATTATTCTCTGAAAATACGTTACCAATGACATGTCCCTTTAATCATCATTGACTGCCTGGAAAGGAGCATTCATAAAAGCAGTATAACTCCAATGTTCCTTAGAGTCTATGTTGCGAGATATAAGTATATACTTACGTGATGTACTTGTTATATGATGTAAGAGCCATATCACAATCTGAAAATCAAAAAAAAGGTTTAATAATCATTTTGAACTTATGATCGAAGATCAACTGCAGCGAATGGGTGTCTCTCAATGTATGGATGCCGTATATTCTGACAGACGTTCTGACATTTTCTACAAAATAAAAATAAAAATATACTTTTACTGTTTAAGTTTGAAAACATCTTCTAATTTTGTGGTTTAAGTGGTTTATGTCTGCTTGAAAAACTAATGTCCTAATGCTTATAATTTCGTTCACATACTCACATACTTCAAACCATCATTTTTTAAATTTACCCTTTGACACATACATGTATACACACAGATGCTTGTGCATTAATATTGACCCTTTCAAACTCAACATCTGATTTTTGCTGATACTTGAACTCAGTAAAACATAGAAATATATTTTGATCCTTTGTCTCACAGATTAATGATAAAACATTCGTACATATTCAACATCAGAGCGAAGTCTACGAACGGCATTTAATTAGAAAAACAAGAGAAAGGCAATTGAATAGGTACAATGAACAGCATTCCGTTTCATAGTAACACCATCTTATCAGCATAAAGTCTAAATGTAACATCATGTTGTTCAATATGAAGAAATTGACGGTTATCGACTAAATACCGCTTCTGTTCTTCACTTAGTTTATTGATCGTTATACAATCGAAGTTGCATATGATTTTACAAGGAAAGCTATTGCTTGAACTTTCTCACAGTTAAATCAATAGTTTGTTGATGGTGTTTATAATGATGACAAGGGTGATGACGACAATGATTTGGTGATGACGATAATGAGGTTGATGATGATCATGACGATAGTGGTAATGGGAGTGATAAGGGTAGTAGTGGTGGCGATGGTGGTGGTGATGATGATGATTGTGATGATGATAATGATAATGATAACGATGGTAATTATGACGATGACAAGATTGATGATGATAATGACGATGATGATGTTGATGAGGAGGTTGGTGATTATGATAATGATTGCGATGAATATGAAGATGTCGATGACAATATTGATGATGATGGTGATGATGACGACGATGATGATGAGGAGGTTTGTTTCTTGATGATGATATTGATTGCTATGATGATGACGACGACGATAGAGACGACGACGGCGACGATGATGATGATGATTATGACGACGACAATGATAGCGACGATGGTGATGAGGAGGAGGTTGGTGATCAAGATGATGATAATGATTGCTATGATGATGATGATGACGATGACAATATTAAGGATGACGACGACGACGATGATGATGACGACGACGACGATGATGATGATGATGACAATATTTATGATGACGACGACGACGATGATGATGATGATGATGACGATGACAATGTTGATGATGACGACGACGACAATGATGATGATGATGATGACGACGACGACGATGATGATGATGACAATATTTATGATGACGACGACGACGACGATGATGATGATGATGATGATGATGATGATGATGATGACGATGATGATGACGATGACAATGTTGATGATGACGACGACGACAATGATGATGATGATGATTGATGACGACGACGACGATGATGATGATGACGACGACGACGATGATGATGATGACAATGACAATATTGATGATGACGACGACGATAATGATGATGATGATGATGATGACGATGACAATGTTGATGATGACGATGACGACAATGATGATGATGATGATGATTGATGATGATGATGATGACGATGATGATGACGACGACGACGATGATGATGATGATGATGATGATGATGATGATGATGATGATGACGACGACGACGATGATGATGATGACGACGACGACGACGATGATGATGATGACAATGACAATATTGATGATGACAACGACGACGATGATGATGATGATGACGACGACGACGATGATGATGATGACAATGTTGATGATGACGACGACAATGATGATGATGATTGATGATGATGATGATGATGATGATGACGATGACAATGTTGATGATGACGACGACGACAATGATGATGATGATTGATGATGATGATGCTGACGATGACGTTGATGATGATAAAGATGATGACGATGAAGAGGTTGCTGATATACGCTCTGTGTGGTTCTCTCTTGAACAGTTATCATAGTATATTGTTTGAAACTTGTCATCAAACTACAGTTGCGCTCCAACATAAGTAGTTTTCATTTATGAAAGCCTTCGTTTTGTTTGAGAAAAAAGAGGAAATGTTTATACAAGAAGTACCCAAATGACCTCATTTTAATCAATTATGTATTTATCTGAAAGTTTTTATTTTCAGAATGTTATGTGTCTTACTGTAGATTAAAAACATTTCAACTGTGAGAATTCATTGAAATTTTGAATGACTTTATCGATAGAAACTCCCGTTAAGTAGTACAAAACTCTTGCTGTGTCATTAGAGATTTAATCGATAAATAACTGCCCAGACGGAAACTGTGTACAATGGTGGTTTCCGTAACAAAGTAATGACTGCTGTACACACAAACAACACAACTTAGAATCCCAACATCCTCGAGAACAGACACTAAGTATATCTCATAAACTCACGTGCAAAAGAAACGTCCCCACATTTTGAAAACAGTATAAAATATTGATGTCGGAGAAAGTAGATTTTGAATGTATTTGGTAGCCACATGTTTTGTCTAGAAGTATTCACAATTTCCTACATCAGAGTATGCTTCTTTTATTTTTTTACTTCTGTTCAAATACACATGGGGTGCTAACATCGCTTTTTAAATATGTTTTTTGGCCACAATATTTGGTATTTCAGTTTAAAACATTGAAAAAGTAGAATTTTAATTAATTAAAGATATTCTCGACATAAATAACCTTCTTTGATTTAAATTTGTTGACGCGTCATTACTGTAGGACGTCACAAAACAAGCCAAAACTGGCTTTTTGAGGCTTCTATCTCGTCTAGTTAAGGAGATTCCAAAACGACCATTTCTTAAAACTTGTGTTTCTCAGAGTTATGAGTAGATAATGTTTTGAAAATTCATATTTAGTATTGTTGGGTTCTCAAGACATGATGTAACGCTGTTTCAGTCGCATTTATCGCCAGTCGGTTGAAACATCTTGTATTTTGTATGGGGACGTTTCTTTTGCACGTGAGTTTACAATGTAGACGATCGGTTTTTGTATTTACATTTAAAAAAAAAGTGAAAGTGAAACTGCTCTCCCATTTACAAGCCATGTCAACACTCCCCAAATGTTGCCAGAACTGAATTTACTCATTCCATTGGTTTTGTTCCTATAAGCTCCTTGGAATCTGTTTTCAGTAACTTTATATTGATATTGACAGTTCTGTAGAGTTAACATTGTGTTTACGAACGGTAACATAACTTGACTCCCTTTTCTTCAGCTTATCAGAAAGAAAAGGCCAGATGGACTTGATGACATGGGCCAAAGTCCATAAACTTTTCCTAATTTCGAGTTCTCCTACAAAACTGAAGATATATTTTGCACATTTGGTTCTGACATTCCCATTGGTGTAGGATTCATTCGTATCCTTTGCCATTTGCAACTCCACGTCCATTGCATCCTAAGAAGAGATTTGATTCTGAACTATTCTATGGCGTTGACGCTATACATGTATATGTATATAGTGATTTAAAGTTAATGGACCAAGCGTTGACATAAGGGCGACCTATCGATCACTGTTGATAAATCAGACACCAGGTATTGATGAAGTAAACACCAGCAAGTGCTACAACAATGGAGTTGACGGCTGTCCTCACAACATGTCATGTTTGTCACAGTGTTCAGTCATGCACATCCATGTGATCATCCATCCGTGTCATGTTGTTTGTATATCAGCGTGCAATATTGCCCCAGTGTCCAGATAAACAGTTAATGTATGTCACATATATTCCGCGCAAACGTCATCTTTGTTCCGCGCAAATGATATGCCGATCAGCGCAAACGTAGAACGCCGATGTCACACATACTACATTAAACCATATACAAATCAATGACGTGACGATAGTTATTGATGAGGAATATATAGAGGACTAAAGTAAGAAGTAAACAAAATATCAATGCCTGTTTACCATTAACGTCCCATGCACGGTAAAGTAAACACTTATATATGCATAAAAGTATGTTTTTAAAATGGAATGAACCACGGAAGGGAAATAATGATGGATTGGGTTGACATAATTATAATTATAATATAGATGAAGGCAGAAACAAGGAAAGTAACCGGAACCATAGTATAGACACAAATTAGTTGTAATTGTGTAATTGTAATGCTTTTCTTTTTTACGATTCCTACATTATTATCCTGGTACACAATTTTAGTTTTATTCTCAACGTCACAAGGAGTACACAACCCAAGAACAGTTTGGGGAGTGCTGCAAGGTTACCGTTCACACCCCTTTGACATGGGTTCATTAACTTCAAACTTAATTAAAAGAATTGCACTTACTTGAAATATTTCCCATTGAAAATAAATGTTTATTTTAAATATAATAACAGCATGCTTATAATGCGCTATTTTCCATTGTAAAAAATGCTCAAAGCGCAAGACAGAGTTTACACAGAGATAGATAGGTACACGACAGAAGTTTGCTGCCAAATGTCAATCTGAAGACGCGTGTCTTAAGAGAGGATTTATAATTAGAGAGTTCAGTACAATCCCGAATATATTAGGGTAGATGGTTCCAGGCTGTAGGTGCGGCATACTCATACCCAACTTCCGGTCTCGTTGCTCTGGTTTCTTTTGTTACAAGTGTAGGTGTATTGGCCGATACACCAACACTTTTTCTGATATACCTACACTTTTTAACAACGGAGAAACAATGTAGTCAATTTTCTAAATTTCCAAATTCTAAGTGATGATACTTTATAAAATGTCAGATTATAAATAAACATATAAGGCACCTGGGATCGAAACCGTGTCCTGTTACTTTCTGGCCGAACGACCTAACCATTACATCACGAAGCCAGTTGTAACTGGTGAATGAATAAGGTTCGTATAATGCGTGAAATAATATCACAAATATATTTTTTTCTTTTTATATAAGAATGTAGTTTGATTTTGGGTGCAAAATGTCTTAACATACTGAAAGTTGTTTCTGTTTTCTCTAAACTTTGGCCACGTTGACATTAGTTATGCTGTTTTATATAGCGTTAGCTGTACATTTCAGCAAGATGCACGTGCATCTGCATTGACAATACCGTCATTGGGCCATATCAATTAGATTTCGAGCCCCAAACATGGGTAACCATACAACGCAGCACGGGCTGCGTTGTCAGAGACGAGGCCATATTTGGGTTGTGCGTTTCATGCACAAGCTTGTTTACAGCTGTATTTGTTTAGAAATATAATGAAATAGTATCCGCTTACACTCGACCGTAAGTGGGATATAAGACAGATATACCCATACTATTCCTCGTGTATCAAATGATACCCTACACTTTTCCCCGTTGAAGCCTTACTCGACTCCGCCTCGTAAGGGCCCCACGGGGAAAAGTGTTGGGTATCATTCGATATGAAGGAAAATGCTTCACGGGTTTACATGGATCTCATGAATCGCACTTCCTAACGTCGTACTATAGCCATTTGAATGGAGGATACACTAGATGAAAGACAATCTTTATTACTTTGAAAACATTCGTTTTGGATCAAAGAGATTTGATTAAAAAAGAATTAAATAACAACCCCAAATATGCGTTTTAAAAACTATTTAATTTGATACAAAAGTATTAAATGACTTAGAAAATAATTTAACATTCGACATTTATTTAAAATTTAACTACTTTGAAGTATAAATTAGGTTTTGGGCTCGTTTTATCTTGGTGATTGGCACTGTGTTACGGTCGGAAACAGAACCAATATAGATTCTTAAAAAAGCATTAAGTCATTGGAAGGATTTTTTCCAGACGTTATAAGCATTTGCCGATTATAAAGAAGTGGCCGGTTATGGAATTGATCCCGAGCTATTTTACTGGCTTAATTTACAGTTTTGTTGATTTTTGTTTTGTGTTTAATTGAAGGCAGCTAGAACTAGTACTGAGAAAGCGTGTATGTTAAAATTGAAAGTTTATTTCTTCAGTATAGGATTTCGTTGGATGTTATATAAACTGACATCGACTGACCAAACATAAATGTATTGATGTTCCCATGTACGCATGAGATAACACAAAACATAAAACAGATATTTAATGACTGGAGAATATTTGCTGACAAACATCTGAGCAAATGTGCATGTCTGGTTAAGCACTTGTTCAATTTAAATTCAATTAAGTAAATACATGTTCATTTTTAATACTAGAATGAACTTTTATAATATTTATTTGTAACTGGTTCTTATCAAATAAAGTCTTGATTGTGATATATTTGATATTATTATGTGATATTTAAATTAATTTAGTGGGCCAGCATATCATATTCTTTCATTTAGATTTTCATGAAGCTAATTGTTATTGTTTTAAAACAATTAAACTGAATAGGATATCCGAAAGACATATAGAGTAATAACAAAAATACTCTTACATGTAATTAATTTCAGTACGTTTACAATGTACCAAACCATTGTATTGGTTACAGACAGTCAAACAAATGACCATACACATACTTAAATACAATTACTGTTACAGTGAATGTTGTAATTAATTAAATTCAGTTACAAGTAATCATTAGAGTAACCCCATGTCTGTAACTATATTTAATGTTTAAATGTTTGAAATTCAAAAAAATAGTTCAATAGAAAATCGTAACAGAAAAAAACTACAACTACACCGATCTTATTTTCAGTCAAACATTAAATATTTCTGCCTATTTATTATAAGCCGATTTTGAATGTCTCTGATGAGTATATATCCTGTTAAGAGTTATGCACAATTTCATTAATGCGAGTGTGACATTTAATATTTTATATCGGTTAAGACACACATGGGGTGCTGAAATTACTTTTTCAAGGGGGCTTTTTTATGTAAGTGGAAGATGTTTTGAACATAAAGTACATTCTTGAACTTTTAATCAATGACGCATCGTTGCTGTAGGATGTCATAATACAAGTCAATTTACTCTTTCCTAATTCGCCTGGTTAAGGAGGATTTCAAAACGATTATTTTCAAGCCCCTTTTTCAGAAATATATGAACTGATAATGTTTTTAAAAATACAAATTGGGTTTATTTAGCTCTTTAGAGACATTGTGTAACTATGTTTCAGTCATGTTCATCACTCGTTGAGTAAAATAGCTTACGTTTATGTTGATCGATATCGTTCCCCTGGGTGAATGTTGGGTTCCTGCCACATATAGGCGTGGACAGATATCGAGTATAGCTGCAATGAACTGCTTCCATTGTTACCGAGTACCAAATGTGAGGTTGAAACGCACAAAGATGGCATTTATTCCATCAATCATTCACTATTTAAATCTCTAATTACACCGTGACAGTCATATCTATATACCCTGTGATTATCGTTAATTGTGTTATCTGTGTACATTCTTGCCTTTTAATATCTTGTTCCGTAATTATGTATTTTCTTTGTGCTCAATTCATGACAATGCAAATTCCCTTCTCAGGGCAATAAGATTTATCTTATATCTGATCTTGTCTTATCTTATCTTCCTTGTATGGAGTTCAGTATGTTTGTTGATCGTGTTTCTTTTATCTTATTGTACATGTAAAGTTTCATTTCATTTTAATCCAAAATACAAGTACAACTCTGTACACCCATTGTGTGCACATACATTCCCTTCAGGTAACAGTTTGAATAATAATGGCTAATGTCTACTACATCACTCGTGATTCTTTGCTTTTAAGTAACTTAAACATTTTGCAGATATTTCATAAAAAGTTTGCTTGCACTTGCAAAATATTAAACCTATCAATTATTAAGGCTTTCAACAAAACAACGATTGCATCTACAGTAACAATGCTGTATTTACCTTTTCTCGTGAAAACATACACTTCTTTGTCATGCGTAAATAAGAATGAATTAACTTATGAATTTTTGTGATGTGAAGTGATGGTAGTTTCAAAGACTTTGAATACATATCCACATAATGTATCTCTTTTTCTATGAAACACTGAATAAATTTTACATGCTGAAAATTTAATTATTTAGAGGCTTTCAAGAACACATAAACTAACATCAAGACAGTTTAAACTGAGACATATACGTTACTTTTTCTTTAAGAACCCAAATTTCAAAACCAAAATACCTTGGTACCATTTTCAGTTTGATTTAAAACGAATGAATGCATGTTTGAAAGTTGTATAACAATACCATTTTGTTGACTTTTGTTCTTTGCCTGTGACCTTAATACGGAAAAATGAATTGAGTTGAAAGAACGCTAGTCTGTTTCGTTCACCTTTCCCAGAAGCATGCCACAATATAAATAATATGTCCAAAGTGGTAGATAACTTACCATATAACGCCGTTCAACAATACATTTGCTTTCTCTCGTGAGTGGAAACACACAATTATTTGTCGTGTGTAATTAAGAATAAATAAACTTATCAAATTGTGAGGGAAGTTTCTAAGATTGTAATTACATATCCCCAGAATGTACCTCTTTTCAAAATATATACCAAAAAGGTCACCCCTATTTCTATGCAACACGAAATCACATGATAAAGCATTACAATTTGAAATTTAGACATATACAATACTTTTCTTGGTTCCATTTCCAGTTTGTTTTAAAACGAAGGAACGCCTTGTTTTTTTCCCACAATATAAATACTATATCTAAAGTGGTAGACAACTTACCATACAGCTCCGTGCTAGATCCATCATGCATCAACACCTGGCTGTTCAGTCGGCTTATCCTGGCCGTCGGTTCGCTTTATACCCAGCTAGCACGGTGTCAGCACACATAGGTGAGAGATCGATGTATCGATCTATTGGTTCTTGCCTCTCTACGCGATTAGGTCTTAGTATCTTGTCACTCTTGTCATACAGATCAAACGAAAATGATATAACACTTGAACATAATGCAACCTTGAAGCACTGCTTTGATTGATTATAGTTGTATGTATACTTGTATATATATATATATATATATATATATATATATATATATATATATATATATATATATATATATATATATATATATATATATATATATGTATAGGTTTGGAATGGTCTTGCTCTGGAATGGACAATGGCCTATGAGATGACCGGGCGAGATGGACAGCGTACAGAAGGTTATGTACATGTACAATGGAATATGATATATTTTCTATAAAATGGACCCTGACAGTATACAGATAGAGTAGGTACAATGGATGGCTTGTAAGTAAAACATAAAGTGGAAACCTTAGTAATGTCTTACAAACAACAATGATACGTAGTCCTTAAGGGTTAAAAGGTAGGATGACAGGTTAATCACATATCACATATTGGTTACCCATGGCGTACATGCATTGCTCAGAAAATATACATGTTAATACGAAACAATTCAAAATGTGTACACATTATGGCCTAAATAACAACTATGACAACATCATCCTCTACTTCACGTCCATTTTAATTACAATCCATAGAGAAATTCTAGGTCCACCAAATGTTCCAACCCTCTGGAAGAAGGTAAGTCTTGATTTCACTTTACTTCCAACCCTCTGGAAGAAGGTAAGTCTTGATTTCACTTTACTTCCAACCCTCTGGAAGAAGGTAAGTCTTGATTTCACTTTACTTCCAACCCTCTGGAAGAAGGTAAGTCTTGATTTCACTTTACTTCCAACCCTCTGGATTCCAGCGTTCGATAACAAGTCATCGGAAGGGGATATCAACCAAGCGTGTTACATCCTCACATTGTTTACCTTTCATAGGTCCATGCGCAAAATATATTCCCTTTGTTTATTTTATATTTATTCATTACTTTGTTGTGGTACATGTACATTACAGAAAAGTTTGGTTACGACAGGAAGTCATGATATAAACACTTAAACAGTTGGTCACATATAAGAGTCAATCTTGTCATCAAGAGTAATTCCAGTCAAGCCTTCAGTTTGTGTTAGAAGGTTTTCGGTCGAACCAAAGGGTTATCAGCATGATCTTGTTAGTCTTAGATGAAGCATTAGATGAAACATGACTGGATAATTTTCAATATGTGACCTTGAGGAACATTACAAAGGCAAAGAACACAATTCCATTGAAGTTATCAAACAAATCACAAATCAAGCACTTGTTGTTCTTAACTATTTCAATACGCGACCATAAAGAACAATATTTTTAAAATACAAAGCTACCAAGATCTTTCTTTCAGTTTTAGTTTGTTGCTAAGCAGACATAACACCTAAAGTGAAGACGTTATTTTCAATGAATAGCTGATAACTGTCGTGTCTAATTAGAATTTACATCTTGTGTTTACTGAACCTTGGAGCGTAAAATGTGATTGCTTTCATTCATAGTCATTATCGATTTAAACGTGTTGATGTAAGGACATACAGGGATGAATAACAAATGATGAGTTAATAACAAAGTCGTAACAATGGAAGAATCAGGTGTTGCTAAGATACGTATGAATTTGCACATTATTATTGTAATACTGATATTTGTCTTAAGAATATTAATCATAGAATCGATTGAATTAAAATAAGTCAAAACTATACAGATTAAACGTGATTTGTTTTAATTGATGACATTGGAATTATTTATTTGTAATTAAAAAATGATTCACTGAATTTAAGATTCCTCGCTTGAATTTCCACATTCAACATTCAACTGCCACATACATAAAGCTACATTAAATAGTGGATTTGTATATGTTATCGATGAAAGGGTAAATGTTTAAACTATGTTAATAAAATATAAAACAAATTGCTCTGTAGCTCATTAGGCTATAATATATAATGTACCCTATATAAGATTCAAAATATTAATTTAAAAAAAGTATTCCATATAATTCCATATATATATATATATATATATCCCTAACAATTGAAAATTTAACAAAAAATACGTTACATAATAAATTATCGCGCATTAAGGCCCAAGCAGGTACATTTATTTCGCGCAAATTATTTATCAAAAACCACTACACTCAGCACAAACATGTTCATGATATTTACTACATACGGCTATATTGCAAGGAATCAAAGTAGGGTTATCAGAAAATGTAGATGATATTACGTATACTCGGTAAGACAGACAAACAGAAAGTGTATAAAACATTCAACTACATTATAATTACAATTCTTACAGACACATAAACATTTATCTATACACTGCCTTTGACTGATGGTTGTTTGAATAGGTAACTTGTCTAGTCTAAGTGACACAGATATCTTCTAAACTCCCTAAATCTAATATCCATATTATTATATAGTATTATTTATCGAAACCCGATTTAAATGGAGATAATATCTTAACCTATCAGATTCATGTATACTACTGAAAATTACTTGAATATATATTCCTGACCAAGTGAGAACCTCTAAAAGACGAATTCGATCATACTCTGAAATTAACATTTCTGAATCTGAATATAATCATGAGCGACAATTAAAATGGACAGTAATACACCCTTGACGTCCTCCACTTAATGAATCAAAGAACTCTGAAACTGAAGTACTAGAAACTTTAACTGCACATTGAATGTTAGAGTATATATCTTTCAGAAGAACTAATATACGACAATGAACTCGATTCTGCATTATATATAGAATACCAAAGACAAGTTCTGTTGATAAAAAGCGTTTTGAAAATCGATGAAAGATATCTTTAAGATAGATATTTGTAAACCATAGAAACGAAATATATTGTCAGCAGTACATTAGCCACATCCAAATCCATCCTGTGCGTTTTGGATTTGTAACGCCAGCACAACATGGTATGGAAAACAAAGAACAGGATTATCGTTAAGAGCCTTGGGCATGATTTTATAGACATATTCTCTAATCAACACAGGATGTTCTACAACTCGAACATAACAAAACTGATATGCAAACGTCTTAACCTTTGAAGAATTTTCTTTCATCTTTATTTATTTGACACTATATCAAATTGACCCAACGACATGTATTGAAACTTTTACGCCCTTGCTTCCACTCACTGAAGCGGGTTCCAACACTTAATCATCGGGATGTTGCGATGAGTTTCTATGATAGAATGTATACTATTACACGATTTCAACATTATCAGGCTTCGTTCAGGTTTGATCACAGAAAACAATACACTCTTGTACATAGGTAATTGACGTTATACATCACAGTGTTATTGAACTAGCAACTCGAGTCCTGCTCGCCCAGAGCATGGTAAACTCTATTGTAAAGAGTTACGTGGTATCTTTCATGTTTTCCGATGAATGACGTCTTAAGTACACATCAACGTCTTGGAGCGGTGTTTTCATCATCACATACTTCAAGTCGTGGAACTTCGCATGAATTGAACTTTACATCTTCATGTACAGTCCTAAACATAATAAACAACTAGCGCACAGCTGAGAGTATAATACAAGTGGAAGTTCGACAGGTATGTATATCGTAAATCGGAAGCGTACATTAATGGACTTAGACTATTTCTTAGATGAACTATATCATTAATGGTCTGAGGAAAATAATGCACAATGGCGTCCGCAGCGCGGAAATCTTAGTTTCAGCACACTGGTGATTATGAAGAGAAATAAACTCGTGAATGGTTTTGTATCAATACACTCACACACTCGCTTTTGCTCGTTCGATACCAAATCATTAACCCATAAACTAAAAACAGTGTTGCATGGCACTTCGTTTTGAAACCTCTATTTATAGGTTGTGTGAAAGTCGAGTTATGCAAGCTTTTTTGTAAGTGTTAACATTGATTCGAATTATTTACTTGAGTCTGTTAATGGAATCCTATTGTATTTCATCATGAGTCCCTTCGTTGTTATAATTTTGTTTAGATCCAATAAAAAAACCTTCTCCTTCTCCTAGAACACTGCTGTGGGGTAAGTTAGATGCTATGGGAGTGAACGGAAATATGTTCAAAGCAATCATGTCACTTTATAACAATGTTAAATGCTCTGTTAACCTTAATGGTTTTTATACCCAATGGTTTGAAGTGAATTCTGGTTTAAAACAAGGCTGTTTCTTATCACCACTCCTTTTTAATTTATATATTAATGATCTTATTGTAACTATTAATCACTTGTCACTCGGTGTTGATATTGATGGTTGTAATGTTGGTATTTTAGCTTATGCAGATGATATTGTTTTAATTGCTGAGTGTGAGAGTGATCTTAATGCTATGCTTGAGTGTCTGAATAACTGGACTGTTTGTAACAACATGACGGTTAATTGCGCTAAGTCTAAGGTTATGCATGTTAGAGGAGCTTCGGTTGGTAAAACTAATTTGTCATTTGTCTGCGGTGGTTTGAAATTAGAAGTTGTTGACAGTTATGTTTACTTAGGACTTCTTTTGTCGATTTTAATCTTATGACTAAATCAGTTGCCAGGTCAGCAAACAGGGCCCTAGGTTTACTTATAACTAAGTACAAACTTTTGGGTGGCATGCAGTATCAAACTTACTCTAAGTTATATCAGTCTATGGTATGGTCCACTATACAGTAAGGCTCGGCAATATAGGGTACTTATGATTTTTCATGCATAAATGCTGTTCATAATAGGGCTATGCGTTTTTTCCTTGGTCTGCGTAAGTTTGCCCCCAATAATGCAGTTATCGGAGACATGGGATGGTCCCCTACAGTTGTAAATCAGTGGAGGAGTGTGACGAGGTTTTTCAGACGTCTTTGTCATTTAGATTTGGATAGAGTGACCAGTAAAGTTTTTAGGTGGAGCCATGTCTTAGCAACACGGTGTAAACGAAATTGGAATTTTAGAGTTTGTATGAAGTTTTCAGATCTTAACCTCAATCATTTTAAGGATATTAACGTAGTTTATTATATTCCTTTTATTGTGTCAAAAGTTACAGAGGGTGTTTTTAATGAATTTGTCGGTAGATGGAAATGCGAGTTATCGTGAGTTGAAAGTATAAATGGCCAGGGTGGTAATAAGCTACGTACGTATTGCACTTTTTAATTTGAGTTTGGCTGTGAATTTTATAGCTCTTTTTAGATGTGGAGTAGCACCGCTAAAAGTTGAAACTGGTCGGTACAATGGTTGTCCTTTAATAGAAAGAACCTGTTTTTACTGTAAAGATTTTATTGAAAATGAATGTCATGTTTTATTACACTGTCCTTTATATGCCACTAAGCGATCACAACTTTTAGTAAAATGTACAAGTATTTTAGATATATTTTAAAGTCTAGATGATGATGCAAAACTTAGTTTTATACTCGGCTGTCCAGATGTGATGTTTTTATCTGCCAAAACCTGTCTTAATATCCTTAAAAAGCGTACTGAAAATGTGTATATATCGTCTTAGTGTATATCTCCACTTTTATTTGAATTTGCAATATCTAGGGTTTTTTTTCCTTTTTTACTCTGTTTGTTCAAATGACATAATTGTCTCTCATAATTCCGAAGGGAATGGATCAACGTTTTACTATGTAATTTTATATTTTATGTATTATATCTATGTATCATGTTGAGGCGAGACTTGAATAACAAATTGTCTGTCTGTCTGTCTCCTTCACTAGTATAACTCATCTCCTCACGACCACTGCCATTACTCAGTCATACTTCTCCAATCATTATTTCATTCATTCTTCTATTCTTTATCTCGTTCATGCTTCTCCAGTCATTCTCTCATTCATTTATCTATCCTTTCTCGCATTCATTCTTCTATATCTCTCGTTCATGCTTCTCCAATCATTTCTCTCGTGTATACTTCTCCAGCCATTCTCTCATTCATTCTTCTATTCTCTTTCGTTCATGCTTCTTCAGTCATTCTCTCATTCATTCCTCTATCCTTTCTCTCATTCATTCTTTTATTACATTTCTCTCGTTCATGTTTCTCCAGTCATTCTCTCATTCATTCTTTATTATTTCTCTCGTTCATGCTTCTCCAGTCATTCCCTCATTCATTCTTTTATTATTTCTCTCTTTCATGCTTCTCCAGTCATTCTTTAATCAAATCTACTCTTTTCTCGCGTAGTAATCACTCGTTTTGATGGGAGGTTCAGACAACAGACGATACTATAGACGCACATGTAGACACTTTAAAGGTGCATCCATTGTGTTTCATAAAATTTTATTTGGCTTGAATACGTTCCAACACATCATATGTGCTGTTTACAATACAAACAAATTCACCCAGCTTGCATATTCATCCCCAATCGGCAAACATATCATAATTAATAGTTTCCAATTAAAATCGAGTAACATCATTATGTATGTGCAGAAACCGAAAGTGCACGTCCCATTTACACGCACAGTAGTTATATGACCTATTAAGCATGATCAACCAAAATTTATCAGTTTGTCTGTTATAAATAACATTCCAAAATTACGTTTGACTAATTGGCGCGCGCCACACGCTGTGCATTGTCCGGTTTTCGATCAGAAATCGAATCTTTTACCTTCATATCGTCAATATACTAAGTCGAGTATCATTAAAATGGTAGTTTTCGGTAACAGTTGGTACTTCTCGATAAAATAAGACCATTTATAACGTTTGGCATATTTGACCCCCAACAACACAATGGATGTACCTTTAACTACCGCCAGTGCCAAATAAGGAAATAATATACATGTGTTATTTTCACAATCGATTGGAGATGAGTTGTTTATACACATGTGCAATTAATATGATTATCATTAGGAATACGATATTGATTGAATTGATTGAGCTAATCGATTGAATGCCTGTTATGTAATGTACTTAAATGAAAATGAGATTCAGAGAGCGATTGGGAGGCATATGGATGCTTATTCAATAAATAAGCTTGATGTGCATGGACTGGATAAGGTAGAAATAATTGCTTAGAATAGATGACGTACACAGGAAGTGAAGAATATGAAATAGAATATAATCAGATAGTAGTTACATGAGAAAAATAATGATGATAGACACTAGGAATTAAAAATCCGTCGTCACTTTTAAGAGAGGAACCTTTCTTGTTGATGTGTACAGTTTCTTCAAGAAATACAGAAACAAAGGAAAACAACTAATGTATATGTGTATTTCCTTCAAGTTTCTTCTCGTACCACTTTTTCACAACGACCTTAAAATCTATTTCGAAACGTCGCCAACATAGAACAAAGACGTTGTTTGTCCATATAATGTGCCGTCATTCTTGTTCATCTCAACCTCTAGAATGTTAATCAATACAAGAAACTAGTACAAAATGTCATGTATTTGGACCTCAAAACGCGCATTTTCTTTTTTTGGGAATGTAAACTAATTGTTTTAAAAGATCTTAATATATACAAATTTTCTAACTTACGAATTTTACTATAAGATGTAAATGGATTAATCCGTAGGTGTATTTGTTTGCTTATGTATGTGCAATGAATTTCGCATGTGATTTCGTTAAATGTCTGATAACACTGTTTAATAAAAAATTAATGATTAATACTTACCATTACACAAATAAAACTTTCAGAATAAGTTGGATAAAACTAGACTTCAATGTAACCATATTTCATTCAGTTATAAGTATTTACTAAAGTGCGAGGTAAGGCGATGTAGCATGTCACATAACGAACATTCTATTGCGATCAAAACATTCGAAAGCGATTGCTCTATCATGTTCAGGCCCAACTTCCCAATGCAAGGCATAGCTCTTGCCAGTCTCCATTTCTTGCTGATTTAGGCCTTGCAGTATTTCCTTAAGAAATCTGTGTTTAGAAATCCAGGCCCGCTATGCATTTCTGGTGCAGCGGTTCACTATCTCGACACAACAAAGCGAGGGAAATACCGCAAGGGTTAAATCAGCCAGTAATGCAGACTGGCAAGAGTTATGCCTTGCGTTTGGAAGTTGGTTCAGGCCTGAGGGGGAAATAACTCTTCTTGGACGAGTACTCGAGTAGCAGATTACTACTCGAATAATGCTCCTCATACTCGGCGGCGGGGTTTACACTACGTCCGTATTTGGAATGCGATGCGTTAACAATAATCGCACCAGAACGCAACACGTTATTTTCAATGAGTTGTCATACACTACGTCCGTTTTATTCATGCGTTGCGATGCGATGCGAAAAAAATATAACCTGTTCTAATTTATTCGCATCGCATTCAAAATCGCATTGGATTTCCTTATATGACGTCATATTTTCATTATCTGAAAGCGCTATTTCCCACCACGTATAGGCAGTCATACAAACATTATGCAAAAATATATCTGTACATCAATACATACCAACATACATTCAGACTTGTATACATACATACATGTGTACACAGATACATCGGTACGTACATTCATACATTTGTACATACATACAACAGATTCCATACATAAAACATGTACATACACCCATTGTACAAAGTACCTAGAGTAATTACATACATCTGTACATACATTTTAACATATATATAACTAAAATATTCGCATTAAAATCGCATGCAAAACGCGTGTAGTGTAAATTAACCCCCAAATCGCATGCGTCAACGCAATGCGATTTATTCGGACGTAGTGTAAACCCCGCCTAACCGTTTCAGCCCTAAATGTATCTAGAGAAGAATGGGATATGTTTGGGAAACATTGAAAATATAAGGTATCGAAGGAATTGAATGACAATATGAAAAAGACATGTTTCATATATTAGATTGTATGCTTTAAGTCATCACGTGCATACGCCATTATGTGTTTGTTTTGTTTAGTATCCCAGTTGTTTGTGAATACATCACAGTTAATGTCACAAACGCAAGGGAATTAAATTTAATTCGATATGACTGTTTATGTTATTTTGTCATTGTTGCTATCTGGCGAAATCAACCGATACGATTAAATATTTACGACAGCAGGATATACTTATTGAAATGATTGAAAACCTTTTTTTGAAACAGACAATTTTCACAAAAATCAATATTTCGCAATTGCGTTATCTTTGTCAGTACACAGCGTTTGCTTGCGTATGTTGCTGCGAATTTGTGGAATGTTTACATTGGTTATCTGGTCGTGAAAAGTCAATTAGTGATATTTCAAAGAATGTTTTCCGTGCTGCAGAAATACAAGTTTTTATTATAAATGTATAGAACACATATGCTGACAAAACAAGCGTATGCAGCACGTCCACCGTTTCTCTTATGACCTTACAGAGTTATGTAGAAATGAAAGCTATCTCATAACCAATGAAACATTATTATACATTCAAGTGGCATTATCAATTATACCGATTATATTATTCTTGAATTCTTCATTCTCCAATATCGAAAAACACCAGTAATATTTATATGTAGTAGATTTGAAATTTTGGTATATCGGATATGTAAATAAAGTCAGAAGCTCGTCTTTGTGTTCTCTACTTTGCATTTAAAGGGAGAGTTCTGTCGTCATCTTGGATTTTTTTGCATTACGTAAAGTGAAAAACACAATATATATTAGACCTAATTTTACAACCTTTTAATAACTAAAGACATAAACTGATAGAGTATTCACACAGTAACACATAACATGTCATAAAATGACATAAAATGTATCCTTTTTATAATCTGCTGTTTCACCATCTCTTCCATATGCTTGATAACGGTATAAGGATCTATACCGAAACGTCGCTATTGTTAATAAAGAAGTTGAGCATCTATAAAATATTTGTCTTCTTCATGTCATAAAAGTAATAAACAATCTGCTGTTATATTGTAGCCAAGTTTTCCACACTCGCAGCGCCGATGATTGGATTCAGTTATCATTGTTTCTTTTTTCAACAAATGTACGTGCGCTTGTGCTTATCAAGTTGTAAAATATTAAGTCATTAAAATATTACCATCATATTAATATCTTTCAATTTGACTGTCTTTTAATCAAGTAATAATAACACCTATATATGTAAACACGAATATCCTCTCGAATTTCGTTTCCACATAAATTACCCCGATAGAACCCTCCTTTTAAGGACATTTTAATTATTGATCTGATCGTTAATCATTCGTAGGCCTATAGATATCTGATTATTTTCACGAAATTGACGGAAAGTGTAAGCCCTATTTCTGCAGCTTGAAACGAAATCACCATACTAAATCTTAGTAAATCATTATAATCATCATCATCAGTATCATCATAATCTATACATTGGAACTAAGAATTAAGTATTTTATTTAACCTATTTTATTCGATCTGATATATGGGATTTAAGCTATTCCAGTCTGACTACATTTTCAGATTTGTTTCCCTTTAAAACTAAGCTATGTAGTCTTGTTGTAGACTTACATAGGCTCTTTACAATTTAAGGATCTGGATGACAGCCTTGGCCTATGCTAATCTCATTAATTTCATATCTTTAATTCGTTTCTGAGGCTAGATCTGTTTTCACTCATCCAAGAGATGGGTGAAACCAACATTGTTAAAGCTTAACCTTGGAAACGAATAAAAGATATGATTATAATGAGATTGGGCCTAATTAAGCCTAATGTTAAAGGTACATCCATTGTGTTGTTGGGGGTCAAATATGACAAACGTTATAAATGGTCTTATTCTATCGAGAAATACCAACTGTTACCGAAAACAACCATTTTAATGATACTCGACTTAGTATATTGACGATATGAAGGTAAAAGTAGCGATTTCTGATCGAAAACCGGACAATGCACCGCGTGTCGCGCGCGTCAATGAGTCAAACGTAATTTTGGAATCTTATTTACGCCAGACAAAATAACAAATTTGGGTTGATAATGTTCAATAGATCATATAACTACTGTGCATGCAAATAGGACGTGCAATTTCGGTTTCTGCACATGAATAATGATGTTACTCGATTTTAATTGGAAACTAGTAAATATGATATGTTTGGCGATTGGGGATGAATATGCAAGCTAATTGAATTTGTTTGTTTTGTAAACAGCACATATAGTGTGTTGAAACGTATTAAAGCCAAATAAAATTTTATGAAACACAATGGATGCACCTTTAAAGTGTTTGTGTGATCTGGAGACAATGCACTGGAGTCTATAGCTGCAAACTTTGGCACACGTTGGAAACTGTTTTCCTACCGAGGATTGCGGCAAATCATAGAGTAGATAATTACAGTAATTCATCCAAGATTTATTATTATTATTATTATTATTATATATTCTGAAAAGGCAAGAAACAATTGTTGTAAAGATCTTATCCCTTGTCTTTTTAAAATAAATAAGTTGTGCAAGCAAAACAATTATTCGCAAAAAGTACATTAGTCTTATAAAAACAACCACAGAGAATACAGACACTGCTAAATATCTATGTAGGTTATACCGAGAGGTTCTAAAAAATCGTCAATCGTATGACGTTTCCTTTCGCTAATCTGTGCTGTAAGTAAATACTATTTAAACCACTTCCGTTTCATATGCGCATGCGCGTTAAAACATCAACAAAGTCACATTTTGGAAGTTGACGTGGCTGGAGCTAAGATTTTGCGATTTCTCCATAATTTAAAAGGCTAACTTTGTCAAATCAAGGTGACAGTCTCTTTAATATTTGATTAATCAGGTGTTGTGCATGTATTGTTCAAGAAATACTGAATTAAGAAGCAAGATGTTAGTGTATGCAAATCTAAAAATAGCGATTTGTCAAACGTTCCAACTGTTCAGATTATTTGTTGTCATTAGGTTGTTGACATCGATATTAAAATATAGTTTTTAACTGTTTACTTCCATGTGCTGATAAAAAAAAACTTATTTACCTTGCAACACTAGGTTATTATCGTTGACAATCTTTACAAACACCATAACTTTTTTTATGATCAATAATCAGTAAATAAGCGAACGAGTTGCATAACACGTACAGTACCCGTGGGGGTATTCCGGATCACTAAGGAAAGAGCAACTGCATGCGCGTACGCAAAGACACTTTAAGAAAATCAAAATACAATTTCGGCATAAGCTATCTTTCTTCTAACTCATATCAAAATAAGAGCCCAAGGCGATCAGGATTTAATAGTGAAAACTGACAAATAAAACCCTCCGCCGTTACGGCAGTTCCTTATCATTTCAGGGTATTTCAGATCACGTGACAACAAGAGGTCACTATTATGCCTGTTAGGAGAAAAAGGGGGAATTGTCAAATAAAAACACAAGTTTAATTACACACATGCGTGAGAAATATTAATTGTGATGAATATATTATGAATAACAAGCATTGCAATTCAAAACAGTATTTTTCTTGTAAACAAATTTAACATTTACTGCTGTGTAGACCTAAATGGCATTCTTGGACCAGAAAGACATTATTATTTGTAGATATTTAAAAATTATACAACATTTCGTCAATTCAACAGTTATTAAGTTTTTTCGGCCGTTCAAAGTTATAATAATGGTCCCTAAATTATGGTGATGCGGAACTACCCGAATTATGTTGTCAGATCAATTGTTTATTTCTTAAAATATATGGCAGATATAAAAATCATTTGCATTGTAATTTACATGTGAAGTGTTAAGGTAAGCAAAGAAATATTAAGATTTAGCAAGTTTATTTTATTGTTTCTTAAAATAGGATGTCCTCAATGATTGACCTGTTTCTGACACGCAAGCGACAGCTGACCGCAATGATAGGTATGCTCGTTACGTTACAAGTAAATTCCCGGCTACCAAGAAGTAAAACAAATTATGTCATCTTGAAGAACATTGACACAACTTTAAAATAAGACATTGAGTGAAGAAATCCATCCAGGTTTGCACTCCCTAGATTTAAATAGACGTCCAAGTGATCCGGAATACCCATGATCCGGAATACCCTTACGCACTTTACAATAGACTACAGTGACATTGCCAAGGGAATATTTTGACATTCTGAACATTTGATGTTTGCTTTAAATTAACTTTGACCTTGAACCATTATTAACATTATCTCGCACAATGGTTTCGATTTAACAGTAGTATACTTTATTAATTTACGATATCATCTCTAATCTTATAATTCCGACTTCCTGGGAACATTTTCTCAGTAATAGTACGACATCTATAAAGATATTAGACACTCTGAAATGATACATAACGTAACAATGGTCATCTACAAAAACTAAAAAATTGGATTAATGTTAAAATTCATGAATTTGAGAGAGATGTAATTTGAATATTAAAAATTTTACAATCGCTATTTCAATGATTTATTAAATCAACAGTCGTGTAGAGTAAAATTACTCTGAGCATAAAGATACCCACTCCTACAATATCCAACATTGTTGACCAGTTTGTGTTCTCACTTACCAAATGTCAGTGGCAAACAAAATATTGCCACTACCATCTCATTAAGCTTCTGAAAACAATTTTTAAATATTGATAAAAAAACATAATACTTGGAATAGTAGGTGTATTCAAATTCTGTCTGCATATCCATTTCACCAGCTGACCTGTCATATGACTATTGGATAAGTCATCTAAGGACATTACATCTATATTGAAGAGTTAAACTGAGTAAATCATGCCATTTCTGAATTTTCTTTACAAATTTCTTTACCCTATTCAGAATGTCTGACTCGGAAGATGAAGCAGCATTTGCAAGTGCTGATGAGGGGGAGGTGACAGACAAAAGCTCTCTGAAGAAAAAACAAGGGAGCAAAGACAGTTCTGCAGCTGCGGCCGCTGAAAAGAACACAGCCGAATCAACCAAGAAAGACACAGCTTCTGGTCAAAGCAAAAACCAGAAGAAGAAGGGGAAGAAAGGGAAAAAGAATGAACCCCAAAAGTCAGAAGCAGCAAAACCTCCTAAAGGAGAAGCAAAAGAAGATGTTAAACCTAAAGAAGCAAATAAAACCGAAAAAGAAAAAGTTGACACTTCTAAAGAAAAAGAAGTTGTACAGGAAAAGACAGAGAAGGTATCTGTTGATAAACCTAGTGATAAAACCGAGACAAAGAAAGAAGTAAAGACAGAAGTTTCAAAAGATGTAAGACCTGAATCAGAGGAACCAAAAGAATCTGTGAAATCTGATTCTAAACCAAAAGAAGATTTGAAAGCAACACCTGAGAAATCGTCTCCTCCACCGCAGGTAGAGTCTCCTAGTACACAGGACATCCCTCGATCGGCTGGGGAAGGGGAGGTAACTGTTGACGAGGAGAAAACTGAAACACAGGAAAAGGTAAGAATTTTAGTGATGAGGTGATTTTGGATTGAATGTTGCTAATTGAGTATTTCATCAGCTATATCACTGCAGCAAGTTTTATTGAAGAGAGAGAGTGAATAACAATACATCAACTAGAACTAATGATACATGAGTGTTGTATACTGATGCCGACAGATACTATTCTCCAGGTACTAAGGGAAAACATGATATTATTAGCAGGAGTGGAAGTTAACTAAAAATATGTAGTACCCAGCACAGCTTCTGGTTTTACTTTACTATATATATATATCCACTATTCAAAATAGGAAATTGCTACAGCTTAATGTGGTTACCTTCAAGAATTCATAACCGTCTCCAACTTTAACCAGGTTAATGAAGTGAGTGAGTGAGTTATTGCTTAACGCCGCTTTGGCAATATCGCAGCCATTAGCGGCGAGAGGTTAATGAAAACAAAGAGCTAACCACTACACTTTCTTACACACTAGGCAGATTGAATTTCAAGATATGTTGCTGGTCTATGTTCAGCAAACAGTGTTGTTCCTAGAGGGGTCCTGGGGACATTTGCCCACCTTTTTGGCTAGGTGTCCCTTAAAATTTGGAGAAGTAGGATACTTTTACCATTGCAAAGGGTCCCATTTGTTCAGAAATGGCCAAAATGACCCCCTCAGGAGGTCACCAAGGAACAACACTGGCAAATTATTTGAATGATGTATTTAAATCAGATTCAATTAGCATTACAATATACACAGGCCTCAGAAGTATAATTTAACATATATAACAATGCATTTGTCACCTGTATTTTTCCAGAGTTCTGGAGGTTGGGGGTGGGGCAGCTGGGGATCCTCCCTCCTGACGGCAGCCTCGTCGTCTGTCTCTACGTTCACCTCTCAAGTCGGTATGTCAATGTGTTGATACAATGAGAGATTCCTGTACAGTTTATGAGTGCCACTGTAGTTCAGATTAGCTGTAACGTTATCCCTCATTTCAGTATGAAATCATCTGATGACAATTTCCCTATTTCTTGATGTATAAACAAGCCATTGGGGGATAACTCTTTATAGCTAATGGAGCTGCACAGAGAACCAACATTTGCCTTCTTTATTTCTTCTTCAATCTACAGTTTCCACTGATTCAGATGATTTGCGTTTGTCATTTAATGTTATTGTTTTTTGCAAAAGCCCATGCTAATGTACAGCATTCAATAAATACATGTAGTTTGAAGTAAATACATAATCTTATATTTCATGCATCTTTTATACATAAATAATTGTGTATTATTAGATCTGTGAATTCAGTCACAATAATATTAAAATGGTTAAACTTGAGAATCGAACCAAATTAAATCAGATGAATTTTTGAAGACCTAATAACCTAGAAACCTTTATGAACAAATAATTATATAAGTAATCAAATTGTGTCATGTTATGATGGCAGGTGAAGGTTTCACCACTATAGTAGACTCTGTGGAGTCGAGTCTCGGAGCTCCTTCACCAGAAGAGATTGCTCGGCTTGAAGAGGAAAGCAAACAGGAAGAGGAAGAACAAGGGACAGAGAAGAAAGAAAGTGAGTAACTAACCTCAACTTGTAAGTATGGAGTTGGTTTCTTATAAACTACAGAGAAGAATAAAAGTGACATCAGCTCAGAGGTGTCTATATACCTCTCTCACAATTTGCTATACTCATTCAAAGAAGTGTGTGAACATCTGGTTATCTGTATATGTTCACAGATAAATTAAATGAAGCGTCTGACTATAACATGGGCAATTTGAATAAAGGAATGCTCTGAGCATTCATGGAAACAGTGGTTGATGGCGGCCATATTGGTTGTGTTTTTGTGAATGCAAAAGGACCCAAATTTGTCTAAAATGGGGGTTTTGAGATCATTACCTCTCATCTGAACAGTAAAGATAGACAAATACAACCTTGAATGTACTTCACATGGTCCTATTGAAACATTGAGTAGATGTTAAGGATTTTGGCATTAGTAAGATTGTCGTCACAATCCATAACTGCATTGGTATAGAAGGCTTTCTCTGTGCAGTACTAGTCATCTTGGTATAAGTGAATTACTCACTTCACCTTAACTAAACACAACTCAGGTTTTGCCAGGCCCACAATCCGTAACTGCATTGGTATAGAAGGCTTTCTCTTCAAATACTAGCCATTGTGATATAAGATAACTCCTCATCTCACTTCACTTCACTTTACCATATCCTCACACATTGATCATTTATTCTTTGTTGCTAGAGATTATGGTAATGGTATATTTGTTATTTCAGAAAAGACAGAAGAAGGAAAGGAGGAGGGGGGCCCTGGAGAAGAGAAGGCCACAGATGGAGCTGAGGGGGGAGGAGGAGGAGGGGGGTGGTTCTCTAGTCTCGGGGTGTCAGGTCTCACCAGCAAGATCCAGAATACAGTGAGTATGGTTATTTCTCTGGATTAGTTTGGTCCAATCTGAAACCAGGCGATAAAAACAAATATAACAAAAATTAATTGGACAGTCTTAAATTATATATATATATATATATATATATGATACGACTCATCCATTGACTCCAGGGCAAGTCTCTGGTGTCTGGATCGCTGGACGCAGTTGAAGCTCTAGCTACTGGAAGCATTGATGTACTGGAGAATATCGGCAAGAAGACCATCAATGTGTTGTCAGACCATGACCCAGGCTTCAAGAAGACGAAGTCCACACTATTTGAGCATGGAGATAAGAAGCAGAACCTGTCCACACTGCTGAGAGAAGCTAAGGAACAGGCCGAGAAGGACGCGGTACTCAGGGAGGAACAGGAAGAGGCACGCAAACACAACTACGGGGCAGTGTTTGACGACTTTCAGGGTGAGTGCACAATGGATACAAGTATACTCTGATGGATAAGGGAAAGAGAGGGCTTGTTTCATGAACAATTTACAAGATAGCAGTTTTTGAAGTAAAGTAGAATGCAGCAGGTTCCAAAATGTTATTTTGCTACCGGTAATTAAAGTGTCAAGTCGGTCTTGTCGAGCAATCTTGAGCATTGTATATCTTCAACGTATTGTCATAATCTTGTGATATGGATGGTCATGGAAGAATGATTTGTAACCTACAGGTTGTTTGCTAAAAATGCAATGTTCTCTGTATATTGAAAAAAATTGAGGAACAAGTGATTGCTGAACTGAAAATGATGACTGATTAACTCAATTGTATGTTCAGCTGAGCCAGTAATCTCCCAGGGTGTTTATCTGCATAGACTGTATTCACTAGATGGTCTAGCTTCCTTGTTATCAATGTGTTTTCTATCCAGGTTTGGCCCACCTGGAAGCACTGGAGATCCTGTCCAACCAGAGTGAGAAGAAAGTCCAGGCCCTCCTCTCCTCCCTCCCGTCCGACTCCATCTCCCAACTCAAACCTCAACTACTTCACATCAAAGAACTTTTCGAGCACGACGACAGTGATTATGGTAAGTATATTTCGAATGATCCATTTTGCATTTTATTTTACATGAATCTTAATGCAATGCTGTATTTCGGTGTATAAATAACATTAAGAAAATAGCATCAGTTGTATTCTAAAAGCATCTTCATAGAACAGTAGAGTTTTCAGGATCTAGCCAGAAACATCTGGCCAATGAATTGAATTTAGTTAGTGTTATGCACAGCTAATGTTGCATTCGTTGCTCATGCCTGAAACAAATAATTTTTTTACACAGCTGGGTGTAAACAAAAATATCAGCTAGGTATTATAAAGCTCATCGCTGATATTTAGTAGTACTTGTGGGTTATATATGTAGTCAGTACCGGTAGGTTGATCGTTACTTTTCTTGCTCCTATCATTGGTTTATGAAAATATAAATTTTCATTGCTGTTTACATTACAGAAGACAGGAAAGAACATGATTTCTCCAAACTCATCACAGATTTGTTGTCAGAACTTCACCTCGGTACCACTCCTGACAAACTTAATAAGGTAAACTCAAATATTTAACTCAGTCATTAGCACTTTTGGTGAAATGGTAGAAACTTTGGTTGTATGTAAAGATGTATCCTAAAATTTATAACAATCACTTGAATAAAACAATATCTATAGCTCTCTTATCAATGACCAATGGTCATCTTCTTATGAAAGTGAAAAGAGTAGTCATTATAATATGACTTTGTGTTTATCTAGGTCCAAGACAAGAACCGGCAGTGGATCATCAACTTCTATGCTGAACCTGCAGAGGGGGAAGAAAAGCCTACAGTAGAACCAAAAGTAAGATACTTGCAGATTCAATGGACATGTCCTATTGTATAGATTTGGAGATGTAGTGTGTGAAATAACTTTTCTTATTTGTGAGTCTTTTGGTTTCGGAAAACAAGAGATTGTTCTAATATCACAATGCCCATCAATGTTTCATGTTAAGTTTATTCTCATAGTTATAGAGGGAACAAATAGACACTTAGTATGTAACAAATCTTCCAAGTCTCAAACTCATTGTTATTACTATGGATTAAGCGTGCCCTTAGCATTAAAAGGACTTAGTGAAAGTAGACTGCAGCAGACTGAAGTTAACCAGACAGGGAGGGCAGATGGGTACTTCCAGAATCATGATCATCTGTAATGATAAATGCCTTCCACACTCTGTGGGGCTCATATTCAGAACATGTGTAAAGTATTATGCAGTAGAGATCTCTGACCAATTGCAAGATGTGTTGCATATCATCAAAAAATGACTGATTTTGAAATATTATAGAAACCTACCATGATGACATTTCACTCATGTTTTATGTGTATTTTCACAGGAGATATTCCATGCTGCTATATCTGCACTGGCCGAGCTGACCGCTAAATCTGTGGAACAGTTTCACAAGGCCGGGGAGTTGATTCTTCTGCAGAAAGACTCAGATACTTCCTTCGAGAAAAGATCTAAAAGTTTGTCATGGTAAGATTTCTTACTTTGATCAATATTCAACATCAAATGAATTCTGATAATTTACATGCTATCGTGTAGAGAGATGTTTAATTTGTCGCTGTTTTATGCCTTAAAATGCAAAGATAATAAGAACCAAAATATAGATCTTTTCTAACTTGTAAGTTTTCTGACAAATTTAATTATATCAATTAAAATTTCTATTTCAGTTTAACCCAGGTGTTGTGTACTGAAGTCACTATTCTGTCCACCAAATTCACTCAGTGTCTTCACAAAGTTGCGGTAAGTGAAGATTCTTTACATATTTTATCAGTTTATTTGTATGTTTTCAGATTTATCTATTCTTTGTTTCACTGACCTTGTTGAAAAAGTCGGCATAAATTATTAATAAGAGACTGTTTTTGTCTCCGTACAGAATTATTTTCAATGTATGAAATAAGCTTGAAAAGAAGGCAGTCTGAATGTGTTATTCTGTCAATGGTAAAATTAAAGAAAAATCTCAAAAGTTTTCAGCCCGAAACAAAAGTTACCAGATTCCGTGCTGTCCTTTGGGTCTTATTTCATACACTGAAAATATATTGTCCATCAAAGAATTGAAGGAATGAAAAATGCATTTAACTGTTGAATTGATTTGTGTAACTGTATCAACAGCTTCAGTTATAATAATAATAAGGATATTTAAATGTGTAGTTTTCCACCCACTAGTGCATGCTCAACAACATTATTACCCTGGTCTGACCCAAGCCATTCTCTTCCCACAGAGCTTACTCCCTTCAAATTTCCGATCCAAACCTCTGTTCTATATTGCTTGAAATTGAGGGCAGAAATGGAGTGTCCTGATTGGTTGCAATTGAATCTAGTTGTGCCATCACACGTCATAATGATAAAATAAACGTAAGATGCTTGGGTCCTCGATTTCAAGCGATATAGAACAGAGGTAAGGATCGGAAATCTGAAGGGAGTAACCTCTGTGGGAAGAGAATAGACCCAAGCTGACATACATATGGCTAGAAGGTCACCTCCAACACATCCAGCTCCATCAATGTATTTGTATCCGCTAAACTACTACAATACCCTGAGCCATATAACTGTCGTATGGCCATAAATAACCAGCCAATGAAAGAACTTGTATTTGAGCAATATAGACAGTCCCTGGATGGGAGGACCAATGAGCGATCATTGACATTCAAAACCACATTTCAGTGATTACAGGGGGCGGGATAGCGCAGTGGTTAGCGCGTTCGGCTTCGGATCAAGAGGTCCGGGGTTCGAATCCCGCCAGGGGCACGGCAACTTTGTCTGCAGTAGAGAACTGTTCTACACGCAGTAAGGTTTGGATATTACCACCCATGGTTCGCTAGTTCCAGCCGTTGCTCGTAGGTTTCACCGCAATGCATAGCCACAATGCATTGCGGGCTTTCTCCCTGCCGTATTACTAGCAGCCGCGATATAAGTGAAATACTCTTGAAAGCAGTGTAAAACAACAACTCACTCACTCACTTCAGTGATTACATGCTATAATGATTAGTAACCAATTTACAGCAAAACGAAAGTTTAAGGGCTCAGGGAACACGTGGCATTGTAGTAGGGTAGCAGACACAAATAAACTGATGATACACAGCCTTTTACTAGAAAGAGGAAATTCAAAAATGTATTAAAAAATTGTTGATATTTCAGGAGGATATTGAGGATGCATCTGTCATCACACCCTTGGTCACTAATGTTTACTTAGAGGTGAGTTTCTGTACACTTTGATAATGTTTTTACTGAACACACATGCAAAAACAATGTAACCATACCCAGTCAGGTACTGGGATAAATTGATTTTAGTTTATGTGTTTAACCATAATTTCTAACTGCTTCCTGCTCTTATCTAGGCTGTTCAGTTGACAAAAATATTGAAATTCTTGGCATTCCAAAGAACATTCCAAGAACAATTGAGAGAGACACTTCACAAACTGAACTTTTATGCATATTTGTATAATAAAAAAAACACAGAAAAATTCCTGGAGTCTAGCAGTTCTTCAGTTTATATATTGAAATAAATGCATACAGCATAAAAAGGATTTTGTAAAAATAAACAGAATACAGGTTTTGGCCTCAGATCTGAGGCACACCCAACCTCTGAAAACAATCTCAATACATGTTTACTGATGACAAACGTGATCTAAAAAGTTTTGAAAAAAACCCATTACGTCTCAATAAATTTGTTTGTTGGTTTATTTTTGTTTGAGAGTACATGACATTATTTGTTGCAGGCATCCAACTCTTCTACGTATATCCAGGACGGGTTCCAGCTGCTCCTCCCCGTGTTGCAGCAGGCAGCCCTCCAGAACTCTCCTCTCCTGGAGTCATAACACACCGGCTACACATCCATGGGAATACGGGCTTATACATCCAATATACAGGAAAAGATGGGAATATGCATAAGATACGGCTTCTTGGTATTACTGTGCATTGCAGTGCTCTAATAACACATGGGACAACATCATGGACTACAGTGTGTTGTACCTGTCTTGCGTTCAGTAAAGATTTGCTTACATTGTCTGCAAGTATTTTGTCTCTGTTGAACGGTTTGTCTGCTCTATAAACACAGTAATATCAGACAATTAGAATAGTGGTTATACGTGTGTTTGTTAGATCAATATTTTGGTGTGTATCAATCAAGTATTAGATACGCAATGCCTATATTATTTTAGGATAGTAAAGTCTTATCCTGTCATATACTTTCCCTAACATACAAACCACTATCTTTGTCCTACTTATGGCAGCAAAGATACCATTCAATAACACTTGTTCGTCAGCAAACATCCCAGGAAAACATGTCTTACTGAACGCAAGGTGATCCCATTGGAATGGTCACATTACTGCTTTACCTGCTTACAATTGTCTTAACACATGGAAGGTACGTGATCCTGCCTGCAGTGTCTATATATATGAAGCAATGCTGAGATATCTTATATTAATATCATAAGTCTATTCTTCAGTCATAATACTACAGATCAGAGATTACATTGTACATAGGTTATTGAAGGAATGTACATTAAGTTATATAGTCTCTTGTAACTGCAAATATGTATATTGTTCTTCTACTCCAGTTATTGTGGGTGCTACAGACAGTGGCTGATCCAGGAATTTTGAAAGGGGGGTTCACTCACTGAAAAGGGGGTTCACTCACTAAAGGGGGGTTCACTCACTGAAAAGGGGGTTCACTCACTAAAAAGGGGGTTCACTCATGGAAAGGGGGGTTCACTCACTGAAAGGGGGTTCACTCACTGAAAGGGGGGTTCACTCACTGCAAGGGGGGTCACCTTGGAGGGGAGGAGGCAGTGGTGTGATTACATGCAAATATTTTCAAGTGGGTGGGGGGAACTATCCTTCTGACCTACCCCTCTGGATCCCCCACTGACAGAAACAAACAATTTATGATAATTAAGTTGTGGTTGAATATTCTTGTGAACATATTATCACGGTGAGCATATACCCTTTACCAAATTCAATGACTACTTAAACACGGTTTAGATTATGGGGGAATATTCTCATGTAGAAGCAGTATCCTATCACAATCTCTCCCCCCAGAGGCAACTTCCAAACGCAAGGCTTAACTCTTGCCAGTCTGCATTACTGGCTGATTTAACCCTTGCAGTATTTCCCTCGCTATGTTGTGTCAAGATAGCGAATCGCTGCACCAGAAATGCATAGCGGGCCTGAATTTCTAAACACAGATTTCTTAAGGAAATACTGCAAGGCCTAAATCAGCCAGTAATGGAGACTGGCAAGAGTTATGCCTTGCATTGGGAAGTTGCACAGAGGTGGCTCAAGTAATTTCTTCTCACATAACAACTTAACAAGTGGAGCATTTTCTTAGCTGGTAATAGAAAACCCAGATGTTTGCAATCAAATTTAGTTGTGCCATCAGCAAACTGAATATTTGATCTTTTCCCGTAACCATTGAGAAGACTGAAGTTCCCTCACCTGTGTAATGCGCACATACCGGTAGTTCTTACAAGACAGAAGTCAATCGGGATGTAAGACGACTTTTGAATTGATAGAGATAAGGATGGTAACCTTGCTGTCAATTTTCTCTGCAAGAGGATTCTGTTAGTAGTAAGAAATATGGAGAGTTGTAACAGAGGCAAATACTATGACCCAGTTGTAACAGGGTACAAGGGAAGAAATTGCTTGAGTAAACTCTGTGAAAAGAGGATAGTCATATCATAGAGGGGTGAACTTTCTCACTGCAGTATTTTCAGGGAAATAGGCTTTTGATTACGGGGTCTTCCTGTCATATTCACAGTGGTCAGTTTATCAGAAACTTGTAATCAGTGCTCCTAGAAAAAGTTTTCCTTGATGGTTATAGGGAAAGTGTAAAATAATCATGTTGGAGGAAACACAACACAACTGTCTCTTGAATAGTCGAGTTGAATAGTCCATGTCATGAAGACTTTTCATTTCAGTGTTTTTGTTATATTTGGAATCTTGTTACATTTGTTATGAAAATTATGTATTACTGTTAAAATTGTGTTGTGAAAAATGAACTTTAATGAGATTTAATTTAATATTTGTTAATTTGAATGTGTATGTAAGTCTTTCTGACTGCAGTAGCATATAAATTAATACTTAGTTTAAATTAGTAATTTAACTCATAACAAGATTCTGTAAATGAAACAACGTGTGCTACTTATGTTTTATGATATCCAGTTTGTGCATTTTATACTTGAATGATGCTCATAGTGTGTAGATTGCCTTACTTACTCTTGTACAGAATGTCTTTGTTATAGTATGGTTGTTATAAACTGTGTTACTGTTGAAATAGAGAAGATAGTTATCTCACCAAAATAGCCTCTGGCTGTATGATACAAAAAATATGATGTGACATCGATATAATAGCAAATTGAGATGATATTAAAATTGTATGTGTAATGAAATATTCCTCAAAAGTTACTCAAGTTACTGTTTAATTTATTGTCTTAGTATCACACAAAAACCACCAAAGGCAGGCAGTCTGGATCAAAATTTGCCAGGTTTCAGGCTGTTGGATGGGATTTGTTTCTTATACAGACACAACTGATAAATAGTACTTGTCTACCTATCAATAATTTCAAAAGGTTGTTGACATTTGGGTGGTTCACTCTTTTATTGTCCCCCGCCGCAACGCGGAACGGGGGACTATGTATTCAGCGGCGTCCGTACGTACGTCACATTTCTTTTTTACGTGATATCTTATTAAGCGTTCCATCCAAAGTCTTCAAATTTGATCTCTGCCTACATTGTGGGAAGACGCAGACACCAGTCAATTTTGGTGACCTTGGCCTTGCTTTCAAGGTCACCACGACACTTTGACCACTTTTTGAACTCTTGTTTACGCGATATCTCATGAAGCGTTGCATCCAAAGCCTTCAAATTTGGTGTCTGCCTACATTATGGGAAGACGCAGACACCAGTCAATTTTGATGACATTGGCCATATTTTCAAGGTCAACACGACACTTTGACCCCTCTTTGAACTCTTGTTAAGGCGACATCTCATGAAACATTGCATCCAAAGTCTTCAAATTATTTGTCAGCCTACATTGGGGATGACACACACACCAGTACATTTTGGTGACTGTGACCTTATTTTCAAGGTCACCACAACACTTTGACCACTTTTCAAACTCTTGCTTACGCGATATATCATGACCGGTTGGACCAAATGTTTTCAAATTTGGTGTCAGTCTACATTTGAGGATGATGCAGACACCAGTCGATTTGGTGACCTTGACCTTATTTTCAAGGTCACTTCTACACTTTGACCACTTTTTGAACTCCTGTTAACGCGATATCTCATGAAGTGTTGCATCCAAAGTCTTAAAATTTGCTGATCATCATGGCACTTTTTACCAGTAATGCAATATATAAAGTAGCTTCAATGATGTGTCTTACTAACTCCATGTCACCGGCGGGGGACATTGCCATGTTAGTGGCAAACACTTCTATTGATTGGTTTTTCTCTGATTTGAATAAGGGATAAGGTATTTTTTTTTAGATTATTTATACATTTTATAACTAATCTTACTTGTAAATACTAAGAATTTCTCATCATATTTCTCATTTTAAGTCGTCTCTCCTAATTGTGATATTCAATTTTGATATTGAAAATAGAGAATACTAAACTCCGTCCCATATTTATGAAACGAGTGGATGGTTTTGGTATCTAACGAGCGAAAGTGAGTTAGATACCAATACCATGCACAAGTTTCATAAATATGTTATTAAACGGGGCGGAGTTTAGTATTTTATTTATTACACACTCTAAATTAATGAAATATGTAATTAAAGTTCACTCTTCATTCATGTAGATGTGCGTAGGGGTACATCTCTTACCATGGACGCATAACGCCATCTCACTAAACACCAAAAATAGACCAAGCAAATATCCGTTAATAACAGTTTCAATTAATCAACACAATTTAAAAAAACTCATTCTACATTGTCTTTATGTTGAAACTATAAGAAGCGCAAATTGGCGAGTAAACAAAAACATCGTAATAATCTCACTATATATTTTAACGTTTGCTAAAATGTCGGAACTCCATTTCCAGCGCTTCTGTTGCAATTTGTGTTGTCAATGTTAACTTCATTGGCAACAAGAACAATGATCCCCACAATTACGCTAGATAAAACTAGCTGCAGAACTGTATGTAACTTTACTCCCCAGTATCATTGTCATCAGGGTGTTACAGAGCCTATTTTGGCAAAGCAACTGCAGTTACGTACTGTACAGCTGTAACAAGCCTAACTGAATCGCGCTTGAAAACAGTCGCATTCCGATGACGTCACCTGCGTCACAATCACCTGACATCATTCATAAGATCTAGTGAGATTAATACGATGTTTTTGTTTACTCGCCAATTTGCGCTTCTTATAGTTTCAATATAAAGACAATGTAGAATGAGTGTTTTGAAATTGTATTATATGGATGATAACCGTGTATATTTGTTTCAACAACAGATGGTAATGTTTGTGTGTCAGCCCTTAGAGTAGACTGTTTTAGATTATTTTTTTTATCATTATCAAGAAAGTGATTTGAAGATGTTTGAAGTCTATGGATTATTTGCTATTTATTCAACCAACATAAAACATGTGTTTTTTTGTGTTACTGCTGATTTTATTAGTACATAGCGGGGTTTTTTTAAATAGAAAAGAATGTGCAAATTTCTCTTAGAAGTGAACTTTACCTTTTCTCTCAGGATTTTGTTTTAGTTCTTAGTTACCGGTACTTAATGATAGAACAGATCATGGGTATCTAAAGTGAAAATTACTTTCAGTTATACTGTATTTCTACCAATAAGCACCGCAGAAATTTATTAATACTGAAGATTTCATAACATACCAGCACATAGTTGATAGCTGGAACTCCATTGCAGGTAAATTGTAAAGAATGTTTTATTGCATCACTAGGTCACATAAAGTGTGTGCATATGCCCTTATTTGACCCGGAATAGCTAAAAATCATGCAATTAAGCCTTTCAAGTGGTTTTCCATGATGTTCACTTGAGGTTGGCTCATATTAGTGGTAATACTGTATATTCATCATGCATTCACAGGTTGTTCAGCATACTTGTTGTTTTAAATCAAACTTGGAAGTTGTAACATCATTTATAGTCTAAATAATGGTACTGAATGTATAAGATGATTTAATAAACAAACTGGTGAAAATTATTTTTGTCTTGATTTTCCTTTTGCTTTGTAATGTCACACTGGTACAATGTAGATGGGAACTTCATCATGTCTGTGCGGAAAACATGCTGACATTTAGATACCCCCTTGAATATTAATTTATGTAATCCAATCAGAATGAGCCTTACAAACCCTCATAACTGTAGCAGAAGCATCAAGTCCAAAGGGAACGAATTTAACAAACCAAAATTGTAGCAAAGGTTTATCCAATCAGAATGTATCTAGCAAACAACAAAACTGTAGCAGAAGTTTAAAGTCCAATCAGAATGCATATAACAAAACCCTCTCACTAGCAGAAGTATAAAGTCCATCAAAATCCACATCAGTGTAGTTGAAGTATATGGTCTAATCAGAATGAATCTAACAAAACAGATCAGCCAGATCATAATGAATTTTAACAAACTCATATTGTAAAAGGGTTGTATCCCCCACTCAAAATTTTAAACACGACCACTGTACAACGTATATATGATATAGCCCACTCAGAATGAAGTAAACAGAGGTGAAAGTGAATTGGGGGTTAATGCAGCTTTCAAGAGTATTACCCGGTATAAGAATAATCAGCGGGTTGAGAGGAATTACGGATTATCTGTCCCGAGTTAATTCTTGTGATAAACTCCGAGCTTTAGCGAGTTTTACAGTTTCAGGAGACTCCGGATCATACTTAAACGTTAGGAACTGGTGACATGTTACTGGACTAAAATGTTAATTCTCTTCCTCCCAAACAGGTTTTCAACAGCCAATTAAAACACCATTCTCTTCCTCCCAAACATGTTTTCAACAGCCAATTATAACACCATTCTCTTAATCCCAAACAGGTTTGTTTTCAACAGCCAATTTTAACACCATTCTCTTCCTCCCAAACATATTTTCAACAGCCAATTGTAACACCATTCCTATCCTCCCAAACACATTTCTTTTCTACAGCCAATTGTAACACCATTCTCTTCCCACAAAGGCTACTCGACTTAATTCTACCATCCGAAGAACTGAGTGGAGAAACCTTTGTGGGAAGTGAATAGGCACCATAGTAACACGTGACCAGTTTCATGTCGCAAACACCTAACCGACAGAGATCACCAACACTAAAGACGTGCTTCAAATTAATAGCTTTTGGCATCATCATCGGGTTAAGCTTTCATGAACTGAAGTACTCTGCTTCTAAACCCCTGAGCGTACTTTCTCACTACCATTTAGGTTTCTTGAAATACAATGAAGATCTTACTTCGAGGCAGACCCAAGGACTTCCACATACAAACCCGGGTACTTGATTTTAACATTTGTAATACAGCTAATACCACATACCTGGGTTTTCCACTCGAAGAACACATTTTTCACAGAACTCTATTCTCAATAATATATTACAGAAAAGTTTATAAAAGGAGTTAACATAGAGATGACCCTCAGCTTTTATCACCGACGCTTTACCTCTGTGCTAGCGAGGAGCTGAAGGAGCTTGCTTGAATTACTCTATTAATAGTCATATTTCCCCGTATCCAAATAACGTGAGTGAGGGAGACACTATTCTTTAAAAAGCAGGATTTGGGAATCAATCATTATAAAATGTAAATTTTGACATTTGACGGTTTATAAATTGTAGAAACAATCCTCCTCGGTCTCCTGCTCTAAAAGAAACTCAAGGAAGCGTTAATTCTCTATAGGCCTACCACAAGTTCATGTTTTTTGTGAAGTCTTTTTACTGAATCAGTTTAAAAGACAGATAAAACACTGGTTGAAGTACGAGTAACACATGTCCAGTTTGAAACTTTAACTTCATGCAACCTCCATACAGCAGGGACTGTATATATAAATTAGAGAGTCCCTGATAATAGTTATGTTACACTTAAAACTGTTGTAGAATGCTTCGGGCTTCGAGTTGTGAGCAGAATTAAAATGTGACGGTCAGACACAACTTTGCACATTGATTCACAACACCCGTCAATCTTCTCAAAATTGCAAAAATCCTTCATCTGAGCAGGGTTCTAGTATCTATACAGTATCTGTATCTGTATTTATACAGTATCTGTAAAGAAAGTCCCTGATCTGAGACTCCCAGGTTAATCTTGCACAAAGTCCTGAGAAAGCTCAGAGAGTCGCCGACTTTGAAGATGTTAAAGATGCTTCAGAAAAGCCTAAACAAACGAAACGGACAATCATCTGATTTTCGAAAGGGGATGACAACCTGAAGTCGCCCTGGATCCATCTGGTAAAAGATGGTTTTAGTGAATACTGAAATAATGGCTGATCCAATGGAAGACAATACTTTAATACTTTAAAAGTTGAAAAAAATAGAGCCATGATAGAAATATGTAGCGCATCATTCTTGAATAATAAATTATAGGCCTATACATGTAGGTAGAAAATATACAATACATTATAATCCACATCATCTTTACAACGCAAGGCGTAACTCTTGCCAGACTCCACCACTGTCTGAGTTAAGCATTGCCACGGGCCCATTGGGCCTTTCAGGCATGATGAGCTAAAAAGAAATTCTGCTTGCCACTTTTGTACAAAATGATTTTGGTAAAAAAACAACCATCTATGATATTTTTGCATAACATCTGTGAACATAGTCAATACAAGAATACAAGTAAAATAATCCTAAGAGTGCAATAATGCATAAGCTAAATCTGCAGGACTATACAAGTTGGATTTTGTTCCAAATGCATGAACCAAACATTTCTTTGGATCTCAACAAAGGGAGGCAATTCAATTCAAGGGGAGATAAGTTAGCACCGGAAGTTACGTTTAGCAGTCGTCAACAAACGACATGTGGTTTATCTAAGATCGGAAACTGAAAGCAAAACTAAGAAAGTGAATTAGTCAACTCTGTTTGAAAATGTCGGACGACAATATGAGAAAATGTCTTCATGCCTTGAGATCGGCACAGTCTGATAATGAGCGTTTTGCCGCTTTAATGATGGTGAGCATTCAGTGATCTTACTATTCGTAGGTGGTAACAGTAGGGACCGCAACTTTTGTAAGGGTCACACATAACTCACAATTCAATTTACATTGAAAGAGTAGCCTTAGTGTACATTAATAAGTATCGAATGTACTGCATTATCAACACTAGACTTACAGCTGTTTGAGAGCCATATTCTAGAAGTTGGTGTGATGAAGAAGACAAATATTTTATGGATGATCAACTTCTTTATTAAAGGGGCCTTGCGTCGACGAGAAATATGAAATGAGATGTATCTATACCTTTGCTTATTAACGTGTCTGGTAAAGAGTCAAATTAAGACAATTCAAGTAATTAGAAATAAAAACTACTGCTTATAGACAGTGAAGCGAAGCGTAACTCATTATAGCAGACATGTTAATCAGCATAGGTAGATAAAAGTGATCTAATTTTTATCCTCCATGCAGTGTCCCTTTAACAATAGCGATGTTTCGGGATCCTTATACCGTTATCAAGATCCTTATACCGTTACGTCACATAGACTTACTGAGTTACTGTAGACAATTTAACCCTAAAAAAAGACCAAGAATGTCACATATTTTGTCATTTCCATGGAAATGTCACATTTATTATAAATAACTACTTAATTTTATAGTCATAAAAGTGTTCAATGGGAACAAGTTTTCTTGGGAATTATTATGAAATCTTTGTAAACTTGACAAAATGATTTAGAATTTTGATACGGTATGATTACAGGTAACGAAGGTGGTGAAAGCAGAAGATTGTGATGAAGACATAAGAAAAGAAATGCTTGATGCCATGGGCTTCAGATTCCTGACCAGACTTATGAAAACCAGTACGTGATCAGAAAGTCTGTTCTGTCAAACTTATGTCTGATATAAATAAACAATTAGCCTTGTTCTAGATAAGAAACATAGTTCAGTCCGTTCCACTTTGTAAATAAGCCAAAGACAAGCGTATGGATGACATTCCTCATTTGGTGAGTGTGACGTGTCGGTACAGTAAAGATTCTTATACCGTTTTCAAGCACTCTCTGAAAAAAGAAGTTGTCATCCATACACTTGTCCTTGTTTGACCTCCAACTCAAAGAAGTTAGTGGAAGTGATTGAACAACAGTTACAATGATCGAAATCAACCTGCAAAGCACTGATCATTTGGACTAGTGCACCTTTGAAAGGATAAACAGCTAACTTTCTTTCCTTTGTATAAGAGAGATTTGGGCATATTTTATTCATGGCATGTTTGTCTTTCACCGCAGGGAAAATATCAATATTGGGCACTTGTTTCTTAAATTTAATATGACATGGGCACTCCAGGGTTTAAAAATCTTTACAATGTTAGTAAGTCATGGACTTCTTTAAGTTTTTTCCACTAAGTTGTTTTGAAAAAGAGGCAAGTCACCGACTTTTGGGTGATTTCTTTTGGGCAGGTCAAAGGTAAAATTTGGTAAATCACTGACCTGGAACATACAGATTTTTTTAACCCCTTGCATTCAAGTAGTATTCTCCATTCAATGAGCAATACTGTCAGATAGATTACCTAAAAGTAGCTAATAACTGTTTAAAATTATGCTCATATTTCATTGATGTGCGCTAAATGTAATTTTGAGTCATATATTTCTCCACAGAAAATGTCCCAGAGGGTTGTCCAACAAACATCTACAAGTCCATCGCTCTCAGTATTCTATCCAGCTTTACCCAAGATCTGTCTGTGGTCAGTGATTCTCACTTCTTTCTTTATATCTAGGAGTTGTTTTAGTCTGATTAAAGCAAATTTGAAATCTCAAACATCCTTTGACAGAGAAAGATCATTGAATTGACAAAGTTTGTTTTGTGACGGAAAAGATACTCTCATTGTTGATACAATTTGCAATTTACATCTGTCACAGAAACAATGTGAATGTCTTTCTCTGGACCTGTCCTTATTGATTATTATCTTTTTATGCTTGATTTTCTAAAACATGGTACCTTTTTATCATAGAACGATGGAATTTATGCCTGAGGCTGATTTTCTTTGCAGGTTTCAAATCCAGAGATAAAGAAGCAAGTTACAGTGCTCAATGAAGTTGTCCTAGGAAACTTCAGGTAATTTATTGTGATTCCTTTATCATGCTAATGATTATGAATAAAATCTTTGATAATTCACCTTATTAGTCTTCTACCAAATGATTATAATAAAAAATTGTCCTCATAAAGGCTTCATGTTGCATAAAGTCGTCAAAAATATTGGATAATCCTGTTATAATTCAAGAAATCTACAAATAGGGTTAAAGGGGCTGTAGCACATTTTCTTATTGAATTAAGAGATCTCACAAAATGGAACAGAACTGTTAACAATTGCAAAACAATCCTATCAATAAATCAATGAATAGAGTTCTAAAACGAATGTTTATGGTTTGGTTAGGTATCAAATTATTTAATGGTGTTATTATAAATGCCAAATTAGAACATGCTACAGTGCTTTTAAAGGCACTGCAGCATGTTTATTGCATATTATGTTGTTTCAAATTTGCCATTTATTATTATCCCCCGCCACGAAGTGGAAGGGGGATATAGGTTTGGGCTCTGTGCGTCCGTCCGTCCGAGATAAAGGGGACAGCTTTTCTCAGAAACCGTTTAAGATAGGGTTACCAAATTTGATGAGTCGCTTGAGGGCATGAATACCTTGATGGAGTTCGAAAATGAGAAGCGTGCAATTATTTTTACAGGTGTTATTGCCCTTGTTCCGTATTTTTGTACTTTGTTCATGGTATCTCCAAAGGGGACAGCTTTTCTCAGAAGCCGTTTAAGATAGGGTTACCAAATTTGATGTGTTGCTTGAAGGCATGATTACCTTGATGGAGTTCGAAAATGAGAAGCGTGCAAATATTTTTTTCGGAGTTATTGCCCTTGTTCCATATTTTTGGACTTTGTTCATGGTATCTCCAAAGAGGACAGCTTTTCTCAGAAACTGTTTAAGATACGGTTACCAAATTTGATGTGTTGCTTGAAGGCATAAATACCTTGATGGAGTTGGAAAATTAAGAAGCGTGCAATTATTGTATCCGGAGTTATTGCCCTTGTTCTAATTTTTGGACTTTGTTCATGGTATCTCCAAAGGGGACAGCTTTTCTCAGAAACCGTTTAAGATAGGGTTACCAAATTTGATGTGTTGCTTGGGGGCACACATACCTTGATGGAATGAAAATGAGTAATGCACAATTATTTCGAATTATTGCCCTTTTTCCAATTTCTTGGCTCTGGCGGGGGATGATGATGACTATGTCTTCTTGTTAAAGTTAATTCAATATATTGGTGCACTAATGGGTAAAACATCTCATTACATCCATATCCATAGAAAACAGCTATCCGTATTCGAAGAAAATGATGTGAAGATATAATAAAGTGACAGTGTTGTGAAACTCTTCAGTTTGAGAGGTAGATTTGTATGTCTCATGAGAATTTGAGAGTTCAGACAGCAAGGTGGTTGACCATTCCATCATTCTACCATATTTAATACTCTATTTTGAGTGTTTAAGTATCGCTACATCAGTCAGATCATTTGTACTACCCTCATTAAAATGGCCGCTGGATGAGAAATGGACTCGCATGGCTTATCAGAACCATGTAAATTCATTTTAGAACTCTTTTTATTAATATGGGAGTATTATTTAGCCATTGGTAACACTTATTTGATTGTTTGTGAGAACATCTTATTTTAGTTAAAAAATTGTGCTACAGTGCCTTTAAATGTTATGATTTATCTAAGATAAACCTCTTATGATCAATCTGTGCAGTGATGAGGAGGAGGACACATCTACAATGCTGTCAGACTGTTACGAGTGTCTGCGCGGTATGCTCCTCTCCCCCGTCAGTCGGCAGTACCTGCTGGAGGGAGGGGCGCAACAAGCTCTCGTAGAGGTACTTGCCTCCAAGAGAACAGGTACGCTCTGCTTTCTTTAAAAAACTTAAAGAACCGGTAAAAGCTCTTTGTTGGGGATATGATGTGGGTCTGAATCTTAATAAAGCTGCTGTCTGATAGAAGTAGTTGAATCTTGATTGAATATTATTATATATAGAATGTAATATTTGTAGATAAATATTGTCAAATCTGTAGATATATGTTCCTATTACCAATACAATATAGATAACAAACAATAAGTCGCTCTGTTAACTGGAGTGTGTCTATCAACTTCCTTGATGGTTGAATGTATTTCAGGACACGAGAAAGCCTGTGATATATTACGTGAACTGTTAAGACGAGAACGTTCCAATGTGTGGAGAAGAAATCCAGGGGATGCCAAGAAGCTTCTTAGAGCTCTTGTTGCAGATTTCAAACTGAAACAGGTAAGTGTTTACTTGTACAATTGTTATCCACTTATTTTCAAATAAAGGTGAAAAGTGATAGGATGGCTTTACATTTAACCCGTGTCAGTGTTAACAGTGGTTTATGCGTGTTTACAAACAAATGTACAATCTGTGATAGTAATGTATGGTCATGTACAAGGCATACATTACATGTCCTGAGGTTACTGGTGATTTATCCCTCGAGTCCTCCTTTTGGGTCTTGTTAGTTTATCCCATAATCAATTAACTTTCATCAGTTGATTTTTGTTGATACTCAGTCAACATCTCTTGATAGAACTGCATGCTCAGTAAACTCGACATCATGCTCAGAGCTCTACCTTTGTGTGTCGCTAATAGATGAGTATAAATATTTTTCTTTCATACATCTCAATGAGGTTAAAGAGGGTACTCAAGTTACGTGGAAAGAAATGATTTGAGAAACCTCTGGCAAAATGAATGACATCTCCATATATCTTAAAGGAAATACAACATTTTGTTCTTTACTTTTCAGGATGCCTCGAAGTTTGAAATAGGAGATACACTGAGCATTGTTCTGTCGACCGTAGAAAAGGTGTGTACTACTCATTGTGACTGAGACAGTGTCATGATAAGTTGATGAGAAATGTTTACTATTGTTCATGATTAGATTAAAAAAAAGGATTTATTTAAGTTTTCTTACAGATGTAATAAATTGGATGACATTCCTGAGTAGCTATTACGAGAATCATAACTCCTTATCAATGATAATAATCTGGGATCGGTAATATAGGCATGAACGAAATATGACTAAACAGTAGGTAAAGGGTTAATGTATGTCCATTCTGTATGGACAGATAGATGAGGAAGAGGAGGAGGAGGGTTGGGTGGACGACCTAGTGGACGAGATCAACAACATCATCAGGAGCAAACTTGGTGAGTACCGTCCTATATAGTCCTCTTTGCCTAGTGTCCAACTTCCCAACACAAGACAGAACTCTTGCCAGTCTCCATAACTGGCTGATTTAAGCTTTGCAGTATTTCCCTAGCTTCTCGGTGCTAAGATAGTGGATCGCTGCACCCGAAATGCAAAGTGGGCTCTGATTTTCCAGCACAGAAACCTTAAAAGAAATACTGCAAGGTGATGAAGACTGGGAAGAGTTATGGCTTGCCTTGCATTGGGAAGTTCGCTAGTGTTATGTCTCCTTTCTTCGTCTGAGAAAGAGTTTTACTTTGGTTCACTGTAGGCAACACTGAGTGTTATCCAGTCTTAAAGCAACATCCAGTGTGTTGTTGGGAGTCACATATACTATGTTATCAGTGGTGTTATTTCATCAAGAAGTAAGGACTTGCCGAAAATTGTCGTGTTGATGATAGTTGATACAGTATAGTGTCGATGTAAAGGTGAAAGTAGTGAGTTCTGATCGAAAACCGGACAATGCATTGTGACTGGCGCACATAAATTAGTCCAACCCCATTTCTGCACATGTTTAAGGATGTTGCTAAATTTTCATTGGAAACAAGTTATTATCATGTATTTGGTGATTATGGATGAATATGCAAGTTTAGTGAAATAATTAGCGGCTCCGACTAAGTCGGAGCTGAAATCAGTTTTTGTGCAGTTTCCATCGCCGCCGCCGCGTTTTGTATTCGCTATAACTTTTTTCCTATTAGGTTTTGAGAAGTCATATACATAACTTCTTACTAATACCCCTGGGGAATTTTTTTGACATGTTCACATTCAAGGTCAAAGGTCAAGGTCACGAGTTCTAAAATCGCTAAAAAATCCTTGTAAACACGATAACTTGAAAAATATTTGTGCTATCAGGCTCTTCTTTGGTGTATATCAACTATGTAGAAAGGCCAAAATTTGAAAAGGTTTTCGCTAACATCCGTCATAGGTCAAGGTCATAGCGAGGTCACAACCTAAGCATGCTTTTGCGAAAATGTCTTATTTCAACTATTAACACTTTAAATCATTACATGATTGTGATACACAATGAAAAGTGATCACTGATTGTGTGACCTTGAATTTAAAAGGTCAAGGTCACGAGATATGGTCATGCTGACCAGTTCTGAAATCACTAAATAACTTCTTTCCAAGGAGGTATCAACACCTCATATTCATAACTTCTTACTTATGCTCCTGGGGAATTATTTTGACATGTTCATATTCAAGGTCAAAGGTCAAGGTCACAAGTTCTGAAATTGCTAAAAAAAATCCTCGTAAACACGATAACTTGAACAATATTTGTGCTATCAGGCTCTTATTTGGTACATATCAACTATAGAGAAAGGCCAAGATTTGAAAAGGTTTTCGCTAACATCCGTCAAAGGTCTAGGTCATAGCGAGGTCACAACCTAAGCATGCTTTTGCGAAAATGTCTTATTTCAACTATTAACACTTTAAATCATTACATGATTGTGATACACAATGAAAAGTGATCACTGATTGTGTGATCTTGAATTTTAAAGGTCAAGGTCACGAGATATGGTCATGCTGACCAGTTCTGAAATCACTAAGTAACTTTTTTCCATGAAGATATTAACACCTCATATAGATAGCTTAATTTCTTTCTTATACACCTGGTGAATGATTTTGACATGTTCACTTTCAAGGTCAAAGGTCAAGGTCATGAGTTCTGAAATCACTACAACAATCCTTGTAAACATGATAACTTCAAACTTTTTTGTGCTATTAGGCTCTTATTTGGTATATATGAACTATGGAGAAAGACCAAGATTTGAAAACATTTTCGCTAAAATCTGTCAAAGGTCAAGGTCGCAGTGAGGTCAAAACTTAAGCATGCTTTTGTGAATATGCCGTATTTTTACTATGAACACTTTGAGTCATTGCATGATTATTATACGCGATGAAAAGTGATCATTGATGGTGTGACCTTGAAGGTCAAAGGTCAAGGTCATGAGATATTGGTTAAGGCCACGTTAATCCTTTGATCAAATTTTGAAAGAAGAAATAGGTTTTAATAACAAACTTGTGAAAAGTGACCCCAGTGATGATTAGTAATAACTCGAATAATGAACAAACTTTTGTTAAAAAGAATTGCCATTTTATTGATGCTGACGAGAAGGCAGAACAGGGAAAGGCGAGACCCTAAGTTTCGGAGGTGCTCTGCTATTGCGGTGTCCCGCAAACGCTCATCTAGTTTGAACCTAAATTTGCATTTTGGTGCATATTAAAGCCAAATAAATAAAATGAAAAACACTAGATGTTACTTTACATCTGACAAATGATTGATTAATTCATGTCCAAAGTATTTCATAACATTTTAAATCACAGTGCATATTCATATTGATTACCAAATATAATTTTACAATAAAAATTATTTTCAACCAATCGCTCTGTTCAGACGACCGACTGCGGGACTGTATGCTGGGCCTGGCCTCGTCCCTGGTTGGCTCACAGGGTGTGATGGTGTTGCTGCCGCCCTACACGTACGACCTGAAGTTGCTGCTGCTCCTCACCCACATGGCGTGTATTGAGATCCGCATGGTGCTCGAGGACGGTAGACTGGAACAGGTCAGTGCAGTGATAACTTCATATTCTCATTATCTGCACTCACCACTCACTGGCTCTAGAGAACTAGAATTGTTTGTACAAGGACAGAATCATGACTTGTAAATTTGGGGCCACATTCTCAAAATCAACATATTTCTAGGGATTGGAGCATGGAACAGGTGAGAGGAACACTTCCAAATGCTAGTACTCCGATCTGTATGGAATAGTCATTCATCAGCACATCAAGGGCTGAAGTATATTTCTTCAGAGAAGATTTCTTACCAAAAATGCATGGGGTTGATATCTTTGTCGAACAAAATGAGAGGAGCTCTAGCACTTGTATTTTCTTTTTGTAGTTTCAGAAGTTGTCAGAGGGATAAATATGTACATGCTATGTCCAGCTAAAAAAGGATTCTTCCCATTTTGATGCTGATCAAGTCATATCTTCAAAAAGGGCATAGAAGGGTCATAACTTCCATAGAGTTTGATCAAATAATCTCTTCCCACTTGCGGAAGGTTCTTTTTCATCAAGCCATCTCTTCTTCTGTAGTGAGGGATTAATGAAATTGTTAACATTTTATCAAACTAATGAATAAATGATCAGCAACATAGTTAACATTTATTAGACTACCGGTAATGACTTAAAATCTCCTTTGTCAGGTACAAAAGAAGTCTGGTGTGGTGTGTGCATGTTACGGGATCATTGAGAACATCATCGGTCACATGACTACGGGGATGTCGATGGGTCTCAACAAGAAGCAGGTGGTCCAGCTACACTCGGCCATGATGGGAGCCTTCAACAGTGTCATCTTCTTCCTCTCTCAGGTGGAACACCAGCAGATTACAATGGTAGGCAGATAAGACAGGAAGAATTGAATATTCAAAGTATGTAATTGCATAGTGGAAGAACCATGGCATTATATTAACCCTTAACATGCGGGCGACGGAATAATCCGGGCGGGCTATAAGCGATTCGTAGGTACTCCAGTACGGATCCCGGATCGCTTACTTAGACGAATTCACGCCTGTCTATGTACTGGGCTAGCCTCCATACCGGGTCCCGAGTCGATTGTTTCCGCGACTCGCTGCATGAGAATGGCTGTATTTATGCCTCGCAGCCCGCAATGAGAATAAAACTTTCTTCAGTGTCTGGTCAGAACGTCCAGCAAAATTCACACCAATTTGCGTGTGCATTGTTGACCCGTAACGCATCGATAATTAGCTTTACAAAAGGCCAATTTTGTCCTGCTTCGCTCCGATGGCTACACTGCCCGGCGGCTAATTAGCACCTAAGTGTCTGCACTGCCCCGGGGTGAGATAGGCCCGTACAGGCTTATCTGTCTCGCATCCCGCCACATGGGCAGATAGCCTATGCTTATCTGTCTCGCATCTCGCCACATGGGCAGATAGCTTCTAATTACGGGAAGATATTGCGATAAGCTACCTTTCTCTCGCACTTCGTATCATATGAACCAATTGGTTGTTTTCATTTTTTTTTATACCAAAATAAAGAGGAAAGAATGGCCTTTATTCCCATATAAAAATCGCAATTGCGCTAACATAACTGAAAATACAGCAATCGCACAGAGATAGCCGACTTTCGCACTTTTGAATTTTGATACATGTGGCGCATTTACCCCAACATGCCTCGGCGCTCTATTTCTAAGAAACTACTTGGGATATTTTCATAATTTTTTTATCAGTATATAGATAAAAGAATTGTCTTCAATTCCATATAAAATACGTGTATTTTCGGCAATAACTTTTGATGCGCCAGGTGTCGCGCAGAAGGTGATATTCGGCTTTGAATAAGTGGCGCTCTTAGCATATACCATCATTACGGGCTTTATAACTTGTGAACCGCAAGTCCGATTTTTATAATTTTTACATCATTGTAAAGAGAAAAACATTGTCTTCAATTCCATGTATAATGCACATGTTTTCGGGAAGAACTCTGCATGCGCAAAGCGCCGCGCCAAAAGGTATAATTTTCGCACTTCATAACTTTTGAACCGCAAGTCCGATTTTTATAATTTTTACATCATTGTAAAGAGAAAAACATTGTCTTTAATTCCAGATATAATGCGCATGTTTTTGGGAAGAACTATGCATGCGCGAAGAGCCGCAATATTGATGTACGCATAAGTGAAGAAGTATGATAATATATAACTAAAATACTGTTCTTTTGATACGCAAATATAGAGCTTTATAAACGATGAACAACTGTCATGACGGAATTTTGTTTCCAGTTTTGGAAAAAAAATTATAACATAAAAGTGAAAATATATTTGAGTACGGGACCCGCCGCTCGGGGAAAAGCCTTTTCGTGGGAATATTTTCTCAGGAAAATATTTCACTTTTCGGAGTTTCTAAAAATGCGTGAACATTTTTGTTACTGATGCCATTTGCGAAAGGTTTTTATTTCTAAAATTCAAATGCGAGGGCGCACCTTTCCAAACCATTTGAATTGAATTTATTATTTTATCTTTTACATTATTGAATAAAAGACGTTTCATTCAATAAGATTTGAAGAATTATTTATATGTGTAGCGGACTGAACTGAGCAGATGGAGAATTTGATTCCTCACCACTTTTATTACCAAAGTTCTTTTGTATCACAATTACTTTTTTAGGTATTAGTTTTTTCGTGAGCAGGGGAATTTCCGACGGGATTCGCCATGACATAATGAGAAAAAATTCCCATGAACATGGGCGTGGTCCGTCATCTTCGGGACCGACCCACAAGTATAAATATCTACCGGGGGGTGCGCGGACCCCCCCGCTTTTGGTCGCCACCCCCCAAACTTTTTGTGCAAATTATTATTTTTTTTCTACTTTGAAATAAAGGTTCGTGTCATTCCGAGGTATGAAGGTTTCTGCTATATATGTCGAGAGGGCATGGGAACCCATTCCCAATAGAATCCGGGGTTCGTCCCATAGGATTGTTCCTCGGAGTCTCTCGTTCTCAAAAGAGAACATGGGAAACCTGTCCCGCGATTGAATCCGGGGTCCGCCGCGGAAGACGGGGACGGGAATTCCCGGAGAGCATGGGAGTATGCTCCCATGGGTCCGGGCTCCGCCTCGAGAGACCGCTCCTTGGATGCTCTGCTTCTCGAAAAGAGAAGTCATTCGGCAACTGACAACCCGAGCTTCCCTGACATAGTAGTTTATTTTCCGGGCCTCGCGCCCGGTGCTACACGTCGCCGAGGAAATCAGAAAATGGTCCGTTTGACATATGCGTCGGAAAAATCGGCGCGATGTCAGAAGCCGTCGGCGCTTGCGGCGCAGTCGTCCTAGATGCGCCGGGAGGTTCTGAAACTGGCAAATGAACGTCCATGAAGCTCACATTCATTATCTCTGTATGTTTATTGTCTCTAATCACATGTTATATGTTGCATACATCTAACGCATTTTCAATCATTTACAGGTTGAAGCAGAATGCTGCGCGGACGTGGACGCAAGGCCCTGCGACGGCCTAGGACGTTGCATACTAGGACACGCAGCTTTGAAGCCGTTTCAAGCGACGACGACTTCATCAACGAGATCCATGCTGATGAAGCCTCTGATATGGAGTCAACTGACAGTGATGGTAGCAGTGGTTTAGACAGTGATGATGCATATGATCGGGACACTGTAATAGATAGTGAACATGGTGACACAGATGCTCTGAGTGATATAGAGACAGAGATTGCCAGAAAGATTCTAGCCGCCGGTAATTCCACCGAAGAAGACTTTAGTGGTTTTGAGGAGGAGTTTGCCGAAATACCACAATATAATCATGATAATTCACAGACGTTTGATGAGTGGGTGGATGGTCCGCGGCCACGTGTAAACTTGCCTTTCACTGGTCAAACTGGGTTGCGCCAGTTCATAGAACTTCCTGAGAACCCTGAACCTATTGACTTTTTCAATTTGTTTATACATAATGATGACTATGAGGATATGGCAACGGAAACCAATAGATATTTCAAACAAGCAATGGAGGACAAAATTCTAAGACCCCGTTCAAGAATGCAACAGTGGCAAGACACTAATGCAGAAGAGATGAAGGTATTTGTAGCCATGACAATTGCCATGTCATTGGTTGTGCAGAGAAACTTTGCTGATTACTGGTCAACAAGTGATGTTACCTCAACGCCTTTCTTCGCCAAGTGCATGCCCCGAGACAGGTTTTGGCTTCTTATAACCTACCTACACTTGGCTGACAACAGGAGGATGCCGGGCCGTAACCCCCCGTGCTTTTCACCAATAAATAAATTGGGACACTTGTATAACCGGATAGTTCACCGTTTTTCAAGAGTGTATAAACCGCATCAAAACATTTCAGTCGACGAGGGCATGGTGCCCTGGAAAGGTAACTTATCTTTCAAAGTTTATCTTCCCGACAAGCCTAAGAAGTATGGGATAAAGGCTTTCATGTTGTGTGACTCGCACAACGGATACGTTTGCAAGTTCAAACTCTACACTGGAAAAACGAATGAACCGGTTTCTGAAGGTGGCAAAACTTATGATGTAGTCATGGACTTGGTGAACGACTACGTTGGACAGGGGCATCACATCTTTATGGACAACTACTATTCGTCCACAAATCTGTACATAAATTTGTGGGAGCGGGGAATAGGTGCCACGGGGACGTTGAGAGCCAATCGAAAGGGACTTCCTGATTCAGTCAAGAAACCTAAAAAGAAAGCCAAGCAAGGGGACATGACAGTTTCTCACAACCATGGCCTACTCGTTCTTCGCTACGAAGATAGAAAATCAGTGCTTCTCATGTCTACTGTTGAAGATACACAACTTGAACAAACAGGGAAGAAGAAGCGGGCAACAGGGGAACCAGTTCTCAAGCCGCGCATTGTAACAACGTACAACAAGTACATGGGAGGTGTTGATCGGGCCGACCAGATGTTGTCGTACACGCCGTTCCGAGTGAAGACCCTGAAGTGGTGGAAACGGGTTTGGTTTCACGTTCTCAACGTTGCCATGTTGAACTCTTACATCGTTTATAAAGAATACAGCAAAGATAAACCTCTAAAAACAAGTCGGGAATACAGGAAGGCTTTGGCGCAACATATAGTAACATTTGCGGACAAGGAACAAGTTCCATCACTTTGCAGACGTCCCCGTGGTCGGCCGAGCACGAGCGACGAGAGTGTCACTCGTCTTCATGGACGTCACTTTCCGACGAAGATTGAGCCTGTCGGAAGGAAGAAAAACGTCACAAGGATGTGTGTGGTATGCTCTAAGGCAAAACGCGCCGTCCTCGCAAAACAGATTGAAGAAGGCAATGGGCCAGCAAGGAAGAAAAAACGAGTAGGCAGAGAGTCTTCTTATGAATGTACAGATTGTAATGTTTCTCTGTGCGCCGCACCATGCTTCAAACTGTACCACACCGCCACTGACTATTCCAGGGCTTACATCACTGCCACGGAAAAAGAAAGAAATGAAGAAGGGAATGAAGAAGAAGAAAATTGAAAGTAAAGAGAGCCGAAGTGTGGACAACCAGTATATACACATTATATACATACCTTGTTAGGTCCCTAAAATTGTTCTGCGCACAACCGCAGGTAAATATTGTGTATATTTGTACGTAAATGCATTGTAATTTCATTGTAATACATGTCATTGCAAATAAAATATTTTTTATTTTATCAAAGAGACAGAGAAAGTGAATGCGAGCTTTCATTGGAAGTTCAGCCAGAACCGCATCATAAAAAACACCCATAAATGCTGAACCGGGTGGCCGATTTTCATAAAACTTACATGGGGTAAAGAGGAAAGATTCGGCTTTGATTCAATATAAAATTTATACATGCGCACGAAAAACTAAAGTTGCGGCACGTGCCCCGATATGCGCGATAGTCAAAAAGTTGCCTCAAAGTACCGAGGGTACCTTCATTTGGCCCGCTATAGCTTCCGAACGAAGTTGCGCATTTTTTTTCTTTTTACATCATCGTAAAGAGCAATAAATTGTCTTCAATTCCATGTATCATATGTATATGCGCAGCAAAAAATAAACATGCGGCAAATGATGCGCCAGATGTCGCAAAAAGTTAGTTTTTCAAAAATGAATTTTCTAAGTACTGGGGGTGCCTTCCTTACGCTCTTCATATATTGCGAACCATTTGACGTATTCCAATAATTTTTATATCATTGTAAAGAGGAATAAATTGTCTTCAAGTACATACGTGTTTCGCATGCGCGCGAAATAATTTACGATTTTATAAAGCTGGAAATAAAGACAAACTTTACACCGCGCAACATGTATTGCGTTCGCCGCGGTGATTAGTGTATGCTGTGCTCATTAGTACCCATTAGTTCCACGCGCGCTCGGCTCTGGCACCCTCGAGGAGGTCTCGAGGAGGTAACGGTACTGTAATTAGCACAGTCCCGGGGGGACCAAGCAGTGCCAGTAACTTGGTGCGCGTCGGGACCATTCACGTGGTACTGTCGGGGTAGCGTCACTCTCCTTTGGTTGGTTATATTTTCTGAACCATAAGTCGTATTCTAATAATTTTTACGTCATTGTAAAGAGGAATAAACTATCTACAAGCACATATAAATTTCGCAATATGCGCGCTCAGGAGTTTTGATTTCATGAAGCTGGAAATAAAGACAAACTTTAGATGACAATAGAATTATAACCATAGGTCGCATTCTAATATTTTTTATATCATTGTAAAGACAAACATCTGGTCTTCAAGTCCATAAAAAAAATTCAGTAGCGCGCTCCAAATTCATGATGTTATAAGGCCCGAATTAAAGACAATCTTTACAAAGTAATAGAAAAGTAAAGAAAAATCGTAAAAAAATAATTCAAAGATGCGGGTATGAAGCAACCATTTGTGTACGGGTGCCGCGACTTGAATTTGTATTCAACGCCCGTATATAGGCCGTATTCGCCATGTAGATGCGGTATCTTTTGTAAAAACGGTACCGGAATCGCCGCCTGTAAATTCCGCCAGCAGAGCTAGTTAGTGCCTAAGCTCAAACTACTGCTGCGAGCTGCGAGCCTGTAAATTCCGCCACAGGGGCTAAAAATGGTAAAATATATATACGCAACGTAAGGGTTAAGATCTAGTACACAGCTGTCATGTTCTTTCCCTTATGTTTGACATTACATCCAATGACACCTTTGTTAGCTTGGACTTTGTAAAGGAGTGTCTTTGAGATCCAACTGGACACAATCCTGATGGCAATGTTGTGTTATATTTCCAGGATAGATCCTCTCTGTTGGTCACTGCTTCAGTACGAGTCCTTGGAGCATGGCTGGCTGAGGAGACGTCTGCGCTGAAGGACGAGACCTACAAACTACTACCCTTTCTAGTACAAGTCTGGTATGATGCCTGTTACTTCTTCTTGCCGTGATGTTTTCATTCACTAGCTTAACTGTTATGAATGATTAAATAGTTTAAATAAACAATAATGTTGACATGCTCATCTGTTTCTCAGTTGACCACATTTTCAGTGATATTTAGCAACAATGGGCACAGGTTGATGGATGAGAATCTGAGAATTTGAATGGTTGATCCTGGCACCACATGGGTTGTAAAAGCCTTGTAGCATCACCTTGGGCATGAGACTTTGTCAAAATATGCATCAGTTCACCAACAAGTATAGTTAAAGAGCCATCACGGATGTTGATGAAAATATAATTTTTTTTTCCAAAAATCCATCTCCGTGAAATAAATACACTTAATTTTCCCCTAATTTTTCCAACTTAAAATAAGCCGAGAAATTGCATTAATTAGTAAAGGTGTTTTCCAGTCTAAATATAGATCCAGTCTATTATTTTCAAGCGCAAAGCATTATGGTCTAGCTCACACACAGTAAACAAAGACACGAAAGAATAACACAAAATATGAGCAATGAAAGATATCAAAATATTTTTTTTTTGGCGGGGATTTATTTACTATTTCATTTAATTATGTATTTGCTACAGATATTGGAATAATTGTTTTACCCAACTAGGTATTTTTCTTGAATTTTATAATTAATGAGAGTAAAAAAAATTCATAATTTGCTGGTCTTATCTCAATAAAAAGAACATTAAACAGGAAATAATTTGTATATTCTCAGGACATTTAGAAACATTGTTTGTAAAGCAATCGTCACATTCAGTAATGTGTGACAAGGGTAACTTGCAAGAGAGACACGTGAAGCACGTGCAGCATATGGGTTGTTATGGCGACTTGCGCTAGAGACGAGCCTTCACGCTTGGAAGCGCTTGCTGTTTGTGTAGTACGTATTACGCAAAAAAGGGGATTCTGTTTATATATGTCAGATACCCTTAGCGCGCGCTAGTCGAAATGGTACTTATCTTTGAAACCAAATTGCAATACATTGTCGTGATAGGAAAATTATTTAACATATGCCATGTTGTAGATAAAAGATTTCTCTGGCGAATGACGTTATAAGTATATTTTCCAAAAAATTGAAATACTAACATCCGTGATGGCTCTTTAAGTAGCTGGTAAGGCTATGTGAATGAACTTTCTAGCAACTTTCCTTCAGGCTTTGGTTGTGTAATCCTAGTGGAGCTCTGAAAATACAAGATTAAATGAGCAGTAGTTCGCTGCACAAAACACCCATAACATTGAGGTTTCCTTTGTGCCGTCATTTAACATTGCACAAAGGTTACCTTAGGGGTTTAAGGTCACCTTAGAGCTTTGTGCAACAGCATCCACAGTAACAATGAAGGTAGTGCCTTGAGAAGAAGTTTCAGCTAAAATTAGTGGACAATATATATGGTGTTTGTTCTGCAATACACTCAGAATATAAGAGTCATTATCATATATAAGACTATTTTGTTAGGAATTAGTAGGTGGAGATTTGTGATATGTTGTATTCTGTCAAACCTTAATTACGTGTTTGTTCTTTTTTTAGTCGAGACCATATCATACCCGACATGGAGGACATGTGTAGTGTATCGCAACTGAAGATACACGACAGTGATCAAAGCTGTGGAGAGACCAGCAATAAACTTGATACTCCTCCCAAAACAGGGGAAGGAGAGGGGAGTCAGGATAAAGAAGTGGAGGGTGTTGCTATGAACACGAGTAGTGAAACGTCACCGACATCTGGCGGGCCACAGAAAGGTGGAAAACACAAGAAGAAAAATAAAAAGCGGAAAGGAAACAGTAAATGTGATTCACATGCAGAGTGTACTTCAGAAGGGAGCTCTGTTGGAACTTCTAATGACTCTGGAAATCCAGACAGAGATGGTTCAAGAGAATCAGCAGAAGAGATCGTGAAGGACGCTTCATCAAACTGTGATTCAAATTCTTCAGAAAAAGTGATGTCTGGAGAAAGTGTTGTTCAGGATTCTTTTAACTCTGATAAACATGATAAAGATAATTCCAGAGAACAGACCGAAATGGACACTACTTCAAACTGTGATTCAAATACATCTGAGAAACTGAAAAACATTTCAGACACAAATATAAACTGTGATGATAGTTCTTCAGTGACAAAGGATTCAATAACTGAACCACATGATTTAACTGATGCACATGTATCCAAAGAGGATTCAACACAAACCAAAGAGACAGAAGTCACAAAGAGTGCAACTAAGTCTGTAAGCTTCAATGTTGAAGAAACAGACAAAGACTCCTCTAAAGAATCAGGTGACAATGGTGATGCCAGTAAACTTGTCACCTTGAATGAAGAGAAGGAGGAAGCTAGTGATCCTCAAACCGTGACTGGGTCGAGGGGAGATGTGGACCTAGTGAAGTTCCTCCTACCGGCCATGTGTCACCTGACATCAGAGGAGAAGCCCAGGGAGATCCTGGTGAAAGAGAACATGCCTGGGCTTCTGGTGCAGTACTTCCAGAAACAGATGGGGGCGTATCTACAGCACAAGGCACTGGATCTCAGGGTAGGTTGAATGTGGATCTTGTGTTGGGTGGGTTATCGGGGACAGTTGATAATGGTAGAGTCAGGTGCAGTACTTCAAGAAAGAGATGCAGTGAAACAGAACTATTCTTTCTGTGTTCAATCCATGATTGACAGGGGTTTGAGAGGAAATAGATGGACTTCATTAACTGTATATTGTGCACTGATTATTGCAAAAGGATGATAAGTGGTCAATCTTTGTATGTTACTAGTGTTCTGATGTGACATTTATACCTTTCAGGAGACAGACTCAATGTAACGTTTCCATTGACTCCATATTGTATTATAAAAATTATATTGCTGGATAAAAACTGAGAGTTTGAAGGGTGATTCCCTGCCCCACACTGAGACATGAGTTGAGAGGCTCGTGGTGTCACCTTGGGCAAGGGACTTTATTCGAATTGTGCCTCTGTTCACTCAGCAGTACACTTGAGTACCTGGTTTGGAAGTGAATGCAATGTGACAGATAACCTTCAAGCACCTTAATTGGTAGCTCAGGTTGCGTACTCCCAAGAGGAGCTGAGAATGAAAATGGAATGATATTGGTCCTTACACCAGGGTAATAATGTGTGCAGCGCTTTGAGCATGGCCCTTTGTGTTGTGGATTTAGCGCCATATAAGTATCCTCATTATTACTATTATTATTATGCAGTTGACATGTGGTGTTGTATTACAGGACTCCTTGGCAAGTCTCTGTGGTATCTTCCTCAACCTTGTGGTGACGGAACCGAACTATGTGTCTTCTAACCTCAGCTTCAAACAGCTCCTCAATAGTCTCCTCTCGTACCTCTCTCAAACAGGTAGGTGCACACTCACAGCCACTTTCAATATATGTAATAACATGCTCAAGAAATTGTTATGAAACTGTAAATGAAAACAAATCATGAACCTCCAGATTATCAAAGATGATACAAATCTATTTTAAGAAGGAAGATTCATTAAAACAATTTTGAAAATTGTGTATGTTTTACAGCCCGAGACCCGGACCTGTTAGTGCTGACAGCAAACATTGTCACTGTGGGTCTGATGCTTCTCCGCCACCAGTGCAGCAGAACAGGTTAGAGTTACTTGCCCTTAGTTCCAATAGACACAGTCAGGCAGCAAATATTCCCTCTTCAATTTCTATGGTTTTGGGGCTGACTATGAGTGCATTTTCATTGATTGTCTTAAACCCTTAATATTAAAATTCTACCTTTGTTAAGGATATATATTTATCACATCATGCCTGTTAATCTAGAAAAAATAAAGAAACGTTGCAATGAAGTCCTCCTTCAAATGTTAAATTTTGACATTTGACTCCAAGATACAAGCAATATACAACAATCCTATATTTCAGACATATCAAGTGAACAACGGGATGAGTTTCTAGCGGGCTGTATCAGCTTCCTGAGCAAGGCGCACTGTCGAGTGAAGAGGAAACCACCCATGCTGGCGGTGTCCGAGTCGTACAAGGCAGTGTGGGAGGACATCTCGGAGCTCTGGTACCTCTCTATGCAAGGTGGGTACTTGATGAAGGGATTCACTCTTTATCTCTCTACCTACAGGTCTTGGAATATTCTGAGATAGCTTACTTTTGACCAGTGCTGAATTCCAGTCCCCGTATTCTTGAAACTTTCGTGGCCTTACGAATTCTTAACTTTGATTGTAACCCATGTGTTAAAATAGGTTTGTTTGTAGGGCTATAAACGTTTCGAATATTAATATTATTTCAATAAAGTTGTCACTCAGAATGTTTATTGTATTAATTGAATCAGCAGTATAATATGCTAACAAAAGGAACGTGGGTTTGGGCAGGAGCTAATGCTTGACACATCAGAAATATTACTATATTAGCAGATAAATGCTTTAAATTAGTGTATGCGGTTAAAGACTTAAACCTGCACTGATTCTCTCTGAAGGTCTGGGAGCCCTTGTCCCTCTTTATCCGGATCTAGCCCGACTGGTGATGAAGTCTGGATGGGTTCCTTCCATTATGAGAACACTCCTTGAAGTGCAAGGTGAGGCCCAGATACTTTCTCTCTTTATACTTACCTTGCAGTACATGTAAGTATAATTTGATCTTCACGCATCAATGTAGCTTAGATGGCAGATTGTCAGCTTATCACCCGGAAGTTTGTAAGTACATTCCTCGCTGAGTGACAGTCATACAATAGATTTTAAATTTGGGAGTTGTTGTTTCCTTGCTGAGTGCTTAGCAGTTTGAGGAAAGAATAACGTTTGGATCGGCGCTACTCTAAGGTTGCCAAATGTACAAAACAAATTCCCAATGTGCAAAGAATGGAACGGAAATGAATTATTCTAATTATTGGATAATGATGTGAAAATGAGAATTTCAGAGTCAAAACTCATTTTCATATTACATTTAGCTAATACATTACCACAGTCATACCAACTTACCACCTGCAGTACGTGTTATGGAAACCCTTAGATTCATACAATTTTTAACAACAAATCCTGCAGTGAGAATCTCTACCCATGACTGTAACAAACCAATGTGACTCTTTTCCTTATTTTGAGATCAAGTATTTAAAATGAAAGGTACATGACAACTGACAAGTATTGTAAGAATCACATCACAGTAAGTCATGTCTGTGTTGCAGGTGCTGGAGTAGACTCCGACTCACAGTCGGCCATCATCTCCCTGCTCACCACCCTCGCTCTCAACGATATGTCCGCTAAACGAGTCATCAGAGAGAAGCGAGGCATGGAGCTTGCACAGTGAGTATACAAACCAGACACTTTCTAAATGATATTATACCAGCCTATGATGATGTCTTGTGTAGGCGTATCAAGGAATTTTCAGGGGGCTGGGGGCCGCAACTTAAACTGATTTTACTTGGCATGGTCACTCATGATATCATCTCTATGTATGTGTTGATGATTTTAGCCATAGAGGCAAGGCTCAATATTCTAAGTCTTGAGTTTAACAAATACGAACAAAATATACTCTTATGTATTCAGGTAAAAAGTTTTAGTAATTTGTGTTGTGTTTTCTTGTATTTCAGAATGTACATATGTGATGACCTAAAGAATGCACTGACCACATCGTGAGGTTACAAGAATCATCTTCATATTGAGCAAAGAGAAAAACTGGAAATATGACTTGTCTTGTTGTCAATAAACTTATTCTTCACTCACTACAAGTTCTCTTGATTGAAATTGAATCCCTCTTGATCGACCAATAGGCATTTGGAAGACTTTACATTACAAGATGACATGTACCTGTACCTCAATTTGTTTACACATCATTTGGCAAACATCACCCTTATTGTAGAAACTGAATTGCCCAAAGCCTACATGACAGCAACCTCGGTTACCCATGGTTTTATATATGCTCCGTTACTCTCCACTATATCACCCATGGGAAACCTTATCAGGGGAATCAAATTACCCGCACTTGGCCAGCGTGACGAAGTCAATAACCAAAGAAAATGCTCAATGGGATAAGACGGAAATGGCCAAGGGAGATAACCGGTGACAGATGGCTAACACAATGACCTCGCTTGCTTTGAAACGAAGTGATATGAATTGTCATTGGCTCGCAGGTCCAAGCTGCGTAGCAGTTTCATTGGCTCACGCCGGCCAAGGGAGGGTAATTTGAGAACAGATTCCCCTGATAAGGTTTCCCATGGGTGATATAGTGGAGAGTAACGAAGCATATATAAAACCATGGGTAACCGAGGATGACATTGCAGCAAAGATGTAAATGTAAACTTTGAAATTCTAAATCTTATGTTGGATTGTCATCATTGAAATGTAATCATGACAAAGATGTCTGTTAATATAATACAGTAAAATCACTTGTAATTCGGCACTTCATCTCTCCTAGTAGTATATTAGATTGGTGCAAAGTTTGAAAAGAATCCGATGAGTAGTTGTTGTGCAATTGGTCAGACAAATTTAGATCTTTAGGAGAGTCTTCCCGCTCATGAGCAAATACTCTTCCATGCACTTCAAACTTAGGATAGGATTGATGAAATAACAACCAATTCGTAAAATATCATTTTAATAAAATATATATTTTGTGACATTGATAATCATGCATGTGGTGAAAATTACAACCAAATTGATATAATGTACAACTAATTACAACACTATGGCAAAAGCCAATCTTGTGTGACTAAATAAAATTGTTTTTAAAATCACTAAAAGAGATGAAAATAAACCTGGGTGTATATATGATTACTTTCTCCCTTTCACAATTGTTATCTTATGACACACTTGAAAACATGAACATCAAAATCAACAGCTGACCCTGTTTAATGCCATTATTAGTCGAAACCAAAACTGGAGATAATCACATTGTCCACTCTCAGTTAATGAAGAAAGGAGTGTTTTAAAACATTAATCCATATTTGTGAATATCCAAGGTTTATCTGATTTAGATTCTATTCGACCTAACCAGATGAACAATGTGGAGATGATAAATGGTGCATTTTTAGGAGAACGAGACTGGAAGATTTCCTTTTCTCCTATGTGAGCTTCATCTGATCACAGTGAGTGAGGAGTTCATCTATCAAGGAGGAATGTCCAGTATCAGTTGGAGGTCGGAGGGTTGTTGAGCCAGTATCTGATGATGTTCTTCTCCTGCATGCGAGCTGCCTTCACTTCCTCGGGGTCCCCAGGGTTACTGGCGCGGAGGTCGAGATGGTGTGCTCCGTCTTTGATCTGGATAGCGATGAGGCTATCTGAGATGGAGTTGAGTACTCCCGCGCTTGACCATGGGTCTAGGAGACCGTTACTGCAAATGTAATAAAAGATCAACATTAAATTATCGTGAGGAGTGATTGGGGCAGATAGTGATGAGGCTATCTGAGATGGAGTTGAGTACTCCCGAGCTTGACCATGGGTCTAGGAGACCGTTACTGCAAATTTGATAAAAGATCGACATTGAATTATTGTGAGGAGTGATTGGAGCACATAAGATTTGGGCAGTTACTACCTAATGGGGAAGCTGAACAGACTATCGCTGCTAATCAAGATTATTTGACATGAATAATGACTATAAAAGACTGAGTCCATGGATTATCACATTGTTTCAATATAATAATTGAGAGAGATGAGTGCACTATGCAGTACCCGGCTATCCTGGCACAGGAAAGTTTAGGAAATGCAGCAAGGGTTAAATATGCCAGTGATGGAAGCTGGTGCATGTTATAACTTTAGAGGAAGTTGTACTAGACCTTGGACCAAGGAAGTTTTTTGTGTGGAACATTTTAAAAATAATTCTCAGCTGATCTTGAATGTAAACATATTTCTAACCAATGGGTGAATTGGTCTCTTTTGCTGTTCTCAATGACATAGGGGCCTAGATGTAGTTAGTTTCTGCTCGTGTACCGGTATCTGTTTCTATTACAATAAGAAATGTACCTGAAAATAATGTTGCTTGCAGATTTGATATCCTTCCCTCCGTAAACTGTGGAGATCCAGTTCACTCTTGGTCTGATTTTGTAGGTTGAGTAACAATTCAGCTGGTAATTATCAGGGTTCCAGGGGGCTGGTTCAAACATGGAGGAGTTGTCTGTACAACTAGGCATCACCATCTCCGTACACGACTGGAATAGATGACCAGAACTGGTGTTTGAAGAGTGCCTCATAATACATCCACAAATTACTAAATGCATTTCAAGTATGAGATCAAGCTCCTTGGAGATATCGTTTTGACAGTAGATTTTGCATGTTGCCCTTTCACCGTCACCCATCACAATGCTATGCTGCCAATGATCCAATGACATTTTAATGCCATGACGTCATAAACATTATGACATCACAGTTATATGACATCACCACACTAGAAGTCAATGAAATGGTGTGTTTATAGATGGGCATTGATCATTGAAAGTATTGAATGAGTTTGGATCAGAAGACATGAGAGCGATTCTATATGCATGTAATAGAAACAAATAAAACAAGGGAAAGGAATCTGACAATATTGCCTAAAAAGCAATTGATGCTTATTAATCCCAGATAGTTTTCTTTTGCTTTGCCGAGGCCAAATAAAAATGTTTTGCACATTTTGATTTGATTTGATAAGTACACATGCATTCATTTTGTCATGATAATCAAAATAAGTCGACAGGTCAGGTTAAATTTTAGGCTTGATGAAAGACAAGGAAGTTTATATATTGGACTCTGCAGGTGATGTATCAATGATATTTAAAAAGGTAGATGTTAGGCACCAGTTTCATTCATGATGAATAATTAATAATAAATATAAGAAATAAACCATGTCACTTAAATGTATAATCATCATCAGTCTGTCATAAATGTAATGACCAAAGTATACAGCTTGTTATAGAAATAAACATGAGCAGACTATACAATGTTAGTAGCCCACCTGGTAGTTCCAGCCTGCGTCACCAAGGTTACCGGTCGCCTCCTGTGAGGTATTGAGACATGCTGTGTCCCCGGTGTAGTTGAAGTAGATGTTGAGAGCCTTGTAGAGTCCGGTGATCAGCTCCTTGTCTTCCAGCTTCGTCTCCAGGGGGGAACACACAGCCTGGGGGGCACATGTACACATTAGTTCTACTACTAATTATCTCATACCTAACCGTTCTCAGTAACAAATTTACAGGAGGAAAAATAGAGCCATTGCCTGAGGTGCACACGTACTATTTTATAGTTCCTGATTCATTTATGCCAAATATTGTGTTCCAAATAAATATTTAATGGCACTGAAGCTTATGGTTTGAAAAAACTAGCCCTTCTAAAACTATGACAGACTCTGCATTTTGATAAGATAAGATAAGATTATATTTATTGTCCCAAAAGGGAAATTTGTTGTGTATAATTACAATTCTCGAGCATACAAAACATACAAATATCATTCAAAACAATACATATTTACACAGTTAATAGAGACTAGAATATGCTATACATGAAAGTGTTTATCGTGCAACATTGCACTTATCAGAATTTATTTCTCTAATGCAAGGAATGAATGATTGGCGAAACCTGTTTGTTCTAAAAGTCGGCATTCGCAGTCTACGTCCAGAAGGTAGTATTGAATATTCCGAAAAAAGAGGATACGTAGAATCACCTAAAATTTTGTTTGCTTTTTAGCTCATCAGGCCTGAAAGGTCTGATTGGCTTATGGCATGGGATGACATCCGTCCATCCATCCGTCAGTCCGTCCGTCCGTCTGTAAACTTTTCACTTTTTCGACTTCTTCTCCAGAACCAATGACTCTAGAGAGATGACATGTTATGTACAGACTCCTTGGCCAATGGGGATTCTAAATTGTAGATTTGGTGACCCTGTGACCCCAAATAAGGGCCCCAGGGGTCATAACCTTAAAAGCTATTTTCATCTTCTTCTCCAGAACCAATGACTCCAGAGAGCTGAAATTTTATGTACAGACTCCTTGGCCAATGGGGATTCTAAATTGTGGATTTGGTGACCCTGTGACCCCAAATAAGGGCCACAGGGGTCATTACCTAAAAAGCTATTTTCATCTTCTTCTTCAGTCCCAATGAACATAGAGAGCTGAAATTTTATGAACAGACTTCTTGACTGACGGGGATTCTAAATTGTAGATTTGGTAACCCTGTGACCCCAAAAAAGGGGCAAAGGGGTCACAACCTAAAAAGCATTTTTCATCTTTTTCTCCATTCCCAAAAGCTCTAGAAAGCTGAAATGTTATGTACATACTCTTTGGCCAATGGGGATTCTAAATTGTAGATTTGGTGATCTTGTGACCCCAAATATGGATCACAGGGGTAACCACTTAAAACAGCTGTTTTAATGAGCTGTGAAGATAATGAGATTTTATGTGCACTTCATATGTCATCTTAAGAGTAATACTACATTATGGACATGTTTGATGTAATCAATGTGAAATAAGAACTGTTGAATAGCCTGTGAACTGAATATTGTGACAGATGCATAGGGGAAAATTTAAAAAGGGTTAAGAAATGTTTTATTTTACATTAGATATGTGAACTAAATATGACTGGTGATGAAGTAAGATAAGACTATTAAAACTAGCTACATGAGTTTGTGATACCACATCTTCTTTTCCAATAAAGAAAAATAAATATAGATGGGGAAAACAACTTTTAAAATATATAATTTACTGGCTGTGAGTCCAGGGTCTGCATGTTGTGTAAGTGCAGGTATTGACCTGGGGAGTGACCACTCCCTGGCAGAGATGCAAACAGCAGCTAATACACGGAGGTTTCAGGTTACTTCTCTGCTGTGTTACTGATTCAGTCTTACACTCAGATGCTAAATAGAATTTATTAATCAAATATTGAAAAGGAGCCTATGAGAAACAGGACTGCTCATAACAACTGCCGATAGTTTCAATAGGAAGCCCAATGATTTTAGAAGCCGTATTAAATTTTTTGGCCAATTTCTTTTTGTTTTGAACATGTACAAATTTAAGAAAAACTTAAACTGATAACTATGCTGGTTACAGGGCCTTCATACTTGTGAGGAGGCCCTGAATCAGAAAAGTTATCTATTTATGTGTTTCTTAAAGGGACACTGCGTCATAAAAATGAGTCATCTTTATCTCACTCAACTGATTAGAGTGTCTGCTAACGAGTTATGCTTCACTTCACTGTCTACATGAAGTAGGTTTTATTACCAATTACATCAATTGTCTGAAATTCGGTGTCTGTGACGTGTTAGCAGACATGTTAATCAGCATAGGTAGATACACATGATCTGATTTTTATTCTCGACGCAGTGTCCCTTTCAGTTTAAATGAATATCTCTCAAGCCACATAGGCTTGTTGACCACTTTTTAAACTGGCCCAAACTGAAGATACTAAGCAACTGGCTGACGGGCATCATTCTGAGTGTCAAATTTACAGAAATTTAAATTTTTAAAAGGAGAAAATCTAGGACTGGACACAAGTTAAACATTATCTCAGATTACATAAGACCAGCAGGTAAAGGATTAAGTGATGTCAGATGAATTTGGATTTAACCAGCTTTCTCTTATAATTCACTTCAAAGTACCTGATTTTAAAGCAGGGAGCAAGTCAAATATGTGAATGCAATGCAGTGAAAGTAGCTGGTATCGACTGAAAATATCAAATCATTAGTACTATTTCCTGACAAACTTAAAGGAGGTCTGTGCGGGATAATTAAAACGATCCACGAGTAATTACCACCACAGCGTCCCGAGCCGGAAATCTCAATTAGCGTTCTCTCTACTCAGCGTAGTTTTGTCTGCGCAATCCTACGCGCTCCTAATCTTCTCGCGTCTGACCCCTCTCTCGCTTTACTCAACGGTGAAACGGAGTGTCTATAATTCGAGCTCGTAATAATAGCGTTATTTACCTTTTTGCGTTGTGTTCATAATAATAATAATTAGCCCATAATGAACCAAGTTCCAATGTGGATATAGTGATATACTGATATGAGTTTATATTTATTACAATGCAGACCATTTCCCTTTTCTATTATTGATATCAAACTCATATGTGTATCGCAAAATAAAAGAATTATATCAAATTGGTTCGCTTATCTGATATTTAACTACATTAAACCTATTTCACACATAAAAGGTTTCAGACATAAAAGGTTAGAGTAGCGCAAACTGACCGAAGCTTGGACACTGATCCGATTCAAATATTATGAAAGACTGTATAATAAATAATAATCTTTAAAATGTCAATTTCAGCAAATCAAAATATTGGATAGAAAGAATTTTACTCGATTTTACATAGATATTTCAGAATTGCTTAAGATTAACCGAAAATAAAAACGGTTAAAGTTGCGTATATCAGTTCGGACAAGATTGACCTTCCTTCGGACCCTACAACCCAAATGTTCTGGCATGCGTCAGTGGTTTAAACTATTCACCAAACTGATTCTTTATATCCTTAAACACATGGATAATAGTCCAGGAACAATACATTATCCCTAGTTAAACTGCTTGAAGTAATTTGTCATTTATTGAGAGCATGCTTTCCTATTTAATTTCAGCAACTGCCGCAAACTTTGTTAGAATAAATGATGTCGCATTCATTTTCGCAGGTATGCTGCTGCATAAACGATGTGAGCGCTAAACTGATAATTAATTAACTTAATGTTGTTGTCATATGTGATAATGTAATATTTCTACATATTTCCATATTTTTTCCGCGGCCATTTAAAACTTCACAAGTGGTTACAAAGAAAATGTAATAGTGTCCAAATTATTTCATGAAACCGTTAATTGAACCTCACGCAATTGCTAGTTTTGATAAAACAAAAATATATCAAACTATCAATAATTCATAAAAATAAAATACAAATAAAACATATTAAAAAGGAACATTTGGAAACAAACAGTTTGCATTTATTGCAGATATTATAGCGTCAGCTGGAAGTGAAAAGTCTCCGAAGTTCGGGCGACTTCTACAGCTGGTGACTTCTTTCAGTTTGCCCTATGCGTAACTTATAAAAAATCAAATATTTAAAATGTGGTAGAAATGAAAATATCACCAAAAGACTTCATTACAGGGACATAGCAATGCTAATTGAATGCTAATTGAAAGGTATCTGACTCCGTGTAATGATGTGATCACAATCTGCGACGTTACATAATTGTGGTATTTGGTAGTGTCAGTGGAGACGACAACCGCTAATATACAGGAAATGCTGCTGACATAACAGACAATGTGTATTGAACACTGTTATTTGTACATAGATTCAAGTAGAACCCTGGGGATGAAACTTCAAAGCATTATATGTAAGCTTTCTATTGCCAAATCGCATTGCAATTGTCTCCAGTCTGGCTAGACAATTTGTCGGTTGCAAAGTTTCTCTGCACGTTGTATACACTACTGACTAGATAAATGACACACGACTTGCATGTCAATATATTGTACATTTAATTTGTTATAAGAAGGTTTATGTGAACAGTATTAACAATTCAATGACTGTTTAGCAATACATTTATAAAACATTATTCAACATTAAATATATATATAAATATTGTTTATATGTTCCTTCTGTCCATCTTGGAATTTTTGTATAAATTTTCTTTGAATTGTAAAGCTCATGTACCACCGTTGGTGGCGATTTTGAGAAATAAAGAATTTTAATTTGTCTTCTTACACACCGTACAAGGGAAAGGCATGGTGGTGAGTGACATCTAATCTGTAGGAGGAGTTTGAGTTTATCCACTTATCAATGAAGTCTTGTGAAAACATCCAAGCGAACAATGTTGTTTTAATCACAACACTGTCGGCGACTTCAATACACGGTAATACCATACTGTAATAATCACATTAATCACATGTAAGGATTAAAACGTAAATAAAAACAAACTAAATAATACTTTTATACTTTATTGCTCTATATAAAATTTATCGAGGTTTTCGCCAGGCATTTCATCGACGTTTTCGTCAAATATTCGCCGTTTTCGCCTTTCGACGTTTTGGTTTATCGCCGTTTTGTCCCGTTCCCGGGATAATCTATGTCAAAGCAAATTTGTATATTTATTGACATTGACAGAGTATATTTATATGTCCAAGTTCGGGTTTATATATTTCAGGATTAAAACATCACTATCAATAAATATATCACTATGGAATAATTTCAAAATGCCACTGTTTTGTCCAGTATGTATGATGTACATTCATAGAGACTGAGTGACATGAACAATGCTGGGTTTTTTTTTTACAATATTGAAGTTGTTACCTACAAAACTTGTTTAACATGTTTTATGAGTTAAAATACATCTTTTACATATATTTTACTACACTGGTTTCTTAAATTAAATATCTGTCATTCCTTACGAAAATAGTTTTGCTTTATGAAGAATACCAAATGAATTAATAGTAATACATGTTAGCATTTTTTTTTTATTGTAATCGTTTTCCCCCCAAACATCTACACATCTAAAGTCCGATAAACCCAGTGTAGTGCCCTTGGGGATCAAGGAATCGATCCCGGATTTCCAGTAAAATCGTCTGTCCAAGACGTCCAAACCTCTGCAACACAATTAAATCGTCTGTGGGATTGCTGTCTGTAGGCTGTGTTGTCTCGAACCTGGTCATGGACCATGAAATCGTTGTAGTTAGCGATGGCGGGGTCCAAAACAAGAACGAGAATGAAACAGCCAATCAACGATCGCCTGTGAAAAGGGGGAATCCCCTGTCAAAAACATGACCACATCGCTGGGTCTGCGCCCAGTCCGAGTCACGTGACCATGTCACCAGCACGCAACACGTTCGCCATCAGCGGGCTCATTATCCCGCATAGTCCTCCTTTAAAATGATAACTATCCTGGTTACAGGCCTGTATATTTTTTAGGAGGCCCTGGATCAGAATAGTTATCATTTTAGATTTTTTGTAAGTTTTTCGGGCAGTACTACCTTGCTAAAATTTATGGAATCTCTTTTATGTAGTCACTCATTATCAAAGTCAATCAGTCAGTATTTTGAACTGCAGATGCCTATATAAGAGGATCCACAACGGTCCACATGAATTTATGAAACAAGGGTTCAGTATAATTTCATCATCAAGAAAAGAATCAAACAGCGAATATGGTCAACTAACTTTGACTGGCCAGGCTGGCAATGGTTCGAGGAAGTTGGCCGGGTATGGGTAGTTGACCATGGCAAGGTCGAACCAGGATCCACTCATCCACGCCTTCACATTGTCTACATCAGCGCCTGTCTTCAGTGGAGAGCACAGCTTCAGTGTGTCTGTCAGGAAAGCCCTTCCTTCATCTGCAACAGTCATGTAGGATCGAATTGCAAGAAAAAGGACGCTGCATAAAACTTTCTATGGTTTTGTAAAGTTTGAGTAAGGACCACATAGAATTTAACAATTCAGGTTGATGAAATTTTATGGCCTGATGGGCTTATGGCATGGCATGGAGTCTGGCATTCATCAGACTGTCTATCACGCACCCATAAACATTCAGTTTTTTCGACTTCTTCATAAAATCAGTGTGTGTGTGTTGGTAAGTTCAAACCCCTTGGATCCGCCACTGATCTTAGCATGCATCTTTTTATTTTGCTGAGGAACTCTCTGTTCCACCCGGGGTCGCATATAGGGAGGCTGCAGAGCTGAAGGTGGCCTTTGAGGAGGCTACATAGCACAGGTGAAACTGTAGTTTGCAGCATAAATCAAAAGAAGACAATTAGGTTTCCAGCACAAACACAAGCAAAGCATCAAAACATCTCTACCTGTAGCTCCGATCTTGTGGATGGTGTCCCATGATCTGCGGATGTTGTCTACACACTGAGGGGACGACTTCAGGAAGGAGTTGGTAGTTGTGTTCATCAGGGCGAAACACGAGGTCAGACCCGTGAAATCCCAGATCGGGGCCGAAGCAGCTAGTGCTCTGTTAACACATTGTAGAAGTAAATAAACTTGAAACTTGAAATTAAAGGGGGCTTTCCGCTCACTTTCCAGACTTAAAAGTGGTTCGAGATCACAAGTTAGTAAACAGGGGTGACTACTTTTACAACTTGGGAGTAGGAACTCATAGCATCAGACTAACTTCATAGTCTTTGTACACTTCACAGTGGTGGATCCAAAGGGGGTTTAGGGGTTCGAACCCCTCTTTTGGAAATTTGTGCATGTAAATTTTATTAACCCTAACGTGCAAACATACTCATGACTGAGATTTAATTACACATAAGTCGATAGGAGGGTAGGCAATTCTGAATGAAGCAAGTATTTCAACCTTTTTTTTAAAATCCATCTTTTGTAATCAGTATGGACAAATGTTTCAAAATGAATCATTATATTTTATTTACGCGGTATTATGAGCAAATATGTACATGAATTCAGGTTTGATAATAAAAAACTTTTACAAAATTAAATATAGAATTAACAATGAGTTCTCTGTTAACAGTTGCTCTCTTGAATGTGCCCAATCAGTATGTACAAATGTTCCCAATCAGTATGTACAAATGTTCCAAAATGAATCACTATATTTTATTTACACAGTATTATGAACAAATATGTATGAATTCAGGTTTGATATAAAAAACTTTTACAAACAGTTGCTCCCTTGAACGTGCCCATACAACAGTGGAATATTACTAACTTATAATAATTCTATGAGCGTAAAACCAAGAATGGAAAACAGGAAATAATAGTTTGTAGGCTTATTTACCCGATGACAATATTTGGGTACTTCATCCTCATCCATGCTGACAACATGCCTCCGTATGAACCTCCGAACGATACAACTGGACTGTTCATGGCTCCGAGTGTGTTAGACTTGAGATGTTTTATCAGTGTCGCAAAATCTGCCAGTGCTTGTTCCGAGGTTAAATAATTCAGTTTGTTTGGATCCTTTAGGAAAAATATAAAAAGTTTACTTAAATAAGACTGCATAAATAAAGTTAAATGTTTCTTTGGCACAAGGACGGCAGGCCTTTTACACAAATTTTATTGGAACAATTCAGAGACGGGAGGAGTCCATTTTATTTATTTCCATCAAAATATAGCTTGGTAGTTCAAGAAGTACACATGTACACAAAACTTTACTTCAATCCGTTCTTACAGATTCATATATTTGGTGGACAAATCATTGAAATGTCTTTGGATTTTGTTGATGCAGCAAATTCGTAATTTATTTTTGTAAATGACAATTAAAAAGATGTTACGTACTCAAATAAAAGTGATTGGGCAATGCATGAGATACATTTAAGCCTAATGATGAAATCATTCAATTTTCAAATTGCCTATATCATATTTAAATTGGCCAGTCAGCTGAGATGTTATTTAAAAATTATTTCTAATTGAATTGTAATTTCTTATGAACTTACAAGAAACAAGTTGCATAAATATATGTTATATCATCTATTTCTTCTGTTTCTCAAAGGCAAAAGCATGTTTCATCTTTAAAATGAGTGAACAAAATTCAACATGAGACTAGATTGCTCAGAATGGCTGATAAAACATTTCCTAATACTGATATTAAATCAATATATTCACCTTGAAAGCTTGATCACCATATGGAATAGATAAACCATAATATCTATGCTCCGCAAAAACCAGCATGGCCTTGAACTCCGAGGCAATTTCCCACATAAATCCCTGTAAACCAAAAGTTTTCATTGACAATTTGTACAATTTCCCGTAGTATGAAAATTATAATTTATTTTACACAGTATTCACATTGATGATAGATAAATTGCAATATCAAGGTATTGAATTTAAATGAAAATATACAGCACGTCTTTTATGTCACTTTCATTATTGAAGTTTAGGTTTTCAAATTTGGTTTTTATTGATTTGTTTGTATATGTATTCTTACTGTGTTGTTACAGAACCAGGTGATATCGCCCTCATTTCCTGTGTAGAAAAATATTGGTCCTCCTTCATGGTTCCAGAATTGTGAAGCTATTAACAATCTCTGTTTGAAAGTGTCTTGATTATTGAATCCAAAATGGTCGACCTATAAAAACAATATGAATATGAAAACATCACAGTACATTATGTTTCGTGAATATACATTTACATATAAGATCACTTTGCTAAATGTAATCCATTGAGCCCCCATAATTAGTGTTTTGAAAACAGGACTGAAGAATAGAATTTTGTCAAATTATTTCATACATCTACCAACAGTTTAAAATATTATTTGAAATATTCCATCTTCTGGTATACCATTTCTGTCAACTCAGCCAGGGATCAAATCCCTGTCATGGAAAAAAAAATTCAAATAATTTTGTCACAATAGGTCATTATTTAACCTTTTTTTAGTTGAAAAGTTAGTTAAAGCAAACTGACCGAAGTTATTGGATTCAAATATTATGAAAAACTGTCTAATGAATAATACCGGTAATCTTTAAAATGTTGATTTCAGCAAATCAAAATATTGAATATAAAGTATTTTACTAGATTTTTACATAGATTTTTCAGAATTGCTTTAGATTAACCAAAAGATAACGGTTTTCGTTGTGTGTATTAATTCTCTCGAAGGTCAGCCACTTTTGGAAAAAATTATTTCATGAAACCGTTAACTGAACCTTGTGCAGAGGCTAGTTTTAATAAAAAGTCAAACCATCAATTATTTATCAAAAGAAAATACAAATAGAACATACTGAAAAGGAACATTTTGAAATAAACAGATAACAAGTATTCCAGATATTATTGCGTCAGCTCCAAGTGAAAAGTGTCCGGAGTAAAGGCGGCTTTGGGTCAGGTGTCCGAACTTCAGTCAGTTTGCCCTGTATAAATTTCTTTTTGCCTTTTTCCTGCTATATTCAGTGCAGATGTCTTTGTGAAAATGTATCTTGACATCAATTAATAGACAGGGTTACCATCATCATTATTATTCCTATCACATTTACTTCAGGCTATTAAAACAAGAGTCATCAGAACTTGACATATCCCACCGGTTCCACGAAATTTGTAAACACATCTTTGACAGATACTTGTGCATCTACTACCGTACTTCAGTTAGTGGGTATTACAGATGCTGAGGTTCAGGTATGTTAAGGGTTTTAGACATCTGCTCCAGAAGCAGTCAAAATCAACAACACCCAACATCCCTCTCATGTTTCTATGGAAACGACCAAAATTTTTTTTAAGAAATCTGAAAATATGAAAAGGCACCACTTCAGTTAGTGGGTAATACACATGCAAAGTTTCAGGAAGATATGATGAACGGTTTCGGAGCTGTCTGTGAACAAAGTCCAAATTCAACAAGTTTCTATGGAAACGACCAAAAATAAAATTTTCAGAAATCTGAAAATATGAAAAGGCACCACTTCAGTTGGTGGGTAATACACATGGAAAGTTTCAGAAAGATATGATGAACGGTTTTCGAGTTCTGCTCCGGAAACGAAATGATTACGGACGGGCAGATGGACGGACGGACGGACGGGGTGATGACTATATCCCAAGGTATTACATACCGGTGGGATAAAAATGAGACAACTTTGGATTCAACCCCTCAATTCAATTTTAACATAAATTTATGAAAATTAGCACATATATGGTCAATTGATTTACAAATTGTTTAACAATTGTTTGTCAATCAGGCCGCCAATTTGCTGCAAACACTGTGTTGTCTTTCGAAATCTGAAACTTAGTAGCCTATTATAGTAACTAAAAGGGGTGCCAGGAAACAAAGATGCTGATACCACTAACGACAAAATCTAACCAGGATATAACTAAAGACGTAAGATATAAGGTTATAATTTACATTTTGAGTTAAAATCTAACATGCAAGCAATGTCTCTAATTTAGCAATGTCTCTAATTTAGCGTCGTTTATATGCGTTTCGCCGTTGAACTGCCCACTACAGTAAGTTGACACGCTTCTATTATTATATGTTCTGTAGGATCTGTCATACCTGTTGGTAAAAGTAGGCGGTATCATATTCATAACCCGAAACTGGCGATCTCCTGTTATTCGATCTCGGTGACAACAAGCGGGGCCTCCATGCACTGACACATTGTAAACAAAACGTTAAAAGCAGGAAATGAACCGCCCCTACCGCCATTTTGTATATTCACGTGACTGTCACATGACTTTAAGCGATATACTATAAGGCAAAAAGCATATAACAATGTTAAATTCTATTTTCACGAAACCATTTTTTTTTAAAACTTCAATGATATCCAAAACATAGTACATACATGAGATAAGCAAAATTCTAGTTAAAATAAATAGACCTAGTTATAATACGAAGATGAACTAGTATTCTTAATGTTAGTGGTAAGATAAGTTTTACACTGTAGTATCGTAAAAGGGGGATAACTCTGAAGGTGCATCAGCTCCTGGACGAAAATTTACTTCTCAAAATGAACACGTTTTTATCGCGATTAAATACAATTTTTGCCTTTACACTTAGTGTAATGGCAGCTTTAACGTTTTGTTGTTTTCTAACAACAGCGTTTGATCTGCATAAACGACAACTTACAATTTCAACAGCCGGTAAAGTGATCGTGTAAGTAGAGTCAGAATGCCATATGTTTCTAACAGCCGGCTTATCTGACGTGTCTTTAAAATATTGGTCTTTTATCGTATTAATGTTTCAAACATTATTGTAAGTGTTTAATTATATTTTTGGTCGTCCATCAGTGAAAATTGATTAGATAATGACCATTAATGTTTTAAATTGTCTAATTTTAACTTTAGTCTCTTTTGTCATGGCCTTGTTCCTTATATCATGTTCACCAAATCAACAAAGAGTTAATTTGCTTATTTCCTTTTTTTCAGAAAAAATGTACCCGATTATTCTGCTGATCGAGAAAAGAGTGATCTTGGATTTGTGACATTTGATATGCAAGCTGATATCCTTTTGTTCAATTTAAGTGTTAAAGAGAGGCTTCTATTGTGGCCAGGTCAGTCGCTAACTAACCCATTTTGGCTGCCACTACATACGAAGGTTAATCAGTCACGCTGATAATGCATAGAAAATATTGTGATCATTTACACTGGTTTGGTCCGGATAACTAGATCTTTGCATAATGGTCATGTGCCGGCAACACCAATATTTACGACCTTATAATTCGTAGATCAATTTCATAATGGTAAATATACTTACCATATTTAATAACTAAATTTACCCTGATACACCTCTCCCTTTAAGCTGCTCTTGAAGTCATCAGTTAGATTCACAAATTAGTCAAGAAGATTACAAAATATTCATTGACAATATTCAAATAGTTAATTGTTGATTAGCTAAAAGCACTTGTGGCTAGTCCTTGACTAGAGAAACAAAGACTAGGTTAGTAAAATTTACATACTGCTGCTCCAAAGAACTAGTTGAATTTTAAAGACATTATGATCATGACATATATAGATATATTTGGCTAGCTAAAATGTTTTGAGTAGTTTTTTTTTTAGAAATGCACTAGTCCAAGTTGATACGGTCAATATCAAGGCTTAATCCCATCATTCTTCTAAAAAACAACTATAAAGCATGTGTTGAATAGATGTCAAAGCTTCTATAATCATGTGTAGATTGTAAGAAAGATTGACATTGTTTTCCTTGACAATTGTTTTACACCTCCAACCACTGTTCAACTGGAATGTGAAACAGCTATTCCTCTATCTCACAGCAGAGTATGAAACCAAGGACCATGTAAGTATCATCATGGAGACAGAAATTACATATATCGTTTGATAGGCTTGGTATTATGAAATGCTTTATTATACAAGCAATTTCCCAAATGACATTAACAACATGACATTCCTTTTTTTTTGGTCATTACCAGTTAATATGATGTAGAAGAGAAGAATTTTTTTTAAAAAACTTAAAAAACTGCTGGAAATTGTAAATACATTTAGCGTTTAGAAGAGTGAATACAAAGAAATCATGATTTCTGGAAAATAACCTTTTAGGAATGTGATTGTCAAGTGTTACATTGTAAGAATTAAAGAGGATTTGAGACAAATGAACAAAGCCATCTGAAATTAACATGTTTGTGTTTATTTTCAGAAACTAAATCAAGTTGTGCTGTGGGACAAGATTGTACAGCGTGGAGACAACTCGATGATTGATCTGAAGAGCTCCAACACCAAGTACTACTTCTGGGACTATGGAAACGGCCTCAAGTAGGTTCCTTTTCATTTAATGTGGTATATCATTGGTAAATAGTTAAGGATTGTTTTATTGTCAAATTGGAAGTATTGTATGAAGTTTCTCTTAGAATTTGTGTTGGCACTGTATTCCATCATTTTGACTTTTTGCTCCTTTTGAGATATAGCCTGGGATTTATTTTTCAAGTGTTATAGCAATTATATTTCTGATAAAAAAGTGTGAACCTGTGGACATTTAATTCGCTAAACTCAAGAGTGGTTTTACATTTTGTTTTACATATTCATAGTTCTTTATATCAGTGAAGGAGTTAACTACTCAATTATTCTGTTGTATTGAAAACAAAGTTTGGTTTAGAAGGCATAACCATCCTTTTTTTGATTTTAAACATGTATCATAACATTGTTAATAGCTTAAAAATGTCCAATTTATTGTGGACCTCTATCTCAATACTATTCAAAGATTTATGAGTAAATCTCTGATTATAAAACATTTTCTTTTTCAGAGGAAACAAGAACATTACGATGTCCCTCTCCTGGAATGTTATCCCTAACGCAGGAACCCTACCAAAGGTCATGGGTGACGGATCATTCTCTTTCTCCTTCCCAGACCAGTATAGTGCTGGCCGGTTCTAGAGAGGCGTCGGAATTCTGGGACACTGACAGCATATCATAATTGATTTAAATTCAATCCATATTTTGAGTTCATTTGTACGCTAAAATGAGAAAAGGAGAAATTTATCACATTTTAAAGTTTGACGTATGTTTGATTCTGTAATGCTATTCTTACTAAAGAAACTTTTTAAATCGATCTTTGAAGCTTAATTAAATGTAATGAAAAGTTGAATATATGCTGTATGTGTCACAGAAAAGAATTGAATTAATTTATTTTACTGAAGATTCCACCAAGAGAAATTGTTAGATCTGAATTTCCATGTAAATTAAAGTAACATCATACTTTTGGTTATGAAAATCAAAATAGGCATTTTGAAAATCATCCCTATTTTAGGCATTTACATTTACATATAGCCTGGACAAAGTGCATGAGGAATAATGGAGTTATTTCTGTATATCAAAACATGATGACCAAGTACCATCTATAAAAGAATAGAATCCTACTCTCAGCATTGTCTCTAGACCAAAGATCTTTGTTTGACTTCATGAAAACACTCCATTATACCTCTATCTTTTGATCAGATTTTAACTGTGAATTAAACTATGACCAAGAAATTTATTTGGTAAACTCGATGTGTGAATGATTATTCAAAGCTGTTGAATGTTAGGTGTTGGTGATTCTAGTTTTTACTTATCGTCATTACTAAATGTGTTTGTCACTGTACTTTTCCTTTTGAAATCTTTGAAATATCCAAAAACAGTTTAGATATACTAATAAGAATTAACACATTCAGAAAAAGCTATTTTGAAATAAATGAAACATTTTTTATTTTTATTATTATATTGGGAAGTCAGAACAAAAATGTAACATGAAATGAAAATCTATGAAAGGAAAAGAAAACAATGTTATCTATGTTAAGAGAACCACTCATATTTTGTTGTAAATCATGCTTATATATATTGTTTTTCATTAAGTGGCAATGAATGTTTATCATTCCTTGTGTGTGTGAGAGTGAAAGCGAATCATGTAACCAAATCTGTAACGTTCATGAATTAGTCATTCATCCAATTTATTAAAGTCCCTCTAGAGCCCACTTGTCATAGACTGAATGTGAAGCTTTCAGAATAACTACTTCATCAGAGTTTGCAAGTGCCTTTGAGAGGAGGAGAGAGGTAACTGTTATTTGTGTGAATGGAAAGACTGGCTTGTATAATAAAAGTTCGTAAATCTTCCATTTTGTTTGTTTGATTTTGTGAAGAATATTTGGGCAGAACAGATAGTTTTATCAAACAATGATAAAATTTGGAAGTCGTTACTTGCTACATTGGGAGACCTTTATTACTTTAATGCATAATAGGGCTGCATTTGATTTAACACTAGGGTCGAGTCAACGCAATCTCTTTGCAATGCAACGCTGAATTTAAGTGCAGTACCACAAATGGTTTGCTAGTTCCAACCGATGCTCGCAGTTTCACCGTAATGCATGGCCACAATGTGTTGTGGGCTTTTTCCATGCAATAATTCTAGCAGCCATGATATAAGTGACATAATCTTGAAAGTGGTGTTAAACCCACAATTCAGCTCGCCTCACACATGCGCTTTCTAATCAGACACGACTCAAGTGTTGACTCTCAGTATCATTCAAAATTTGCCTCAGCTATCAACAAGAGCAATTAAAATATAACAAGTGTTTGCCACTAACATGGCAATGTCCCCCGCCCTTAACATTGAGTTTAGTAAGACACATCATTTGGTCAAGTGTCTTAGTCACCTTGAAAATAAGGTCAAGGTCACCAAAATTGACTGGTGTCTGCGTCATCCCCCAATGTAGACTGACACCAACTTTGACAACTTTGGGCGCTTGGGTTCATGAGATATTGTGTTAACACGAGTTCAAAAGTGGTCAAAGCATTGTGGTGTGTGGTGACCTTGAAAATAAGGTAAAGGTCATCAAAATCAACTGGTGTCTGCGTAAACAGGCAATATAGGCTGTCAGAAAATATTAAGACATTATGTCTACCCGGTTATGACATACAACGTTAACAAGAGACAATAAAGTGGTCGAAGTGTCGTGGTGATCTTGAAAATATGGTCAAGGTCACCAAAATCAACTGGAGTCTGCGTCATCCCTCAATGTAGCCTGGCAACAAATTTGAAGACTTTGGGTCCATCCAGTTATGATGTATCGCGTAAACAAGAATTCGAAAAGTGGTCAAAGTGTCAAGGAGACCTTGAAAATAAGGTCATGGTCACCAAATTAGACTGGTGTCTGCGTCTTCCCCCAATGTAGGCCGACACCAAATTTGAAAACTCTTGATGCAACGCTTCATGAGATATTGCGTTAACAAGAGTTTGAAAAGTGGTCAAAGTGTCATGGTGACCTTGAAAATAAGGTCAAGGTCATCAAAATTGACTGGTGTCTTCGTCTTCCCACAATGTAGGCTGACACCAAATTTGAAGACTTTGGATAAAATGCTTCATGAGATACTGCGTTAACAAGAAATGTGACAGACGTATGGACGCCGCTGAATACATAGTCCCCTGTTCCGCGTTGCGGCGGCGGACAACTAATCATGAAAATGTAATACAAATTTGTATTTCATTCATAATGTGTCATGTGACTCCTTTTAGGATGCATGTGATGCCACAACTCGAGTTGTTCTCGCAAAATCAGGAATGAAATTTTAGCTCTACTCCAGTGCCAAGAACAAGGGCTTGATTTGCAGACCCCATACACAAATCAGACGCAGCTAAGAGCAAAAGTTTGTAAGACTTCCCAGGATGTAAGAGATGCAGAATCAGATGTGATACACAGCTATGTATTGATGTCATGAATTTTTACTGCGAAGAAAAGGTGGAGCTAGTAACTAATACAACTCTGGATTATCAGTTACAAAATGTATTTCAACAGAAGATTTGTATCCATGATGTTAAGTTGTCTGACGTTTCATTAAAAAAGAACAAGAACAAAATTGATTTGATAACATTTTATATACACTTAATAACCCCACAAAATGGTGACAAAGACCTCATTTAAGATGGGCAGAAGCATGGAAAATGTCTGGACGTCCTGTTATCATTAATCATGCATAATAACACAAAAACATAAGTAAGGAATAGTTCACTTGATATCAACGTCAAAATGGATACATTGCACAAACTAAATACAACTTTCATAAAGTCTATGAAAAATTTCTGGAAATACCCACTTGCTTATCTTTAACTAATTGTCAAGACTTTGTTGGACTCTGAATAGGGGTCTGTACACTGAACACAATAAATCCTGTCTACATTTGTCATTCCTTCAGTGGAATAATGAAACACATAACTGTAAAAACATTGAAAAAAAATTGCTAAAATTGCTTGAGAATTGTGTAATTTCAGCTTGATTTCCACACCAATTAGGAGAATCCTGAAACTGCTCAAATTCACCTACCACATCACAGAGAGGTTATTGCCTCTAGTTCCTCTGCAACCATTTGGTGTGGTTATGAAGTGTTAAGAATGTCACTTGTACCTGCAACTGGTACCGTTAACAAATTTACAAGGTGAGACTGTACATGACGTTTGTGCACAATGAGCTGTACAGACACAAATCTCCACAACACACATCCCCTCCCCACACAGCTTACTCAAGATGTATCTTCACACATACGCCATTTTTTTGTGATTGATTCAATAGAAAATCCTTGCAATTTAATTTAGCGGCAATCAGCAACATTGTCAGATTAGTTATTTAGTATGTTTCCATGATGCACAATTTAATGTCTCTTTAAGAGAAGGCAAAGAGAGATTTTGATTGAATGTTGTTTTTTTTAGTGGATTTGAGAAGTAGACAAATTACAATTGAGGTTACATGGGAAGATATGACTTGAGTAACCTCAGTGAGGAGAGAATGTACAACACAAAGAATCTTGCTTACTTACCGGTACATTGCAAAAGTGTCTTATGCATCTACTCAAAATATGACTGGCTTTTCCAACCACAGTAGTATCTCGGGGAAACCCTTTTGAGCGTTGAAATTTTGAATTTGTTTCAGTGATATTTCCAAGCGACAGAGCATGAGATAACCTTCAATAGCCTAAAGTGGTCAATTTGAAACGACAGATTAAAGAAGAACCTCAAAAAGTTACCAAGTTTGGACGATAAGCGACTTTGTCTCATACAGGTAATTTTAGTCAATATTTGGTTTTATATCAGAAACAGAGGACACCTGGATAAACAAGTTAATGACTCTATGAAAGGCTGACTACACATATTCAACCACTGTGAAAGGTGGGTTCAGGAATTTTGAAAGGGAGTTAACTTACTGAAATGCAGAGGTTGATCAAAGGAGGGGGGTTGAACTGACTGCTGTGGAGACCATCTTGACATTGACATTAGAGCAGTGAGGTCTTACGAGAGAGGGAGTGAATTATGGCTTAACGCCGCCTCGGCAGTATCGCAGCCATTAGCAGCAAGCAGGTCTTACGAAAGCACTGAATGCCACAAGAATCATCCCCACATTGGAGACACCACTTTTGATTTGGAAAAGCCAAGTGTTATCCTATAAACTAAGCTCCCATTTTATAAAAACATCTCAGCATATTTTTATTTTCACTGGCTTGAAAGCAAATACACGAAACTAGATCATTTTAAGTATTTATGTAATCCAAATTTAAGTACCGACACAGTCCACATCATGTTTCACACTTCCAACAAAAACATTAAATTCAGGAATTCTGCCCAGGCTCCTATAATAGGAGTATCAACCTTTTATAAGTCATGGTGAATTTTACTAGCCTTGAACATATGGACAAATGTCACTTTCCTTCCCTGCAAATAATAAAGGATTTGACCATTAGTTTTCTGGGATTCTGAAAGCCTTGCATGAAATTTTGCCAATGGTGCCTAATTAGAAGTCATCTCAGTAGTTGCTTGCACTGAAGGAATACACATCAGTAAATGTGGAGATGTTCTCATAAAACAGGTGCTCAGTGTAAGACCATTCTGCTCCATCAGTGTATTTGTATCCGCTTCACTGCTGCACAATACCCTCATCTCCTGAGGCCGAAAATTGTAGGGTGGTCACTCATCGCTTATTACCATAGCATGTCATTTTTTAGCCAATGAAATGTCGTGATTTGAAAGTAGGTGACTGCTCTTGGATCCTCTCCTCCGGTTCTGCCTCTTATGTTCGAAAGGAGCTCTTTCATTGGCTGGCTATCTTTCAGCAATAACCTTTTCAGTCTCAAGAGATCAGGGTATGATGCAGTAGGGAAGCAGATACAAATCCACTGAGAGCAGGATGGTGAAAGGCATACAGACACGTGTCATGCAGCCAGAAAGGGTTGACTAAAGGCACATGATGTCAGTTGTATCATGAGCTGGAATGGAGACGTATCCGAGATACAGAATACATGCTAGTTTGATTACAACTTCAGTGTTATTATAACTTTACATGATACAGGATAATGTTTCAACACGTGCAACAGATCATCAAAGAACTTCACTGAAAATAAAATAATTTGTCAAAATATAATTCTTACATTTGTACTGAATACAAGTTTACACAAAGGATTGTCATAATTAATGTTGACATACCCGGGTAATAGCTTTGTTATATGATTGTGGAGTAATAATTCTTTCATATACAGAGAATCATTTCCAGTCTAATCAACTCAAACATTCAAGGGTTTAATTAACAAGAGTTTCAGATGTTGCTAATGAAATAATTTAGAAGGGAAGACATGAATTCATTGAAGCCTTTTGAGAAATTGTTTTGTTTGTGAATCAATCAAATCAAGATATAAATCTGAAGCTTGCTACTCTCCACATAGGATGTAAGAAACCGTTCAAAGTCTGGTATAAAACATGTACACAATATATTGTCGGATTCATCAATGGACTGCACGTGAGGCGAGTTGGGGTTTAATGCCGCTTTCAAGAGTATTTCACTTATATCGCAGCTGCTAGTATTATGGCAGGGAGAAACTCTGCAATGCCATGTGGCTATGCATTGCGGTGAAACCTGCGAGCAATGGCTGGAACTAGCAAACCATGGTCGGCACCCAAACCTTACTGCGTGTAGAACAGTTCTCTACTGCAGACAAAATTGCAATGCCCCTGGCGAGATTTCGAACCCTGGACCTCTTGTCCGAAGCTGAACTCGCTTACCACTGCGCTATCCCGCCCCTGAGATTGCATGTAGACAGTGCTGTTGTTCTAACTATTCCAAGCAAAGTTTCCCAAAGCAAGTCTCCTGTTCAGCATCCGACGAGCTGCTACGAGACTGATCCCAAGGAGGTATTTAAGTTTAAGCAGCCATCGACAGCTCTCACGTCATAGAGAATTAACCAACATCACACCCAAGATTCACAAAGTGTTTTGGAGATCAAGCTTTCCAAAACGGTTGGGGCAATGCTGTTGAACGTCATAAGCAGTGTAAAATCTAATTCACTTTAAAAAGAGCCAAAAGAACATCATTATCAAGAGCACATGATCATGAGCGCTTTTGAGCTATGATTGTGAAAAGAGTGATATTCTAGCATCCTGTTTATCTATTCAACACCTGTTCATATTTAAATGGTTCTAATATGTATACATACTTGACACAGCCTTTCAGTTTCTTTTCATAGTATGTTGAGAGTAGCAGGATTTAGATCTTCATCTCAACTAAACTGTTTCTAAATTCACCAGCAGAGAACGTTGGTTTTGTGGTTCAGCGGACAGACACAATCATTAATAAATACTTGTGCAAGGAATAATAACACACAGGTACGGAAATCACACACTGAAGAATATCGGATAGGCTCACATCACAAATGGACATAATCAAGCAAATAAATAAGTCAACAAGACGCATTATACACGGACTGTACAGCTAATGTCTCAACAAATTTGTAACAATTCAAGCATCCATCCACTTGCAAAATCATGTAAGATCAGCTAACTAAGCAAAACATAACAAATATCTGGCTGTCCGAGAGTTACCTCCCTTTAGCAACTCCTATCACAACACAACACAAACCATCATAATTTCTTGGGAGTTATTTCCCATACCACGTTCTTTCATGCCTTCAAAAACAAGTTTCTTCATTCAATCAAACATTTTTAAAGTACTTTTCATCAAATCCGTTTATATTCTGAAATTCTTATCCCCCTTTTGTTTTCATTTAGTAAACCATTTTGGTGATACTCCATCTTCTTATATAAGTATTTTCCAAAACTGATTGAGTTTACAATTTTATCTATCATTGCTTCCAGGAATTAACTTTCTTTGAGTCCTCCAACCATTCATTTTAATCACATAACTGAATATTCTCCTACGAAGTACATGATATTTAGCAAGAATAACTTCTTCAATTGATAACCATTTCAATTGTCATTCGTTTCAAACTGATTTGTGACATATAAATATACATATACAATCTGTTATCTCTATTTCATTGACAAAGTCTATGTACAGTAGTTTCTCTACAGTAAGGAAAGGTGGACATACGTATTTGGTTATATATTACAGGTGATACAATTTATTTTTACAGGTTTACTAGACATGTCAGAAATAAGCTCAAAAGGAAACAATCAACAATCAGTTTTAAATCCCATATCTGTGAATCTGACTGAAATCATCCTGATTATTATCATACAGTAATGCTTTTCTTACGATGCCATGAGAACATAGAATTTGTGAGATTCTGGGAAAAGTGACACATTTGTAACATTTTACAGAAATTCTGAAGATCAAGTGGTTATTATGCTCTTTCTGAGAAGTTCACCAGATTATGTAGCTGCTTTATTATTCCCCTCAGGTAATAGCATTTAATTATTTATTTTTAAATGTATTCTTTTGTTTAAGTGTCCTTTTAAAGAGAATTCTTGGAACTTATTTAAGATTAGAGAGATACATAAAGTATAATTTGAAACTGATTATGTATGTCTATCTACTCTCTATTTCAAAATATAACAAATATTTTAAAATAACTAACAAAATGAACATGTTCACAGCCTACAACTGGTAACAATAAGTACAGAAATGACACAAACCCTAAGTTTTGTGTCAAACCATGAAACAAACCTAGAATATATTTTGGTATGGCAGTACAATAAAGCAAAGAAAATCCAGTCAACATAAGTGGAAAGACTTATTTTAACAGTCTAAATTGTGTTATACAGATCATATATGGACAACTAAAATATGTCTGATTAGACAAAACAGCCCCCAAAAACACAAACAATTTCATGGAATAGAGTTGCATTACAAATAAGCAAATGGTTGTTCACAAATGTTTTAAAGAATTTTTTTCTGAGAAAGTCTTATTAAGAAAGTCTTGCTGAATAAAATAGTATTGGAGTCATGTTTGTATTGCACTTAACCTTAAGTCAAACAGATCCGAGGTTTAATGGTGCATCAGCAAGCCCATTGAAGCCAGTTGAAATATCATTAAAGCTTTGCCTGCAAAGTGCCCATCAACAAATAAAGAACAATGCAAAAAGTTATCAACAACTAGGTTCCAAATAGCAAACAAAGACACACAATGAGTTGTATTTGCCAGCAAAATTCCCCAGAAAGAATGCCAAGACATGTTCCTTTCTTTCACAAAGTGGTATTAATTTCGCCTACTTTGTATCACAAGCGATTGCTCACGATCAACTAGTGAGTAGACAGTAGACGGTGGACAGTCAGGAGAATGGTCGGACTATGTGACTGATTCATAAGTGAGGATGACCTTACATCATTAGTGTACAAGGATGCACAACAGTGATAGTTCTACCATATTTGTCCATGTGACTATTGCCTATGCATGTAGACAATTGCTGAATTGCCATTAATCATTAGCATTGCTGTGCCGGACAAACTTCACACTGTTTGGTTCGCAGCATCAACAAAAGTACACATGAGGATTTATAGGAATGAACACATGAGAATTTTACTTTGTAGCAAAGAATCTCAAAAGCGAACAAATTGTAAAACATGTGTAACATATTGCCTGCTCAGTGCCCAACAAGAACATTAGAACACATGTACACCTTCAGACTTATCAGTGATGGGTGTGATTGGTCAGTTTGACCAGTGAGGTGCTTTCTGATTGGCTGGTCAGATGTTACAGCAGTGAAGAGAACATCTTGTCCATTGAGATGAACTAGTCTACCTGTGCCTTCTGCATTACTGGATAGATCTTTGATCATATACAAGACATTCTCGGTCTTCCTCATTGTTGAGTGTGTTGATGCAACTGTCCATCTTGATCTATATACCCCATGTACAGACATCCTCAAAAGCTGTCAACAAACTTAGCTTGGTTCGTCCGCAAGTCCTTATGTGTGTCTGTCTTCTTTCTTTGTTTAAATATAAGCCAAATAGTTAGGAAGACATCCACAAACATGTATTCACACTGCTGGGCTGTCCGCTAGTCTGTACATCAGACACATAAGCAAGCAGACATCAAGCAAACATCTGTACAAGCTGTCTCCACTGTCCATGTGTCTGTCTGTCCAATGCCTATGTCTCTACACATAATACATAGGCAGGCAGAAATCCACATAAGCTGTCTGTATGAAGCTAAACACAGCCTGTCTGGTGTTCACTCCCTGGACTGGTAAAACAAGATGTACCCTGACTCAGAGTTCTTCTGCATGTCCGATGGAATACCATAAAATTCCTCGATCTGTGTAGCATCAATTTTCTGCAACATAGTTGAAATGACATTTTACTACATTAACCAAAGATTCAGTATTGAATGATATTCAAATTATTTTAAGAAATAAATGTTTAAAATTAAATTGCAAAATTAATGGGTACACTATGGGTGAACTCTACATGGTTATTTTCAACATTCAGCAATATCATCCATTTTTGCAAAGCACATCTTTCAATCCTTGAGACACAAGGACTTCTCAAAATAAGATAGTTTTGCTGTGATCATAATTAAGGACACTTACGATTGAACTATTGCATATCATTACTGTCAATTATATTACATAAAGTAATTTTTTCCCTGTAAGAGACCATCCTGCCTTGAGCGTGAGGTTGTGTTATTGTAGGAGTAAGTAAGGTATGAGTTGTAATACTAATGGACTACAATGTGAAACAATAAGATACTCACATCAACAATATCATCATCAAAGAGCAACCAGAAGCCGTGACTCTTGACAATGCTGATGTAGTGTCCTCTGTTCGGTCCGCTCCCACAATGCACCACCACTGCTACAAGGTCATACATCCGCTCTGGGTTACAGGCATCGTCAGACTGTGGTCAGAGAAGAATTATGTCAACATTTATTTATTTATTCAACTATTCATTTATCTATTTAACTATAGCGACATGATTGACTATTCACAGAAGTTTGTTGGAGATGTATTATTTCAAAGCAACAAAGTACCATTACAGTAATAACTTACTTACCGTGTTAAATAAGCGTAGCTCCAATGGAAAGACAACTCTGTAGGACACTTTGATATACCGGTTATATTGTTCCATATACTTGAACCTCTTTAAGTGTAATGCTAAAATCTGAGGTAATTTCTTCACCCTCATCCTGTGAAAATAAAGCACACAAAAATTAATGTTAAATTAACCATAAGAACAAATGTTCATAGCAATGAATCTATTCCAATATTCTAAAATTTTGTAACTACGCTGTATTTCACTCTGCCACAGTTCAATAATCATTTCTTTTGGAAGCATAACTGAAATTTCATATCTGCAGATTTAAACCAATGACTTCAGAAAAGTTCTTTATATAAAAAATACGACAACAGCCTATGCATAAACACAAGTTTGACTTGGGGTCCAGTTCATCCTCTGTACATTTTATACAAATTTGTTAACAAGAAAGTGAATTTTCAGCCAATAGAAGGAGTGCAAAGTTTCAGGATTGAAAATCCACTGAAGTCAAATTGATACTGTTGATATTTCCTTTTGTGTAGAACACCGATTTCTTTTACCAAGATCATTTCCATCAATAACTCTTCATCCTGAAACTGTAAATTGTATAACACTGGCAAATAACTTTACAGTTTTAATCCACACCAATCCTCATCAGCATGACGTACCGTTTCTGAGCTTCCTGTTTGCTGCAGCAGACCTCACAGTAATACTTGTGTTCCGCACACAGAGTCTCAGTGTTGCTGAAGCCACGGAGACAGTGTGTGATGGATGTGTTCTGTTCCACATCCACGGACAGATCCAGGAAGTCCTCATCTTTACTGCTCACCTGTTAACGATATGTTGGATATGTAAACATAGTTACCATGAATGAATGTAGAAAAGACAAGTATATTTATTGATGATCAACTTCTTTATTTAACAATAAAATTTAAATATCTTTGTCTTCTCGATAACAATAACTTCTAGAATGCCTCTCAAATAGATGAATGAACAATCCTTGAAAGATATTTATCCTACCTCATGTAAGAATGTCGATCCCTGATTGGTCCATGTGACCATTAACAAATATCAATAAACACTGTCATATGGGTTGATATAATCTTCCTGAGGGTGATAAATGTTTTATATCCCGCAACATGAATAAAGCATGCATCCACATCAATCATTCCATGTCACGTGACACAAGTTAAAGGTCATAGTTTGTCAATCGATCAGCTGTTTTCTGTCAAAAATTTTCTTTGTTTTTTTAAATGATATTTGGAGACAAGCGGTAAAATAAATACATTTTAACATTCAGTTTGTTTGGGTGACATCGTAATTTATCAGATCCGTGTTAGTGTTTATCCAACTCGCCTACGGCTCGTTGGATAAACACTAACGCAGGTCTGATAAATTACGATGTCACCCTCCATTGAAAGTTATAACTTATAGTATCTGATGTAGCAATAAAGAGCCATTGGCTCTGCAGGTCATCAGGCATTGCATCATTTATTTTCTCTACATTTGAAGACTAACATATCATATAAGGTATTTTCCTTGTGGTCTATTATGGATCAGAGAGTCACACCAAATTTAAGATTAATAATAGACATTATGAATGTCCGACAGCTGACATGATGGACAGAAATCATGAAAGACACCCATGCCATAAGCCCTTCTTTTAGAAGGCCTGTTGAACAAAAATTGTATCCAAGAAATCAAGAAGACTTCTGTCTGTTCTGTTATTACTTCAATACTGTTGAAACATATTGATAAATCATTAGTTGATGTGCACTTCCAACTCTTAACAGTGATAATATGAATTATGCTATCTTCCTCTAATGCAAAGAGTCTTGATATAAAATTGATTATAGAATTGATAAACTGCTTAATTTTTACTTCGAGTTCATGTTAATGAAATCAAGTGTTCTAAACAAAAACATAATTTATGGACACTTACTGTTTCACAGTTCAAGCATCTAGTTTCATTTGTGAGAGTTCCCTGGAATATTTCATGCACCCAGGTCGGCTCCTGTTTCGACTTCCCGTCTCCACTGCCGCTGTTCTTGGCCTTGTTTCCCTGTTTGTCAGCTGTCAATGGAAATACTTTATGAGAAAACCATACACAGAATAGCCCTCAGTATGTCAGTATATATTGTGTACAAGGTACCAGGGCTCATATTCTTGAAACAATTGTATTTGTAGAATTCTTAACTTTTATCATAAATGTGTAGAAATAGAAATTTGAAGTACTAAGGACATGTTGAGAATATCTAGCCACTACTTTTCATCCTTGTATCATCATTCTAAGTTCAGATTTAAGGACATGAAGATGATAACTACTGGTATGGTTATTTAAAGAGAATAGAAACATGTAGCTGTTACAATCATAGACACAAACATGTCATAAAATATGTTCTGAATTTATAATTCATAAGCAGTGTAAATTAATGTGTACAGTAAAAGCAGAATGTTTCAGATTGGCATTATTTAGAAGCTCTGGGGTAGATAACTGTGAAACATATGAACTCTTGACCAACCCCAAACCGTGAAATTCAACCATTTTGAAAAAAAACATTCCTGAACAAGACTGATATCACAATATGGAGTCACTTCATAACATTTTCTGGACAACAACTTCTTTATTGTGAAGATACACAATATTTCAGGGTATCATCACTCCTTCATCGGATGAATGTGGAGTATAACAAAGTAGGATGCATTTATAGTTAGTTAGCAATTGTGAGAAAAGTTCTTTTACCTTGAACAAGGCATCACTACCTCAGTCAATTCACTTTAACTACCCTTGAGCTGTGTTTTAATGTGATCACCTTAAATTGGCCGCTAGAAAGGAAATGGACTCACATGGCCACATTTGTTATAGAACTCTTTTTACTGAATGAGGGTATCATTCAGACATTGTAACACTTATATACCTTTTCGCAAGAGCCTTTTATTTCAGTAAGGCGTTTTAAGAACATTATCACAAAATAATTACGAAGTAACAGTTATGTTCTTTTACCTTGAACAAGATCTGCAACAGTGTTGAGCAAGTAGTTGAGGAACTCGTGAGCGTCTTGTTGCATGTAATTGTCAAACTGTTCTGTAAACACAAACCATTCAAATATTATCAATTTATTCTGTGAGATTTGTAATTGAAAGATGTTTTTCCCTACATCAAAAGTAATTTGTTTCTTCAAAAGAAATGCAGAAATAAAAACAATAATTTATCGTTCTTCATTGTTTTATGACCAAGGAAAAACATAATACCATTTTCTTTCCGTAGACGGGTAATGAATTTCTTTGGTGCGATTGTTCCAACTTTCTTCTTCTGTGTGGCGATGCTGTAGAAGAGGTCAGCAAGACACGTCAACAATGTCTCCTTCTTCTGGCTCTTCTGATGCTGTTTGAATTGTAACACTTTCTCTCGGAAAGGACGGCAGAAATACAACGCCTGAAGCACGGAGTTGCAGTAGCAAGTGTTCCCGAACTGAAACACATGAATTGTTTGTTGAAACTAGAAAATATGCAGGCATTACAAGAAATAACAGAATCTGTCAAATTTGTAATATGAATGCTGTAGAAGACGAACTACATATCTTGTTAATCTGTCCATCCTATAAAAGCCTACGGTTAAAATATATTAAATCATACTATTATACATACCCCAGTGTAGCAAAACCATTGTTATTGTTAGCACATACCAATACTCGCGTATTACAAAACCTTACAAAGTTACAATGTATATATTTATTATGCAATGTTATTTAGAAAGAATATTGTAACCGAAAATAATCTGTAATGTGATTTACCCATGATTGTACTACAGGCATGTGGCCTTCTAAGTACCATAAAAGATTGATTGAACTGAACCATACATCATTTTTGCAATTCATCACTCATAACTAAAGGCATCTTCTCATGAGGCTGGATTTTCTCAAAATTGGTTCGTAAACTTTCCCACAAATTTTATAATTCAAATATTGACAATAAATCTAAAAAACTTCATGTATAAATCACAAAATATAACATCATAAAAAAATAAAAATACTTATATAGCGCTAAAACCAGAAAATAACAAAATAATATGAATGAAATCTTTCTTTATACCATAGTATACTATATAAGTTACACATGTTTACAGTCATACATAACAATGAACAGAAAAGGTATTATGACAACTGATCGTATGAATAACGTTTTTCGGCTTCTTTTATTTTTTGTTTGACATTTCATGATTGCATGTGCTTTGGACTTTGTCATGAACAAGAAGTCAAAACACTATTTGTTATTTTAAAAAGTTTAAATTTCAAATGAACCAAAAAAACCAACACATTATTAGATGAGACCAACTTCCAAACGCAAGTATAACTCTTGCATGCCAGTCTCCATTACTGGCTGATTTAAGCCTTGCAGTATTTCCCTCGCTTTGATGTGCCAAGATAGTGCCTTGCTGCACCTGAGATGCATAGTGGGCCCAGAAATCACAGCACAGAAATCTTAAGGAAATACTGCAAGGCCTAATTCAGCCAGTAATGGAGACTGGCAAGAGTTATCCCGTGCATTTGGAAGTTGAGATGAGACAAACATATTGATTGAAGGACTTCAAACATTGCAGCGAAAGGATAAGATATCATCATATAGGTACACAAATATGTTACTTACATTCACGAGGCCAAAGTAATGTTCATTGGCCGGGAACTGTTCCGATCCGATCTCCTTCTCAAGCTGGGATGCATTAGCACCCTACAAAAAACATCAAATATAATCATTGTATTGTAATATATACTGGGAGATACTAAGTAATAACATACTGCAATACATCTGCTATCTGTTTTCCAGAATTTCTGAATTGTCCTATGATATAATAAATAAAACAATTACTTGGGTGAGATTCTCTATCAACCATTCTACATGTTCAATAGAAATGATTAGATGTTGCTATACATCTTACTGTCAGGAAACTTTCACTACCTGAGTGCACATTCTTGTCAATGTAGAAAATGAAAATTATAAAACACATTGGTTATAGTAGTACTGCACTTTCCCAGACACAAAAATGTCTACTGTGCTGCACTCCAAGGGCTAAAGAAGCCAAGGGAGTACTGTACTTTAACGAATGCTAATAAAGATCAACTGCACCAACAACCTTTACGCTAAACAAACTAACACTTAAAGATCGTTGAAAGGGATCCAAGGGTTAAAAAAAATGTCTACAGATATCCTACAGTGTACTAGGGCTAAGGAATCCAAAGGTTAAAAAAAATAGTACAAAATTAACAAGATCAATGTGCGCCTGGTAAACTGCAGTCTAGTATCTGAAACTAACACTAAAAGATTGTTGACATAAATCCAAGGGTTAACAAAGATATCGAAAGTCATCCTAGGACTAGAGAAGACAATGTTGTGGGAATTCATGATCATTGTGCATCTGCTAAAATGCATTCTACAGAAGTCCAAAGACAGTCTAATATGAATCCAACAGTTGAAAGTTTAATACGAAATTATCAAGATTGATGTACGCCTGATAAAATGTAGTCTGTCCAACATATCAGATAGACTGCATTAACTGGCGCATATTGTTCACGGTCATTTCGTACAATCTTTTTAGAACTTGGATTCCTGTTAGACTGTCTTCTTCAGCCCTAGGATATCTGTAGACTTTCTTTTTTAACCTTTTGATCCCTGTAGAATCTTTTAGGGTTAGTTTGTCAAGGGTAAGGGTTGGTGCAGTTGATTATTATTAGCGCCTGGTAAAGTGCAGTACTCCCAACGTATCTTATTAAAGAAATGTTATGACTTTGATAACAAAAAATCAGTCTGTAAAAAAACATCACACTGTCAGGTCCGTCACTGTCAGGCATCAATGAGTCATTTTGAACATGTCAACAAAAATTTATTTCAAAGCTTTACACAATAAAAGTAGTTATCACTAACGCTAAAGTTTTCATTCTAAAAATTCATATTTCATGAGCAAATTGATAGGTATCGATGACAAATTTGCAGACAGGTGTACCTTATAATATTGCCTGCTGTTGGTGATAAGGTTATTTTACCCAGATCTCTGATGTCAAAAATTAGGCGTGTCAATTTGTGTAAATTAGGTTAAAACAAATATAAATGAACCATTGATTGTCTTACCATCTCTCTCACCGTACAGCAAGAGCCGAAATTTGTTGCAAGATTCGTTATGATTGCAGTTTCACCTACACATACACGGTAAATTTTTCATTCCCATTTTACTTGCTGACCGCCATATTGTTTTGATCAGAGGCATTATGGGAGTACAAATGACGATATTTCAATAAAACATTTATACTTAAGGTTACGCTATTTAATTATATTGATTATACAAATATATTTACATGGAATGTATAGTTGTTTGGGATTTTTTAAAATAAAATAAAATAAACTGAAATAGCCTCACGAGATTTCACGAGACCTCCTTTCCTGTCGGCCATTCATCGAAGCAGGTGCCCGACTTTGTTACTTCTAACAAATTATCTGGAAAATTACTATTTAAGATCCTTTACAGTTATTAAATTAAACATCGTTTTAGTCAATAATATATTCCAGAATCGAAAACACGATTTGGTTGTGAAATAAAGCCGTCGTTATTAACTAAAGGACGGCGTTGTTGTCTGAAATGTTCCCACGTGGGGGCCAATCCAGTGAAGCGTCATACAATCACTATTTACTTCACTAGCTGCAAAATTTGAGTTGATATGGTGTTATTTGTTGGTTTTGAGGTCTCCCTTTATTCTTCATTCAGCTTCCAAAATATTCATCTTTCAACGTAATTTAACGATTGTCAATTGTGAAATAAGCCGCTGGAGTAAAAAGGTTCACATCATTAGTCTTGATTAGGTACTCTGACAAGCATGAGTTAAAATAAAAATTTTCCTAATGTAAAAATGCTTCATTTTCTGATTGATTGCTATACTATTGAAACTATTACGATCATTTAAAAAAATTGACTGTCAACACATGCATACAAAGTAAGCTATGTTTGAGATGACCAATTTAAACAAATAAAATACATTGTGTTGTTGGTTAACTTTCATTTTAACACATTCAGAATTATAGGAACACATTAAATATATTTAATATCATATCAAAATTCTGGAATTTTTCTTGTGTAAGAATGAAGGGTTTCTATTCAATATTTGCTGGTTAAAGGCAGCAGCAATATTTGAAACTTTATCAACACAAAAATACTATTCATTCAAAATAGCTGATTTGTGGATCAATCAAATATCTTCGGTCTGAAGTCTTTTAGTAAATAATTATGGTCTAAATTCAACATTCATGAATCAAGGTTCAATCACCAGACTTCTATAATAATCTCTTTACAAATGAATGTTGATTGATTAAAGAATGGAAAACAAGTCTTTGATCGACATCTAATTTTGACTTATTTTTTTTTTCAGGCCTAAAGATGACGAACACAAAGGGTTACAGGCGCGGTACGCGCTATATGTTCTCGAAGAGATTCAGGACACTAGGAGTAATTCCTTTGTCAACTTATATGAAAATATACAGACGAGGTGACATAGTGGATATTAAGGTAATTGACTCTGCCCCTTTTCAATTAAATTGGAGACAAACACTGAATTGTATTGTTGTTAAACTTTCATATTTATAGTATTTTTCACATCACATCTAATGACTATTTTGCCGCTGGTAGCTTCAATTACTGCATTTGTATTTAAAGTTCAATTTGATCGATATACTTTTGGTTTAGATGATTTAGAATGTAAATTGTTCACCCTTCAAGTTGTAAATTGTTCTATTTCAGGGTGATGGTGCAGTCCAGAAAGGAATGCCTCACAAATTCTACCATGGTAAAACTGGCAGAATATTCAACGTCACACCTCATGCTGTTGGAGTCATCGTAAACAAAACAGTAGGGTGCGTGTAAAATTACGAGATGGAGATTTTCAATGATGGTTTAACATTAAGCTGAACAAGAAACATTCATATTTTCATGAAAATTTCTAATTTCTCAAGAAAGCAGACAGGCTCTGATATGTGCCTTTTTCTATGTAAGGAAAAATTTCAATGTTTTTTTTTTTTTATACCCATGGAAAGATGGACTAAGGCCTGAGTAGAAAGATTTGTTTCCAGAGCCCAAAAAATATTATTCAATATTTTCTTGAATTGTTAAGCAAGTCTTGTAGATGTTCGATCATCTTTAGGAATTTCTCTTAATTTTCATTTTGTTTCCATGGAAATAAGTTGGACTCAAAATAAATCAAGACTTTACGGTTACATGTACATGCATTTTCAAAATCGGATGACTCAATATCTACTGTTAAGTAAATGATTTATTTGTGACTGAAAACGTGTTGCCTGTTTTCTGCAGGGAGCGCATCATCCCGAAGAGAATCAACGTGCGAGTTGAGCACATCAAGCACTCAAACTGCAGACTGGACTTCTTGAAGAGGGTCGCCCAGAACGACAAGGCCAAGCGCGAGGCCAAGACAACTGGAGTCCGCATCAACACCAAGAGACAGGTGAGACACTGAATATTTACCAAATTCCAGTAGGGGTGCAACCATGCAGGCAGGTCACGATATGATACGTATTGGTCATGATATATGATATATGTATCTCGATACTGCTGCCACGATTCGATACATATAGCGATATGATTTTATTTAATTGAACACAAACACCACTAGTCTACTAGGTACATGTGAACATTTATTGTATCTTACAGGATAAGAAATTAAACTAAATTGTTATACTGTATTTAGTCTCATATCATATCAGTTGACTGGCAAAAATGTGTCAGTGTATCATATCGTATGCCACGTGTGTATTGTTGCACCCTTAAAACTTGACATTTTACAACATTTTCCTTTGGTTCAAAGTTACTTTTCATTGGCTTTTGAAAGCAGCAATCAATTCTGAATACGAACTTGTTAAAATGTTATGACATGCATGTAGTTTAGACATCCGCTTTCCATAGTAATCTTGGTGGCACCGCTGCAACGTTTTAAACTTTATAATATGTTAACAACCAAAGTTTGAGCTAGGAAATGTTCTCTACAGATTTGTTAGACCTGTAACATTTCTCTTTGCAGCCCAAGCAGCCAAGGACTTCTCACTTCGTGAGGACACGCTACAACAAACCCCAGCTTGTTGAACCCATCCCATACGAGATCGTGGCTTAAACATTGGGTTGAGAATAAATTATAAAAAACATGTAAATCTATTGTTTTCTTTCCATTATGAAACTAGAATTAAAAGATGGCTTGTCAAGATAAGTAAACCTTATAAAGACTGTAAACTGTGAAGCACCCAGTTTAAATCGATTGGATATCATAACAGTAAAAGATTGAACCAAGTTCAGTCTGATTAAACTCCAGTTTTCCAAGGAATACAGGTTGCAAAATCTACGGGGAAACAAACACTCTCCTTGCTGAGGTCTCCGCTACAAGTAGCCTGACCACCTGTATGCTGAGCTCGTTCTGACACAACTCGACTACAATCCCAAGACCTCCAACAATAGTTTTCATTGCAATAAGCTGGGGGACAAGTAATTCCCGACAGACATCCTTTGTTTTCATAAAATTCGGAACAATGTTTAATGAATGATTCCAAATGCGTTCAAAACAGTAATTAAAATTGTGGTGGGGCAGATAATTACTTTTTTCTGCACTCAACTGGTATAGAACACGTGCCTATGTGGGTTGTCGTTAGATCTTGTGGCGAGGAATCTTTTAAATAGAACCTATTTCCAGTTGGTATACCATGATAGATGCACTGTTTTTCAGATTGTATTCCAAACTACATGGTCAATTTCAATCAGACTGGAGCTGAGTTGAACATTTTCAAACGCTGATTCACTTTTAAATCTTTATTGGGAAAATGTACAATTTCTTTTCCTAAATTTTCATGAAATGTATTTTGGAAGGATAGAAGCAAAAAGTAAAGTTTTATGTTAACTTAATGAATTTTGAAAGTTTGTGACGGACTTGTCAAGCCATATAGCACTTCAAGGCATTTAGAGAATTTCAAGATTTGAAAAGTGGCATAAAGTGCATATTTGATGGCGATTCATTTATATTATAAATCTATTATTTCACATATTAGTCTTGATTAATTAGCAGCTCCGACTAAGTCGGAGCTGCTATCAGTTTTTGTGCAGTTTCCATATTCTCTCATTCAGGTGTTATCCATTACATATATTTCAAGATATGTTCCAAATCCCCTAGCAGTGAAAGTTTGCAACACAGTCAAACATTGTCATACATTACTGTCTTGCAAACAATGGGAGTATGCTCTGTGTGGTTGCATCAACAGTTTTAATCAGGATTCCTTATTTCTAGCCGAGGAAATGCTCAATATGCAACGGAGGTTAGGTTTAAAGATCTGAATCGGGTTATCTCTGTAGAAAGAGAATGCAAGAACCTCTGCACCCTCAAGGAAGACATCTGTGGGGAGGTACCATGTACATAGGGGATCAAAGTTTCGTCATGATCCCCCTCAAATATGGGCATGGCAGGCATTTTACCTAAACTTCGATGAACCTCCGAAACCAATTTATGTTGGAAGCTGAATTTTGTCTACCCACTCCTTTAATAGGCAATTATACATTGTAGATTTGGTGACCACAGCAATGAATGCAGTATGACCATGTCAGAGTCCTTTGAAGTGAGATCTGGTATTAGACAATTATGTATTCGTTCACTCATAGAAACTTCACGAGAACGCCACTAAGACCAAAGTGAAGACGGTCAACAGCCAATCTCATTAAAATCTGAGCGTAATTAAGCTCCACTACATAACACGTGTATATTGTGTAACGTAGTGCAACTAATAAAGGTCTGATTTTAATGAGACTGCTCAACAGCAACCTCATCCATCTGTCGAAGCGATTAGCCATCAGTAACAAACCAAACATATTTCCAATGCAAACCTACTAGAAAGGAACTGCAAGAACATCGCAGATTATATATCTTATGTGAAGACAATAACTCTTCGAATTTGCGAAAATTTGGCATCATGGACACAACATAGTCATCCAAAATTTACATATCTAAATACATCCTGGCAAATCAGGGAACACAGTCCTTTGCGATTCAGATAGTCACCATGTGCTTTTCTGTGTCTATTTATCAGTAGGCGTGCCATCTATTAAAGGGAGGGTTCTGACGCCATCTTGGTGCGATTAGGCAAGTTACGTTTGCTGTCACAATCTTTAACAAAGGCATCCAGCGTTTCGTCAGAAGGAAAGTGAACATACATAATGCGCATCAAATGATCAGTATCCACAAGCAAAGAATGTTGTTTTTCCAACCCAAATACATTGGTTCAATATCCGTATGTATAAGCAAGCTAGTACATATTGTGATACCGACCTCCGGTTGTTTTCTCATCAGATCAATCCAAAGTCGTTATAGAATACATGTATGTTGATGCATATCAAATTCCAGGTTTGTTGAAGCATTTGATTTTATGGATTGGGGATTTATTCAAAATAGATTTGGATTGTTTCTAAAAAAAAAACCCACTGTGAATAAAACTTTAGAATATTTATTTTTAAAATGGATTGGAGCGACAAGTTTAAGCTATCGGACATACGATTTGACTGTAATCTACTATGGAAAAGTAAATTGACACTCTTTGGACGTAGCCTATTACAATATTGAAATCGTTATTATTGTCAAAGCTTTATCCTCCTTGTACCTTCTGAAAATATTTTATAAAGTTTTAAAAAAACAACGTTTTCGATATATTTGGAATGAAAAGCCGATGAAAGTAAAAGGGATCGGGTAAAAACGTACGTGGCTTTAAAGTGCCGATTATAAAGGCTTCGTCGTCAACAACAATCAGATACGACGCTCAAAACTGTTATTTTTTAAGCTAATATATTCCATTATTAAAGATATTGGAAATGGATGCTAAATATATCAAAGACCACATACTAAAAATCATAAGAAACACATGTTTGTTGGATGTTTTATCATCTTCGGCCATCTATATAGATAGACATAAGAATTACGAAAGGAGGCATATTCCTAGTATTTATAAGGTATAACGATAACGTATAAATCGATAATAAGTACATATATAGTAAGACGTGGGATACTGAAATCCCATTAAAATCAGATAGTAATTAAGTTCCACTACGTTACACATAATTATATTTATATTGTGTAACTAATTACGGTTTGATTTTAATGAGACTGTTGACTACTGCAGGGGTAGTTGACTTAAAGAATAGATATAACATCGTTTCTTTGTAAGCCTCTGACCCGAATGCTGTAAATGTTTATTTGGAACACTTTAGGATCTAATAACATCCAACTGATAGCATTGATTTTGACATTCAGTTTACTTTCTCGCGAATAGCAAAAATGTATTAGAATATTTCATCAGGATCTAAATATCAAAAGACCTCTGCTAATCAGTAATGGGAGAACGACATAAAAGTCTGGAATTAAACAAGGTGGGAATATAAATAACCTTTTAAGAAAATAGCCCATATTCTGCTCGGCTTTCTTTCGCAATGTAAAGATCTATATATTAAATGTTATATGCCTTGTCATAAAATATGTCATTTTCAAATTTTACATTGACAAGAGGATAGTATCAATTACATTTATCCAGAGAGAGTTAACAAACTAAATTAGGCCTACTACAATATACCTAAAACAATAGCTCTCATTAACAACTGTGATTACACCGTGTTTGTAAAATTCTGGTCCAGTTGTCATATTAAAGATATTTCTATAATTTATATTTCTAAATAAAAAAAAATATGAAGATTTGATAAGATAAAAACGCAGTCCTAAACGTTTTCAGAGGACTTATGTTATGGAATGCGATAACGTTCATATTTCCCGCCATTCTTTCTTATGGGGAGATTCATTATCCAAATGTATTTTTACACATTTATATTGGCAATTCCTTCTTTAAAAATACACAAATGTGCAAACTTTAATAGCAATAAGTAAAATGAATTATTTAAGTTGTTTAATGTTTCAAAACATAAATTTAAAGCAATGATTGAATATTTAGTTTTACATTGAACTATCCCTTGCCTCGTTTTGAATTCAACATGTCTGCGCCCTTGAAACACTCGTGAAACTTCAGTGTGTACATTGTTTTCCGCTGACGATTTACTCTCTTAGAGAACATGGAGCGGATATTACAATCAGTGTGTCCATTATGCAAGCGAATGTTTTTCGTCAAAGTAAGAAACAACAACATACACAGGTAAATGTGTTGAGATATGGTCTTCACAAACAATAAATATAGGCCTATCTATAATCTAGTGGACTTTCATTTAGTTTTATTTGATTAACAGAGAGGTTTGATTTAAAACAATATTCTCGAATAAACCTTTGGCATTTCTGAACATATTTAACATCTAAAATAATGAGTTGATAGATTGCACAATAGTCAAACATTTGAAATGATTGTTGTGTAAGTTTTTAAATGTAAATTAAATGAAAATTAAATGATTAGGATCCTCTGAGATGCCTTCAATTATGCATGAAAATGAGCTCTGTAGACTTGTCTCATTGTATAATTGCATAACTTTGCATATGCCAATTGGGTATAATTATCCAAACTTTCATTAAAATGGTATAAATAGTCCCCACAATACATTTGAACATTTTAAAATCAACTCTACCATTTCAATGGTTATCAGTGGCGAATTTTCCTGCTAAACCTCCCTGCATCCCCTCTTGATATGCCCCTGGCTTTGTTGGTAAGAAATATTCTAATGAAAGGAAAGTGAAAACATCACCTGAGCATTCACAACATAAAAATGTTTTTTTCATTTCTAACTTTATAGGACTGGATTGTTGGCTATTTCAAGAAAGTATAGTCAAGAAAGAAGCACAAGTTCAGTAAGTTAACTTCTATGTTTTGTTATAGAACTTATTATTAGTCTATCTAAAAAAAATGAGAAAATGTGTTTGCAATTTTCTCTGATGTAACTATTCTTACTATCATGTCAACAAATTGAATTAATCAGTAAAATGTTATTTTGTTTTGACGTGGGGCCATTACAAGATTTTAGATTTTCCTATGAAAACAGGTTAGGGTGGTTGGTTACAACTTGAAACATGTCCATAAAACGAAATTGTCATGGACAATCAAAAAAAGATTTCCTAACAAGCATGTAGTATATTTGTAAATTTCTAGGGGAAGATTGGGAATGATGGATTCATATCCCTTCAAACTGAATTTGCCAAAGATAAATTATGCAAACATCATTGCCAAATATTTTCTTTGATGAATTGAGATGCAGTTGTTGTTTATATCAATATGACATTTGATCAAACAAGTTTTCAAATAATAAGGCAGCATTATGATAGATTACAATGTTTAAATTTAATATATTTTTTTTACTTAGCAGGCAAAGGTTGACATTTCAAATATTCCTGTGGAGAATATACGGAACTTCAGCATTATAGCCCATGTAGACCATGGTAAAAGTACACTAGCTGATCGACTACTGGAACTAACAGGTATGACTAGATACATGTATCATCTATTACATCAGTAAGAAATAAGGCCTGTCCAACCGCCAAAATCATAGTTTCGTGCTGCTAACATTTCAGACTTATTTCACTGACTGATTACATATTTAGTGATATTCTATAACATTAATTTGGTCCTGTGATCAAAAGGATAACAACAATCCAAACACAAAAGTAAAAATTTTGTTAAATCTGTGTGAACGTTGATGATGTCGGTAAGCAAATACTGTCACATAAAATTCTTTGTTTTAAATGATTTGACACTTTTTGGTACTCTGAATTGTTTTATTTATAATATTGCAAAATACTCATGTGTGCTTATGAAATATAAGGCATGGGGAAAATATTCCAAAAATTATTTCAGCATGTGACGAGTTTTATGATATAACATATTGTTTCTGGGGAGGTACTGTTACCTTTGGTTTGCAATGCTGTGTTGCTAGAAATGTATTGAAGGGAGCAAGCAATTATTTGTAGAATATATTCAATATATGTTGTAAATATTTCTACTTTATATGAAAGCAATGGCTAATAAAGTCTACAATCTCTGTCTTAGCAAATTGTAACTTTGATGCATAAAAATATTACTTTAACATCTCAAAGCAGTTATCTATCAACTTGTTTTGGACTTTTCATCAAAGATATGTGACTTACTGTAAAACAAGTTCATGTAACCCCTGAACAGTATTTGAAATAAGGTATTTGAAATAAGCTCAAAATTGTTGGAATAACTTGTTGAATTAACTAAATTCAGACTGGCTAAATGTGTTGATGTTTGTTTCAGGTGTGATACCACGATCTGGCAGCAACAAGCAGGTGTTGGATCGTCTACAGGTGGAGCGAGAGCGAGGAATCACAGTCAAAGCTCAGAGTGCCTCACTGTTCTACGAGTACCAAGGACAGACCTACCTCCTCAACCTGATAGACACACCTGTAGGTAGTGCTTCACTCCTCACCTTTGTTACCTGTTCAACACCTGAGGTGATGAAATAGTTAGTGCCAGACACCCCTGAGTGGCATGTTTACAGGAATCACAGGGACTAAGACTGGCAATAGACACTCTGGGACAAGCGTTAAAAGGAGGGTTCTATCGGGGTATTTTTTGTGGAAACGAAATTCGAGAGAATATCCCTGTAAAAAATTGTAAAATTAGGTACAATATAGCGCGTTTTCATTTCATGAATTGCAATAAAATCAATATGGCGACAGAACCCTCCCTTTAAGTTTAACAATAATGCAAAACATTGTGTGGTGTAATTCAAATATCATGCTCATTTGTCACCCTTGATTGTACCATTCGTTTGAGTTCAAATTCTGTATCACTGCAATAGCTTTACTGTCAGGAAATGGAATTACCTGTCCCCAACAGATAATGATAAACTTTGATCTTGGGAACTTTAGCTTTGTAAACCAAATCAATCAACAGAAAAGCATGAAACTATTTGATTAATATATGCCTGCTTAACAAGTTTCACCGGCTGAACTTTACAAAAATGTTTATATAACAATTTTCTGTTATATGAAGGGTCATGTAGATTTCAACTACGAGGTGTCGAGATCCCTGGGGGCGTGTCAAGGCGTGGTACTTCTTGTAGATGCTAATCAGGTACTGTACCTAACACCAGGTGTACTAGAACTTGGACAGATCTTAGGTTTTCTATATGATGAAACAATTTATATTTGAAATGGTTTCTTTCATATTTCAACAATTTTAATTGTTGAAATAGTTTATGCTAAGCCATCCTGAGTTACCAATCTACAAAGCCTGTTAACAAAGCGAAAAATGATTGGACGTTGGCAAAAGATAGACTTTCTCAGAATATTCTGGGATCGCATATTAAATAATAATAATAATATAATAATATACATTTTAACGCCTAATATCCAGTGCATGCACTGCTCAATGGCGGTACAATTATTACCCTGAAGGCAAACATGCTACCCACTATACCACTGTGTTCCACTGTGTTAAGAAAGGGTTAACATTTCTAGACATTGTTTTCCTCATCCAGGATTTTAGATGTATAATAATAATATAATAATACTTAGATATTATAATCCAAGGAATGAGCCTCAATTTTGTTAATGCCTCAGCGAGAGTGAGGGTTTCACACAAATTTGCACCAGTTTCGTAAAAGTCATTGTACACTACGCGAAAATAATTTTATTCTATTGATTTTTGTTTGTTTTGTGTCATTTTTCGTACTCGTTCTATTCCATATGAATCTAGTAAAAATAGCCAAAAATGTGCCACTACTACTACTACTACTACTACTACTACACACCAACAATGACATTACGAACAATTGTTTTATGAAGTTAAAGACAACAAAATATTAGAATTCACCCTGAAAGAATGGTTGCTTGGCAAATGTGATATAAGCACATGTGCTCGTATCGAAAATATTAACTTGGTTGTTTTAACCATATTGGTTAAAAAATATTTTCTTTTATTCTGGTATTTCAGGGAGTTCAAGCACAGACAGTTGCTAACTTTTACCTTGCCTTTGAGAAGAACCTCGCCATTCTACCTGTGCTCAACAAGATAGACTTGAAGGGAGCCCAACCAGAGGTCGTTATCAAGCAGCTTGGGAACCTCTTTGATATCCTGCCTGAAGAGGTCTTGAGAGTAGGTTCTGTAATTCATCTGATATATTTTCATGTAGATGTGATCATCAGTCTGATTAAAATCAACCTTGCATAATGCATCTAGCAGGATACGAACAGGTTCTGTAGATTCCTCGCCACAAGGTCTGTATAGGCAAGTGTACCGTACCAGTTTAGCGCAGACAAAGCCCAGTCAAATAGCTGACCAATCACATCATAGTTTTTAAAAGGTCACTTTTTTTAAAGCATTCAGGAGTTTGGGGTTATCTGCCCCTAGCTACTCGCACTGAAAGATGTTGTTGGAGGTCTTGTGATTGGTTAACTGAATTACGTCAAAACATGCAAACAAGCTGTTATCTGATGGTTTTGCGAGGAAACCTCCGAACAATATGAGTTCGTATCCCGGTAGATACACTATTTTGTAATTTTTATTCCTCGGAAAACCGTCAATTTTAATCAGACTAATGTGATCAGATGATAGTGGAAGCAGAATCTATATTCCCATCTGTGTATTCAAAGGCACTCTGATGATCGGCCATTTCAACATCTGCTCTGATTTTATAAAGTTATCTCCCTTTGCTTGTTGTTCCTCCTTAGAATTATTGATAATCTATGTTACAGATATCTGCTAAACACGGCACGGGAGTGGAAGAGGTATTACAAACTGTTATTGAACGCATACCTCCGTAAGTGTGTCAGCTTTATCTAGTTTATCAAATCTGTATTTACAAATTATTTTTAAAAACTTATACAAATGTGTCAAGTATGTAAGTAAAAAATAACATGGTTTAACAGGTTTGGTTCTTACTTTTTGATGAGTTCAGAAATCGAAGACAGCTGTGTAACTACTGTAATAACCTGTAATAGTACACAATTTTCCAAGGCGGTGCAAAATAGGGTACTTCTTTAAGGAGGGGCGGTTATTAAGAATGATTTAATTAAGGGTTTGTCATTCATGTTTAAAAAGCATTTGAAAAACCGGGGTCATGTTTGCTATAATGTACTGCATATCCTCAATTCTTTCTTACGGTATAGGTATAACATGTCTTCTCTGTAGATGATATATTGAATTGTCAAAAAACACCAAAATGCTTACCAAAATTTGCCTAAGTTTCGGCATCAAAATAACTGTTAACAAGCAGATTGAACAAATGTGAACTATGTTACCCATTAACTAAAGATTGAGAATGCCTTCAAGATCAAAATATGATTGAAGTATTCCTGTGTGTTTTAGCCCCGTGTCCGATGTGAACAAAAACCTGAAGATGCTGCTGTTTGACTCGCTGTATGATCAGTATCGGGGAGTGTTAGCTCACATGGCTGTCATAGACGGACACGTCAAGAAAGGTGATTAACGTGTTAGAAGAAGAGAAGTGCCCTGACGCATGATGTTTCAAATCTGTGATGTTTGAATTCAAGATTAAGAACATATAACTGTGATGTGGTAACAGAAATTAATTCCAGACTTTGTCATACTTGAAGCAAGCTCTGCATTAAACATCCATGTTTTTGTACCTGTGCATATCGGGGTGGCGTGTTTGCTATAATGTACAGCATTTCCTCATTATTATTCCTTGTTATAACTCCTGCTTCGAGGTAGAAGAAAAAACACCGAAATAATATACATGGCTGTGTGATATACTGATGTGTTTAGATTTGTAATAAGGGCGCTAATTTGGGTTGATAATCTGGGTGAAATATTATTGATAGCTGATATTTTAAAGTATTTCTTCTCTCCCTGTACAGGAGACAAGATCCAGTCGTGTCACAGTGAGAAGACATACGAGGTGCAGGATCTGGGTATCATGCATCCCACCGAGGTACCAACAGGTGCTCTGTAAGTCCTGCAGTCTTCTCTGCTTGTGGGGATGGGAAAGTGAAGTTACCGAGTTAGCACATTAGGCTTTGAATCAAGAGGTGCAGGGTTCGAATCAAGTAACTCCAGAAAGCTATCCTTTTGTCTGTTTCTGTAACATTTGGAACATGCTAACAAATGTTTCCAGATGCATTCAAAATGGCCATCATTTAATAAGCTCTGATCCATTTGGTCCGCTGATGACTAGATTCTGCCTGTACTGAACTGGTTTCAGAATATGTCATACCGAGCGTTTTTGGACCCTGAGGAGAGAAACCAATTTGTATCCTGGCAATGCAATAATGCAACTTTTATTCCCTTTAAATGAGAGAGCAATCATCTTTTCATTACTCCTCCACAGATATGCTGGTCAAGTAGGTTTCCTGCTCTGCAACATGCGCAACACAAGCGAGGCTCAGATCGGGGACACCTTCCATCACATCAACTCTCCCGTACCTGCGCTACCGGGCTTCAAACCTGCAAAACCAATGGTATGTACATACCTTCTGTGTGATACATGTTTTGTACCTCTATAACAGCAATATATTATGTAAAATCCCGAAGCATGGGTGGGGACAGGGTGCATGTTTTGTAACAGTAATAAATTGTATAAAGTAATGATGTATGGGTGTATGCATACCCCACCTCTGCATTTGTTCATGCTATAACGAAAACATAATCTGTTGGAAATATTATAGTTTATATAGGAAATGTATATTTGCAGGTGTTTGCAGGCATCTACCCATCTGACCAATCCGAGTTCAACACACTCCGCAGTGCCATACAGAAACTGACATTAAATGACTCCAGTGTATCAGTTCATCAAGATAGCAGGTGAAAAATTAGTAATTGTAAGAATAAAAACTGTATAACATAATCTTTAACATGTTTATAAAGTGGTTTAATTGATAATTCCTTGCACCATGATACAAAGGATTATTCAGGGGCTGGTGTGTGTGGTGGGATCAATAAATAAAGGGGTCAGTTGAATTTTGAGGACATGATGATTAAGTATCTGAATGTTAATATATTTGTTGTCATAAGACACGAGAATGAGATCCTATTTATCATCTTAAATCATTCTACAATACTTTCAATGAAAATTGAACATCTCTGAACAGATTAGACTTCCAATGTGTTGATGTCATAGCTATGTGTTATCATGTTTATGATGTTATGGAATTGTGATGTCACAGAATTTTGACATCATGGCATATCTTGATTATGTAAAAGCATTGTGATGTCATGAGGTTGAAGGTGACAGGGCATTGTTCAAAATCTACTGTCAAAACGATATCTCCCAGGGGATGTCAGTTAATCTCACACAAGTGATATCTCCTGTGGAATATCACAGTTTGGATGATAGATTATTGAAGATGTCTCAGTCTGATAGAGGTTTATTCCTTCAGTCCAGTGCTGGGCCAGGGATGGAGACTTGGCTTCCTGGGTCTGCTGCACATGGACGTCTTCAACCAGAGGCTTGAACAGGAACACAACGCTTCAGTCATCGTCACCTCACCCAATGTGCCATACAAGGGTAGGTGCTTATCTTTCAACACTAACACAGACAATATAGATTGCCTGCCCATGTTAATTAGGTAAGCTTTAATAGTTGCTGTCTCAAGAGGGTAATTTTCTCAGTTCAAATGACAGACCATGTCAGAATGTTATATAAGTTTTAAAAGTTGGCAATCTAGAAAGGGTAATTTTGTCAAGTCTTAATTAACAATAAGGTAGGATATCATAGGTAAGCATGTTTATACTTGGTCTGACACGTTCACACTAGCTACGAATACTCCCCCCATCTCCTCCAGTGTAGTCCACTTTACCTACATTTTGATGACTTAGTCCTGTAGATTAGTTTCTTAGCAATGGTAACTGAAGTGATTAAATGTTGTGAACCATACATGAATTTGTTGACAGTGAAGATATTTGGTGCCAAGAACATCAAGAAGTATGGACACTCGGAGTTGACAATCCTCAACCCATGTCTGGTAGGTGATTCTTCAGCTTATGAACTTATGGCTAATGTTCAGTTAATCTACTTGGTAATTTGCTGTTAGTTCCATGAATAATCAATAATTTCTTTACTGCTATAGATTATGGAAATTCTTTAATGTTTGGAGAACTCATTTAAATAGTTTAGTCAGCATGAAGGATGTGTTCAGAGTTATCATCATCAATGTAATAAGAGTTTGTGAGAAGCTTGAATGTGAGTTTGACATTCATTTTGACTGCAGTAATAAAGTTAATCATTTCTTATACACAGCAATTGGCCAATGAACGTTTATATAAACAACAGTGCGTATATTAGATTCATGCTTGCATGTTTCAGTAGGTGATGTCTTTGTTTCTAAAAGGGGGGAAGGGAAAACCTTATCAGGACCTATGGTTTATTACCTTAATGATGTTAAATAAATTTTTAAGGTCCTTATTCACACATGGTGGTGAAATCTGTTTGTTCTGTGTGTTCAGCTCCCGGACACTGTTATCATAGAAGACTTCCAGGAACCGGTTGTCATGGGAACAATCTTGATGCCAGACTCTTACCTTGGTGGCGTCACTTCACTCTGTCTGGTAGGTAACCGCTCGGTAGTATGATTGTAAAGTGTCCACGAACTCAGGTTGCAAAATCCTCTTCGCCCTCTCACCACTGTGATATCAGAACACTAATGCATTTTCTGGCCTTGGACTTGTGCACTGACACTGAGAGTTTTTGTTGTCAAAATCATAGCAAGAGATTGTGCTTTATGTAGAAAACTATTTATTTTATTCTACAACGTCAAACAATAATAAATCTATGAGCTACAGAGCCAATTGTCTATTTTTCATCGTGAGAGGTCGGTCCCTACATATTTACTCATGCTTTAGGCTCATCAAGAAGTCAATGATACTAGAAAAACCTGTCATTGTGTTATTGTCTAACAGGAGCGACGAGGTTTGATACAGGACCAAACATACATAGACGACACACGCATCATGATTAAAGTCAGGTTCCCACTCAACGAGATCCTCGTCGACTTCTTCGATCAACTCAAGTCTCTCACCTCAGGGTTTGCAAGGTAACACGTTAGAATTAGTAAAAACTTACAGTAAAACTAGTAGACTTAACTCAGTTTATCAATCAATTCCAGTTTCTCACTTCAGATTGTTTTTGAGATGGTTTCAAATACTCTATGTACAATTAAGGATAAAAATAAAAGTTAAATGTTTCTCGGGTCTCGATGCATGACTTTTATTTCTGCACATAACAGTTTTTTAGTGTCTTTAAAAAACATAAATTATGATTTTTTTTGCATCATTTTTGGTTAAACAAAAAATCTATTTGTCCAACAAATGGGTCTGTAAGAGTGGCTGTGATTCCATTTTGTCTACTTTTCGCAGTATATTCTGATGGAAAAATGAAATGTACTCCTCCCTCGTCTTTACTTGTGATTATCATTTGTAATATTGCAAATGGAGTTTATACATTCAGCAAATCTCTTTCCCTATTTAATTCATTCCACAATTTTACTCAACCACATGCAAATCACTCATTTCTACTCAGCGCGCATGCGCACACTTTTGTAAACATTGGTCAGTTGTGCTTTGTTCTCACCAAAAGCAGACTTTCTCAACTCAGGCAAAGTGTACTTAACGAATATCGATCTTCGCTGTTTCTTTACTTCACCATCATGGAAGCTCGAGGCAGAGGTCGCAATAACACAAAAACGGGTGCAAGAAGGTCACGTAGGAACGGGAACGGGAAGAGCCGTTCACCAGCTCGCCGATCGCCAGTGACAATGGCCGCCATTGACAGCGAGGTCAGCGACAGCGAGAGTGGAATTTCGGCAAACGAAGGTTCAGAGGTTCCGGAGAATATGACGGCACTACAATTGAGGGATCGTCTGTTCGAATTAGGGATAATTGTGCCTCGGACAGTCACCAGGAAAACACTCGTAAAACTGTACACGGCCAATGTGAATAGGCGACAGGACAGACCTCAGCATGGTGCTCAGTCAAGCGAGCAAGCTACCGTTACATCGCCAGACCCGGATGTGACTGTCACAACTGGAGCTTCGAGTATGACACCCTCTACAGTGCGGACGCCGAGTACCGGCCAAGATCTCGAGGAAATCAGGAGGGACATCCGACACTTAACCGAGGTGGTCAACCAACTTGCTCAGAGGGATCTGCAAGTCGGCGACGCACAACATCGCCCATCATTGACCAGCGGTGACGCTTTCAGACCAGGTCAGTGTGGCATCGCGTCGCATGATGTACCATCAGTTGTATGCATATCCCCCGATCTTCGCCGGCAGATAGTTGAAGGAAAATATATAAACTTGGCCCTGCTTATGATTCCTGCACACGAGTTGGGAGAAGTCAGGAACGGAACTGACTACCCAGCCAACGAAATTCGCATGAAAGGTACCCAAGACTCAAGACTGACCCACACCCTCACTCACGCTGAATTTGTATCTGCCTTTGGGAGGTTTATGGACGTCATGTGTGAGGAGTTCCCCGAGAGGAGGAAAGAACTCAGCCATTATCTCTCGGATGTTACAGACATCTACACGCAATTCGGAGGCAGTATGTTCTATGACTATCATAGAACATTCGCAAATAGAGCAGCATCCCTGTTACTCAGTTATGGGATAAGAGTCGATTGGGCCATAAGAGACCAAATTATCTTCTCTTCTTTGTCAGCGGGTCATCGTAGGGTGTCATGTGATTGGTGTCAAAGCAACACACATTCAACTGAACTATGCTCCCGACGACGTATTGGGGGAGCTCGTTTCAACTCACCGCAATCAACGTACAAGAACATCGACGTGCGAGGACGACCCCGACAACACCACGAGGGACAGGAGTTGTGCAACAATTTCAATGAAAGACATGGTTGCATACGACGACGCTGTCCTTTTGCCCATGTGTGTGGATCATGCATGGGCGATCACCCAAAATTCAGATGCGCAGACAGGGGAGAAAAAAAGGAACAAAGACAGACAAGTGGACAAGCGGCAATGACTCAAGGAGGGAATACCCAACAAGGGCCCAGTTGACGTCGAGCGTTTAAGAACAGAACTCAATAACCATCCAGACCCTAAGTTTGTCCAGGAACTTACAGAGGGTTTTACACATGGTTTTCCTACAGGTATTGACCCCTTACCATTGAATAGTGTAGAATGTGATAATAATTTGTCTGCTCGTTCTCAACCCGAGACAGTGAGGTCCCTGTTGACACAGGAAATCAGTAACAATTACGTTATCGGCCCTTTCGACACGCCACCTTTCAAAAACTACAGAATAAACCCTATAGGAATAGCCACAGGGAAATATTCACTTAAGAAACGACTTATCGTGGACATGTCTGCCCCGCATAATAGCACTCACAACAGCATTAACAGTCTGATCAGCAAGGAGGACAATAGTATGGAATATGTAAGGATTGATGACGCTATCGCTCATATCGTAGCTTATGGCAGGGGTGCACAGCTGTGCAAGTTTGACATAAGAGATGCTTTCAAACAGATACCAGTTCATCCTACAATATGGGCATATCAAGGTATCAAATGGGACGACAAGATGTACTTCTACACTCGCCTTGTATTTGGCTGCAGGTCATCTCCGAAGGTATTCGACAAACTGTCTACAGCCATTTGTTGGATAGCTGAGCACGTATACGGCATAGAAACCATTTTGCATCTCCTAGATGATTTTCTTACCATAGACAGACCGAATGCTATAGCAGAGAGAACCCTGGCCTTGATGACGAGGCTGTTTCACATTTTGAAGGTGCCGCTGGCCACTCACAAGACAGAGGGACCAACAAGTTGTCTTGAGTACCTCGGTATTGTGTTAGATACAGAGCGAATGGAGGCTAGATTACCTGATGCCAAAGTTCAGCGAATCTTACAATTCCTCAGGAGTGTAGGCGACCAAGGTGTCATCACTAAACAAACCCTTCTCTCTCTTTTGGGGCACCTAAACTTCGCAGCCAGAGTTATCCCACCAGGTAGATCTTTTGTGTCCTACCTCATCAGCCTGTCTACAACAGTAGGGGGACTATTCGAGACAGTCACTCTCACAGAGGAGTGTAGGAAAGAACTGGACATGTGGATATTGTTCCTACAGGAATGGAACGGAGTGTTCATGTTCGCAGAAAATCAAGCAACATATGACTGTGACATGGACCTTTTCACAGACGCCGCCTCTACGCTAGGTTTTGGTGGATATTTTTCAGGAATGTGGTTCAGTGACACTTGGCCATCAGAGATACAATCTATGAGCAGAGTCTCCATGGCCTACCTTGAACTATATCCTATTGTCATAGCATGCATGTTGTGGGGACAGCATTGGAATAGAAAACGCATTGTTTTTCATTGTGATAACGAGGCCACAGTGAATATCATAAATAAGGGACGCTCAAAATGCTGCATTATTAATAAACTCTCCAGACAATTAACCCTTATGGCCATGAGAAATAATTTCACAGCTAAAGCAAAACACCTACCTGGGAAATTTAACAAGATAGCTGATGCCTTGTCTCGGTTTCAGTTGCAGGAATTCAGACGACTCGCCCCGGCAGCAGATGTCACGCCTCACCAGTGCCCCGAATTTACAGCAGTGATGCTTTTTTAGGGCAGAGACCGCAGCCTTGTGTAAAGCTGCTGTAAGCACTTCTACCCTACAGAGTTACAAGTCCGGCTTCAGGAGGTTTGAACTCTTCATACTAAATTATGATATCACCAACAACGTTAAAAACTTGCCTGATCTCACCGCTGAACAACTGATTAAATTTGTAACCTACTGTCATTCGAATCTCCATCTCAACCATAGTACCATCAAACTATATCTATCAGCAGTCAGGTATTTTTACATAGCTAGAGGGAAAACCAATCCTCTGCATGATCTCTCTACACAAGATCAACTCAAGCTGGTCCTTCGCGGGATAAAGAAGACTCAGGGAGCAGCAGGGGCCAAGAGATCTCCGGTTACTTTCGACATCTTAAGGCGGATATGCCGTGCTTTGGAAAAACAGGCGTTCTCTACTTATGTGTGCGTGCTGATGAGGGCGGTTTGCACGACCGCCTTCTTCGGTTTCTTAAGGAGTGGGGAATTTTGTACACAGGGGCAGTTCGATCCCTCTGTTAACCTGTGTGTGTCAGATGTGTGCTTGTTCTCTGAAAAATATGTGCTGAATCTGAGAGCATCAAAAACTGATCCATTTCGTGGAGGTGTGAACATCAGCATATTTAGAAATAGTGTGCTTTGCCCTGTGGATGCCATGGTATCCTATCTGCGTATGAGACACCTGGTTAGTAACCACAATAGTGTAGCGCTCTTCCTAACTGAGACTGGAGCGCCCTTGTCAAGGCGCTACTTTATTGAGAAGTTCAAACGTTTAGTCCAAGTGGTGGGCCTAAAATCGGCACCTTACAGCGGACATTCTTTTAGAATAGGAGCAGCTACTTCTGCCGCCCAGGCGGGAGTAAGAGATCATCTCATACAAACATTAGGAAGATGGTCCTCGGATGCGTATATGCGGTATATACGTACTGCAGAGTCGTCCATCCGTGATGCACAAGTGTCTATGTGCCAACCTGTGTTGTAACTAGTGACCTGAAAGCGCAATGTGAAATTTTGTGACGCTCAATAGCCTTAGTGCCAACTCGATAGCCTTAGTGCCAACTTGAACTGCTCGTATCAATCCTGCCATTTTTACCGGGACACTTAGATGCCCACGTGCCAAACAGTAAAATCCCTCCTTATATTTTTCCTCAATTTTTGGGGCTTTTATATTTCATTTATTTCATATGTCATTTATTTTCATGTATTCTCAGGTTATACTGCTATACCCAAAGTATTTTATAAGCATCATCCGCTTACATTCACCAAGCAGCCTCGCTGCTAGTTTCTGTATCATAAGGCTTCGCCACTTCCATAAGGCTTTCGCCGCTTATAGGTAACACAGCCTCGCTGTGTATCTAAGGCTTTCGCCGCTTATCTCACAGCCTCGCTGTTGGTCAAACTTTCTGTGTTTTTATGATAAACATTTTTGCTTTGCATTTATTAGCTACAGCTTTGCTGTCATTTCTTCATCATGTCATGTATGCATTGGTTGTGCACCTGCGGTGCCATTTATTCCTTTTCATTGTCTTTCTTACCAGTTGTAAACAACTGTGTCAATTGGTGACAGCCTCCCTGTTAGGAGTGCTCTGTTTTATTTTCATCATTGCTATTTTTAGTATTTCATCATATTACATTTGCTAAGGGTATAAGCACCATAGTCATTGTTTCTGATCCAGCTCGGTTCATACTTGAAGGGCTGTGGTGCTTATACCAGAAGATTTACCCAATTATTAAACAATTGGACTTGAAGTACTTGTTTGTTGTTTGTATAAAATTATCATTTGTAATATTGCAAATGGAGTTTATACATTCAGCAAATCTCTTTCCCTATTTAATTCATTCCACAATTTTACTCAACCACATGCAAATCACTCATTTCTACTCAGCGCGCATGCGCACACTTTTGTAAACATTGGTCAGTTGTGCTTTGTTCTCACCAAAAGCAGACTTTCTCAACTCAGGCAAACCCGCCTCCATCCCCCTTACTCCCCCTTATACATATTTCCTAAGGTGGGGCTTTTATATTTCATTTATTTCATATGTCATTTATTTTCATGTATTCTCAGGTTATACTGCTATACCCAAAGTATTTTATAAGCATCATCCGCTTACATTCACCAAGCAGCCTCGCTGCTAGTTTCTGTATCATAAGGCTTCGCCACTTCCATAAGGCTTTCGCCGCTTATAGGTAACACAGCCTCGCTGTGTATCTAAGGCTTTCGCCGCTTATCTCACAGCCTCGCTGTTGGTCAAACTTTCTGTGTTTTTATGATAAACATTTTTGCTTTGCATTTATTAGCTACAGCTTTGCTGTCATTTCTTCATCATGTCATGTATGCATTGGTTGTGCACCTGCGGTGCCATTTATTCCTTTTCATTGTCTTTCTTACCAGTTGTAAACAACTGTGTCAATTGGTGACAGCCTCCCTGTTAGGAGTGCTCTGTTTTATTTTCATCATTGCTATTTTTAGTATTTCATCATATTACATTTGCTAAGGGTATAAGCACCATAGTCATTGTTTCTGATCCAGCTCGGTTCATACTTGAAGGGCTGTGGTGCTTATACCAGAAGATTTACCCAATTATTAAACAATTGGACTTGAAGTACTTGTTTGTTGTTTGTATAAACCAATAAAAAGTAAAAAGAGAGAGTGAATGAATGAATCACAAAATGTTCTAGTGATCGTAATGTGAATGGAAGAGTGTTATTTATACAATGTTTATTTTATTTTCTGAAATAAAAAGCAATGACATTGTATTCCAACATGATGCTTATGTTTCATTTCAGTTTTGATTATGAGGACGCAGGCTACGAGAGTTCAAGTTTAACAAAGGTGAAATGGGATTTCTTATGAACAATTCAAATCCTTTTGATAACACATTGAGATTCCTGTAATCCTGCGCTAATCAACCTAGAGTAATGAGATACTAAAAGTGTATGTTGACATAAAGCAGGTTTATGTGTTTTGGTTTGTAATGTACTGAATTAATGTCACCTAATGACTCCGATGGACAGTGTTGGAAATAGCTTCCTACCAGCCAATATGTAGTTCCTTATGAGGCCAGTTGCAAAATTGCCCATCTGGTCTGTTAAAGAGTTTTGATGAACTGGCTGTCTAAATGCTGATGGGCCTAGCACATTCTGAGAAGTGCTGGTTAATATTCTGACCATGAATCGTGGAAAGACTAAAGTATACTTTGTACACTGATTCCAGGTGAACTTCCTGTTGAACGGTAGACCGGTAGAGGAGTTGACGATGATCTGCCACACATCGAAGGCGCGGACGATGTCGAAGGGTGTGTGTGCGAGACTGAAGGAGTCAATCCCCAGACAACTCTTCACAATCACCATCCAGGCCTCGGTTGGATCTCACATCCTCGCTCGGGAGGATATAAAAGCTCTTCGTAAAGATGTCCTTGCTAAATGTGTGAGTTGGCTTTTCCTTTCATTCATCGCATTTGTTGCAGTTGAGAAGTTGACTATCCATACATCTTGGTTTTCCCTCATCTCTTTCTTACATGCCTCTCAATGATAGTCCTTCTTGTCAGTGTAAACACAGAGTATCCGAGTCACTGTTATGAGAACATTAGAGTTTGGAAACCAATCATTTGTAGGAATAAAATCACACCCTTACAGCCAAACACACCATGACATTAACACTGTACCTGATGATGCAGATATATTTTCCTGGAATGCAGCTATATTTAGTAGATTTACAACTAGTTTATTCCCTTTGTTATAAGTTATGATTCCTGCAGTTGAAACATTCAGGATCCGTTCTGCAGATTAAGCGCTTATTTATTGACATGTAATATCTTTTATTTCTGTGTTCATTTTTGGAGACAATTGTAATTGTAAGGCAACCTTTACATGTAAGAGTATGATTCCTGTCCTTGAACTATTCAGGATCTATTTTGGAGATTAAGGCTTGACAGCTAAGTTTTATTCACTATTTCATATAAATGTCACTTATTCTGTGTACATTTTAAAGACAAATAGTAATTGTTAGGGGATCTATACATGTTTTCCAGTATGGCGGCGACATCACTCGAAAGATGAAGTTGCTGAAGAAACAAGCAGAAGGGAAGAAGAAGATGAGACAGATCGGCAATGTGGAGGTTCCCAAAGATGCCTTCATCAAGGCTTTCAAGAGATGAAACTTACTAATTGAAACAAATTCAGTCATTTATCGAGTCTCTGAGTTACGGATGAGATTGGATTGTCATTAAACTTCTGGAAAGGAGAGACTCTGCTTCTAGACTTACTCTTGAGACAATCAATTTCAAAGGTCCTCGAATGTTTTCAAAAAGTTGTCAACTTGCAGCTTACTTCATCAGGACTCTAGAGAGATAGAGTCTACAATGTAAAACTGTAACACCCACTGTCAGTGAACATAATGGCAAGCAAACTCAACATTCATCAATGATTTAGAATGATTAATATCGTAGGTCCTTGGAAAAGGTTGAAATCTTCATTTTACATCTATTAAAAGCTGCTATAGCACGTTGTTCTTTCTGAAATAAGATGCTCTCACGAAAATGTAAATAAGTGTTTTCAATGGCTAAAAAACACTCCTTGAATAATAAAAAGAATTCTAAAACGAATGTACATGGCTTGGTTCAGCCATTTGATCCCATTTCCCTTCGACCGGCCCTTTTAATGTGTTCAATCAAAATGGCTGCTCAAAAGTAGTTCAAATACCCGGTAATCTGACTGATGTAGCAATGCCTAAACACTCAGGGTAGAGTTTTAATTATGACACAATGATGGAATGTTCAACCATCTTGCTGTCTGAACTCTCAAAATCACTTGAGACCTACAAATGTACGTCTCATACTGAAAAGTTCACAAAATTGTCAATGTATATGTCGCACCTTTTTCTTCCAATATAGAAAACTGTTTCTATGGATACGGCTGGTGGTGTAATGAGATGCTTTACCCTCAAATGTTATTTTATATTGTATAAACGTAAAAAAAAAATGGCAAATTTGAGAAAACATAATATGCCCCAAAAAAACGTGCTACGGCCTTTAAAAAATGTTGAGAATTCTAACTTATCAAGCACAAGTTGTAAAACATTGTCATTGAATACCATTTGTCTTTCAGCAGTCTCAAGTAGTAGAATAGACATAGGCAATGAGGTGCAGTGTAAGATAAGAACATTATGAATTTATGGATTTACAACCTCCTTATTGCTGCAGATGTGTAGTTTCAGATGCAACAATGTACAGTATCCTTGGACAAAATACTGTGACTATGTGTCCTATGTATCCTGGTCCATCCAGCAATGAATAGGTACCTCATAAGAATGATTATGTTGCTTGGTGCACCTTGTGACTGCAAAAATGCACACTCCAAATTGAGCTGAGATGCAAAAAAGTGGCGGATCTAGGTTTCAACACCCCCCCCCCCCCCCCCCTCCCTTTTGAAACTTGATGCATGTATATTTGATGGACCCCCCAAGGTGAAACTCCCCTTTACATTGAGTGAAACCCCCTTTGAAACATTCTGAATCTACTTATGCAAAAAGTTTTCAAAAGTGCCTTAGAGCAGCTGAATTGGATGTTGTTGCTATTCTAATGTTTCTATGTATGTTAAGGTGTAGATGCTAAGTTTGTTATGACACTAGGGATTGCAAACAACATCGGGGGAGGATGGAGAAGAATACAAACTTTTCAAACAAACAAATTAAAAACTTGCATTTCCTGTATATTCCACTTGTAGCTACCTTTCAAAATGTATCATCAAAATTAATTGTGTGATAAAATAGGCATAAAGAAGTTGTAAATCCATAAAACTGGGTCTTATCAACTTTTGAAATGCCTCTCAAAGAGGTGATAAATTATTGGGAAAATAGCATATAATTTCAAACAACCCCAGGTTATCCAACTGTTGCCACATGATGATCATGCACATGCTTTAAACTCAGGGTTAGATCAATGATATGTGAGGGGATGCACCCCATCATTGACCCCTACAAAATAGATAGAGGATACTAAACGACCTTCTATTTAATATAATTTTTATTAAACGAGTTAATGATTTTGTATAAAACGAGCGAAAGGTATTAAATAGAAGGAAGTTTAGTATTCTGTTTATTACTCGCCCACCTATAATCCAGCGAAATAGCCGACATAGCTCTGAAACTATGATTCCCGCAAGTTCGATACCACTGTGACGACGTTACTCCCATTGTGACATCATAACCTCAAACTATTGTGACGTCATACGTGCGGCGGTATTACACTAGTTTAATATTGCCGTATAAATATTACACTGCAGTATCTTACACGGGCGAGTAATAAAAGTAATTAATTATTAAGTAGCTCATTGTTATCTTATCGACAAATTATTTATTTATGGTCTGTGATGAAACTCTAAATATTACACTGCAGTATCTTACACGGGCGAGTAATAAAAGTAATTAATTATTAAGTAGCTCATTGTTATCTTATCGAAAAATTATTTATTTATTGTCTGTGATGAAACTCTTATGAATAAAATCAAATGATTCACTTATTTCTCTTCTTTTATACACATGCTTTTCATCACTGCAACAGGATTCATACAGGTGCATCTAATTCTGGATATGTCATGGAATTCTAAAATAAGTTTATAGGCCTTGAAAAGCTATTAAAAAGTCATTGGCATGGTGTCCGGCGTCTGTCCATCCGTCCGTAAACTTTTCGCTTTTTCGACTTCTTCTCCAGAACCAATGACTCCACAGATCTGAAATTTTATGTGCAGACTCCTTGGCCAATGGGGATTCTAATTTGTAGATTCGTGACCCCATGACCCCAAATGGCGTCACAGGGGTCACATCCTTAAAAACCTATTTTCATCTTCTTCTTCAGTTCCAAAAGTTCTAGAGAGCTGAAAAGTTGTGTGCAATCTCCTTGGCCAATGGGGATTCTAAATTGTAGATTGGGTGACCCTGTGACCCCTAATTGAGTCACAGTGGTCATGATCTAAGAACCTATCTTTTGCTTGTAAACAATAACTTAAATAACTTAAATATTCAACTTTAGATAGTAAATAAATGAAATCCTGATGAGCTACAGAGCCCATGTCTCTATTTTTTAATTCTTGTGAATTTTCTGTTCATTTACTTATTTCCCCTCTTGTTTTAACTAATACAAATACATTAAAATCCTGCAACAATGAACTTGAACCTCTCTTGGTTTATCATGGAATACTCTGGAAGCATGAACAAAACCAAAACAAACAAACAAACTCTGGAAGCATCCTTGAAAAATCATGGAAAAGTCCTGGAGTTTGTGTCATGGAAAGTGTATGAACCCTGTTGCAATAAGATTATTTTTAGGTAAATCATAGCTAAGAGAACATACTGGTATTCCGTTCTCCCTATGGTTTCCACATCTGTCAGAGCCATGTACCTTCGCTAGGTAAGTCAGCGAGCATTGGCTGAACTAGCAAACCATCGTTGGTACTGCACTGTATAAACTGAGACATGTTATTATTAAATATGAGGTCTCTAGGTCATAAATGTTGTTGTGGAGAATCTCTCCCCATGGAGGTTACTGAATAGAGAATCTCACGCAAGTGTCTTCTGATACATTATATTATATACGCTTGCAGAGGATTACTTACTTTTATGAACAAGTGTGTATTTGATATCAGAAGGCATGAGGGTGAGAATCTGTCATCTGAAACCATACTTTCAATGAAAACTGTACATCTCTGAACACAGCAATGCAATGAGATGTCCATTCAGTGAGTCATAGCATGGTTTTGTTTCATAGTATGTATGGTAAAGTAGAAGACAAATATTTTATGGATGATCAACTTCTTTACTAACAATAGCGTCGTTTCGGTATAGATCCTTATACCGTTATCAAGCTTGATAACGGTATATATAGAGAATACTAAACGACGTTCCGTTTAATAACATTTATGAAACGAGTGAGTGGTTTGTATTTAACGAGCGAAAGCGAGTTAAATACAAATACCATCTCACGAGTTTCATAAATATGTTATTAAACGGAACCGAGTTTAGTATTTTATTTATTACTCACTGATTTAAATGCCACTTAACTCCACAAACTCGTCGATAAATGGGACACACTCCATTGCGACCGCGGCGCTGCCATTGTGACGTCATATGTTTGCCATTATGACGTCACGTCAATCGGCTGCACGCGATGTTATTACACTAAGTGTAATAACAGGGTAGATTTATTAAACTGCGATATCTTCAACGGGCGAGTAATAAATGCTTGATAACGGTATAAGGATCTATACCGAAAGGACGCTATTGTTAATAAAGAAGTTGATCATCCATAAAATATGTCTTCATCACACCAACTTCTAGAATGCCTCTCAAACAGTTTATGGTAAAGTATATAGGCATGGCAGGGTGTTCACACTCAAACTGTCTCTGGACTCCTCTCCAGGAACTAGTAATGTTTGGTAGCTAAAATTTAGAATATCATCTTTGTTAGTTGGAGAATAAGATTTGTAGATTTCATTGTCACAATCTCAAAAAATTAAAGGCATGACAGGGGTACAATTTGAAAGTTAGCACCTTTAATATCTATAATGAAATGTCCAATCTAATCCTATTTATCTTAATCATATCAGCCATCAAATGAGCCCAGTTTCATGCTTGTAGCACTATTACTAAGTAAATGAATAATTCAAAATGACTATGACACCACTGGCTGTTATTAGAGGTATTTAGTGTCTGTATTGCATTATAACCTGCTGGGTGTGTTGTCAGCTGGATGCAGATATAGATGTCTGTGACCAGCATGAGAGGTTGACCCATGAGTATCTTGGGAGAGGCATTTTGAGAGCAAATATATATATATATATATATATATATATATATGCACTGAGGCATGTTTCATGACATCACCTGACCAACAGATTATAACTGCATAATAAACATGTCTTTCAAATAAATATATTAATCATATAAACCCCAATGAACTGCAGATTCTATGACTCAATTTTTAGAAAATGAGGCACCAAGTCGGGTCCTGGCAGGCAAGCTTCGTAATAAGGGGATAGTACGTAAGTTATAATAGCCATTGATTCTCCCTCATCAGTCATTGAATGATTTAGTATCTAAAGGTTGACTATAAGCCTCTGAAATAAATGACGTATTACATGCAACGAATCGTCACCAAACATGCAGTTTGTATTCTGCTAGTCTAGATATGCCTACACACGATATCAGAACCCGTCTTCCATTAAAAGAAGTAAAGAAAAAGCTTTTAGTGAGAACTCTATGACTCCTACATTGTGACTTAATGCGCTGAATGAATTTTAAAAAACATGTCTGAAAGCATCTTCCCACGGCAAGGTGAAAATGTATCGAGATCTCTCCATCCTTTTTAGAAGATATGGAAATATTTTCGTTACGCCTGTGACGTTGTGAAGATGGTCTGAAAGCGACATATAACTTTTATCCCTTCACCCACCTCCTGGCCGATTGTCAGTATCCTCCACTGGGAAAGTGTGCACTGCATGTGGAAACGTGAGATTGCGCCTCAGAACACGCCCAATCCATGCTAACGGCTATACATTTAGAATGTATTTGTACGGTATAATGAATATCTATAATCCAAAATAACCACACTTGTGAGCTTCGTGACGTTGAACATGGATTTGTGGAAAGGGTTTACATGATTATACGACGCTTTTGTAACTGGATAAGCTTAAATTAGTCCTTGATAAAGTAGCAGGTATTTCCTCAAGTGGAACGTTGGCTAACAACTGCTTAAACTGGGTTAGCCAATGTGTGTGATCTGCCGTTTCAAGTTTTGGGGTCTCTGTAAGCGCTGTTTACACGAATGCCGGTAGGTTATACACTGTTGAGTGCTTGTGAATGGTGACCTCCATTTGCGAACACCCCAAGTACTTGGCATACGTATAACCAACTTTATAACTATTATAATACACTATTCATAAGGAGGCAGACAGGTATGTCTCGTTGATAAATTGCGTTTAAAACAGTATGCATTTTAATATATCAACCATGGAAATGTATGTGTGAAATGAAATGACATACTAACATATATGTATTATTCTCTCGATTATCGTGTCGACGTGCCACATTATGACACCCTGTCTTAATTTCAGTTTACCACGCAACATAGGATACCTCCTGCATTCAATGTCCTATAAATGTAAACATTGGTTTTCGGATAGATGCTGTTGACAATGATGATGCATAGAAACATTCAGTATTATATATGACCCATATATCTTTCCTCGCAGGCGATAACTCTGGCGAGTCATTTCATTAGGTATTCCATGTACATATGAAATTTCAGTAAGCGTTCCATATACACGTGACATTTCAGTAAACATTACATGTATACACATGACATTTTAATAAGTACTCCATGTACATATGACATTTCAGTAAGCGTTCCATATACACGTGACATTTCAGTAAACATTACATATGACATGAAATTTAAGTAAGCATCCAATATACACGTGACATTTCAGTAAACATTCCATATACACGTGACATTTCAGTAAGCATTCCATATACACGTGCCATTTCAGTAAGCATTACATGTACACGTGACATTTCAGTAAGCATTACATGTACACGTGATATTTCAGTAAGCGTCCGATATACACGTGGCATTTCAGTAAGCACTCCATGTACATATGACTTTTCTGTAAACATTCCATGTCATATGACATTTCAGTAAGCACTCCATATACACGTGCCATTTCAGTAAGCATTACATGTGCACATGAAATTTCAGTAAACATTCCATGTCATATGACATTTCAGTAAACATTCCATGTACATATGACACTTCAGTAAGCATTCCATTTACACGTGCCATTTCAGTAAGCATTACATGTGCACATGAAATTTCAGTAAACATTCCATGTCATATGACATTTCAGTAAACATTCCATGTACATATGACACTTCAGTAAGCATTCCATATACACGTGCCATTTCAGTAAGCATTCCATGTACATATGACATTCAGTAAACATCCCATGTACACAAGATATCTCAGCAAGCATCTCGTATAGATTAATTTATGACATTTCAGTAATTATTCTACACCTGTTTGTGAGGATGATTTACGACACCTAACATTCAGGGATCTTTCAACGTAAACTCCGACACTTTGTGAAGTATTACACGCACTATTAAAGGAGCAGTAGCACGTTTTTTGCAAATTTTATTTTTTCAAATTTCCAATTTATAATGATAGTTTGTGTCATTTAAATTAACTTTAGAGGGTAAAACATCTTGTTACACAAACCAATTATCCGTAGTGGTAATAACGATGTTGCGTATAAAGCAAAAATTGCATGGCGGCCATTTTATTGTGAACACAATTTATTATTTCGATTTACAAAAACGATCCCCACGGCTTTACTGAACCATGTAAGCTCATTTTTAACTTCATTTTCCGATAAGAGAAGGGTGTTTTACTATTGGTGACATTATTTTTCAAATACATTTCATCAACTTATTTGAGCGAAAAAACGTGCTACTGCCCCTTTAACTGTTTAGGTAAGTCTTTATTGTAACGAACGGTATCTTCATGTTACTATTGGAATCTTTTAGAAGCTGTGATTGTAAAATTCAGAAATTCACTGTAAGACCCAATAATCTTAGCCCATCAGACCTGAAAGGCCAGATGGGCTCATGGCATAAACCATCCTCCGGCGTCCGTCCGTCCGTCTTCCGTCGGGCGCCGTCTGTAAACTTTGCTGATAATTTGTGGGGAAGTACCTTGTACACAGTGGATTAAAGTTTGTGATTTGGTCCTGACTCATCTTCAAATATGCTCCCACAATAATTTTCCCTGAAACCTTTAAACGACTTCGCCGCCAAACCAGTTGACATTGGAAACTGAAATGGAATAGTATATTTGTTACATGGTTCATACATCTTGTATTCCCACCCTCAAATACCCTCTTGAGATACAGTCTGATTAAAATCGACCTTGTTCCGAGGAATAAAATTTGCAAAATAATATATCTACCGGGATACGAACAGGTTCTGTAGATTCCTCGCCACACGGTCTGAGAGCATCCCGTATAGGCGTGTGTTCCGAACCAGTTTAGCGCAGCCTAAGCCCAGTCAAATAGCTGACCAATCAATCATAGTTTTTAAATGGTCGCTGTTTTGAAAGCATTCGGAACAGGCTAAAGGATAGCTGTTTGGAGTTATCTGCCCCTAATTTCTCGCACCGAAAGCATTTTTTGGGCATCTTTTGATTGGCTACCTGAATTGCGCTCGAACACGCTAGTCTACGGACTGTTTCCAGACGGTTTGGCGTGGAAATCTCGGAACGATATGAGTTCGTATCCCGGTAGATGCACTATTTTGCACATTTTTTCCCGCGGAATACCGTCGGTTTTAATCAGACTGCTTGAGATATTTCCGTAAGTATTCCCTGTCAATTTCCCGTTTCTAATTATCAAGCATTCCTTGCCGCTTATGGTGCTTCAGCAATCAACGCCTTCAGGACAATCTGTTGTTGGAAACAGAGAGAGCATTCATTCTCCTACGATGCCGTCTATGACGTCACTGCTTGTGGTGGGTCACGTGGTTCTGCACCGGTGGCTGTGGTAGGTAGTCCGTCTGTACATCTTTCCTCAAACTTCGGACATTCTCTCTCCTCGACTCAACCAGACGTACGATTACATCATAGGTGAAGAGGATATATACAAAATATTACTTTTTTTCAGAAAAAATGCCTTCTATGACGTCACTGTTGGTGGTGGGTCACGTGGCTCTGTTGGCTGTGTTAGTCCGTCTGTACATATTTCCTCAAACTTCGGACATTCTATCTCCTCGACTCAACCAGACGTACGATTACATCATAGGTGAATATGAATAATTTACATAAAGATCAACGATGAACAACATGTAAATTGTCTTGTATGTGTTATTGTTATATGTTAAAAGCTTCTGAAATAAATCTCTTGTTGGTCTCATCATCTTCGTCTTATTATCACAATTGATGAACCCAATACTTACATAAAAGTCATCTTCTTCAATAATACATGCAGTTGTGATATTAACAAATCGCCAACTAGATTCTTCTTTCATCAGATACTTCCAACCAAGTCATGAAGTTTGTAATTGTGATGAAAATTGTTGACGCAATATAAGTCATGTACTTGATGGATGATGTCAACAAATTATGAAGTCATCTAGTTTATAATTTCAAAGTACTGTGGCTAACCAATATATCCAAGGAGATACCGATACCACATGCGATATGTTAAAAGAAGAATGTTTGCCTTTCCCAGTGGGTGGAGGCTCAGCAGGCTCTGTCCTGGCGTCACGTCTCTCCGAAGATAGTCACGTGACTGTCCTGCTCCTGGAGGCTGGAGGAGATGACCGGAAGCAGAACACACTGGACATACCCATAATGCAGAGCATGAACTTCAAGAACGACTACGACTGGTTCTATCTCTCGACACCTCAGAAGCACTCCTGCAGAGGACTTATAAACAATGTAAGTCAATTTTATCCCCCGGCATATAATGCGGGGGGATAAAGTCGTTTGCTCCGTCTGTCTGTCCGTCTGTCTGTCCGTCCGTGATCACATCGTTTCCGGAGCAGTACTCAAAAACTACTTTGCCAAATTTCACCAAATTTGGTATACTGCCTCCCAATATCATGTAGATGTGCCTTTTGGTGGTTTTAACTGTTTAATTTTTTTTTATTTGTCTTTTTCCATGGTAACAAGTTAGACTTTGTCGATTTGAAGGGCATGGTTTGTTTCCGGAGCAGATATCTACAACTACTTGACCAATCCTCACCAAATGTGGTATGCTGCCTCCTCATATCATGTAGTTGTGCCTTTTGGGGGTTTGAACTAAAAAAAACCCAACACATTTCTGTTTACATGGCAATCATTTCAACTTTTTTAAAACTGATTAACCAATCCTAACCAAATGTTGTATACTACCTCCTCATATCATGTAGTTTTTTTTAAACTTTATCTTTTTCAGTTTCCACGGCAACATTTTGTGCATTTGTCTTTTAGAAAGGTAATAAGTTGATATTTGGAGAAGCAGAATTTATACTGCTAAAACTGATTGTTCAACTATGATGGGGCCGGGGGATAAGCCATCTCTTCTGATGGCTCTTGTTATACATTGGACATTACAATTTCCCGATGACAAAAGGATTTAAATTCCCATGATCATTCTACATTCAAAACATTTGGCACTTGATTTGATTTTATATTCGCCTTTCAGGCGTTTTTCACGTCACACTGCATATAAAATTTGAGTCTGTGCACGATTGCAGCTCTGAAAATGAGAGAAGACATGTTGTGATTTATGAAGTCATGAAGATAGAAAGTGGTCTTGATTCCAGCAATCATACTGGCCACGTGGAAGAGTGCTTGGTGGAACGAGTCAGCTGAACGGAAACGTGTATGTCAGAGGTCATCGCCTTGACTACGACAGATGGGCAGCTGATGGGTGTACAGGCTGGAGCTACAAGGATGTTCTCCCCTACTTCAAGAAGTCAGAAAACAACCAACAGGGAGGGAACATAGATAAAGGTACGTTATTTCTATCAATGCGACATGGATGGTATGTAACCATCTTCGATTATCTCTTGATGTCAATTAATCATTATTATACTGAATTGAATGATTATTTAGCTCCATGGAGGATTTGTTGCTCACATTAATGGCATTTTGGCTGGTATTGCCTTATATGTATTGAGATATTTGTTAATATGCTATTCAGAAGTCGACGGCTTACAAGTTCACTAGAGCAATGAACAATACATTGAAAATAAATTTACTTTGTTCACATATTGAAAGGATTAGCAATATGAGTTTGCAATTGGACAATATAAACACACATACAACCAGATCTCATTTGACCCCGTACTCAGTTTCAGAGAATATTTGATATGGCATGTTCATTTGACACCAGTCTAAAGGTGAAATGGAGTCTAATGTCGTATAGGGATATGATTTAAACAATATTTATTCAAGAATATGAACTGATTGGTAAACAGGCATAACGCATGTGTAAATAACTCTCTAATAAATATATATATATGACATAATATTCATTCATCAATACTGAGAAACGTACAGTTTTTGATAACATATTCGTAATAATACGATGGTAATTATATCATCAAATTAGCAAGGAAATTAATTAAGAGAAATGTTTAGTATAGGTAAATAGCAATACAGTGAAGTGACAATACTGTGATTAATGTCATCAGAAAATGACTACTTTCCTTATAAAATCGATTGTAAATCAAAACCATGCTCGTAGAAAAATTACCGTATTCGAACATATACAATGATAATGAATATATAGAGATATAACATTAATATTGATAAATTTGACACCAACAGTACATAATTTACACAACATTTCTGCCTTAACTAAATGAGTCGGCAACTAGGCCAGTACAGAGGAACTAAGCAATTGCATTTTAAACAATACAAGGCTAACTAGATCATTACGCACTCTGAGTATATGCAGTCGCACATTTGTTGAAAACTGAAGCTGTTGCTTCAAAACTTCTGACCAGTGCTATCTGATCACCAAACCTGTTAAGAATCGTTATTTCAATGGAAAATTTCCTCTTTGTGCATACATAAACAATGAGATATCATAGGGTTTAAATAACAGCACGTCTCACAGCAATACGGCGGACCTAGGATCTAACTGGGCCAATACAGAAATGCTTAATTGATAACACCTACCATGAAGAAGACAAGAGTATTTATGGATGATCAACTTATGTATATATATATAACAATAACGACCTTTTGGTATAGATCCTTATACCGTTATCAAGCATATGGTGTGATTACGGTATAAGGTTATATATTTATATACATACTGAAACGTCACTGTTGTTAAATAAAGAAGTTGATCATCCATAAATATCCATGTCTTATTATGTCTTCTAGAATGTCTCTCAAACAGTACAAACTATCAAGTTATCTATAAACACATACATGTTTTAATCCAATATGTCAGACTATCACGGCACAAGTGGCCCCCTACCAATAAACCTGGCCCACGATTCTGGGCTGGTTCAACCGATACTGCAGGCGGCGAAGGAGTTGGGATATAAGGAACTAGACATCAACGGAGAACAGCAGGAAGGTTGGTGGCAGGACCCTTGGTCAGGGACGTAGCCATCTTGGAGCAATACATGTTATAAATTAAACTATTCGAAAACATTTTGTTTTTACAATTTAAAATTATATGTGGCAGCTTTGACAGATCAGTGTAATGAAGTTCTCGTTTTGCTATAGACTACACATGTTAATGATAACGTTATTTAAATTCATAACAACCGATACCTTGTAATGGGTTTGGAATTGATGTTATATTTGATTTTCATGTAATTTTTTATTATTATGAATAAACCATACTAACCACCGCAACGTTTCCCTCTAGACAAAACTCGCACCTCTCTCTATTACTGGTTACGTTAAGGCATTCTGCATTTCGTCAACTTTTATTAACAAACGTAGCAACTCCATCTAGACCTAGTAGTGCGACCTTAAATCCACGGAACAGATATGTAGAAAGGCTTAAAGAGCAAGTTATTGAGACTGGGGCGAGTATTGCATTGCGGGGGAGTTAAACTAATGTCTGTCCCCCAGGATTTGCCCAGTCTCCAGTGACTATCAACAAAGGGGAAAGGATGAGCACATCCAAAACGTTTCTATGGCCACATATCAACAGACCAAATCTACATGTTCTAGCAAACAGCGTGGCCACCAAGGTTATTGAAGAAAGTCATTCTTATCTCACTCAAGATCAATATCATTTGACGTTGACCTTGTTATTATTAAACATGTTTGGGGATTTTCATAGAAATGTAAGATAGAAGAACGTTTTCATTACACAACTCCCTTTAGAATCAATTTTGAATGATATAGTGCAATAAAATGAATATTGCTAACTAAGATTCAAATTATAAGTGGCATGGTCGAACTAATGAAACTTCTATTTTGTAATATTCTGCCAGGAAATGGATTAAGAGAGTAAGTAAATCAAGATATGCTTGTAATGTTCTTTCTCTGGCGCCTGCATAGCTTTTTTTTGACCGGATAGGCTGTATTTGACAAATGATTCCCATTCTTGAAACACTTTGGACAATGTCTTCTGAAATAGTTTGTCTGTCCTGTGATACCCCAGGTACTGCTAGAAAAGAAAAAGGCGGTTGGAGTAGAGTTTGTCCGTGATGGCCGCCTGCACACGGTGAGGTCATCAAGGGAGGTAATCCTGTCTGCTGGTGCAGTTGGATCTCCACAATTGCTGATGCTGTCAGGAATAGGTCCCAGCAAACACCTGCAAGAGATCGGGGTAGGAACAAATATCTTACATGCTAATATTACAGAGCAATAGCTATCAAGATAAGGAAGTATTTCATATGCCTTGTTTTTTCAAGCCTTATCATGCAAATATTAGACTAAATGGATTTAAAAAAATACTTAACCTTCATCCTTATGGTTATATTTTTTCTTATACTTTCAGTTAGACTTGCTGAATTATGACCAAGACTGTATTACAGGCTCTTATACTTTACACAGTCATGGGGCAGGACTAGTCAAGATGTGTTCAAAATAAACTGTGTCCTCAGTACATTGATATCCAATATGGGAACTGGAATTATGATATTTTGCAATAGACAAAACTCACAACACATTGTCACTAGATCATTCAGACGATGTCATGCTTTTGTAGCTGATTAGCGGCCTTCACATGTTAAATGCAGAGCTATATGAATAATTAAGATCTGAACTTTCAAAAATTACCCTTACATTTACACTGCTTATTAAGAACACAGAACACTCTTGCACTCGTGCTTCATTGAGTTAAACAGTTAGCTTGACCTTGAGTTAAATATAAGATGCTACAGCCATAGCGAATACATAGACAGAATGGTCATGGTTCGTAAGATTATATAGAAGTCTACTAAACTAAATATTATATTATTATCTTTTACTTCAACATGGTATCTTGTACATGTCTCCAGGTCCCTGTGGAGGCAGATCTCCCTGTTGGAGAGAACCTACAAGATCACATCCTCACCCTGTTGTCACACACCATAGAGCTACCACTCTCTATCACCAAGTCTAAGACTGAGACATTGTCTACATTGTTGGAGTATATTACAATGGGAACAGGTAAAGACATCATTTCAACGTCAAGCAGGGTTTTGCAGTGACTGCAAAACGGATACTTCTAGAAATGGTGGTATGACTAAAGGATTTTGAAACCTATTTCAGAATATAATTAAAAATAGGAAGTATAATTTTGATTATTATTTCATCACCTTGTTTAAAGAGTTAAAAACCTGTTCACAATATTATCCGAAAAGGAAAATTGTTAAGCTAAACAATTTGATATTTTTGTTCAACCGGCTATGTCACAAATTTCAATTGCTTGAGAGCGACAGTTTTTGTGGCTGGTATATAGAAGATTGAATATAACGCCCAAAAGATTTTTTAATCATTGTGTTGGCATATCATTCCAGGACACCTCAGCTCCAACAGTGGTATAAATGTGGTTTCCTTTTTGAAGAGTGCACCGGAAGTAACCCATCCAGATATCCAGATGCATCTCTTGTCTTTAGTTATAGTGTCAAATCCACCCAACATCTTCCATATAAAGGAGGAGGTGTGTACAGAAATGTTTTCTTCAGACATTAGTGTTGTAAAGCTCTATCAGTGTTAAGGTGGTTATTGATGCAAAAGAAAAAAAACTGACCTTCTCAGTGATAATCTTTTTTTTAAAATTTCGACATTGCGATAGAGTAAAGTGTAATTTATTTTTTCCATCCATATGACTTATGCACGTGCATAAAAACACGTATCAGCGTTACATGTTTGAAGAATTGGACACGTGGCCTCAAATCCTGAATACATTTCTTCAACTGTTTCTCCAGTTCAAATAATGTCCTTTTATCAGTTCAGAAATGTTTAGTTTTAGATGTTAACTACATTTCTTGGTTAACGTCTCAATTGCAATTACACCTCTATGTTCTAGATTCTAAATGAACTCAACATGACAGAACGAGAAGGATTCACGATAATGCCGATACTTCTCCGTCCCAAGAGTCGAGGAACAATCCGCTTGCAGAACTCCAACCCTTTTGAACATCCGCTGATCGATCCGAACTATCTCTCTCATCCTGATGACGTCAAGACTATGATTAAAGGTTGGTAAACACAGAACAAAATTGTTTTAAAAAATATATCATTTATCGATTTTTCAGATGTTGGACACTATATGACTAAAAAAAAATTGTATCTAAATTGGTTCAACAAGTTGTGTCAATATTCGGATTTTAAATTTTGTGTAAGATATTTTTGCATTAACTCATTAGTGCTAGCGAATGTTTCCTGTTCACTACAGCCGTGAGAATATTCCAAAAGTTTCACAAAACAAAAAGTCTCCAAGCAATTGGTGCCAAACCGGAAACAACTCCTCTCCCGACATGCACCGGGATGACCTATGACTCTGATGCATACTGGGAATGTTACATACGGGCATTCACCATGACAGTTTACCACCCAACATGCACCTGCAAGATGGGACGGGCTGACGATAAGACGGCTGTAGTGGACCCTCAACTCAGGTAACCAGTAACATGTAAAATATACTTTGATTGTTTTTTTCTTCATAATTTTACAATTCTATGTTTGTTGAATGATTTTAAAATGAATAGTTTAAGACCCTAATGGAGTCTGTAAACTTAAAACCAATTTCAGTCTTTGAACCATGTCCCCTTGTCTTCTTGACCACAAGCACATGTCCCTTTTTCTCATCCACGTAACCATTATAATGTATCAATACCAGCCTGTAACCAATATTTCCCAATCTTGTGTATTCCTCTCCGTGTCTACAGAGTACGTGGAGTGTCTGGACCTAAATATCTTGCAATCTGAAACCATTTTGCGTGTCCGTTTCTCAGTCATGTTACTAATGTTTATTTTTGCCTCTCCGTGTTCCCAGAGTGCGTGGAGTGTCTGGACTGAGGGTTGTTGACGCCTCCATCATGCCGAACATCGTGTCCGGCAACACAAACGCACCTACAATCATGATTGCTGAGAAGGCTGCCGATCTCATACGAGGAGTGTAGGATATTATCAGTTAATGGAGTTAAATACTGTATTGTTTAGTTAATGGAGTAAATGTTATATGGTTTTGTTAATGGGGTAATTCTTAGCTTGTTTAGTTAATGGAGTAAATGTTATATGGTTTTGTTAATGGGATAAGTGTTAGCTTGTTTAGTTAATGGAGTAACTACTGGCTTGTTCAGTTAATCGGGTAAATGTTAGATTGTTAGTAAATGGAGTAAATGCTGGCTTGTTCAGTTAATCGGGTAAATGTTAGATTGTTAGTAAATGGAGTAAATGCTGGCTTGTTCAGTTAATCGGGTAAATGTTAGATTGTTAGTAAATGGAGTAAATGCTGGCTTGTTCAGTTAATCGGGTAAATGTTAGATTGTTAGTAAATGGAGTAAATGCTGGCTTGTTCAGTTAATCGGGTAAATGTTAGATTGTTAGTAAATGGAGTAACTACTGGCTTGTTCAGTTAATCGGGTAAATGTTAGATTGTTAGTAAATGGAGTAAATGCTGGCTTGTTCAGTGAATCGAGTAAACGTTAGATTGTTAGTAAATGGAGTAAATGCTGGCTTGTTCGGTGAATCGAGTAAACGTTAGATTGTTAGTAAATGGAGTAAATGCTGGCTTGTTCAGTTAATCGGGTAAATGTTAGATTGTTAGTAAATGTAGTAACTACTGGCTTGTTCAGTTAATCGGGTAAATGTTAGATTGTTAGTAAATGGAGTAAATGCTGACTTGTTTAGTTAGCCTACCTGAGTAAATGTTAGAATGTTGAGTTAATGGAGTAAATGTTAGATGGTTTAGTTAATGGAGTAAATATTAGAATGTTTAATTAACGAAGTTCATGTTAGATTTTTTAGTGAACTGATTTAATTTTATGTTGTTTAGCTAACGGAGTAAATGTAAGATTGTTTAGTTAATGGAGTAAATGTTAAATTATTAGTTAACGGAGTAAATGTTAGCTTGTTTAGTTAACGGTGTAAATGGTTAAGTTAACGAAGTAAGTAGTTCATATTATGGTGGTGAAAAGAGCAGTATCAATGGTATGATCTGGGGTGAAGCGAAGAAATTTTACAGGATACGTCCGGAAATTAAATAATGAATGTAAAAGGATTTCATATCGAATGTCCATAACAAACTTTACCCTTTGAGCTTTAGTTTGGACGGGAACACATAGATTTTTCCTGCCATATTTTACTGCTAACTTTCTTTTATCAAGAATATTTTAGGAGAAGCGATTCATAAGACTAAGGACATAAGGACTTTATTTTTACTTATTTAAGAGGCATTGTCCTTTTTCATTACATTTAATTTTACGTCATAAGTTTGAATCATCACTCGGCTTAAATGTATGACAAGCAACATTTTTCACTGAAAATGGAACAACGGTTTTATATAGGAAGTTGAAATCAGACGTAGCCCTAACCACCAACCAATATCTGTCTTTCTGTTTGCTATATACATAAGTTAAGTATAAGTTTCCAAATTTACGCCGGACACTTTCTTGTTCGGTTTTCGATAAAAATCACGACTTTACAGCTTTAGATACTCGACCGATTGTCATCAAAATATAATTGTTTTCCTTTTTTTTTCTCATTTTAATTCGTTTATTCATTTGTTCTTTTAAAAATGAACATACATGAAGAACATGCCAAAATGAAACGACTATTGATACTGGTTCTTGATAGTGTAAGTTTACTTACTGAGACCTAGATAAGTCATCTGTTAATTACTCCTGCTTATCATAGTTTCATCGTGGTTATTAGGAGTTATGAACACATTTGCATGCATTCATACAACATTATTCACCAGTCTTTTAAAATATATATTGCTAAAATTGGCCGTTCAACTTATGTGGGCCAAAGGGATAATGCATCTCTATCGATGGCCCTTGTATGCAACAGTTAGTACTTCTTTCTTAAAATAAGACCATTGATATGTATGTGAATCCAACTAGGCATACTACAATACATAAAAATAATTTCACCAATAGTAAAACACCCTTCTCTCTTCGGAAAACAAAGTTAAACATGAGTGTACATAATTCGGTAAAGCCATCTGAATCGTTTTTTAAATACAAAATAATAAATTGTGTTCACAATAAAATGGCCGCCATGCAATTTCTGCTTTATACTGCTTTTTACCACTATGGATAATTGGTTTGTATAATAAGATGGTTTGCCCTCTAAAGTTAATTTAAATGACATTAACTATCATTATAAATGGGAAATATGAAAAAATAAATTTAGCAAAAAACGTGCTACTGCCCCTTTAAAGTGCAAACGGTTTCAAGATCATTCCACTCAAATGTGTTGTGCTAGCACATTGCCCATATAACTGCCAAAGTCAAATATTGAACATGTTTGTGATGATCTTCTCTATGTACTGAACCACAGACAAAGACGGGACACAGTTCTTTATTTTTAATTGTTGTAAGTAATTGTACATTATAATTTTGCATTATTCTCATTGTATATACATTAAGGACTATTCTTTTCCCCCACTCATCTTTGTACATTCTACAGTACTTTTTCGCACAGATTGTAAACCGTTTCATATCATAATCTTTTTTATTTTGTGTTTATACATTATAATGAGTGACATATACTTTTATATTAAATCATCAGTCGTGATGCGAAACGTATCGAAGTGTCTGTTAACTTTTGACGCTGACAAAGTGTCATCCTTATTTTCATGTTGTACATCTCATTGACAATACAAAAAACTTTAAAATGACATTTTTTATTTTAAATAGGCATTGATTTTTTTTAATGAACTATCTCTATAGATAAATATGAATGCTAACGCATGATTTTAGTACCATATCTAACTTAAACAAAGTCATTTTCAACTAGAGTTTGAGTTTGTTTCTGAACATAACATTCATGAAGGAAATCACCATGTGATTGATAACTGTGTTATAACGTCGCACACCTGCAATATAGAAGTTTTATATCCATAGAACTCGTTCTCCTACATCCGAACAACGTCTAAATACGTACATTATATGAAAACTATTTGAGCTTTCCTGTACACCATTGGTTTGGGGAAAGTTATATTGGGTTTGCGTTTCAAGAAGCAAACATTTCACATCCATTACTTTTTAAATACAAGAGGTTCTAAATACACCTATTTTCCAGTTTGTTCACCTACTGTTGTAAGGGCAAACCTCATATAATTTTATGTTGAACATTATTGGAAGAAGTTTTAAGTATACATATTCTTTTATACCTTTATCATCCTGTCATAGTTTGAGAGCTCATTAACCTGTCAAGGGGTAAACATTTCTGTACAAAGGCAAGCATTTTCTTTTAAATCTTAAAGAAATGTCACATTTAATACCCATTTTATGGTTTTGTTATGCAAAATCACATATCTAATTCTCTTCATGTGACGAATCATATTGCGAAATATAGAAAGTGGAAATAAAAACGGTATTGACCACATTGTTATATTCCATCAATGACCATGCGAACAAAATAGTAAATCATAGCGAAGTCATAAGTCACATGGTTTCGACGCCATCTTGGATTTATTAAAACGTTTTCAATTTTTCGGACCCAAAGTACTTTTGCGTATACACAACTCCGAAGATCGAAGAGCTGAAACCTGGATTTCTATGCAGTTGAAGCATCGGGGAATAACAAGTTTGTTATTTTTTGAGCGAACTCCTACTACTTTTTTCACAGTGACCTTTCAAAGTATGATGATTTTGAAAATTAACCAACTTAAAAGGCGAATATCTCACAAACCTGGATTTATAATTGCATGTTATTTTCAGGACAACTAGACTATATCTTAGTGTATAAGAAAACAATATTAAATCGACCGAGAACATTCATTACTGGTCGTGAGAAAAGGGACAAAATATATGTATATATAATGACCTAAATTAGGGCTTCCGATTTTTAACATGGGGACTATTTTCAATTAATCTTATATACATTCTAGAGACTCAAATGCACCCCCTCCCTCAATCAAATAAAGAATGGGAACACAAGACAAACCTGTTCTTTACAGTTTATATATATAATGAGCTTGTTCTTTGCCTCGTAAATCCTCAAAAATTAAGATTTGGTCAAGATATGACGAGACCCAACGTACGTTTGTTTGCGCATACGTACGCACACGTGTACCAAACCCTCATCGCGAGGGCATAGTAACGGGCATAAAAGCTTGCTTGCTTCGCTTAACTTATAGCTATTATATGAATAAGGTCTAGTTTGGTCCTGACCTGACCCTTCAGATCGTTAATTTGCCTGTCGCACTATTCCAACTTTTAAACATGGCTTCCCTCTCATCTGGATCGTGTTGAAATTATGATATTTAGTTTTGTTGCAAAATTGCAAAAGGAAAATTTCGCAAACACATTTTGATGCAAAAGGAACATAGCACCATTAACGTTTCTCCTACATTTGTTATTAAACAAAACCCTTACTGTTACTTTTTAAGGCCTCACACGCTCACTGACATTGTTTCTCCTTTCTGATTTCACAATGTTAAGGATATTGCTTCCAATGACAACAGATAACTCATGGCAGGCTGAATTAGATGAACTAGAAATGATGAAGTTAATATTCCGATTCTTCTTCTTCTAGTCATGATCCATTGATTGTCACATGCAAAGAATTTTAGGTAAAACTAACAAGAACTCAGTTGGTCATCGTAAATTCCCGTTGCGCTGTCCTGTCGAACTACTACATCGGTCATCCAGGGTACAGTGCTTTAAACTAGGTCGAGGTGACACCAACCTCGTGTGATCGGCACTTTGTGATTGCCAATTAGGAATGCTGAAACGGGACGCCAGTGATAAACAACATGTAGCTGTCGTCCATTACAGACGCTACTGTCAGTAAGTAGTTATAGACTACACAAGTCTATGAAATTTTATAAAGCCTGCATTCATACATATTCTGTTCCATTTTGTGTTTTCAGTTTACCTATACTTGCTGAATAAGGACCTAGACTTTAAGGCTTTTAATGTGTATACATCCATTGGGCAGGGGTAATAAGTACCCGACAAAGTACTTCAACAACGGGCGTGTCAATAAGTGTACGTCAGTATATAACCGTTATACATATACGACATGGAAAAATGTTCAAGGTAAAATAAATAAATAGAAAACAAAGAAGCCAAAGTGATCCAATCATATACATAATGAGCTTTATTGACTTGCTTACATGTGCAAGACTTTATCTGACCTTCTTGTAATAGAATAAAAACAATACTACTTGTGTTACTTATAGTATATGTTCACTGTATACATTTCTAAGCCAAAGAATTAGATGGATATACATGTACGTCTTTGATAAAACTTAAAATGTTCAATATGTCTAATCCGAATTAACTTGTATGTTAAGTGATCAATATAAAAGACTGCGTGTTTACACATTGAACATAAATGTGTACTGTCGTACAGTGACCTATAAACCGAATTTGAAGGCGACCGTAACACATTGTGAGATAAGGTCAAAGCCAGGTCACGTTTAGCAGGCGAGTATTCGTGTCGCTGAATTATAACATTTTCCCGAAATCATGTCCATTAATGCGTTAATGAAATGAATTTAACGAACACTACTGTGCATACCTTGTATCATTGCAAAGGTGTGACAGATATATGATAGGTAATTAACAAACAGTCAGCATGTTATGATTATGCAATGTAACTATATAAATATATTTAGTAAGTTTATTGTGAGTGCAGCTTATTTTCTCATAATCATAGACAGGGGCTAGTGAAAGTGTAATCAGAGTGATTATATTTACACTGATACACACTAGCCACACAGACATTGCTAGTAACACGTGGTCTGATATCAAGGACGACCTGTTTCACGCACTATACAACAATGTGTGTAACCTCCAAGTCACTTGGTACAAAGGTGATACCGCATACTAATGACTATACTGCCGTACATAGCTCATATGTATAGCTTTGTTATATTTAGGATATCTGCATAGTAAACGTCATGGGTGATATAGTGGAGAGTAACGGAGCATATATAAAACCCTGGGTAACCGAGGATGAGTAAACATGGTTATTGGACAAACCCATTTCAGAGTGACAAACGTCAATCTCAAGAACCAATCCCAACGGTATATATTATTTAAACACTGAGAGCTCGATAATAAATGACTAATAATTGTAGACAGTTTGATCTGCAATATAACAACGTTACATTAAGAGGCGCTATACATCTTGGTTTCCCCCCAACGTTACATTTGTTCAATTTCTTCGCATACATATCAGTCAATTTTAATATCCCACACATTAGATGGTACAAACAGGTGTGCTCAACATATCACAGGTAAAACGATGTGTAGCACAGAGAACCTGCTATTTAGAATTACTAGTTTTAGTATAAATCAACTTGAACTTTTTCCAATAAACACACATTTTACGTTATATCAATCTTATTGAATTTAGATCAACATTTTAAAAACAATATAGAACTGTCGATCTATATTTATTAAAGGTGAAGTAGCAAGTTTTTTTCGCTCAAGTAAGTCAAGAAACTGTAAAAAATTATGTAACCAAAAGTAAACACCCTTCTCTCTTCGGAATATCTAGTTAAAAAACGAGTGTACATGGTTAGGTAAGGTCATGGGAATCGTTTTTGTAAGTAGAGTAAATACAAGGTGTTCACATCAAAATGGTCGCCATGCAGTTTTTGCTTTATACTCAACACCGTTATTTCCACTACGGATAATAGGTTTGTGTAATAGGTTGTGTTACCGTCTAAAGTAAATGTGAATGACATAAACGATCATTATAAATGTGAAATTTGAAAAAATAAAATTTGCCAAAAAACGTGCTACTTCCCCTTTAGATTGACATTTTACATTTAATACCCGGTGTAATTCATTATCTTTCAAAATGTTATCTAAACCTTGCTTACAGAGTGCACTGTACTGGTGATGTATGTTATCAATTGTATAGCATTGGGTGATGACCTTAATCAATTTCAGAGAATTAGTATGAATGAGTATTTCTGAAATTATACATCTTTCAGATCGAAGGATGTCGTCTATAACGTCACTGTTGGTGGTGGGTCACGTGGTTCTGGTGGCTGTGTTAGTCCGTCTGTACATCTTACCTCAAACGTCGGACATCCTCTCTCCTCGACTCAACCAGACCTACGATTACATCATAGGTGAAGAGGATTTATGTTCATTTTATTGATAATGCAAACAATTAACAAAGCTATTTGAATTATCATTAAGCAAATTATTTGAATGGGATTATTCATAATGTGAATGAGTCTTTATAAAATACTTTAATACACATTTTGGATGCTTAACGAAACTAGATATTAAATATGTCATTATGATAACTTAAGGTAACGCACTGGTAACGAAAATTTGAAGACGTCTCTGAAAACCTTTTTCTCCTTTTGCTTTCTGGTGACAGTTCAAGAAATAGAATTGAAATTATATCAACAGTAACTCTGACTCGTGAAATAGGTCACAAAGAATTACAAACATGCCCCTAAGAACATTGTATTGTTATGTTGTCATTGTCATAAAGCTTACACCTTTTCTCATTTGTATGAAGATGTTGAACATTGTGCTAATTCATCCTAAATTAAAATACAAACATAATGACCATTGTAATTCAGTTTTAATTAACGAATAGCGAAAATTTAAAATCTATATTGGTATAACGAAGGCGCTTATGCTAAATCGATATATAACTCTGACATTGTAAGTCGGTTACGTTGACTTATTAAAACATGTGAATGAAGCGTCGTACAAGTAACCTTATGACAATTCCGTTTACTTTATGGACATTCCCTTTACAATTATGGACATTTTATGAACGTTTCATGCAGGTATCGCTTATGTTTATTTGATGATCTAGTACGTACCTTATCGTATCTCATTTTATCGTGCCAGTTTTAAACACACGGCGATTATAAGGGCGCTTCCAGCATATATGTCACATTTGTATCCAAATGATAACCACTTGTTTATACAAAATAATTTACCAAAAATCCCTGATCTAATCCCCATTCCCTATTTCAGTGGGTGCAGGGTCAGCGGGCTCTGTCCTGGCGTCCCGTCTGTCCGAAGATAGTCACGTGACTGTCCTGCTTCTGGAGGCGGGAGGAGATGACCGGAAGCAAAACACGTTGGACATTCCCATCATGCAAGGGTTAAACTTCAAGTCACACTTTGACTGGCTTTATCTGACAACACCTCAGAAACATTCCTGCAGAGGACTCATAAACAATGTAAAACCTTCTTGTATATTAATTTATATCTCTCGCTTTCACCGTTCCTCGTTGCCAATCACTTACAAAAACCACAAAAGAAAGTTGAAAACTTTCGTAGCAGTTATATCAAGAAGGATATAAAGACTATTTTCATTTCACCGTTTCCAAATAAAACTAAATTGATAAGATTAAGTCCTAATGCCGAAATATGATATATGATATTGTGATAGGGAAGTCGGAGTGAAATGTGTTTTGTGAACTGGCACCTCTGTGCCAAATAGACATCACATATATTTCTCTTTCTTCAAGAAAATTAACCAGACACTTCCATTGTCTTTTCGGTTCTATTCTTTCAGAGTCGTAAAATCGGCGATTAAGATAACTTAGATTGCAAAATGACAGCAAACGGCTCAGTAAAGGGTTTGTCCCTCTTTTTTCGACAAGCGATACATCTATGTACATAGGTTATTTTAGATTTATAATTCCAGCAATCTCACTGGGCCCGAGGACGAGTAATAGGAGGAACTAATCAGATAAACGGAAATGTGTATGTCAGAGGCCATCGCCTTGACTACGACAGATGGGCAGCTGACGGGTGTACAGGCTGGAGCTACAAGGATGTTCTCCCATACTTCAAGAAGTCAGAAAATAACCAACAGGCAGATAACATAGATAAAGGTTCGTTCTTCAAACAAGCCTTAAAATCATACAACAGCTGCCATTATTATTAATCAATAACTGGTCTGATCTTTCATATCATCCATATTTTACACAAAGTTCATAATACGGTAGTTAAGATATAGTTTAAGTGGATGTTCAGTAGAGAATACCCAACAAGTTCTCCATGAATACCGTATTTATTGTTACGAGTTACTTGTCAAACGCATTTAAGCGAGTTGATTACGTTTGAAACTCACAGTATTAATGGGAAATATTTTATCATTACACCCTATCACACAGTAGAGTGACGTTTAGCTTCTTGATCTGGTTTCAAGCATTGAGGTGAGGATGCCTATCATGTAATAAAGAGCTCAACGTGTAAACATTTAATGAAACAGACCTTTCTCCTACTCGGTATTTTCATGAGCTCGTCATCTAGACCACCCACACTTATTTGAAGGCAATTACTTGTCTCTTATTCTTCTATCATTGTCAGAGTTAAATAGTTGTAATGCTTCCTCTCATTTCCTCGAATTTACTTCTCATGAGGTTATCATCGAAGTATTCCTAGCTCGACTAACCTTGACATAGTTTCAATGGCAAACACTGACCCAAAGATCAAAGAGCATTTTCATTGAATTTCACGCATTCTCGCTAGATTGTCGTCACTGTAGAAGACGTCAACAATGATAAATAATGATAACTGACGATTGCTTTGAAGCAATGTTTATATGTATTTGTACACTTTAATGACTTTACCAATGCCTGCAATACTTGTAAACGATAAATAACCAACCCAAAAGTGTTATTTTGTCAATCTAAATGACAAAATTAGAGAAACACGAGGGCTTCTTGTTGGGACGGGGTATATTTCGTACATTTGCAAGTAAATATATAAACGCAACACTTTATTCCCTGATATCCGCAGAATACCATGGCGCTGATGGTCCGCTGCCAGTGACCCGATCCTATGATACTGGTTTAGTTCAACCCATGATGGAAGCTGCTCGGGAATTAGGATATAAAGAGGTGGATATCAATGGAGCAGAACAGGAAGGTTGGTAATACACACCAATATTCTCATAGATGACTGAGAAACACTGGAACATGGGTTCATTGTACATTTTGATTTACATATACATTTACATTTTGCCACGTTTACTTCATATCCAGGACCTAGACTACACATTACCGAGTTAAAATGGAATCATGTCAACAACTCTTGATACGTTGTATATTCAAGGCTTCAAGTCATTTCAGATACATAAATGTCTCTTTTCAACTTGAGTCATTGCTGTGTGATTTTCAGGATTCGCCCACGCTTCCGTGAATATCAAAGGAGGAGAGAGAATGACAACATCCAAAACATTTCTGTGGCCCAATATACACAGACCAAATCTTCATGTTCTAGCCAACAGCGTGGTTACCAGGGTAACTTCAGGCAATGAATGTTTGCAATAAACATATATGTTTAAGGTCCACTATCTTCATGAAATCATTCCATTATATTTTTCTCTAATGTTTTAAAAGTCCATCCACATTGTAGTCAAGCTGTTGAAATGGCTACCTCAGCTCAGAAAGTATGGACCTATACGGTAGTACTTTACTTCAAGATGGTCACAATTCCATGTAAACCTGAACTAAATCTGTCACTTTGGGAATGCTCATTGTTATATCGAGTTTTGTATTTACTAAACAAGATCGACTCTACACCTTCTATGTAAAAATATATATGTATTGCCCCACCAGGTACTGCTAGAAAAGAAGAAGGCGGTGGGAGTAGAATTTGTCCGTGATGGCCGCCTACACAGGGTGAGGTCATCAAGGGAGGTAATCCTGTCTGCTGGTGCAGTTGGATCTCCGCAGCTGCTGATGCTGTCTGGAATAGGTCCCAGCAAGGACCTGCAAGAGATCGGGGTAGGAACCAGCATTTAGAATTCAGTCACTTGTCCAACTGAGACAATTTCAAGAAATGTTGATAAGATGGAAACGTATGTTTCAACAGCCCAAAAGGAACATGTATCCTGTGTCTTGTTCATACAGCATATAACACGTTTTATATACTTCTCCTGAGTAAAAGATAAATTATTATATTCATTTGAGTTGATAAATTGTGGCCATAGAAAACAATCATTATTTATTTAAAAAGATCCCTGTCGTGGCTGATCTGCCAGTGGGAGAGAATCTGCAAGACCATCTGCTGACTCTGATGCCCCATACCATAAAGCAGCCTCTCTCCATCACAGAGTCAAAGATGCAAACCTGGTCAACGTTTTTACAGTATGTGACAATGGGCACAGGTATGTGAAAACACATAGAAAACACCACATAAACAGAAACTTAAAACCATAAAAAGCAAGTCTTCATCAGACTCCCCAAGATACCGTCCATTCTGTTTCCACAGAGGTTACTCCACTCAGTTCTTTCATCGTAACCTCTGTTGCACATGCACACTTTCTGTACTAGGAATATAGAGTCCTGATTGGTTGCATCAAAACTTGTTTTAAACTCCTTGAAATGACAATGACAATGGCATTGGCTTCATCTGTTACAAGACAGAGGTCGGTCGCAGATGTAAAACGACGTTTGATTGGATACAAATAAGGACGTTAGCAGTTGCAAGCTGCACCAGCAAGGGTTGTGTGGCAATTGTGAAAAATGCAACGGTTACGGTAGAAGAAGTCAGTTGAGTAACCTCTGTCGGAAGAAATCGGTAACCTTCAAGGATACTTCAAGATACAATGTTTCTCATGAGATTTTATCACTATTATAATGATTTCGACTAAACAAAACAAACGAAATTTTGAAAAGAGAAATCTTTTATTTAGAAAAAAATGTATGTGTTATTTAAAATTACTACTAATTACGTGATTTTGTGTCAGATATTTAAAAGTGACGAAGAGAAATTGTGTTTCTGATATGTGTCCAGGTCTAATGAGCTCTAATGCTGGAGTAAATGTAGTAGCGTTTGTGAAGACTTCCCCGGAAGTCCTCCATCCTGATATCCAGATGCACCTCCTGTCATTGGCTATAGTTTCAAGTCCGCCAAACTTCTTTCATATCAAAGACGAGGTAGGTACACAAGGAAAAAATACCTCATAAAGAACGCATCTATCATATATTTTGATATTTGCAGCATATTTCTAATTTTGAATGTCGAAAACAAAAAATAAGTAAAAAAGGTGATGATTGGTCCGGTGATGATGTGAACCCTGTCCACCGAACCACTGAGTTATAAATTACATTTCACGCAAGATGTTTCAGAAGTCATGCATATGCAGTCAGAATCCTTTACCCTCAACATTCTGGCATGAGCCGCACCATTTCAAATCGTCTCCGTGAATTACATATTTATTTCTTTTGTAATGTAATTTCCATTTGTGTTCCGATGTAACATAAAATATCAACTTCAATTCATTCAGATACTGAAGGAGCTTAACATGACAGAACGAGAAGGGTTCACCCTAATGCCGATACTTCTCCGTCCCAAGAGTCGAGGAACAATCCGCTTGAAGAACTCCAACCCTTTTGAACATCCGCTGATCGATCCGAACTATCTCTCTCATCCTGATGACGTCAAGACTATGATTAAAGGTAGGTGTACAACATAACATTGTTGTCCCCCAGAAAGCACAATATTCCAATAACCTATGCAATATATCTGCAAAGCAGATACTAAGTGAATATGTCTAATGTCTATATGGTGGGTGTTGCACTTGTAATTAACCGTGGGTTATTTTAGAGAGACATTTTTAAATTACACTTGTGACGTCATCCTATTGTTCTTTAACTCCATTATTTTTCAGTAATGGACAGTTACACATCACATCATATTTTAAGGAGAAATTTAATTTCTTAAATTATTCAAAGTAATTCTGTTTTTATAAAGGAGCATTACTTTGAGTGTAATTAAGTAGGTTAATGACCTCGTAACTCTCCATTCCTTAAAAATAATGGGCCTCGGCACTTCGGGCCTTGGCTCCATTATATTTAAGGAATGGAGAGTTACTCGGACATTAACCTTTACGTCCTTACAGAAAGACCGATGTAAGCTGTATTCAGTAATTTAGGCCATGTGACTCATAATACAGTAATGGTTCGACATTGTATAATAATTTGAAAATGGAAGTTAAATACAATGATTCATTTACGTCTTATTTACAAAATCTTTGAAATGATGGAACCCGGAACTACTATCCTGGAAACGAGGGTCCCGTAAATCCTTTTATTCAAGGAAGGCGATGTTCGAGGCAGGTTGTTTTTTTCGAAGTCATGATGTATGTATAAAAGTTTTCAAAATTGAAACAAACTTTTACTGTATTGTTTGTAAGAGAAACGAGAGAAACAAAATAGCCCGGTTTCGAGGGTGCTATTATGAATGACGTGTGTATACCTTGTATTTGTTCTCAACAGGAGTGAGAATTTTCCAAGGTCTTGCCAAAACCAAGAGTCTCAAGGCGATTGGTGCAGAACCGGAACGTATTGTTCCCCCAACATGCACCAGTATCCCCTATGACACCGATGCGTACTGGGAATGCTACATACGGGCATTTACCTTCACAATCTACCACCCAACAAGTACCTGCAAGATGGGACGGGCTGACGATAAGACAGCTGTAGTTGATCCTCAACTTAGGTACCTTAATCTGTGTACAATGGTAACGTTAAGCAACTGTCAGTACTCCTCGATAAAATAACACCATTTATAACTTTTTACATATTATGTAACGGCATTACAATACTCTATTTCTATTTTGTTAAAACTATTGTATTGCTGTGAGATTGTAATTAAAGATATCGATTTCCTCAATTCTTGAAATATATTCTGATTTAATTTTGCTCCGGAGAGCATTGGGAGTGTCTTGACGCTTCCTTCAAACCGCAAACAAGTAGTTTGTTTTCGAGAGCGACTTGTTAGTTGTGTTCTAAAGTAATTCTTATGTATCTATTAGTTAAAAGACATTTACAATATCTAAAACAGTTTCCTTGTGTCTTCTTGAACACGACAAATGTGTGCCCCTTTTCTTAGCCTCGAAAGCAATGTAATATACATTGATTAGAACCCTTTAAATATTGTTTCTATCTCTCCTATATTCTGTTGATTTATCCTGTCCCCTAAGTTTTCTTTATTCCTCTCCGTGTTCCCAGAGTGCGTGGAGTGTCTGGACTGAGGGTTGTGGACGCCTCCATCATGCCGAACATCGTGTCCGGCAACACAAACGCACCTACAATCATGATTGCTGAGAAGGCTGCCGATCTTATACGAGGAGTGTAGATGGATTAGATATGTGTGTGTCTATAGCGCTAAACTCCACACTAAGTATGCTAATAGCGCTGACAATAAAGTCAATTGATATAAGACTGCTTGTAGAGATAGGTCTTAAAGGCGCTGTAGCACGTTTTTTTGCTGAAATAAGTCGATGAAATGTATTTGAAAAATAATGTCAACAATAGTAAAACACCCTTCTCTCTTCGGAAAATCAAGTTGCAAATGAGTGTACATGGTTCCGTAAAGCCATGGGAATTTTTTTTGTCATTCGAATATAATAAAATGTGTTCACAATAAAATGGCCGCCATGCAATTGTTGCTTTATACGCAACACCGTTATTACCACTACGGATCATTGGTTTGTGTAATAAGATGTTTTACCCTCTAAAGTAAATATAAATGACATAAACAATCATTATAAATGAGAAATTTGAAAAAATAAAATTTGCAAAAAACGTGCTACAGCGCCTTTAAGATGAGATTTAAAATTGTCTAGAGTTATATAAGGGATACTTGTATTTTGGAAACAGTCCACAGTAAGGAACTCGTACAAACTTGTTGTATTATCTCATCAAAAATGTAGAGACTCATTTGAACATGCATTTTACTGTGAAGTAATTGGAGCTGTTTGTCGAATGCATGTATTTATACCGAAGTGTTGTGAGAAAAATGTATTTTCTGTGAAGTAATCAGAGCTAATTGTTGAATGTATGTTTTGTACTGTAAAGTAATGATCGCTGACTCTTGAATGTATGTATTGTACTATGAGGTAATATGAATTGATTGTTGACTGCATGTATTTTACTGTGAATTAATCCATGGTCATGACGTCACTCTATTGTGTAATCAGTTGATTATTATTTAGGAATCTACTGGTCATTGACTGTCAGGAGGGGTGTTAGATTTAGACAATCAAGCACATTTTTCTAGAATGATGTATTTTGTCTTGGTGTATCTGAATAGGATCTTAAACTATCTCTCAACTAGACAAATTAAATTTTTTAATGCATGAACCTGGATTCGAACATGCAACCCTTAGCTTGGTAGTCAGTGCTTCAAGCCATTAAGCCTCAAGACGCTGTTAGAAAATTTAGGATTGTTTGTCAGTAAGAATTCCGCGTTCTATTCAAGACTTGTAACGCACGGAAGCATGGAAAGGCAGAGTTTTAGCTGTCAATCATTCCGCTTCGCGTTGAAGTTTTCGCGTTGGAAAATTCCTTTCCATGAGGTTCGCAGCTACTTGTACCCTTTCCGATGAATGAGCACCGAAATTTGCAAAATAATTGATTTGGTGTCCCATATTTTAAATTTATTATTTCAAATGTAAAATAATCACATATCATCACATATCACATATCATCACATCACATATGTCGCCTTTTGATATGATTGATGAACGTTTTTGTATTGATGTAATTTTGAACATAAAAGATTATTGTTAATATACCATGCTTTGACGTTTTATCATACATTCCTTTGGTATGGTAACGTCTTTTGGTATGGATTTTGATTTATCAACAAAATTACAGATCACTATCCAAATAATATCTGTGAATTTTATCAGAAATAAGAAATACTACACAAGTTATTATACAATTAATGGGTTGTAATTAATGAATTATCCTAATGTGTGCATTCGTGTATTTTCATATATTATCATAACATGGTTATTACACAGTACATTTGAAACTTGTAACTTAGAATGTTCTTCTGATGAAAATATACTGTACAAAATCAAAGACGTTGTATTTTTTTTTCGAATTTCTTTTTCAAAATGATAAACTTATAGAGACTAATATAATACAACAATTTAAGAAAATGAAGACACAAGAATCAATCACGAGAAATGATGTTTCTATCTCCCTAAAGTATGCAGTAAAGTTTTGAAACGTGACGTTTTATCAAATTCAGAGTCATTTTATACAACCTCTCTATCTTTATGTTTACACAGATCTTAAGGCCAAGATAATGAAAATAAGAATATTATTTTTATAGTAATATGTATAAATGTTAACTTGGATTTTGTGAAAAAAGAAAAAGAAGTGTACATTTGAATTGTAACTAATACGCCGGTAACTTCGTCTGTCCTTATTTTGATACTGTGTCGTACTGTTCATTAATGATGACAAAAACACATTTGCAACTGAGTGTGGTAGTGCAGTGGTGCGCATCAACTGAACTTCATTGTGCATTCTTCTTGTGTAGCACAAGTAAGGGATATCGCTTGGTAAATATTACAACAGCCAGTTGACAGTCTACCCAAGACTGCGATAGAGCGGAACGACAGGCTCAGGCTAGGGAAAGCCACCTGTTTATAAACTACTCGGGCAGCTGAACACGGTGACCCTTTTATGAACTCAGACCTGTGCGAGGATCCATTGACCTCGAGCAAAACCTCTTCTGATTTGAACATTATACTGAAACAGTCAACTGGGATCAAAGATCAGGAATACACTTATCTGTATGAACAAACTCTAACAACTAAATAGGCCTACCCCTCAAGTCTAGCGCAGTTGTATGAAGAGTTCGCCAAGTTCGGAGCCCGCACTGTAAGGGCATGTTTTCGATCCAAATTGTCTAAGATAAGTATTATCTGGTAAGTATATTCTAGCTTACAGTGACACAGATTTTGTTAGGGTTTGACAATAGAAAAACAGTAATTATAGTGAAGAGCGGGCACTGATATTTTCGAGGTTGTTTATTTCCGCTTTGCCGTGTTCTATTTTTAGCACCGAAGGCTGACTGAATCTGTATTATAAAATGTATATTCTTTGTACAACATGGGTTATGGAATAGTTATTTATACAATATACATTGTGATAGAAGCATGAATTCTGTTACGATGCGTGTGAATGGAATGCTTTAAGAATATTTACTTTTGATTTTTAAATATATAGAAGTGGATAGAGATCTTTTATCACAGTCTTCGCAAAACGTTCACATGTCTCATGGTGACCGGTGGTGTACAGGATAGCAGACAGGTCACGGTGTCAACATCAGGTTTCTCATGAAGTTTGACACTCAGTCCGACACAGCTGATATTACACCATAGCTCGTCTCTTAGCCTGCATGTCACCCTCACTGTCATGTAGCGTGAGTCAGTAGGTCTGTGCATACAGTCACACCCTCTGCACACACCAGTGTCTCTCCCAGGTCTCCATAAAGCACATTGGTAGGCATATCGCTGCTTTCTTCATGTTAGGTTGTTTATACTGTACGTATTATTACAACAATACACGAATGCACGTTTGTTTCGGATATGAGAAATGGCGGATAAAATTATATGATTTTGAAAGTATGTAAGTTTTTAGATATAATTATGTTGACATTGCAGTATTGAGTTCATAACACGTCAAACCATGCAATAATATAGAGATATCTATCCTCATGGAATATAGTTGCCTTTTAGATGCAAAATGCTACTCGAGTTCTGTGACCTATAATAATAGTGTATTCTAAAACCTTTAAAGGGGAAGATAATGAACATGCCTTCTACTTTCAAAGTTTGACTATTACACGTGGTTAGGTGATTTAGTGAACAATCCTCTAGTCGGACACTCATATACAGTTTGTTTTTATGATTTGTTAATTGTCCGACGTTCGACACCGTTATTTTACGACTATTGATAATCGGGTCGTGTAATCGAAATAATTGAAAATATACTGCGACAACTTTTATTGAAATTGCAAACTTGAACATGTAAACAATACAAAAACCTGCTTCAGTGGCTTTAAGAATGATTTAAGGAACGACATACTTTTAAAATTATGCATGTCTATTTAAAGCGAATGATTACAATATAATGAATACAAAATATTACTTTTTTCAGAAAAAAATGCCGTCTATGACGTCACTGCTGGTGGTGGGTCACGTGGTTCTGGTGGCTGTGTTAGTCCGTCTGTACATCTTTCCTCAAACGTCGGACATTCTCTCTCCTCGACTCAACCAGACGTACGATTACATCATAGGTGAATATGATATATATTTTAATATTTATTTAGTTAAATTATCATCATGATAATGTCGATTTGTCTCATGTAGTTGTCACCTTGGGTTTTCTCTCATGTAGTTGTCACCTGGGGTTATCGCATATCTGCAGGCTTAATACTTCAGTGAGTATAAATTCTTCAATGTAGATCACTTTCAGCAATGAACATCCAACAGTTTTTTTCCATTTAGAAATTAGCAAGTATCTTGTCAATCAGACCATACGATGACATTTGCTTTAAGGCTCGATAGCCAATGGTCATACAATACCTTAAACAGATTTCTCTCAGAGAGACAGAGAGGGGCAGATATACATATTTAGACAGGGGAAGACCAACTCACTAGAGGACGAGCGGATACCCCAGGGAAGACCTACACGTTGGGGCGTGGTTCTTAGCCCCAACAAGCTTCCTTGGCAGTTACTATGTCGCTGCGGCCGACACCCTCACCAGGTGACCTTCAAACGTATATGTACGTATGTTACTACCACGATGTTGTGTAGGTGCTGGGAAATAAAATGTCTCATAGATTAATATTTGTACACAGAATTTGTAGGGGTGAGCCAGGGGAACAATTTCCTGGACTGGACTGTAGCATCCTGATTTAATTTTGATAAACACTCATATACCCTTTTTTTGTGTTTGAACAGATACGTTTCTACACTGCGTATATAGAGTGAGTTATATATACACATAAACACTAATAAAATATATATTATTTTTATTTTCTTCATAAAGATATTGAATTGAACACAATCAGCCATAGCTATCCATGGGATTCATTTTCCTGTGCATAACATCATCAAAGAACAGAAACCACCTAACTTAACTGTTTTTCATCAAGAGACAAATAGTACCGTCATTCACATGTCAGGAATCTAGTTCAATATAAGATGACATAATTTAACAAAACAAATAGGTAACGTATCTGTTGACATTTTCGCGTACCTGTTAAAATAATGAGTAATTTATCCAAAACTACAACATAATGAGACTTTGCCTGTTTCAGGTGATTGTTATCTATTGTTTTATATTAATTTTTTATTTTCATTTGATTTGATTGTCATTTGTAGACATCTACACTGTCGGACAAAAGAAACGCCTACTTGATTTTCCTTAAATAAAAGATGCAATAATTTCTGAAATATAATTAATGGTGGTCTCCACGTTATGCTGAAGCAAAAACTAATATGAATTGTCCATTGAAATCGTGGAAAACTGTGATTCGAGTCAATAACATTCATGAAAACCTCGCCCAATGAAGACGGCTATTTTCGGTTGATTCACTTGCGCACCGTTACCACGTACATCTGTAGCATCATCACAACTTTAATGCGAATGCGTGCCTGTATTGTTGCTCGTGGTTGTAGGAAAATCTGATCACTGCGCACTGAGCACTGATCGAAAACTGAACAATTATTGTTTTCTCATTTCAACAATCGCCATTCTTTCGTGACATGAACTCCTGAAATTCAAATATATTATGCGGAAATGGTGCAACTTCATTATGCTATAATATCTCTAGTCTGTTCATTATAGTTTTTACAATATCTGATAAGATAACTAGTAGGCGTTTCTTTTGGCCGACAGTGTACATCTGAGCATGTTTTGAATCGGGAAATGTGCCCTGAAACGGCCATATAGTACATTTTAGAGTATTAATTTTCAATTTCCAAGAAAACTTTAAAAAGATATCTCAAAGAGATAAGATATTTTGTTAAATGCACGTTTTGTGAAGAATGAGTCATTTATCAAAGTGGTGCCATACGATATCTTCAAATCCCCTTCCCTATTTCAGTGGGTGCAGGGTCAGCGGGCTCTGTCCTGGCGTCCCGTCTGTCCGAAGATAGTCACGTGACTGTCCTGCTTCTGGAAGCGGGAGGAGATGACCGGAAGCAGATGAAGCTGGACGTTCCCTTGTTCGAGGGAGAAGCACTGATGTCCGAATTCGATTGGTTATATCATACCACACCCCAGAAACATTCCAGTGGAGCCCTTATAAACAACGTAAGGCTTTTACAAGATCACAATTCATCAACAGAGAAATGTTAGACATGGTCAACATGCCTAACAGCTTTCTGCAAGTAATGAACTGGGTCAGTTTGTGGCTGTTTGTGGATTGTAACATTATATTTGAATAAAGATGTCGTCACTTTTCTGGTTTGACTAGTCCAAAGTCTTCACCGATTAGATTTTCACTGTATATTTCTGCATATCCCTTCATCGATGGCGGTCTGTGTCTCTGTGTCTGTGTGTCTCTTTGTCTCTTTGTCTCTCTGTTTCTATCATTATCTCTCCCTTACACACACTCACTTGAAACACGAAATAAAAATACTCAGTTTTATATCGCAGCAATCATACTGGCCACGTGGAAGAGCGCTTGGTGGAACGAGTCAGCTGAACGGAAACGTGTATGTCAGAGGTCATCGCCTTGACTACGACAGATGGGCAGCTGACGGGTGTACAGGCTGGAGCTACAAGGATGTTCTCCCATACTTCAAGAAGTCAGAAAATAACCAACAGGAAGGGAACATAGATAAAGGTTCACACTCAACTTATCACTTGAATTCGAACAAATATGCATTTCTGTTAACCATAAACTAACGTGTGTCTTTCTCGGACATCCTGTATTTGACATCATGCTGCAGTTCTGTGCCTTTCTGAACTTTATTGTAGAGTTCCCGTCGGTGATTTGATTCCTCTCTACCTTATATTTTAACCAATGACGACACCTTTAATTTGGCAGTGTTAAAGCTCCTATATTACATCCACGTTCAAAAACAATATTTTGTGCTTAGCTTGTTGAGTTGAAAACCTTTGGCTTGTAAACCCTTCAGTACATGGTGAAGATATCTCTATCTCAAGTCCAGATTTTGAACTATCATGGACGGTCGTTTTTCATCATTAGCGTAATCAAATCCACATAGGCAGCATCAAATGACAATTTCTTCCTAGAGAGGTTACTCTTCTCAATTGCATCCCAAGTAATGAGTTGAGTAACCTCTGTTGAAAATGCATGATTACCGCAGCACATGCCATCGCCTTATTGTAGATTACCACGGCACCAGTGGTCCCCTGCCAGTAACAGAGTCCTACGATCCTGGCCTGGTTACACCATTTCTGCAAGCAGCAAAGGAATTGGGGTACAACACGTTGGATGTCAACGGAGAACAACAGGAAGGTACACTGTTGTGATACATTGATACCATAACTACGTCTTTAAACTGACAGACGTGTCCGAGGCGTATAGGTAATACTGATCTACTTATTGAAACTTATGATCATCATCATCACCCACATTAGCAACGTACAGTGTGCTTAAAACCTTGAAAGTTTATGAGAAGTTGTAACTTGAATGGTAAAATATGGTATGAAGGAGTAAATCAAAGCTCAGCCGTGATGTTTCAGCACCATTATATGAGAATAAATGCAGACTTTGCATTTTAAGCGATATGCTCTCTGTTGATTGGTTTAAACAAGATCATGTGACCGGTATACATTCTCATAAACGCAAGATTGACAGCTGAACCTTCAAAAAATAACCGGCGGTACTACTTTATCACTGTATCATTGCGCAATTATGACACTGCTATCACATGCTCTTTTCTTGATTAAACTTTTTAAAAACCTTACAACGTGAATTCTAATTGTAGTTTGATTGAAACTTTGATTAAAACAGCATGTTAGAACCAAACATTAAATACCATTATTATGTTTCCTGTTAACTACGTTTTGCGCGTGGTGACACATACGTGATGCGGTATTACTGTGGGCGGAGCTTAGTGCCTCATCTAAGACAATATTAAACATGTGTTTTATCATGCACTGTCCATTTTTGCAGAGATTTTTTATATTCAAAAGTTTATTTACTGATTAGAAATCGCTTAAATTGCAAAGTTTGAATTTATAAGAAATATATTTAATAATGTGTTTGTTCACTGGCTTATAAACGGTTTGAAAGTTCAAGTTAAACTGTAGTATAAATGCCTTCGACAAGCTCCGACATTTATACCAGTTTAACTTGCACCTTTCAAACCGTTTATAAGCCAGTGAACAAACACATTATGAAATCTATTTCTTAAATGTCTTGACCTGACATAGTTGTAACTATCCTTTGTTATAGGTTTCTCAGTTTCTCCTGTGACAGTAAAGAAGGGCGAGAGAATGAGCACTTCTAAAACATTTCTGTGGCCGAACATCGACAGACCTAACCTTCACGTTTCATCCGGAAGTGTTGTAACTAAGGTGTGATCAGTGTAAACACATTCGGTGCTATTATCAGTCTGCTGTACATTAACTTTTCGTATATGTTTATTTTCCTCATGTATTTCTTAATTCTAATTAAATATACTGCCTCTGTAGTTGAGTCCTTCAGGATTTCTGTGAAATTGACATTTATTCCATTAAGTCATTACGACGACAGATTGTTGATCGTTCACACATTCATTCTTTTAAAAGCTAAACAATTATAAATACAAATGCAGTTCTTAAATAAACTAAAAAAAGGAAAATAATATTTACCTTAGAAATTTCAACTTACATCTTGTTCTTCCCATTGGTAGGCCTAAATAAGATGACTGTAATGCCTTACAACAGAAAACGGAAGCTTACATGTTATACATTTGTCAATATTAATGTCTCCACCAGGTACTGTTGGAAAAGAAAAAGGCGGTGGGAGTTGAGTTTGTCCGTGATGGCCGCCTGCACACGGTGAGGTCATCAAGGGAGGTAATCCTGTCTGCTGGTGCAGTTGGATCTCCACAGTTGCTGATGCTGTCCGGAATAGGTCCCAGCAAACACCTGCAAGAGATCGGGGTATGCTTAAGTTTGTTTTGACTATTTGGCTCACATGTTTACTTCATAAAACTAGATCTAGATTGGCGATTGTTTTTCCATTCATGCTAGAGAAAGTCATTATCGTATTAGGATCTGCGTTAACATTTTGACTACTTATTTATGACTTCAATCTCTCAAGCGCATTGAATAAATAGAAACGAACGTTGCAGGTATAAAGCGCAAATGAAATGTTTATGGCATCTCAAGATGTAACCACCAAACTGCGACCAAGATCTCGGAAGGCAGACAAATGTTCTTCGTCTTTGAATGTTGTTTTTCATATAAAACCTAGCTTACCCATGATAACTGATTTAATTTTGATGTCACACATGTTCTTACGCATTTCTGACCGGAGTACATATAACATCATTTGCCTTTCAGATCCGAGTGGAAGCTGATCTACCAGTTGGAGACAATCTCCAGGACCACGTCTTTGCGCTGATGCCTCCTTACAGCATCAAGGAACCTCTCTCCATCACAGAAACGAAAGCGACTTCTCTCTTAACTATTCTCCAGTATTTCACTATGGGCACAGGTTGGTGCAGGACACAAATATGTCTAGGAAATATCAGTCCAAGTAATCTGTGGAATATTTTGATTTCAAAGAATGAATAAATATCACCTTTGTTCTCCTTTGACACTGGAATATCATAGTCGAAATAAGGTAAATGAGAAATCAAGGATATACGATAATTTAATTTAATTACGTAATTGTGCTGCAAGGTGTATTACCTGGAAAATAACATCAATGGTAATTGTTGTATGTTTATCCCAACGTATGTGAAGTAATGTTTTATGAAGTTACATTATCACATATCTAAACTTATTCTGACATTATGTTTTGTATTGCCCCCTTTGTTTTCACTAGGGTGTTGGAGCTCCAATGCTGCAGTAACCGTGCTAGGTTTTGTGAGGTCATCACCTGAAGTACAACATCCAGACATACAGCTTCATGTGCTGACGCTACATGTCCCTACAGATGGACAAAATGCCTTCCACATGAAGGAAGATGTATGTTGATGTTTTAGACGTTTGTCCAATGATATAATTTGATTATATTTGAAAACAACGTAAAGGAGCTCTTCAAACATTTAGTTGTTTTATATTTTATAATAGAAGGTTGAAAATTGTATTTTAATGATCATAATTCAAAATGTGAAATATTATTGTAGAACTGGGTACACATTCATATTCATATTAGCGAATATGAATGTGTACTCAATTCTATAATATTATTTCATCTATCTGACACCTGAGAGTAGTGTTAGTATGTTTTTCATGTATATGATTTTAAATTCTCCTTGTCTCACAATGGGTATTACGATTAACGTTGATTTTTCTACTCACCTTTAAGTCACTGGAAATTGTATATCCATATACATACGTTATTGGTCTTATATTTACTTGTTTTAATCAGATGATGAAGAAACTAAACTGGACACAGAAAGAAGGGTTCACTCTAATGCCGACAATTCTCCGTCCCAAGAGTCGAGGAACAATCCGCTTGAAGAACTCCAACCCTTTTGAACATCCGCTGATCGATCCGAACTATCTCTCTCATCCTGATGACGTCAAGACTATGATTAAAGGTAAGTCAGATTTTATAGCCACTGTTCTGCAGAACTGTGATGATATATAGAGATTATTACCCGAGGAAGTGTGCCATATTACTTATACGAAACGAGTGCGACTGTTTGTATTGCCCTAGCGAGAGCGAGAGTTATACATAAATTTGCACGAGTTTCGTACAAGTCATATAACACACTTTCGAGTGTAATAATTTCTTATTACCCATTCTATTCCATTTTATTCCCGTAAAATCAGTTAAGAAACGACCAACTTCTCTGGCGACGGCAAGCGACAGCGACGTCACGAACAATTGTTTTATGACGTCACAGAAACAATGGTTGCTAGGCAAACGTGATATGTGCACATGTGCTCATATCAATAATATTAACTCGGTTATTTTTAACCCTATGGGTAATAAAACCCCCACCATCAGGTATCAAGTTTTACCTTAGTCTCATACCAGTTACTGACGTTCTTTTATTGCCAGTGAAGTGTTTCACGATTAAGGATTAACAGGTGTATTTAATGTAAAGGGGTCCTATTTCTGGTTACCGTATATTGTTAGATAAACAAGATTGTGTGGTTTCAAAGGTATTGAAGTTTTATGATATTTGAATGTTTAGCTCATCAGGCCTGAAAGGCCATATTGGCTTATGACATTGGCCGTTGTCCGTTGTCCATCGTCAATAAACTTTTGACATTATCGACTTCTTCTCCAGAACCAGTGAACCCCCAAAGATGGAATGTGGGGAGGTACCGTACACCGAGGGGATCAGATCAGATTAACAGTTTTTTTTAGAGAATTTAATTTGTTCATTTGGTCTTGACCCTCATGTTAGTGACATGTTTGTGCCTTTACATTAGTTTGTGCAAGCCATCCTTTAACGGCATTTTAACTGCATTTAACTGAATAAACCTCAAATCTAGCAGAATTAGTACTATTTTCAATTGACAATGGCAATGCCAAGGTCTGTTTGTTTTACTAATGGTCATAACGTTTTGTGCCCCTTGGTTTGTATAATAACATACTGAAAAATATAAAGCATGCAAAAGGCTTACATAGTAAGATAAACATATTCACCACTTTGTGACATTCATTCTTACCATTTGTTCCTATCGTGAATATAGAATTATAGTTACATGTATATAACCAATATTCAAAGGTTCAACTTTTAATTTTGTACCTAGATCCATATTTCATAATGGCATTTAAAGCATTAGCTTCGACGTCTTTATGTCAACAGCAATCAGAATATTCCAAAATATACACAAAACAAAGAGTCTTCAAGCAATTGGCGCTGAAGCGGATGTTACTCCCTTCCCGACATGCACTGGGATGAGGTATGACACAGATGCATACTGGGAGTGCTTCGTACGACAACTTGGTCTGACAATCTACCACCCAACAAGCACCTGCAAGATGGGACGGGCTGATGATAAGACAGCTGTTGTGGATCCTCAACTCAGGTAATAGATCATTAAACCTTGGGTATGTAGTAAATAATGACCTGATTTCGAACGTTTATGGTAAATGAACTGGTCAGGCCTTAGTCCTGGTCAGTTTACTGTTATAAAACGAGGAACCAGGAATATCCCACGGGATCATTAGGAAATAAGCTAACTAAGCAAATGTTTTTTACGTTCCTACTTAAATGAAATAAATATGCCATGGTGTTGTGTGTTGTTTGTTTGTGTGGATTGATTAAAACATAAATAACAATAAATATCATATTAGTACCTCTTTAGTGAGCAGGAAGAACCCGGACCTCTGCACACTAACAAGCAGTTTGTGCTCGAGAACGACTTGTTATTGAATGTTCTTAATGCTCCTAAAACAACAGAAATTACTTATCTATCAATTTTAAGCCACTTTCCGTCTCTGAAACAGTTTACCTGTATCGTCTTGACCACAGAAAGGCGTGTCCCTTTTTTTCAGCCACGTGTCCAATATAATATATCGATTAGAACCTGTACCCAATATTTCTCATTCTATTTTACACGTAGTGTCCACAGAGTTCCTGGAGCGTCTGGACCTAAATATCTTTCAAACCATAACCATTTTGCGTGTCCGTTTCTCAGTCATGTAACTAAGGTTTATTTTTTATTCCTGTCCGTGTCCCCAGAGTACGTGGAGTGTCTGGACTGAGGGTTGTGGACGCCTCCATCATGCCGAACATCGTGTCCGGCAACACAAACGCACCTACAATCATGATTGCTGAGAAGGCTGCCGATCTCATACGAGGAGTTTAGATAGAACTGTTATCAAAGTATGACATAGAACTAACCGTTTGGTATAAACTCAAAACAACTGGATGTACCCTACACGCACTAGTATCAGTATCACTTAGATTACAACTAACCTCTACGCGTTCAGTTTTAATTAAACATTTACTCGCTATCAATCCAGATATCAACAAGTATTTGTCACTAAGGTGACATGATCCCCCGCCGCAAATTAATACTTCAAAATTTAAAAATAATGTCAAGATCAGCAAAATCGACTGTCAAACATGTTTAAAAAGTCAAAAGTTCCACTGTGACCTTGAGATAAATGTCAAGGTCACCAAAATCTAATCTGCCCTTTGTCTTTCCTAGGAGGTGCATTATGTTAGATATGATGGAATTCCGGTGAATGGTTCTTGAGATATCCCGCTGACAACCTTTATATGTACAGTAACATGTCAAAAAATTCAAAGTTCCGCTGTGACCTTGAAAATTATGTCAAGGTCACCAAAATCTAATCAGCCCGTCGTCTTCCCTTGGAGAAGCTATGTGTAAATTATGGAGAGAATCCAGCAAATGGTTATTGAGATATCCCGCTGACAAGGGTAAAATGACAAAGTCTCATTGTGACCTTGAAATGAAGGTCAAGGTCACAAACCTCTGTAGGAACATTACTCTTGCTATGATGAACCCATATGCAAAATATGAAAAGAATCTAGTGAATAGTATTTAAGTTATTCCATTTCGTACGGACATACGGACGGACGGACGGAGCCGAATACTATATCCCCCGCTTCGCGCTAAACGCGCGGCGGGGGATAATAACATGTCTGATTTTCACTCACTGAAGGACAATAATTTGCTTTTGCATGACTTTTATCTAAATACGACTCCTGTGTCACATAGCACTACTTTGATGAAAGGAAATGACACCATTCTGTATATACAACTATAATAATAATAGTCCATTTATATAACGCATTTATCCATGCACATTTCATGCTTCAAGCGCTTGTAAATTATCATAATAATACCCCGAGGAGAATTAATTTCAATCGGTCTCCTGCCAAGTACTTAAGGTCAGGCTAGCATCGTATGATACCAGGTACTTATTTACTGCTGGGTGAACAGAGGTACACTTCGAATTAAGTCAATTACTCAGGGTGACATCACAAGTTTCTAAACGCATGTCTCAGTGTAGGACAGTGAATGACCCTTCAGTTTATCAAGTAATGTACCGGGTCACCCACCCATGCGTAAGGCCGCGCCCATTGTTGCTGAACTCCAATGATAGCGGTCGACTGAGCTACTCACAGGACCACATGCCACAACAATGCACAAATAATGCTGCGAAATGCAAAATGCAAAATGAAATGATGTCTCGTAGTGTACTGATTTTGGTGTAGAGAAATGAACCTGTTACATCACATGTATCTATTACAGATTAACAGCTTAAGAAAAAATAAATGTTATGTCAATTATTGATATCGAGGAAGTAAGTATTGAAGAAACATATTTTCTCAACAGTGTACATATTTCTGACATTAATACATCATTTGTATATTGATACATCATTTGTACAGGTATGAATGTTAAGATATTTAAATTGTATTGAATGTATATTTTATAAAATGTTTGTTCTTTTATACTTTATTAAACTATTATCACTTCACTTTGTGTATACGTTTTATTTGAAAATAAATGTTTGTGTATTATTTATTTTAGAATGCAATTCAAAACAAGATATCCTTTACACTCCTGATACAGATGAAGCAATGAAGATCTATGTTTTGTTTTTATTGACTCCATGGTAACAAACAACGATATGAATCTGTTTTCGGTTGATTTATTGGATGCAGGATTCAGATTCTTCTGCTATCAGTTTTCCATCTCTAAGAGCCTGTAATAAACAGAAGTAACTTTCATTGAGACTTCATCACCGACCTTTGACAAGTACTCAATACAAACAGTTCATAAAAGATTCAGATTAAATGGTTGCATTAAATTGACTGTGTAATTGAAGAACTCCCATACAAACCAATAGATGTGCACAACAAGTTTGAGTTAACGTTTTCTGTGGAAAATGTCTTTAGCAAACTCTTCAATATACCTTGTTGAGAGCAAAATCCATTTGGTGTTATAACGGGATTGTCTAGAATTGCCTATATTTAAATATTATAGGTACCATTATGTAAGGGATAATGTAGTAGGTCAAACCGACACATTTTATTGAGTGTGGAAAGGGCTTTGATCTTACCAAGTTTCCTCGGCCTTATCTTCATGACGACGGTCTTGAGACGAGTGTTGCTATATGTCTCCCAGACTATACCATGAGACGCGATATTCTCGAAGTAGTTCCCATTCAGATTGGCCGACATGCAGTCGTTGAACCACCAACCGGCCTTGAATATCCTGGCGCAGTTCTGGGTGCTTTTGTCTATGTCGAAGTCGAAAGTGGAGAACAACATATGGTTGTGAGTCCTCAAAGAATCACCTGTAGATAAAAGCACACATCCTTACAGATAATGTTTATGTACATTCTCTGTCAATACAGGACACAAAACTCAAGTCTTTATATTAAAATAATGGTAATAATTATCCAGCGCAAACACTGCTCACTGGCTGTACATTATTTACATCATTAGTCTTTCGGTGCCACTAATAAGCGTTCCGTACTTCCTGTGTTCAATTAAAAAGCCATGTGGACTGAGTGCAATGTGAATGAAATGCCTTGCCAAGGCAACACAGTTTGAGACCCACATTTTGGTTTCTTCAGGGGGACTCGGTCCCAGCCAGCAACTACACCACTACACTACACCACTGAGCTCTTCGTCCATCAATGTTTTTTTTTTTTACCATACACTGAATTTGTTTTCATTTCGTAAAGGTTATAACGTTAACCATTATAATTAAAGGAAAGAATACATTAATGAATGTATGAATAAAATTGTGATAGATGGTATTTTATCATGCTAAAATCAAGGAAATATCTCCCTGAAAACGATTGACAGAATATATGAGAACATTATCTAAACAGTCTATCAGCTGGAAGAAGAAAGACGACCATTCTTGATAACCACAAGACGGACGTTTCGTTAGACACAATATTAGAGAGAAAATATTGCATTTACAAGGTTATACTTGAAAGACTGACTAACATGACTAACACACATGCTGACCTTTATCCCCGGAGAACCCCGACACCTCCAGACGGAACACAAGGGAAGCATTTCCCACAAAGAAACTCTCGTAGTCGGCGAATATCTTGTTTGACTGGAAGTCCTCCATCTCTATACGCAGCTCGTAGTTGGTTTGTGCAGTCAGTCTACTAATCTTGTCATTCCCTGTGGGATCCAAAAAAGGTGCTGAACGTATATAAAAAAAATTCGAGTTTTTAGAAAACGAGTTGTTTTTATTCACGAGCCTATCTTCTGATTATTTCTCTAAACCTGCATGTAACTTGGTCTAACAAGCTGTCACTGACATTTATGACAGCGACAAGTTTGTAAGTTTAATTCTTTGACCACACATCATTCGGCAGAAGGCGAGTTCAGTACACAGAATGGTAGTTTTTTCTACAACTATACATGTAGTTCATGAATGGTCAACGAGTGAGAACAAGGCATAGCACCCATGCCTGTCTGCGTTTAAGTAGTGTGCGTTAAGGGCGTCAGCAATAACTACACTAATGCACTATGCAACGTTTGCAATTCAAAATATATGCAACAAGATTAAATGATTTGAGGTGGTAATTGAATCCCAAAATTTGAAATACGGGAATTTTATATAAGATTTGCGTGATAGTTAACAAATTTAATTCAGTAAAAAATAACCTTTTCAATCGTGCAATATTAAACTATCAAGAGGAGATCTATATCTCTTTTCCCCCCAATGTTTCCTCAATTAATTTGACAAACCTAGCCAGAATTCGTGTTTCAAGTCTCCAAATCCAAATTCATAATCATCAAAAGGTCTGTTAAACGACTCGTTCCCGTCCACACGTCTCTGTATCACCTGCAACAAGAACGATTCCGATCTATAGAACTTCTGTAATAAGTGTATACGAGACAGAGCAACGTTTACATGTGGATGATGTATACCGCTCTATCACCCATGGCTTATTGTTCCGATACGCTACACTACATCATTCTGGATCGTTTCATCGGTCGTTGGCTTTGTGAGTCTCTCAAAAGAATCTAACAACACGCTTTGGTCTTCCATTGGAAAAATTCGCTTGTAATTCCAGTTTATACATGTGCCTTTATTTTATTTCAGGTGACACGTTTGCCTTTGAGCTTTGAAAGTCTAAAGTCATTATATATAGATATAAAAATATATAAAGGAACCATATCTTTGGATATTTCATCAACATCATTTTGAATATGGCTTCATAACATCAAATAGAACGATTAGGTATTAAACATCTATTGCCAGATACAATTTTATTAAGCAGTAAGGACTAGAGTTACTGTAATAAAACCATTCAATGACGTTCATACAACGTTAGCCTTAACTTACAATTCACTCCACTTTCAATACACATGACATAAATACAAATCGCATCCAAACAAAAACAACTTACCGTCCATTCCTCACCCCCTGTCATCTCACAATACACGTCTATGGTCCCCAGCCCGTCAGTGGTAGTCACTGTGTATACTCCATCAGCTAAGGGACTCGGGCTAACCTGGGCCAGCTCCTGGCAGTCTTTTGAAGCGGGAATAAAATGTAAGATGCCAATATAAAGTGTCGGTATTTTTTCAATGAATTAAAGCGCCATCGCCATCTAGTATGTTAGGGTTTCAAACACAATGTTACTTTTTTGAAAATATACTTATGATATCAATCGCCAGAAAATTATTTTATTTACAACATGGCATCCGACAGTCTGTTAAAAATTGTATTCAACGACCTTAGATTAACGCGCGTCAATATAACCTCACATCATATAAATAGAATTCACTTTATTTCATAAAATGTACATCACAGCAACAAGCGTTTCCGAGGCATGTTGGCTTGTCAATTTCAGAAGTCGCCATGCAACCCACGTGAAGCTCACGTTTCTAAATTGTTTTCGTTGTCAGGCATAAAAGAATGTGACGATTGTTGTTATTTTATGTTATGTTATTTAATGTCCTGTAAATATACACTTTACTGAAACTGTAATAACTGACCTTATATTAAAAAAGAAATAAGTGGAAAATGTATGTCATTTTTTCAGGCTAATGACATTTTCAATGTTTAGAACTAACGTTTATGCTAAAATGGTTAACACGCAAATCTGCAACGATTGAACAATGCTTGATTACTAAATAGTCAATTGTAGAACCAATCCGTATGAGAGTTAAGCTTAATAAGTTCAACAAAATAAACAAAGAATTTCGCCTTTCCTTTGAAGAGCGTATTTGTCATAATATTTGATTTGGCTTTCCCACACGTGCTGTTTTAAGATCAAATAATTTAACTTGACTTGCATATTCAAACCCTATCGCCAAGTACATGATAATTTCTGTTTCAAATGAAAATCGTGCAGAAAATGTGCAGAAACCGAAATTACACGTCTCAAATATATGCACAGATGTATGACCTATTAAACATTACAACCGACATCTGTCTTTTTGTCTGTTATAGGAAAGTTTCCAAAATTATGTTTGACCAATTGGTGCGCGTCATTGTCCGGTTTTCTATAAAAAGAATTCGCGACTTTCACCTTTTATATTCTCACTATGATGGATGAAGTAATATTAAATTGTAATTTTCAGCAACAATCAGTACGTCTCGATTATATGTGACATACTCTCTTTAAGATTGTTGCCTTAAAAGCAATACAAATGATCATGAGCAAATTAGGCAAATAGAGCTAATTATTGATAAGTAGAGTAATATTAACCAGTTCAAAAAGGAAATTCAAAGAGATATGGCCATTTCCAATAAATCAGATTGTATGTTCTGGCATCGGAAAGAAAACCAGATTAAATCTACATGTATCTTCCTTTTATAGCTTATCTAATTGAGCTTGTTTGTAATGCAATGCTAAATAATAAATACTAAATAAATAATACGTTATCAAAACGAAAAACACACATTCCAGATATAATAATACTGAATCAACAAGGAAAATAATTATTTTGACCTTTGCCCTTCAAGCCGCCGACTGCTCTCTCCTGTCGTGTGGCCCCAGGGTGGCGTTCTGCTACCCCCCACACTCCGACGTCACCCCAATAGACCCCCAGGACGAGCACAGTCACCGTTGAGAGAAAACCAGATGGTGTCATGTTTGACGTGGGTCAACTTACACTAGCTTCTAACCACGTGGCTTATCATTGTACTGTTATAGGATTTAGCCAATAAATTGAGATAAAGGATAGTTGTTATTCTATCTAATCACACTGCTGGAAACTTCGGTATTTGTGGCAAGGGAAGATTTTTAGGAAGGCATTCAATAATACTGGATAGGACCTCGTGTAGGTATTGGGAAATAAGATACGCAATACGATACGAAATTTGAAATCATTGATACAGAAGTTTGTCATACGACTTTTTCGAATGTTTTTAATTGATCAAGAAGTGAAGAAGTTAACAAAGAACTCAGTGACACAGAGCTGCACACTGAAAGTTTCACATCATGTAAGTTTGCATTTCTTTGAAGCATCGTATCAACGCGAAAACTTAACCGATCACTTTGCATTTTTGCGTTATAGAAGACAATTGAGTGTTTCAGAACATACTTTGATTTAATGCCTCATAGAAAAGACCTACAGATTTAGCAGCTCTTTGACATGACCAAGGGTCAATCTTTTCAAACTACGTTTTTTCTTCTTCTGTGTATTATTCAGTAACTGATCAACTGGGTCAAACATACATCATATGTTTCCTCTTATAGTCATTCAATGAATGTGTGGTAAAATTTTTCTCATTTCTCGAAAATTAATGAAATTTGAATTGTCATCATTTTACCCCTTCTGTCTATTTCATTATTCCAAATTTCATAAACTTGCACCATTGACGTCACGAATAATTATTTTACTAATTGGTATCTACTGATTCATTGTCATTGTTTGTGATGCAATGTTATTGACGTTAGAATGAAAGTCATTTTATATGATATTTGCAATAAGAAACACATGTACAGTAGATACACACACTTTCGGTATGCAGCTGACTTTGTCTAGAATAACGATGAATATCGTCTTAGATAGGGACACATAACATACCCAAGACTGTAATTTGAAGCTTAAGTTTGAAAAGTCTTCCAACAGCATTATGTCATGGTTGAACGTAGAGACATGTATATTGCAATGCGGTAAGATCTACGTTTTACCACACTGTCATTAAATGAAACGTACCTTAATCGTTCTCAAATATGCAGGAATACGTACGAACGATTTGGTCAATGATTACACGCATGGGTAAAAACTCTAAACTTAACCTCCATACAGCGAAACAAAGACATGGAAATATGTTTATCGCAGACATGTTCCAGGAACTAAAGATGAATGCTTTAAAATACTGACTGTTACATGTTACCATCAACATATTAATATTATTCAAACCCTTTTGTTTCAGCACAATTTAGGTTGTTGGTTGACTGTAAATACGTGACCAACGTTGGCTAAACCACGTCTTTGATCTTCTATACACATGTATCAATGTCTATATGTCACTTTTTAAAGACAAAACATCCGCTGTGTCAAAAAAATCGATGGTTTAGGCAATGCATCGCTTCATCAAAGTCAAAGGTGAGAGAGTAAATGCAGATGTCATGGGAAATATACTGACATTTTAATTCCATTTTATTTTCAAGAAATAAAAAAGAAAAGCTTTTGTGAAGTTAAGACATACACACTGCTCCATCACTGATAAATAAAAGCCAAATATCACGAAGTGATCAATACATGTGCAAAGTTAATTTTGTTTGATACTCTAAACAGAAGTTACCCAAGAGTATTATTATCATTAGTAGTAGTAGTAGAAGTAGTTTATTAAATTATTAAGGTATCATGGCCAAGAGAACAATTATTTTAAAAAAAGAGCATTTTGCGGATTGACAGATGTATGTACAATTATAATATTACATTTCATACAGGCACTTCTTATTACCTTTTTTACCTTAGAAAAATTACTAAATTGAATATACCATCAACAATCAATACACGTTGAAGCATCCGTAAAATCCGAAAGTTGAACCGATACTTTTAAGCAAACTAGGGCTCCGTTCCATAACAGCGAGCGCTTATAATTGCTCATTGATCGCTCAATGTAGCGCTCAAGTATCGCTCAAGTAGCGCTAATTCTCTCTTGAACGACACGGTGCAAATTCTCGAAGTTTGCTCGCCTTGCTACGTAGCGCTACATTGAGCAATCGCGTTCAAGAGAGGTTTAAAAGTAATCGCTCATTGAGCGATTACTTTGAAACCTGTCTTGAACATGGCTCTGGATTTCCGATATCCGAATAAAAGACATTCGTTGGCAGTTCACGGATGTCCTTGAACAATAGTCGACAGGAAATTTGGCCATTTCTTTCACATACAAGTACTGCAGAAATGAAGTTCTCCCTCTCTGTTCACAGCAATGCACTGTGCTGATAAATATGACATCAATTTGTAACATTGTTATATTTGCATTAGGGAATATCCACCCAACTACCGCGACTTCGATCTGTAATCCCACTCACCCAATTGTGAATAATTTGGTCGAGTTGATGATCTGTTAGTGCTGGCGATCTATGTCTGACAATTAGGGTGGACTCTTGCCGAAAATATATATGAAGTGTGGGCATATAAACTCACGTGCAAAAGAAACGTCCCCTCATTTTGAAAACAGTATAAAATGAAATATTGATGTCGGAGAAAGTAGATTTTGAATGTATTTGGTAGCCACATGTTTTGTCTAGAAGTATTCACAACTTCATACATCAGAGTATGCTTCTTTTATTTTTTTTTTACATCTGTTCAAATACACATGGGGTGCTAACATCGCTTTTTAAATATGTTTTTGGCCCACAATATTTGGTATTTAAGTTTAAAACATTGAAAAAGTAGAAATTTAATTAATTAAAGATATCCTCGACATAAATAACCTTCTTTGATTTAAATTTGTTGACGCGTCATTACTGTAGGACGTCACCAAACAAGCCAAAACTGGCTTTTTGAGGCTTCTATCGTGTTTAGTTAAGGATATTCCAAAACGACCATTTCTTAAAACTTGTGTTTCTCAGAGTTATGAGTAGATAATGTTTTGAAAATTCATATTTAATATTGTTGGGTTCTGAATACATGATGTAACGCTGTTTAAGTCGCATTTATCGCCCGTCGATTGAAACATATTGTATTTTGTATGGGGACGTTTCTTTTGCACGTGAGTTTATAAATATTAATTTACATACATAGACTTGTTGTTATTTTCCGGATACTTATTATCAAACTTTCAGGGCTTGGTGGAATCCACCAAGATCTTGAATTGTGTCGAAGCCGAATATTGATTGCTTTCCACATTAAAGGCGCTGAAATGTCAAAGGGTAACATTAATTTGATATTTTTGGAAAAGAAATTAGTTTGGTATAGTTTCTGCAATAGTAAAATGGTTCAGTTTTAGAATTAAACATACACTTAACTGTGATGTCATAATTAATGAAAGTAGCTGCCCATTTGGGCCGAATCTATCTCGTCGTTTGAAATACATACATCATGCAATGACAGATGCAGTATACATAACAAATATTCCTAACCACAATCCCCTGTCACCATGGGCTGAATGTCTCAATACCATACGCATACATCACTCCTGGGATCTTTTAATTCAGCTACACTAATAATCATTCCTTTTAGTCTAGAAAGATTATATTTGAACCTGGAATTAAAACGTTTCCCAAGATCAATGATAATCAATCAGCCTTTATTCACCATGATATACCTAAAAAAGAAACACCTGGTAAAATGCTATTTCTTTAATGGGGGATAATAATAGAAAGGCGATAGTCAAACATATACTCTTCTTTTTGAAGTCTTGGGGGGGGGGGGGGGGGGGGGGGGGGGGGACATCTATCTATCTATCGACTTGTAATATAACCACATGAACAAGTAGTTGTTCGGCAGTATGATACCATACACAGTTCTTTCATTCTGAAGTATCAAAGGGTTGAAGCTCTTATAGGGTCCAAATCAATTTCTCTGGTAATGCAATCTGTCATCAGGGTTCTTTTAACTTCGATGTTGAGATAAAATATATGCCCTTATATAAAATATAAAAAAAACACCCCAGTTCTTTCAAAGAAGTTAATTACTTGGATTAACAATCTGACACCATGCAATGCACTTAACCCGATAAAAGCTTCCTGTGAAAATCGTTAATTACACTATTATCTCGATAATAAGAGGATGTGTTTTGTACTTTTAGGAACTCTGTTAAGGCATTAGCATTTTAAGGTTACCTAACCCTGATATTGCCATTCTGTCGTAACATCCCCCTCAATTTGATTACAGTTCAATTTACAAACATCTTTTGATTTTTGTTGTCAGTCACTCTCACAAGAGTCCGTCTTACGATTACATTATGTAGGATTTTAAACATAAAAGGTTGAGTGCAAGATCTGCCTAAGGCGCCCAAAATTTCAAGATAATATCAGTATGCTCCGAGTTTAGACGGAGATACTACAAAAACATCAAAGAACCTCTGAAATACATAAAGAAAATAAACTACCCTACCAAATCATTTATTTTAAAAACATTTGAACCAAAGAGTAAATAATTTTTGTAATTTAGAAAACGAAGTTTACCAGTTGATTACAAATGCAAAAGTGTGTTAAGAACATAAGCTTAATGAATCACAATTTAGATTATAAAAATGTCGAAGAAATCCACATCAAACGTTTCATTGAATGAACAAAATACATTTCAATGTTTTTTTTGTTATTGGGAAATAACGATAACAGAAAGAAAAGGCCAAAGTTAGGATTTGGGTACAAAGTAAAAACCAAATCTAGTGGTAAAAACATTAATTCGAATCATTTATGCCGTTGATTGAAGTCATCTTGTAGATTAGAAACAGTTAAAATTGAATTCTATTAACAATTAGTATTTTCAACCAGCTAGGCCAATCAACTATAGACAAAAGTGGTATATTCTTCAACAATATGTTATAACATGATTATTACATTTAGTTAAACATGTTCTGAATAACGTTATGTAAATGAAACACATGAACCATGTATTACCAGAACAGCATACTAGTATCTAAGAGATGCGTTTTTAGTTCTAAGAGTTTTATGGACACATTCTGTGTTTCAAATCTCATCTGTGTCCTCCAGAACAACAGCCCCTCTCCTCTCCTGCTATAACGTGTCATAACACTCTCATCAGTTATTTTATGATCTCCAATTATTTGATTATTGACGAGATCTGTAATAGATGGAGTCCAACATTACACATGATTAGTGTCATAATTATAAGATCGTATCTGACCAATTTATTTTCGTACACTTACTAAAGTAACACACGAATATCGTTTTATTTTCACTTGTCTTCTGTGTACTGACCTGAGAACAAAACATATTCCTAAATATTACCATGTACATACACACAGGCTGAAATTCTCATTGCTATTAAAACATGACAATACTATTCTTATTATAGAATAAGTAACTTTCATATATCAAGGAATGTTATTTGGAAATGCCAACGTATGATATGAATAATATGTTTATATTATATAAAAGATAATAATTTACTTTTTAATTTGTTTGAAATGATATGTGATCCCTGTAAAGGTGTTTGCTATGTATATTTGCATGTGAATCGTGTTGTGCGTTATGGACTGTAGGAATGTGACCTCTAAGTACTGATTGATTACAGTAACACAAGTAAACAATGAAAAGTACATTGGCATGATACATAAGCAATGAAATAACAGACGTTGCGTGATGAAAATGGACAAATAATGATTACATGAGGTACAATGTTATTAAGCGTTTAATGAGATCATTTTATACGTTACTATGATTTGGAATTGCTATGAGAAATTGAATTAGACATACTTATGATCATTGTGACATTTCGATTGACGTTAAAGCCCCATTTGTTGCATAAGCCATTCAGGCTTTTTATAGGATACATTGAGAAAAGCCATCAATATATCTGCAACATTGGTTTTATTCAGTCTCAAAGGAAGTATATGTAGTAATGCTTAAAAAATTTCAGATTAAATTGCATCTTGAATTATATTTGTGGAAAGACTAAGCTATGAAAGTTTTAAAGTGTCTTTGCATTTCTAACATTTGTGTAATTTAGGTGAGGTGAGGCTAGTTGGGGTTAAAGTCCGCTTTCAAGAGTATTTCACTTTTATCACGACTGCAAGTATTATGGCAAGAAGAAAGCCCACAACACCATGTGGCCACGATTGCGGTGAAACCTGCGAGTATCGGCTGGAACTAGCGAACACTGGGTGGTACATTACTTCGCTGTATTTCAGTGTATGTAGAAGTTGAATGCTACTACCAAATATATGTTCATCTATTGAACAACTTTTAACACATTTTTAGTGTAATTAAATAAACGGTATTATATTTCACATGTTAATGCAAATACCATGTATCTCATTAAAAGTATACTGTTCCTTTAGAATGATTAATTAAGTTAACAATCAACCTTTATTGCTTTCATACATTTAATCTTACATTAACTGAACATGGTCATGATCAAATCATGATGAAAGGTTATGATAAATGGCTCTCTATATTGATCCTAATTGTTTTAAAGGTTTAACATAATTTAATATTTTAAGCTAGTAATGAGAACATATCAATAATAAATCAGAATGACAAAACGTTATTTGCTTTGAGCAACTCACATTCTGTTCATCAACAAGTTTGATCGATCTTTTTCATCATTGTCACTGACCGACGCTTGAAAATAAATTCTTTATTCATATACATATTGTATTACAATCCTTTAATATCATCATTTAGAGTAATATAATTTAACTGATCATCTAACTGAACTTTGACTATGTTACATAATATCTCAATCCATTTCATCTGTGACATCACATTTTGACCTTCACAAATGTCAATACCTAAACAGACTGACATCCTGATATCTGATATCGTCAGTACATGAGTGATCAACATACTAAGGGCAATATTGCTTGCTGGAGTTTGTCACACTTAGTGATGTATTTTATTAAAGATAAATCCTGTTAACTTTTCATCATTGACCAAAGTGATACAATTTGCTTGAAATATAGTTTGAGTTCATATTACCAATAATAAATACAATGTTCGAAATTTAAACACTACCGATCAACAGACGCCTTCTTCAAAGGAAATTAGTCGTCATGAAGCAGTACCAGGAAGATTACATGTGTAGCTATTAAAAATTGTCTAAACTATGTTATTATAAGTCCATTACACAATGTTATACTTGAAATGGGATTTGAGTAATTTCATAACATTGTCATTGTCAGTTTCATTCTATTTCATAATGATTGAGAGTTTGAAAAAAGCGTTAAGAATAGGTGACTTTGATACAGAAATTATCAATTTAGCATGTTGATATGTTAATCTATCAAACACTGAAAACCTGACTATTTGAAGGTATATTTCAAAGCCTTATGTCTTTATATAAATGTAATAAAGTATTTCCAGAAAATATAACCACAGTTTTCATCTTACATGTCATATTTCACCGCTTTGAAACTTCTGTTGTCAACAACAATGTCGGCCATTTTAGCTGTTGCTAAGAAGGGAGACAACTCAGATGATACTGGTCAGCCAACTGATGTTATATGTACAGTAGCCCGGACTGCATCATTTGGGTCCATTTTTAAATGGTCACAACTTTTTCTGCCCAAGGTTGATTTTGGTTGGGTTTTTTTTCACAGCATCACAGGGACCTATTAATCATTTTAAGAAACAAATTTGCTTGTTATACTAAATGTCCGGGTCAGGTAAATTTCATGTCGATTTCTACTGGACTAGTTGTATTATCTAGCAAATTACAGAGAACAATATAAAGAATACGTATTTGAGTTTGTCAAATACAAAGTTTATTTCATAAAGTGACATTTCCACATTAACATTGTAGAACACACATTTCCATTAATTATTTAAAGAAAACTGAATAAAACTATTCTAATAATACGATTGTACTAACGTCCGGTAGAATAAGTATAAAATGACAGCAAAGAAAATCCTGAAAGTAGAGATTGTTTTGCTCCTTGTATTATAAATGAAGTAATTTTTCAAGAACTATATGTTCTATTACTTATATGAACCTAGGCAGATGAAATCAAGAGTCCAGATAATTCAACACAAACTCCAAACTGTATTGAAGGATAGATGCAATTATAAACTCACGTGCAAAAGAAACGCTACCAGATATGTTAATCTAGATTGAAGAATAAATAAAGAAGTCAGATTAAAAAAACAAAATGTTTATTCAAAAAGAACATGTGCCAATATCATATTCATAAAAAAAAATGCAACCAATCAGCTTCCGGTATCAACATCACAAGTTTACGGTTATGACTGGCCCCGGTGCAGGGAAATCCAGGCTCAATGTAACGAAAATAGTTTACACCAATAACGTGTATGGCCTCCCCTTGCCATGATACACGCAGTGACCCTCCGACGCATGGAGAAAATCAAACGCCTGACGTCATTACGTGGAATGCGCTGCCATTCTTCTTGGAGAGCTTGGACAAGTTGCAGGCGGTTATGTGGTGGAAGTCGTCGTTGGCGAATACGACGATCCAAAGCGTTCCAAAGATGTTCGATCGGTGACATGTCCGGCGAGCATGCTGGCCACGGCAAAATGTCGATGTTGTTGTTAGCAAGAAAGTGTTGAGTAACTCGAGCTGTGTGCGGTCTGGCATTGTCTTGTTGAAAGATCACACCGTGTGCCTGTTGTCGAATAAAGGCACAGACGACAGGACGGAGCCGTTAGATTTCCATTCACGATAACCAGCGGCGTCTTCTCCTCACCAAGTATGCCTCCCCAAACCATGACACTTTCTCCTCCGTACGGCACCACTGCCTGAACGCAACATGCAGCTGTTCTCTCTCCCCGACGGCGATAAACACGTACTCTTCCATCTGCTTTGAAGAGACAGAACCGACTTTCGTCAGAGAAAAACACCCTCTGCCACTGACGTCGCTGCCAACGTAACAGCGTCCTTGCCCATCTCCGTCTTCGTTGGCGATGTTCGGCTGTTAACCACTGTCCCCGGAACGGTCTGTATGCCCTGATGCCATGGGACCTTAGACGTCTGAACACTGTGCGTCTATTACCCGGTGACCCAGGGCATTTAACGCCGATGACGTCACAGTAAGCGGTTCCTGAGGTGTAACGTGCGCAGGTATCGGTCCTCCTGGTGGGTTGTGACTCTTGGTCGGCCTGATCTTGGCTTGTCTGAGATTTGTCCGGAATGTAAATCTGCATTAGTCTTGTGACAGTTGTGCGGTGACAACCAAACGTTCTTGCAACATGGGTGTGGGTGGCTCCCATTTCAATCATCCCGATTGCTCGCTCACGTTCTTGTAAAGTTAATCTTTCCATTCTTCAAATGTTTTTTTTTTACAAAGTGGGTGTCCAACAACAAATTCGCTTTGGTTTTATACCCGTCCGGCATGGGTCTTATTTGCTTTGCATTAAAAAGGCGAAAACCACAATTTGGGAAAATTTGGGAAAATCATGCGTTTGATACCACAGTTCAATATAAAACAATCATTGTTGTGTTTGGGTGATGTGTTTTCAGGTGGTTAGGTTTGAATCTGAGTTTGATTTTTGTTTCGTAATTTCAAATCTAAAGTGGTAGCGTTGCTTTTGCCCGTGAGTTTATGTGGTCAAAATCGGATTTATTAAAATGGGATGTCAATTTTACAATTGCTCGATTTTAAATCTCTTAAAAAGGACCATGAATTACTTAGATACAGCTTTTTAAAAACCCGCCTAATTTAGCCCTGGCGACCAGAATAAAAGTCTGCGGGGAAGTGGCCCCGGAAGGGATGACATCACTGGAGTAATCTCATTATCGGCGATGATCATAACTCAACGTAATTTCGCAACATTTTGATTATTAATTTCACTAACAAATCTTCAATCAAACAACTTAAATGTTCAATATATCGGATGTTTACATATCCAACTAGGTAATTCCGCAGATGACAATTACATAATTATTGCATAAACATGTGTTTTTGGCGAGTTAACACCTCATAAATTCATCTAGCGGCAGTGATAATCATCATTAATTAATTAACGAGGCGGGTCGGTCCGCTGGTCATAATTCTTCTAAAAACGTTTCGCGACGGTAATCGCGGTATTGTTAAAATGGGTAAATTAAAATCGTCTTAATAATAAATTGCAAGTGTATATTCCCTTTGAAGTTTGACATACGATGTAAGAATTTCTAGCTGGCAACTGGGATTTAAAAATAATGAGACTGCAGTTGTTTTTATCATCCTCAAATTTTGAAAGACTCTTGGTGATCGGGGATTCAACCTTTCACTTATACGTTATTGGTTGAACTGAGAAATTGAGAACTTGACATATTGACCATAAGTAATGCTTAAAAAAGACAAGATTATTTTTTTTAATAGTTTATATAATTTACGAAATTTTACTTTAGATTAATTGCATCAAAAGACATTAGATACATTATGCCAATACTATCAACAAATTTGTCAAAGGATTATGATAAGTTTGTTTTTAAACCTGTTACCTTTCACTATTATTTCGCTGTTATTTGACCATCAACAAAAGTTTTTTGTTGAAAATTCTAACATTGGCAATATCCTCAAGCATTAGGATATATTTCTTGCACTTTCAGGAACTGTGCTAACTCGCGGCTAATTGTAAAGTTGTTTAACACCGATTTTGTCTGTCGAACTTCCTGCAACTTTGTAACTGTGTAAGATTTTAAACATGAAAGGCAGTGTAGAAAATTGGCCCCAGGCGCGGTCAATGACTATTCATTTTCTGTCAACTATCTTTCAAGATGAAATGAGCATACACATAATAATTATTGGGACTCTGCAACGGACATAAAACAGTCCCTGAAAGTAGATAGAAAATAAACTTTTTATGGGAACAATCTAAGTTGGAGTAAGAAAGTTAAAAGAAGTTGCAACAGCAGTCACAGCGCACTACTACGAGTGAGGTTCTAACTAGGAGAGTGAAGTGGCAGTGTGAACGTTTTATCCTGAACTTACTTAATGAAACGGCTTTTAACTTCTTTATTTCGTCAAGTATTCAAGTTACAAATGAAGAAGCAATGTGTGCCAGTTAAATGAATACTATGATGCTGTGACTAATGCTAGGATAATTTGTGATAATTTGTGATTGGAATGATTCCAATTATTGTTGTCAAAGAGCTCGGATGGAAACTTGCACATGATTAAGGTCATGTTTATCGACCGGTATTAACTTGTTCGGTACTCTACATTCACTGCAGTAACAGGGATCTCTATCTTGTAGTTGCCGAGAGGCATTCGTTATCCTATGATTCGATCTTCACAACTTTTTATTGATTTGTCAACATATTTCATTATTCTTATATTAATAAAAGCTGGCAAATGAGGTCTCAGGGAAAATCATAATTCAATCAGCGTTCAATGTAGTATTTGAAATGTAATACAATAATGCAACCCAGAAAGGTAATCAACCCTTAAATTCGATTCAGCATCTCACACTTGGAACACAATGATTTCAGACCATACTTATTTTCATAAAGAGTTTCATCAAATTCCAATTTTGATCTTAGTAGGTTCAAGAGACAATTTAGTCACGAGCATCCCGGTTTGGGATTGCAAAACTGTTCAAGTGATTAGCTGATTATCAAATAAAATCACATATATAGTTATAGTTCATTTCAAAATTCCCCCGAACATTCTTCTCTGGACATTGTTCTTAATGCAAATGGAAACTATGCGAGTCTGAGTATACAAGTATGAGTATATCAGTTAACAAAAGCATTACATTGGTAAACTTATATGGTCATACTTCCTTCTGAAACATCGAATGATCTTTATAGTGGCCGAATCTTGAGGCGCAATCATAATCTTGATGACTTTACATCTTCAAGTACTCAAGCTTTAGTGCAGCAGCACCTCGAAGGATAAGCTGATATTGCTAAGGCATGTTTGATAGCGTTTCTAAACCCTGATCAATATATACTGCCAATCAACTCAACGTTTTATTATATAATTGTGGTCGTAATAAGATGTGGAAAATTACATGGAAGGCTATAAAGCTGGTAGTCGCATACAAATTTGTGGTATTGAGTACTTCTTGGAAACACGAGTCCTCTTGTCCTGTTGACTCTGAGTGTAATGAGCTTCCTCAGCAGAACACTCTGAAGTAGTTTCAGGATATACATGTATGTCATTTGTACTATTCATCTTGAATTTATCAGATACAATAATGCAAATGTAAAGCGTTTAACACTAGTGCTCTTAGACCTCGGCGAGAGGGGCAGAGAGCCTTCCTATTGGATGAAAGTAATTGGTGTGAAACGATGTTAACAGCCAGGCAGTAGGGTCCTTCAATAGATACATACCTTGCAGTGATAGTCCGGTCCGTCTTACATATGTGACCCGACAGATATTTTTGGTAGAGATCAGATCTCTAATGATTATTAGCTGCAATATTAGGTTTAAGGTTCTGTGTCAGTGGCTGGTCATGTGAAACCTCATAGTTCCTGTCACTTCCTGGACGTCAAGTGGAGCGGTTTGCAATGTAGATACGTTATGAGCTCGGGAAAGAAAATATAATTCCCATCGCAAATCCGAATGATGTCACACAAGAGCAGATTCTCATTATGTGAAACCTGAAAGTTCCTGTCACTGAATGGACATAAGCTGGAACAATATTCAATCTCAAAATGTGAGAACAGGAAAGAAAAGGTAATACTCATCGCAAATGCATTCTCGTTTTGGGTTACACAAGAACAGATTCTCATTAATGAATGGCAGATTCATTCATTGGAAACAAAACCTCTTAAAAAACGAAAACAACTTGAATGATGTTAGAGCATGTCTTCACCCAACATAACAGTGATATACAACAGTGATATCTGCAAGACACTACCAAAAATAAAGATTAACAAATGTAACAACTTCATGAATGAATATAGAGTCAAGAGTTTATTCAATTCAAATCATAACTAATTAACCTGTGTATATAGGTACATATCTGGACAACATTCGCTGTATAATTGAAAGAGGATGTCAATAATCATAATCATCGTTGTTTTCTTCCTCTACAATATGATAAACCATTAGTTTATCTTAATGTCAACCTTCTTCGTATTTAACGTTATATTAACTGAGCATCCTCATAGACAAGGCATGATCAAAATGTATGACAAATGTCCTTCAATAATGACCTGCATTGTAAATCTTTTATAAAGAAAAGTCGTTTAAAAACATTTCCCAATGAAATAAGATGACAACATCATTATTGAGACCAGCCTTGAGAAACTGTTCTTTTCATAAACTATTTAGACAACTTAATCCGAAAGCATTGTCACTGATCTATCATACACTTGGAATGAATACGAATGAATAAAAGTGAATGAGTATGACGACTGATCATTCTTTGATATCACAATGTAGAGTGTTTTGATGTGTTTGATAATGTAACTGGAATTTGTCTAGTCTTTCTTCTTAATATGATTTCCATAACATAGTTGACATTCTGGCCTTCACGAACGCTAGACCTGATTAAATTGACACATTGATACCCGATATTGTCAGTTCATGAGTGATTCACGATGTAGAGGACAGGTTGCCTCGATAGAGTTTAATTTACCACAGTTTGTTTAGTATTATCAAGCCAGTTATTGAGAAAGATACAGGATAGGTAATTGAGTCTGTCAAATGCCAAGTTTAATTTATCAAATGGCATCACACTCGATAACATAGACCCTGTATTGTGATTATTGTGTGAATGTTGCATTTTATATAATTTAGATACTGTTTAACGATTGAACTACACATATATTATTACAGAAACCTTTCTGTGCTTATATAGACACAAACATTGCTGTGGTTATTGAACAGGGAAGATGTCAGCTGATATGATCAGTATGGCTTCATACATGAATGTTTTTACTGACTAATTGTGTTGCATTAATAAGTATATGATAAATGGTTATGTCAATTTTTTTAATTGAAATTCTACCCAAACATTGCTATCGATTCATCAGTTCAACATAAAACCTTGTCAAACAATGAAACTTAATGAACGTTCATAAGCTTAGGATTATTCAATAACAGAAATGGGAAAACTTGCAACGAACTCAAGCTTAATTATTCTCCAGATTGACTGAAAATCCTATCCACAGTATCTATCACTAGCGAAGAAGTCATTTAGACTACTTGACTACAGTGACAGTATGACAAATACTGGGCTACAACTTAAATTTCCAATTTGTTATTGGAATTGTTTCCAAATATTTGTTTATTGCTGAGATGTGAAAGAGCTCAGATCGAATCTTACACACATGATGAGGGTCAAGGTTATCAGACCGTCACTGACCATTTCTGGTACTGTAAACTCGGTCGGATAGATCTCGTATCTATTATTATTATCATATTATCATATTTATTAGTTTCACAAGAAAGACAAACCGAAACAAGAACAGGTGAGAATGAGAGGAACATCAGACAGGTAAAACCAATGGCATACTGACTGCCAGTTCAGCCGGACAAGGATCCTGTCCATCTCTACCGATTTTATGCCAGTCAACGCCCAAAGGAAGCTCGGGATCCAGATGCACCATTCCTCCTCACGATAAACCCAAGTTGGTTTAAATCAGACTCGCTCTGCTTTAAGAAGAATGCGCTTGGTATCAACAGCATATATGCAATTATGAGAAACATGAAAGAAGGGACACCACTTGGAAATCATCAAAGAATTACGCCATACAGGTAACTATATAATCAATAATTCTTACATTAAATTTAACCTTTAAAATTTAAAGGTTAATAATATCTCATAAATTTCATCCCTCTCTTTATATATAATGTACCAACCATCATGCCCATTATCCACATGAAGAAGAGGCAAGAAGTAGCCCTGAAACGTTGTGTTAACCAAATAAAGAAGTTGTCATCCACAATAATTACATCTCTTGGCGTGGGCAAAGTTGATATTTTCATTTAGAACTTTGCCCAAGCCACTCGATGAGATAAACATCGTATTTGACAAACATCATCCAATATCTTCAATATACCAATTGATCATCTCATGATAGAGAAGACACTGACCTCATATTAACTTCATAAATAGGTTCCACAGACTCCAATTGAGATATTCAGGACTTTTATCATCTAACAGACAATTAAGTCACGAGTATACCGGTGGTTTGGAAGTACACAATGATTCAAGTATCTGGCTGATAATAAAAATGGAGTCGTTTATATTGTTATATATGATATCCAAACTCCCCAATCTTGCTACTGTCAACATACATTCAAGGGTAAAATCTGAATCCATATGAGGAATGAGAACTTGAATGAGTCAGTATATCAGCGACTCATTCCTTTCTAAAACATCCAACGGCCTGTATTGTGATTAAATAAAACGTAGTTCGACCTCTTGTTCTTGTTCACCACAGCCTCATAAAACCATAATCATGATCCGAATGAGTTTATATCTGAAGCTTTACTCAAGCTTTAATGATGCAATTCCTTGATGGATAAGTTACAATCGATTAGGCATGTTTTGACAACGTTCCAGTTACTAAAGTATGGTAAAAGTGATCAATATATTGCTAATCTACTTAAAGTTTTATTATGTAAATGAGGTGGTAATAGGCTGTGGAAAATCACATGGAAGGCTATAAAGCCTGTAATAGCGTAATCATTGGTAGTCTTTGGTACTTCCTGGAAATATTATTCCTGTTGTCCTTTACGTATTGATTCTTAGTGTAATTATGTTATCCGACAAGCTTTAAACGTGCCTCTTATATATAGTATGTCTGCAACCTCCAGAACAGGGGATTCGGGGAAGATGGTCTCGGTGAATGTAAGTGATGTGAAAGGATGTTAACAGCCAAGAGACTAGATGTCAATCGACAAATACATGACTCAGTTGGCAGTGATACAGACGCTTGCTACTGATCTTGGGCCCAACTTATGTTTTGGTACATATATCATTCTTCTGGCATTAAGCTGTAACATGTATAATATCGTAAGAATCTGGTGGCAAAATATCAAATGTGTCAGCTATCCTTTTGGAGTTGTCAATCTAGGAATACTAAACTAGGCACAGATAAGTAGGTAAAGAATGGAAGAACGTTATATCAATCCTATATAATATAATAATGGGAAATTTATTAGCAAAGTCACCAATTTGAAACAAATCCTCTGAACTTAAGACAAAACGAAAGCAACTTGACTAATATTAAGGGCTGTTCTCATTCTAGGGGACAGTTAATACTGTACGAAGCTAATAATTACTGTTAAAGTTTCTTGAATAAATGCTAACCATCTAAATCATAAGGGTAAAAGAAATACGTCTTGAGCATAATGGAAATTGTCTCAAGGGAATATGACGTTCATCTATGTGTCAACACCATCATGATAAAAGTTACACAGCAGCATAAAATATCAAAGTTCTTTCATAAAAAGAATATTGTTAAAAAATAGAAGAAATGCTGATTAGTTAAGGCTTAGACTGGCATTAATAAATGAAATATATTGCATATGACACGTGACAATTATGCAAGATCACCATATAAAGTCATATATATCGCGCTACATATTATTACCCTAAAATAATTGTTTTTTCATTCACATTCTAACTTTCTTTCAATAAAGACAAATATTGCCTTGTTGGAATTTGATTGATCATAGTGCATGCATTATCTTGCATGTGACGCAGAGCTATTTTTATTGATTCAGGAGTATTATTTAGCCATTGGTAATTTACATTTTCGTGAGGTAAATTATTTCAGTTACACAAAACGTGACAAGCGCTTTTAATATGGAAGCCATTTACATGGTTTGCGATTGCAAAGTATACTGTATTGCCTACGTGACCATAATTCAAATCAAAAGTCATCAACAGAGCGTGATTTTATGTGATTGTATGTTTCCATTATAGGATATCATTTTCATAATAATGCCAATTATTCGATATTAATGTATAAACACCTAGCGTCAGAGCAGAAACTGAATAAACATCTAGGTATATTAAAGAAATACTAGGTATTGTTTATTAAATATAAGAACATTTAATTATTATCAATTGTAAGAGGTTTAGTTGATTAGAAGTACAGAAATTGTATGACAAACATGACGATATAACATTTTCCAGACCAAAAGATTATTTCATCAGAAAGAAGACTTTACTGATAACATTACAAACTTTATTATATAACTAGCAATGAAATATGTGAGTGAGAAAGTGACATTTTCACTCCTGGCTGCCCCACTCGTGAAAATATTACTTTCTCACTCCACTCGATGAGTAATAACTCATATTAACTTTGCAAATTTGATGGGGAAATATCACTTTATGATTTATTTACATGTATATCATCCGCTGTTAATAATGACTTACTAGCTTATCATTAAAAAAAAATGATTAGTTAATCCCTGTTTTAGATTGTACAGGCACTTGTGTTGTGTCATATTGTATTATGCTTAGAGTATATAGAGGCCTATGGCCTCAAATATCGTGTCATTTCAAGATAATAAATGCATTTTCATATACATAATCGTAATTATATATTCTTATTCATCATGAACTTTGATTTATGCGATATGAACTAGAAAACTATGCCTTTGCATCGTTCATCCAAAGTTTCAGTGAAATTACACATCTTGGTGTTCTTCAGAGTATTTCACTCATCAGTTACAGGAGCTGAAAACAAAAGAGAAAAGTACTTGCATCCTGATTGACAAATAGCTTCTCCAAAGATCTTAACCATCAACCACGCTGAAAGCAGAGAAACGTTTCACACCAGAATTACATTCAAGGGTTCAATATAATTGAAGGTTTTAATTTCAATAACAGATTGAACATGAATTGTGTTTCTCTGTTAATGTCACAAGACAGTTCAAGGGAAATTCGAAATATCTGGTTTTATCCAAAGTGCTCCCGGGAAATAAGACAATGTCTCAAGTTTTATAAGATTTAATTGTCCCAACAGTCCCTCCCGGCACATGATATGGTTTCAATATGGTAAGACACTTGTTAAACAAAACATCAAACGAAAATATACTATGCGCTACAGTCCTATACTCGTGTCAACTCCCTCTTTTCAATTTCAGATAAAGTCATGACTTATTGCAAGTTACAAACCATCCTCTTTATTTCTCATAGTCTGTTAGTCTGTACGGCCTTAAGAGCGAGAGAGATGATGATATGAAAGCTTACATACAAATCGCCCCACGTTGTTCATAAACATATTATTTGTTACAAATATTCAGAAATACATGTTAGATAGTAAATAAATGTCACATTATTACAATCCGCAATGACTAGAGGGATTGGTGCCTGTATTTAAAGAGCGACCAAGTATGTTAGTGTTCAAATACGAATTTATCTTCGGAAATACACTTATAACGTCAATCGGTAGAGACATCTTTTATCTACAACATGACATGTGATAACTAATTTTCATATCACTACAATGTAATAAAATAACGCGCGTCAAAGGTATCCGACGTCATATAAACATAATTCCCTTTATTGCATAACACATACTACACAGCAACAGGTGTTTCCAAAGAGTCAAGACTCTCTGTAGCGCAAGTCGCCATAGCAATCCACATGCTGCACGATCCTCTCTTGCAAGTTATCCTTGTCACACACTGCTGAATGTGACGATTGCTATATCAACAATATTTCTAAATGTCATGAGAATATACAAATTATTAGCATTTTCCCCGTTTAATGTACTTTTTATTGTAATCAGACCAGCAAACTATGACAAATATATTCTCATTCATTATAAAATTATAGCAAGATAGTTGGGTAAAACCTTTATTCCAATATCTGTAGCAAATACGTAATCAAATGAAATGGTAAATAAATAACCGCCAAAATGGATATAAATCAATTTCTTTCATTAACTATAAACTTTCTTTCGTGTCTTTGTATACAGTGTGTGAGTTAGACCACAATGGTTTGTGCTTGAAAATAATAGACTTGATCTATATAATTAGACTTGAAAACAATTTCCCGATATATTTATCAATATACGTGATGGCTCTTTAAAGTTCAATCCTGCAGAGGACCCGTCCCCTTAAAGGACCAAACTCTGCTCCTATTTAATATGAGCGTTTTAATGGATATCAAATATGAACAGCATTTGCAATTTATAACCTAACCATAACTTTGTGACATTCTTTAACCGTCTATGCATGACAATATCTTTATCAACATATTTATAGGGCAAAACGCATAAGAGAGCATACTCGGAATATTGAATAGGGAAAACGGATAATCATTAAGTTTAAACGAGCATAAAATGTAGAAGCTATGAATATATAACATGTTAAACACATAAGAACCCCATTTAAATGCCAAATACTTGTTCCCATCTTAAAAGAGACAATCAAGACCCAAATTGTTTATATGATGTATCGATCTAGGACCACAGATTCAGATTCATGCCTGAAATCATTAGGAGGATTTATACCGAAAAAAGCCATTAAGGCAGTAAAGTTGATTATCTATTGGAATTTTCCCTGCATTTACACAAAGTTGAAATGACCCATTGATTTGCTAATTTTTCAAATGTTTTGAGTGATTTATGCTAATATTCTCAGCATATATTTCTCAGCATCCTCATTCGAATATGCATTTTCATGTGTTAAATGGACTGTAGGACCATAGTATTTTTGCTGAAAGAGGATTTGAGGAGAACTATCCGTTTGATACTCAATGCATTCTAAACGTATTTGTAGCAATATCATTTGGAATGTCTAGATCTACAGTTTGAAAATAATACTTGACCAATTGATAAAGAAAACACTGACCGTGCAACCATTCGACGAGGACTTACGTTTCTTCACAAACATATTAAAACAAATAGACTGCCTGTCTTTTCGATGGGACAGTGTCTCAATACATTCTCAACGTTAACTAGAGATGTACTTATTTCGAAAGGAAAATGGAGTCCAAGGGTAGTCCAAAATTTTGTTTGAGAGTTTAGTGACCAAACAGACCTTCAAACTAAGAACTATATTGGTGTGGTTGAGACATTTGCTTAAAGGCTTAAACCCTGATTTGACTTCAGATTACTTCATTAGACAATTTGGTATCCGCTTCGCCTGGATGTTTGCTGCTTATCATGGTTGTCGTCACTGCATCCTTTAGGAATAAAGGAATAAGTTCATGGATCACGAGTTGATATCCACTCACATTTTAATCTTGCGAAAATATACTATGCGCTACAGTCCTATACTCGTGTCAACTCCCTCTTTTCAATTTCAGATAAAGTCATGACTTATTGCAAGTTACAAACCATCCTCTTTATTTCTCATAGTCTGTTAGTCTGTACGGCCTTAAGAGCGAGAGAGATGATGATATGAAAGCTTACATACAAATCGCCCCACGTTGTTCATAAACATATTATTTGTTACAAATATTCAGAAATACATGTTAGATAGTAAATAAATGTCACATTATTACAATCCGCAATGACTAGAGGGATTGGTGCCTGTATTTAAAGAGCGACCAAGTATGTTAGTGTTCAAATACGAATTTATCTTCGGAAATACACTTATAACGTCAATCGGTAGAGACATCTTTTATCTACAACATGACATGTGATAACTAATTTTCATATCACTACAATGTAATAAAATAACGCGCGTCAAAGGTATCCGACGTCATATAAACATAATTCCCTTTATTGCATAACACATACTACACAGCAACAGGTGTTTCCAAAGAGTCAAGACTCTCTGTAGCGCAAGTCGCCATAGCAATCCACATGCTGCACGATCCTCTCTTGCAAGTTATCCTTGTCACACACTGCTGAATGTGACGATTGCTATATCAACAATATTTCTAAATGTCATGAGAATATACAAATTATTAGCATTTTCCCCGTTTAATGTACTTTTTATTGTAATCAGACCAGCAAACTATGACAAATATATTCTCATTCATTATAAAATTATAGCAAGATAGTTGGGTAAAACCTTTATTCCAATATCTGTAGCAAATACGTAATCAAATGAAATGGTAAATAAATAACCGCCAAAATGGATATAAATCAATTTCTTTCATTAACTATAAACTTTCTTTCGTGTCTTTGTATACAGTGTGTGAGTTAGACCACAATGGTTTGTGCTTGAAAATAATAGACTTGATCTATATAATTAGACTTGAAAACAATTTCCCGATATATTTATCAATATACGTGATGGCTCTTTAAAGTTCAATCCTGCAGAGGACCCGTCCCCTTAAAGGACCAAACTCTGCTCCTATTTAATATGAGCGTTTTAATGGATATCAAATATGAACAGCATTTGCAATTTATAACCTAACCATAACTTTGTGACATTCTTTAACCGTCTATGCATGACAATATCTTTATCAACATATTTATAGGGCAAAACGCATAAGAGAGCATACTCGGAATATTGAATAGGGAAAACGGATAATCATTAAGTTTAAACGAGCATAAAATGTAGAAGCTATGAATATATAACATGTTAAACACATAAGAACCCCATTTAAATGCCAAATACTTGTTCCCATCTTAAAAGAGACAATCAAGACCCAAATTGTTTATATGATGTATCGATCTAGGACCACAGATTCAGATTCATGCCTGAAATCATTAGGAGGATTTATACCGAAAAAAGCCATTAAGGCAGTAAAGTTGATTATCTATTGGAATTTTCCCTGCATTTACACAAAGTTGAAATGACCCATTGATTTGCTAATTTTTCAAATGTTTTGAGTGATTTATGCTAATATTCTCAGCATATATTTCTCAGCATCCTCATTCGAATATGCATTTTCATGTGTTAAATGGACTGTAGGACCATAGTATTTTTGCTGAAAGAGGATTTGAGGAGAACTATCCGTTTGATACTCAATGCATTCTAAACGTATTTGTAGCAATATCATTTGGAATGTCTAGATCTACAGTTTGAAAATAATACTTGACCAATTGATAAAGAAAACACTGACCGTGCAACCATTCGACGAGGACTTACGTTTCTTCACAAACATATTAAAACAAATAGACTGCCTGTCTTTTCGATGGGACAGTGTCTCAATACATTCTCAACGTTAACTAGAGATGTACTTATTTCGAAAGGGAAATGGAGTCCAAGGGTAGTCCAAAATTTTGTTTGAGAGTTTAGTGACCAAACAGACCTTCAAACTAAGAACTATATTGGTGTGGTTGAGACATTTGCTTAAAGGCTTAAACCCTGATTTGACTTCAGATTACTTCATTAGACAATTTGGTATCCGCTTCGCCTGGATGTTTGCTGCTTATCATGGTTGTCGTCACTGCATCCTTTAGGAATAAAGGAATAAGTTCATGGATCACGAGTTGATATCCACTCACATTTTAATCTTGCTAACTCTTCAAAAGAAAAAGTTATCATTGTAATGTATGTTAAAGACTGAAACAGTCAGCCTTTCGTCAACTTTTAATTTCCGGAAAAACATATGCTAAACTTATGTTCACTTCATTAACATATATGCACAAAATGACTATATTTACTTATCGATATAGTTTTTCCATATTCATTGTTACGTATACAACTAATATGATATTTCAAATTGATGTTTAAAATAAAACTGAATTGACATGAAGTCTCTTTATTTGTTATTTGAAATCTTTCTGTTCATCTAAATGACTTCAAACTCTGTCATCAATGCCATTAAGAACGTTATCTGCTCGAGTTTTATCATTTATTATTTTTGCTCTCACTTTATTTCTTTTTGAAGGTGCCATACATATACATAATAATACATTTTCAACATAATAATATAACACTGCATAGTTTCTAACATAACAGTCGGCATTTTGGGGTTACGTGGTATACATTTTCATTTCAATCTAGCAGAAAAGGAGAAGAGATTATGCAAAAAGACTGTGGCATGAAGACCAAAATGACATGATTTTTTTATATCTACATTCAGTAAAAAGCATCTGCTTACTAACGTCATAATTGTCTCGAATGACTGATTTAAGACCGTTTATGTGCGGTGCGTCATTTCGCTTTCCCTTGTATCCCAATATAATATGTGTTATACTGGGTTCTAAATTTATGTCAGTCTTATATTTGATCCATTCAAATAAAAGATGCCACAGACTTTTTACATGGACACAGTCAAATAAAATGTGCTTGATAGTTTCAATTGAACGCTTACAAAATGTACATAATTGAGACGTTTGTAATTTATATATAAAATCACTTCTGTTTGTTGTAAGTATTTTATGGACAATGCGGTATTGAAACCATCTAAGTTTATAACTAACACTGCTTCGAAATCAGATCTTTCCCAAGCAAAATTGGTCTATTCTCATCCACAACGAGAATGGATGACTGGTCACCGTATTTAATGTTCACATCAATGGCACCTACCATCTTAAACTTTTCACCAGTGTATGAACGAAGAACTCGTGAAGTTTTCTGAATAATGGGAGCATTCGAAGTCCAGACCTTGTCATAGTATGTCTTGAAGGTATTGTAATATTGTTTTACATTTGTAGTTTCACTCTGCGGACATGTAGACATTGCTGGAATTAATAAACGATTTTAATAGGTGAGTTTTCGCTGATTTTTGTGAGCGTGGAAATTGGCTTCAAATTGGGGAGGTAGCGATATACGGACTGTCTTGTCGCATACCATTTGAAATATTGTTCCGATTGTGACCTTTTATAGATCATTTTGTTGGGAAATAATTCAGCTTTCGTATCGTAGTCATCGACTGTGCCATAAAAATGTTTTTGATGCTAAATATGAGTTGAATGAGCATGGGGTGGTTTGGTCGTTACATCTCTTTCCTTTTATACAGTAATAGGGTAGGAAACGCTGTTTCTAAGCGATACACGCCCCTGTGATGTCAAAGAATTCGACTTCTGGGTGCCTTTTCTTCTGATACAAATTGTATACTATAGTATACCCTTCTTCTCATTTTAGCTCATCAGGTCTGAAAGGCCCCGTGGACTTTTTTTTAATAATTTTATTTCTTTTTCAGATATATAGACATATATGAAATGTTCATAAAACAGCATTTTACAACATAAATAGGTACAAATATTGAAAACAGAGCAACTGCAAGCTAACATTGCAGATTCAATTGAATAACACGTAGAGTTCAAGTGTTTGTGGACCTGGCATTTCAATACTTTCACTGAAGTTGCAGAGTGTCAATCTTTAAAGAGATTATGGCATACAGACCAGAATTTTGTGAACTTCGAATAGTTGCAATCTGAGTAACAGATGCGTTTATCAATTTCATAGACATTGTTTAAATCTTGTTTTATAATGTTAAATTGCGGTACAGTTTCCATTAACTTTGATATGGAAATATTATATTTGACTGTTGTTATAATAAGATTTAGAATCATATTTCGTGTTTCCGGATATCCTAGGCATATGTTTCGTTTTGAGAGGTTTAATATTGAATCTGTTTTCTGCTCTATCAATGTCTTTAGTCTATCCCAGATGTTATTCACTTTCGGGCAATCATAGAAAATGTGCACTATAGTTTCTACAGATTATTTACAGAAAGTACATTTGTTTGTGTCTTTCAATTTCATTTTAAAAAGAAGGTCGTTCAATGAAAGAATTCTGTGTAAGATCGAATATTGAAACCAAATTTGTTTTGTGCCAAGATGTGATGAAAAAGGTGTATAATTTATTTCGGTCCATTCATTTTTAGTTATTGATTGATTTATGTCCTTTTCCCACTTATGTTTATATTTATATGAGTTACCACTGATAGAACTTTGAATGGTATCATAGAAGAGTCTGCATCCTTTGGTTGGTTTTACGATATCTACGTTGAAGTATGGCAGGATGGCCCCGTGGACTTATTGCATGTCAATCCGTCATTCCACCTATCTGTAAACTTTTTGCTTTTTCGACTTCTTCTACAGAGCCTAGGTCTAAGGTCTAAAGGGCTAAAATGTTGTGTGCAGACCCACTTGGCCAATAGGAATTCTTAATTGTAGATTTGGTGACCCTATGATCCCAAAAAGGGTCAGAGGGGTCATGACCTTAAAAATCTATTTTCATCTTCCTCTCCAGTTCCAAAAGGTCTAAAGAGCTAACATCTTGTGTACAGACCCGAGTGGCCAATGGGACTTCTTAATTGTAGATTTGGTGACCCTATGACCTTAAAACCCTATTTTCATCTTCTTCTCCAGTCCCTAAAGGTTTCGATAGCTGAAATGTTGTGTGCAGACTCCTTCGCCAAAATGGATTTGAAGCTGTAAATTTGGTGACCCTGTGACCCTGTGACACCAAATATGGATCACAGGGTCACAACCTAAAAAGGACCTATTGTAACAAGCTTTGAACAGTACTATTGAGATTTTAAGTACTCTTCACTTCAGTCAGTTTAGAGACTAAGAGAGGTAATCCCAAATATGTGAGTTCCAACATGTTCTTTGAGAAATGGTTGAGGAAAGAGAAGTTGAGACTTGAAAATTAAGAATTGAGGATCTAACAAAAATGCATGTTTTATTTATTTTGAAAAAGCATCTTTTTGTAATTTCATCATCTTATTATTATTTAAAGGTTGATGAGCTACAGAGTCAATACTTTTGATTTAAGAATCATTTGTACTTATTTGCACTGAAATACTTATGTTATCTATATCTCTTAATGTCCTTGTTTTAGATTTCTCCCTTCTCAATGTACAACAACAGCCATGCTTGAAGATCGAATTAAAACATTAGAGTTAATGGTCGATTCATGTCTTGCAGTCAGCTTTGTGACTCCAATGACCATTAGTATAATAGTTGATCCTCCAAATATCAAATTACCCTTTCATTTCTAGTAGAATAAATATGAAGTAAGAACTCATCATCAGTAAACCAACATTTTATCTGACAATAGGAATGTGATATTGGCGAGATTCGCGGCTTGCTTAACTGCTGATGTCTCAGTTGTATTTGCAGACTGATATTTGTTTGGGCCCGCAGTGGCTGAATTTTACCCGACTTTTAGGATAATGTTTATTATAATAACCAATACATTCTATTCAATTAATGCGAATTTGATATGAAAAAAATTGGTCGCCGGAATGGTCGCTCTATGATTTTAATGGTTTTTGAATACATCATTGCAAGAAGACAAATGCATAATATTTTGGTTAACACAAACATGGGAAAACAAGACTGTAAAATCATAGCTTGGATCATGTAGACACAATGACAGTCGCCAAGAGTGTGATATATAATATTTTCCAAAGGACATTTGCCTGAGCCAGTTGACTACTCAGCGTCAGTAGCTGTCAATGACCCACATACCTTAACTGAGTGAGTGAAACGAATATATGAATAGATGAACATTCCTTTTGTATAGTACTGTTTTCCTAGTTGGTTGATATGCCACTTACTGAATGATTGATATAGCTTCAAGAGTTTAGTTCGGCTGACAATACACTATAGATGAATCTATTCAGTTATCCGAGGATAAAGAGCATGATAAAGCATATGCAGCACATCGACTGGTATTTCCTGATTCAGTTGTGCAGATGATCACAAACTTCATCCAATATGGTGGCTGCAAGTGTGACACATCTGTTGATGTTTGCTGTGGGACGGGTCACCAGGGTACAATTCCTCTATCTCGCTTCTTCAACAACGTTATCGGTGTGGACATCAGTAAAGAACAGATAAATCAGTCACCGAAGGATCTTCCTAACGTCACATTCCGAGTTGGTCGAGCTGAAGATCTCAGTTTTCTACAGGATGCTTCTGTGAATTTTGTCTCTGTGGCAACTGCCATACATTGGTTCGATCTGTCAGTGTTTTACAAGGAGGTGGATCGGGTGCTGAAACCACGAGGCGGCCTGGCGATTTACTGGTTGGGTAACCCACTGTTTAACAACAAAGATCACAGGAAACCTGTGATAAGATGTGGTTTACATTGTTGTGATGATAACCAAACCTATATATCCGTCGATTTAGTTGGGTGGACATTTTGTGCATAGTGCATTGTTGTAAAAGTCATAATAAATTTACGTTATGAAACCAATGAAGATATATTACTTATTTCAAAATCATGATACTGTAGTATCAGCAGACGATTGATAAAATAGGAACAATTGATCAAGGACGAAGTTACAAATTTAGTTACACCCGTAGTCAATAAGTTTAGCAATATGCATTCTATCACAAAGAACAGATCGAAAACCCCAATATTGAATTTCGTTCTCAAATCCAATTTCACAGCTTAACAAATATTTCAAACCAAGTCGTTTGTCATTGCTGATACAACGTTGGTTGTAACAGTATTACGAATCAACAGGGTTTCTTCAAGAAGAAAATAAACGAATATGGATACACAATGAACTTCCCGATTATCCATTTGGGAACTGGATGTAAGTAACAAATCTAGTATTTTACAGTAATGTTACCGACATGGTATTTGTCAAAGAAAACTGAGTCAATTCATTATGTTTAATGAATAATGATATAATGTACAGTGATTATGGCAGAAAATTATGGTTTGATTTTTTACGCACCTCCCAGGGCAACCATTTTAAAGATAAATATGCCAACTGGTTATTTTATTAATATTGACTGTTTAACAGTTACTGTCATATCAGTTGTAAAATAAAAGTATAAGTAAATAGTATATCGGACTCCTTATTTAGTAAAATAAAATGTTTATACAAAATTATGATTGGTTCAGAATTTCTAATTGAATACGGGCATATTCAATGGTTTTTGTGTAACTTTTAATTTAAGGAGAGATGGGACGTTGAAATCAAATATTTTAGAATTCGTTTGTTTTTTTCAAAATAGCAAGTTTATTATGTCTTTTATCCCAAAAAAATTCAATTTAGTTTACAGATTTGGTGTTTTTAAATAAAGCGCTCACTTTCAACAAATAAACTCCTCATCCTTTCAGATACATTAATCACAGACTGGGATGGATAGCAAATATAGATTTTGACAATTAATGACGCTCGAAAGAGAAACAAAATGAAGTTAAGTAATTTTAAATTAAAAACTGCATTTTAACAACGTGTTTCGCATGTTCAACAGGATTTTTCGTTAACACACATAGTTTAGATATTGCTAAAACTTTAATATGATGTGCGCAAACGAAGTCAGAAATAATAATAGAGTGTCACCGAATGTTTTTCATCACTTTAACGTCTTTTTTAAAATAACCTACATAAACATAAAAACCTGACGTCATGACAGTTTTGATGATTTCAAGTATAACTCTTATAAGATTAATGAATATATGTATACATTCCGTTATGTAATGGCCTGAAGAAGCTGAGTACAGCTGAAAGCGCTAGCCATACAATGGATGTTTACTACTTCTGACTCCATCATTTTTTATATATTTCATGCCTGAGAGTTTGACAATCTTCTGATTGTGAACTTTGTGTGTATATATATATATATATATATATATATATATATATATATATATATATATATATATATATATATATATTTATACGTCAGTAACTTGAGATACGGATGTAATTCGAATAACACACGAAGTAACATATTTACCATGAATAAAGGTGACGGTAACCTTATGCGGCATGTCGTAAAATGACCGTCATTAAGGCGTTAAGGTAAATTTAAGCACTTCCCATTAGTGTAAACTTATAAGCCTATCCCCTAAACAATGTAATCCATTTATTTTGAGACTTATTAACAACAATAAATAGTTGTCGCAAAATGTTACCATAAGCGAGTTTTATTTTTGGGTCCCATCTCTCCTTGAGAAGTCACACTTTTGCAAATACGTAGATTATTTTTTAGGGGCTAATTCTGATCCGTCCAAATGCCTTAAATGATTTAATGTAATCTAATTTCTAATATCAAATTGCTAAGTCTCACTTGATGGTTCATGTCTTCTTTAAGGGAAAACACAATAAATGTGGAACACAACAAGTGACCATTGCAAGTCACATATTGGAATAGGAGACGAAATCGTACCATCAGTTACACCAGAAAAAATACCAGCATAACCTTCAGTTGCCGAAATACAAACAAAGTTATGTCTTGAAAACAGTTGTGGTAATATTACACCAAGTTTTATTGTCATAACCTAACACTGCAAAAACCTCCAAATACGAATAATGAATCATTATAATATGGAACAATTAATCCTTGGTGACAATGCGTAAGTATACATTTTAACTCATTCAAAGTGAAGTAGTAAGTAAAAGTTCGTGACTAGCCTACAAATTATTTTCCTTGTTATAGTCCTTTGCATGATGATGAATATTAGAAACGTGAATGCCAAACTACGACTGGATTTAATGGGTCATCGATGACTGATAATGTGTGTAAAAGTAGATGAATGTTTCTATGCTGTTTTGTTTAAATTATATATTTTTTGAAAGTGTGATGCAATGAACAGTTGTTCAGCTTAAAAAGCGAGTGTTTGGTATGGGTTTTCATTGTTTTACCAATATTTTGGTATTTAAACTTAATGTATTGAAATTCGTTGAATGATATGTTAAATTCCATGATTATTTTCTTTACAGGTTAATCGATATCTTCGAAAAAGTTGAGGTACTGTGATTTTAAGATAAATATTATTCCAAAAGTGCCCTTATCGGTTGCCGAAGGATCCAAACGTCTACATACGGGCACATAAAATTTCTTCAATTGGGTAAGAAATGAGCTCGGCCCATCAGTGTGTTCAGGGCTTTCATGGTTCATTACATATTCATGAAACTTGTATATGCAGCATGCGAGCATAGAAGATGCGCCTTTTAGAGTCTTTAAGTTCTTTAGATTCTGTTCCGTGAGTTGATCAAAAGAATGGTTCATTATAAGTATGTCCTTGATGAAAGCATTTCAAGGATTCTCGCAATCAGAATCGTTGTTAGACAAGAAGTGTATTCTTTAGAGGAACTAAACAGAGCACTGTATAACCAAATTATATTTTCACAGTAACAAATGAATCAACAAGACCGAGAGTCATGTTAGAAAAAGGATTAACCGTATTCTTGCTTTAGTAACGGAGATTCCAAACTACCATAAACTTTTACTTCCATTTGGATTTATCGATGTTACATCACATCCTATCGCTGTAAATACTGTCTGAGCTTTTGTTCATCAATGGCAGTAAGTGTATTACTTCCCCAGATGAAAGAACGAAAGTGCTGCTTTGAGTTTCAATGCTTTCGTCCTGGTTACGTCCCCGATGAACCATTTCAGTACTTATTTTGATATATAGAATTTCAAGGCAACCATGTTTAGTGTCACAGTGTAGTTTTAAAACGTTCTGATGATAAATAATGTTTCTGCAATTAACACAGGTACATTTCGATGAGTTCGATGTAGTATAAGCTGACATTAACTACATTTCTACAGGGCGTTACTGCCAGTATTTCATAAATAAAAAAAACAACTAAAAATACAGGCACATATAATATAAATAACTAACATATATATTTACAAACTCTTCTATATAATTCATAATTTAGGTTGAAACAAGTTGACTTGTAATGTGGAGCGATCAAATGCATAATACACACACTATGTGTTTCCTCCTTTTTGTCGGGTTGAATCATATTCAGTGACTTGTGTTCAATCAATCTTGATTGAATAACTCAATCTATTTCTTCATTCATATGATGATGAATAGTTCTGTCTGGTATTGACCAATCCATCAATTTATATACAAACCTATAACTATCATCCACGTGACGTTGTAGTCTAGACACTTATACATCAAATACTCTACCTTACCAGCAAAACATATGAATAAGGTCATGTAAGATGGTCTACTTAATCCCCAGTAACTGATCTCCAGATCTCCAAACCCTCTTTCGGGAATATTACAACGATAACACACAAACATGACATATGGAAATAGATTTGTCTGAAATCTGAAATTGGGTACGTCATGAGACAGGTTACCTTTTAACAAATCGTTGATACCTCTCCTACAAATGAACGGACTTGGTTCATTGTCCTCCAGTAAGAATTATTTAATTACATTGAGACAGTGATGTTTCAGCAGTATAGTTAGTTGTAAAGGAAGCATCTGTTCATTAGCGCGCAGGAAAGAAAACAAATTGGCAGGCTTAAACAATCACACCCACTTGATTATACTAACCGGTGTTCAAGTGTACTCTTGAAATTTGGCTGCGGCTTTCTAAGGCACCATCTTAGATTTGTCCTTCTTTACATATGCATGTTGACAGATGTGTAAATGACGGAATGAAATGAATGAAACACTTAGATACACATTTCGCAGCATTAAACAACAATAAAGGCCGAAGCAAAGTTCAGTGTATTTGAATGTTAAAACAAACACAAGCAAAGCCATTCAGTACAATTCAGGACACGGTAAATCAATCACAGATATTCCAATACTTGCTGCATAGGCATATGAATGTCGAATAGTAAATTACATATAAACTCAGGGATAATGCAGTAGTTTCCTTCTATTAGTCTATTAGTGTCACTGATGTGCATTCGACAGGTCAGTCAGAGCATGTTACATTTATTTATGCATTAGTGTTGTGACAACTAACACCATGAAGAGGTGATATGGTTCTCCTGTGGGAAAAGGCTATTCACCAAAGAATAGTGATCTTTTATTAATATTTTATTGATTAAAACAAAATACATGCAGCGTTCCCCTGTTGTTCAGATTCACGGATAACTAGTGTCTAACATCTAGATTTATTATTTATTACCCACGTGGTACTTCGTAAAGGGGTTTCATAACAAACTAACGATGAACTTTGACACTTCCTGGACTACTTTATTCATTCATAAAACGAACGTGAATTCATTCATGAAATTACAAGTTTTTTTTACGACAACACTTATAATTAATATTTATCTCATTGTTCAGTTAATTCAGGAACTCGTAATCACCGCAATGATTGATTTTAATGAATAATTAACAAACACACCATGACTAGAGCAGAGCTAATAAGCACAAAGTTTAGAATGCAGCAAGAGTTTTTGCTCTTAATATTACCATTGGGAATGACATTGCATAAAACGCTCAGTATGTCGGTGAAAATAACGTGTTCGTAACGGTGCACAGTGAATTTTTACTCACAAGGCACACATAACGGAAATGAAAGTCATTTCAACGGCGATGTTCATCTCAAACTTACATTTAATGAGGTTGTTTAAGCTTGTTTACACATTCCGACGATGAGAAACATATGCGAATCGCAGCCGCCATGACATGACGTCATTCAAAGGAGGGATAACTCTCATCTCATGTCCTCGAGCAGGGAGATGTCATATTACGTACGCTTCCTTCAGCATGACTAGTGCAACTGGTTTCGCCATACCGAACATCACGGATTATAGAACGGTTTGATTTTAAAAGCGTGAATATTAAACGTCACAATATTATGAACTTCGTGAAATAATTTTTATGTTTGTCTCTCCCCAAGGCTCGAGACAAAGCAACTTTTTTTCACTCGGGACATAAACTTGATATGAAAGGGGAAGCTCGTTAGATATCCTATAGATATAATAGAATGTAGTAAAATTAATACCATAATATATATATATTTGTATGTTGTGTATGCTTGTTCTTTAAATTAACAAAACTAAACATTGTTGAAAGATACTGAAAATATATTAGCATTTCATGAAAAGACTGAAAATATATAAACATTTGTGAAAATAAATTATTTCTGATAAGAGTTGATTTTTTAAATATATAATACTGTATTAAAATTTAACATTTTGCGGAAAAACCTGTGACTGTTCATCCATACAAATTTGTGTATCATGTGACATTGTTTTATGGTGAAACTCCTTAAAGCAAGTCACTTCATGCAGAAGACAAGAAACTTGTCAGATGATAACTACTTGCAACTATCTTGCAACCCACTCATTCAAATAGACGTGCATTGTCTATGTTCATTGTCTATCGCAGATTGGTATTTATTGGGACAAGTTTTGGCTGAATTTTACCCGACTATCAGTACACTGTCGGTCAAAAGAAACGCCTACTTGATTTTCCTTTAAATGAAAGATGAAATAATTTCTTAAATATAATCAATGGTGGTCTCCAAGTTATGCTGAAAACAAATTGATATGAAAGTCCATTGAAATCGTGGGAAAACTGTGATTCGAGTCAATAACATTCATGAAAACCACGCCCATTGAAGACCGCTATTTCCGGTTGAGTCACTTGCGGACCGTACCCACGTACATTGGTATTCTGATCATCACTTTATTGCGAACGCTTGCCTGTATTGTTGCTCGTGGTTGTATGAAAATCGGTTTTAAAAGTTTTTTCTGATCAAGCAGTGATCGAAAACTGAACAATTCATTTGTCTCATTCAACAATCGCCATTCTGTTGTGACACAAAAACTTCTGAAATTTAAATATATTATGCTGAAATGGTGCAACTTCATAATGCTATAAATATTGCTAAACTGCACATTACAGTTTTTACGAAATATGATAAGATATCTGGTAGGCGTTTCTTTTGGCCGACAGTGTATATTGTTTATTATAATAACAAGTATTTTCTATTCAGTTAATCCGCATTCGATATGAATACAATTGTCAAAATGTTATAATCATAGATCAATATTTTTTTTATATCTCACGCACAAGGTCTGGGCTTAAATTTGGATGAAGACATGAATTTTGTTTTACATGGGCCTTATTCTGTGTTGTGACCCTGGGGGTGAGTGAGTGAGTGAGTTATTGTTTAACGCCGCTTCGGCAGTATTGCAGCCATTAGCGGCGAGATATTAAATTTATTTGCCTAATTTAAAAAGGTTTGCAAAAGCAAAAAGAGTATGACACAGTTTAAATTTGGCATGAACATTTTATGACATGGGCCTTATTTTTTTATTCTTACCAGCAGTTGCCAATGACCCACATACCTTAAATGAGTAAAATAGACTGTATAGGACTGTTTTCTTAGTTGGTTGATATGCCACTTACTGAATGATTGATATAGCTTCAAGAGTTTAGATAGGCTATACATTATGGCAAGGTTATACACTATGGGTGAACCGATTCAGTTATTCGAGGATAAAGAGCATGCTCAGGCATATGCAGCACATCGACTTGTATTTCCTGATTCAGTTGCGCAAACGATCACAAAATTCGTCCAAGATAGCTGCAAGTGTGACATGGCTGTTGATGTTGGTTGTGGGACGGGACACCAGAGTACAATTCCTCTCTCTCGCGTCTTCAACAACGTTATCGGTGTGGACATCAGTAAAGAACAGATAAATCAGTCACCAAAGGATCTTCCTAACGTCACATTCCGAGTTGGTCGAGCTGAAGATCTCAGTTTTCTGCAGGATGCTTCTGTGGATTTGGTCTCTGTGGCAACTGCCATACATTGGTTGGATCTGCCAGGGTTTTATAAGGAGGTGGACCGTGTGCTGAAACCACGAGGATGCCTAGCAGCGTACTGGTTTCGTAACCCAATATTTAACAACAAAGAAGCACAGGAAAACTTTGATAAGGTGAAGTTTAACATTGTTATGATGATAACCAAACCATTATTTCTAAAGAAATAATTAAAGGCGTTTGTCATTAATCTTGTATCTTATATTCATTTGTGTGGCAGGCAAATTAGGAAGCTCGTATTGTGAAAAAGAGCAAGTGCATTGATGTATATTTGTCTAAAAAAGTAAATGTAAATTATGAACCTTTATGAGACTTGTTACTTATCTAAAAACAATGATGGTAGTATGAACAGAATAATTTAAGAACAATTATTCAATTAACTAATACCAATGTATTCATTCATAAACGTCTATTCAAGATAACCCATCGCAGCACCTTTAACATGCGATCACGACTCTTTCCGATATCCTCAGCACATGGTTGACATTTAAATGTATTTCATTTTCCTCGCTACCAAGGTCGACTTATCATAGCAACTAGGATCATCTTTTGATGTGATTTCATTTCCTATTACAGTATTTCGTATCATCCGAGTTCCTACATGAAGCAGCCAAACCAATATGGATACACAATGAACTTCCGGAATGCCCATATGGTAACTGGACGTAAGTATGGGAGTGATTGTTAAGATAAAGCAATAACGAGTAAAGTAACAGTAATTTTGCTAAAATGATATTTGTCACATCTAGTTGATAAAAAAAACCAAACCTAAAAGTCCAACCTTTCTGTGAATAATGGTACAGGACTGATGGACGATAATGAGGATTACATAAGTTTACTCAAGTACCAAGACAACCGTTTTAAACAAAGCATGTTTATTATGACTGGGTGATATGTCTGTTTCTAATTATTTAAACACAAATATATATATGTCTGACTACGTATTTAGTTTCATACAATGTTTAAAACAAAAAACGGATGGATTTGAAAGGACAAAAACATTAAATAGTACAAATGATAACCACGTCACGCACTGTCAATTTCTTTTTTTATCTCTTTCACACCCAGTTGGTTTAACGGGAATTCATTTCCTTTCATCATTTCCGTTCAAAGACAGAATGTTATCTTACTTGAGATATCAAATGTACATGATTCACATGCTTGTTCATATTATCTTTAAGAGAAGACACTATGAAGGTGGAAGACAACGTGACCATTGCAAGTCACATATTGGAACAGGCGACGAAAGCTGAACATCAGTTACACCAGAAAAAATACCAGCATAACCTTCCATTGCAGAACTACAAACAAAGGTTTGTTTTGAAAACAATTGTGGAGACAGTATACCAATTTTTATTATCATAACCTGAAACTTCAAAAACCTGCAAATACGAATACTGAATCATTATGATATTGAACAATTCGGCCTTTGTGACAATGCTTAAGTATACACTTTTAACTAATCAAAAAAATACAGATGAAGGTTTGTTTGAAAAACAATTGTCGATATATTTTAACTATTTCTATTACCATAACCTGAAACTACAACAACCCCTAAATAATGTTATTAATTATGGAAATATAGAACAAGTCGACATTGCAAACTTAAACCTTTTTAATTAACTAGTTCCAAAACTTTTGTGTGTCAAGATGCCGTTGGTATTGATCATTTAATTAATTCTATATTTAATTATATTCTGTTAGGTTTTGAGGAATAAACAAGCATGAATAAAAAAAATAATACCATTGCATCTAATGGGTCATTGGAGACTGATATTGGGCAATGTCGATTATGTTGATGTGGTAAACTGTGTTCCAGGTTTCATTTTGGTGAACTTCATGAAGTGAAATTCATTGAATGATATGTTAATTTCCATGATTACTTTATTTACAGGTTAATAGATATCTTCAGTAGAGGACTTGGAGAAAATACAGAAATAAACCTTTGTCATATCATTACTCTTCTACTGTGTAGAAAGGGAACATGATTTTTACCTTAAAACCTTATTCGATGCATAATGCTTTGCTAACAAGCATTTCATATCTTAAGCTACTGTTTAGTATGTTGGTGCTGAGGTGCAATTCGCTTAAGAAAACGATAAAGCATAATCAGAAAAAACTTTGTTATATCCAAATGTATATACTTTGTAAAATACAGAGAATAAAATAAATGGCAACATTTGAGTGTTTGTTAAATATTTCATAGACAAACGATTTTGCTATTATTAAAAGGGTAATAGTCATCTATCGTAATGACCTTCTAAAGTTATGTAGGTGTCTGAATATATGTCTATGCTAGTCTATTCATCCACATTGAATATAACCTTTGAAATTAACAATTACTATACCCTGGTTGTGCGTACACAAGCATAAATAAACATATCGTATTGCTCTAAATAATTAACACTTAAGTTCTGAAACCAAAAGTAGTATGAGCTTGGGATAAAAAAATAAACTATAAGCATATTTCCGTAATATTAAGTCATATTGGTAATATACAGTAGTCATGTATGTGTACATTGTATGACTTTTTGTGTATGCAAGTCTATTCATCCACACCGAATTAAACCTTTGACATTAAACATTTACCAGCATACATTAAGAGATCGTTTTGCTCTGAATAATTAACGCTTTAGATCTCAAACCTAACACTCAATGGTATGAGCTGGGGATAAAAACGAAACTTTTCGAATACTCCCGAAAGTCATATTGGGAATATTTTTCACAACTTTGTATATATACACTTTATATATTTTTACAAATTCATTTGTCGTCATCCATCAATGGCGTTGACTGGCGCCATTCCCATTATCTGTCTGCAATGTCAGTAAAACCTGAAGTTACTGTAACACCAAATTACCAAATCTTTATTTATATTTTTCCTTGAAATTATGATGGACATAAGTTGAATATGTGTCTTAAGAAATTATACCTAGAACTCATAACTTGAACAAATTGTCCAGCCATTAGAACAAAGAGTTTAAAAATAATTTATTTCCAGCTATTTCCATAGAAACGTACAATGTCATATCTGTTGCAGAACTAAACATCATTACGCCAAGTTCAATGAGCTTTGGTTTGTAGCTATAGAACAATCATAATGTTAAAATGTGACTTTTGGGGTTTTCAACTTCTTTAAAGTTCTGGTTGTTTCCATAGAAACACAACTTCCGCTGTCATTTCCGGGACAGACTTTTGCATATATCGAAAACGTAGATGTATTTACCAAGGGAATTAAAAAGTGGCGAATTCCATAAGATTTGTTTTGCAAGAACCCGGAAATAATATATCATATAAATATAATCTGCTTCCGAAAGCACTCGTCTAATTAGAGTTTCCTCTACAAAATAAGTGACAGCAGAAATCAACAAAGATGTGATAAAATGATATTTCACCAGGAATCTTTGTGAAGCGTGATTTGCCATATTTTGAAATTGTCTATAAATTACTTCCATATCTTGTGTAAGGAAATATTTGATAAGGGCTAACACTTTATAGTCTTGGGTATCATACAGATATCTTACGAAACTGAGAAATGTAGGGATTTTTTGGGATAACATGTTCAAAATATCATGTGACAAAATAAAAGTCATCATACTTGTTTGACAGTTTGATCCCCGAATCAGTTTAAATGCAGAGATTGGTGTTTGAATGCGAATGTTTTTTCAATGTAAAAATTATAATGAAAATATAATATTGTCAACCCATCTACACTACCGAGCAGAAGAAACTCCAACCAGATCTGTTATTAGATTTCGAAAAAAAGGTCCAGTAAATTTTTGCAATATTATAGTGTTATGAAGTTCTGCACAAGTTTCAAAAGTTGTTTCGAAACTATTTGTTATATTGGACAAGTGAAACTACCTTGTATCCGATCAATGTTTAATAAGAAAAATTACATTTGAAACATATTTAAAAAAAACAACGAGCAACAATACAGGCACGCTCTCAAATTGTAGTGGTGGTGATGCTGCAGATGTACGTGGTTACGGTGCTGAGGTGAATCAACCGGAAGTAGCTATCTTCGTTGGGCGTGACTTTCTTAAAAGTTGTAGACTCAAACGCATTGTTTCAACTTTTCCCCACGATTTCAATTCACGATTTCACGACTGTCACATTAATAATTGTTTCAGCATTACTTGACCACATATACACATGAGAAGTTATTATTTTTTTTTACATAGTTCTTTACATACATTCAAGTCTTGCACTCATTCATCATTTTTACATATATGAACATGTAGACTGGGATAGTTGCAATTTCAACTACTGAAGCATATCGTTCACCATTGGTCTCCATTTTTGTTCAAATATAAAACTTTTGTTGTTCTTTGTTGCAATATATATCTCTATTTTCATTATCTCCGTCAAAGATTTGATAAAGTGTTTAAATGATGGGACTTTACTTTGTATGCTCATATTATGTATATGTTTCTTGGCTAGGAGAATGATATGATTAGTAAGATGGTCTGAATTTTGGGAACCAAAAAAGACTATGAATTTAGTTAAGGCAAAATCCGGTATTTTTTCTTTTAAATAACTTTCTAAGCGAGACCAAAAGTTTTTGATATGCTTACAATAGTAATATACATGTTCCACATTTTCCTTTTCTTCCATACAGAAAAAACATATATCATCATCAACAATTTTCATGTATAATAACTCATGTTTGGTGTAAATTTTCTTATGAATAAATCTGTATTGGAAGTTTAACATCTTTTGTACATTTTCTAAATTTGGTGAAAACAGTTTTTCAGTTCATATCTTCTGGAAATTGTTTTTTCCATTTAGTACAGACCTGGGGTAGATTATCTTTCTTTAGCAAAATGTCATAGAAGTATCTAGAACCCTTGAACTTTTCAACACGTTTATTAAAGGTTCTGAAATATTCATATTTTCATTATTGAAGCATTCGTCCGCAATAGATTTTCTCCATTGCAGAGGAATATTTAATATCATTTTATTGTAATGCAGTATGGTACCATTTAAATCATACTTTTTTAAAATTGTGCGAAAGATAATATACCTTTAGAATCACATATATCTCTAATCGTATAAATTCCTTTCGAAAACCACGACTTTGGATGAATATATTGATGGTTAAGCCATAGAGGTTCAGCTAAAATATCCTCTATTTTGTTTCCATCACATTTATGGAGCCTATAATAGGAGTTCCAAGCTTCTAATACATTTTGCCAAAAGGGGTTTTCTAAAGAGAAAAAGCTATTAATGTTAGCCCCGAGTTTAAATAAATCTCCATCTGGGAAATTTTGTTGATATTTAATAAATTTGTTTATGTATCTCTGTAAATATGATAATTTCAGGGATGTAATAAATGAAGTGATACTTACCATTCTTAGGCCTCCTTCGTCATAGTTTCGCATTATATTATCCCGGTTTATTTTATCTTTTTTGCCATTCCATAGGAATTTTAAAAAATAATTTATTTAGGTCTTTAATAACAGTAATTGGTGGGTCGGGTAAAGCTGTGAATATATGAACTAATGTTGATACCGCTAGAGATTTGATGACTATTATTTTGCCAATTAAAGTTAAGTTGCGTTTTCGCCAATTTCCCATTTTGTTTTCATGAGAAGTTATTTAATTCTACACACGTAGGCGTGTCGTTTGCCCAGTAGTGTATCTTTGAATTAGCACATGGTATTCATATCCATAAAGTTTGGAAGACAGCCTCACAACTAAGCACCTTGTAAAAATAAAAAGTAGGATTAACTGCCCCTTTGTGTTAAGTTCAGAACATTTCACATTGACTACCAAACACCTTGACGCCGACGCGTTTCAATGGGACGTATAGATTTCACATCACATCCTATTGCCATGAATAATACCAGAACTTGTCAAATTTAATTGGTTAAACCTTGGAAAGAAGTGTGTCAATTCCCGGATGACAGAAGACAATTGCTGTTTTGATATAGAGTGTCGATGGTTTCGTCCTGGTCACGTCCCTGATGTACCATATACATACTACTTTAAGATATAGCATTTCAAATATAAACAAGTGAAGAAGCGAGTATAACTCACATACCCCCGCTTCTCCCTTACTTCAACAAATTTCATTATCAGCAAAAGACATATCTATAGGTCTATGTTCAATAATAAATTTGAAAATTAATGAAGTTCTAACTCTCAAAGGCACAACTAGGGATCATAGTTGACATGCGCATGAAATTTGATGAAGCTAGCATGAATAGTGTTGGACAAAGGGTCCGCACAAAATGATTTCCTCATAGTCACTTTTTAGTCACATTTCCATGGCAACCATAAAAATTAAAATTCAGAAATAGTTCTAACCCTCAAAAGGCACAACTAGGGATCATGGTTGATATGTATATCAAGTTTGATGAAGCTAGCATGCATAGTTTTGGAGATATACTCTGCACAAAATGACTACCTCACAGTCAGTTTTAAGTCACGTTTCCATGGAAACCGTAAAAATCAAAATTCAGAAATAGTTCTAACCCTCAAAAGGCACAACTAGGGATCATGGTTGACATGTGTATGAAGTTTGGTGAAGCTAGCACGTATATTTTGGGAAATATGCTCTGCACAAAATGACTTCCTCACAGAGTCACTTTTTAGTCACGTTTCCATGGAAACCGCAAAAATCAAAATTCAGAAATAGTTCTAAACCTCAAAAGGCACAACTAGGGATTATGGTTTACATGTGTATGAAGTTTGGTGAAGCTAGCACATATAGTTCGGGAGATATGCTCTGCACAAAATGACTTCCTCACAGAGTCACTTTTAAGTCACGTTTCCATGGAAACCGCAAAAATCTAAATTCAGAAATAGTTCTAACCCTCAAAAGGCACAACTAGGGATCATGGTTGACATTTGTATGAAGTTTGGTGAAGCTAGCATGTATAGTTTTGGAGATCTGCTCCGCACAAAATGACTTCCTCAAAGACTCGCTTTTTAGTCATGTTTCCATGGAAACCGAAAAAAATCAAAATTCAGAAATAGTTCTAACCCTCAAAAGGCACAAATAGGGATCATGGTTGACATTTGTATGAAGTTTGGTGAAGCTAGCATGCATAGTTTTGGAGATCTGCTCCGCACAAAGTTTTGGGACGGACGGACAGACGGACGGAAAGAATGAACGCTATATACCCCCGCTTACGCTGTAAGGCGGGGGTATAAAAAATTCAGCATCACACCTTTTGTTCCTAAAAAAATCGTGATAAATATGCCTCTGCATTCAAGTGATCGAGTGAGTAAAAGATTAATGTAGATACATGAACATCTTGAACTTTGCTGTAAAGTTATTGGGATATACATAAACGTACTCTTTGTAATGAATATGACTCTAAAACCCCAGTCCTTTTTATCCTTAAAAGAACATACAATGTTGACGTAACTACTAAATTAGTGCGCGTAATTATATCTGCAAACAGTATCTTGATGTTCATAAATATACTCTTTCTGATAAAATACACAATACTGGCCGCATTTGCAGATATCCTATGCAAAGAGTTACACAAATTATAAATTTTCAAAACGGTTAAATGTCATATTATAGGTATTATGAAGAATCGCGAGCATTAATTAGGATTATTCGTATCTAGTAATACCAACGATTCCGTCCGTCCGTTCGTCCATCCATCCATCCGTGCGAAGACATTATTTGTCCGATGGATTACAGAAAAACTATTCATCGCATCCTTTAGCTATTTAGCACATGTCTTTTTCACCACTAGGAGAGATGCAGTGCGAAATTTAAACCGAATTTGTGATTTTAAATTTTTTTTGGCGAGTTTTAATTTTGTTTTTCTTTGTCATATTCTGACCATTTTTGTCTGATCGATTACAGAAAAACTATTCATTTTATCCTTTTCAAATTTGGCACCTATCTTCTTCATCACTGGGAGAAGTATTATGCTACATAACTTTGTTGATGATTGTGATCCTTTTCTATTTGTATATATTGACAAAGCCCATCAGTAAATCATTACTCCTTTCAGAAGGTGAAAGATAGAAGCTTTTAGTTTATGGTAAACCATATCTGCTGGTTCTTATGTCCAATAGGTCTTAAAATTTCTTTCAAAGCATTTATGAAATCTAGTTATCGCCTTTTATGTATAAATACATTGATACATTTATATTTGCCTCTCTAATTAACTGTTGCGTGAAGCAAATTGACCTAGAATGAATGGGGATCTAATGAATCACACAGGCGGTATGTATTTTCTTCTTTTTTTCTGATTAGATCATATACAGTAATGTGTGTTCAATCAATCTTGACTGATTGACTAAATCTCTTTCTTCAGTCATGTTATGATGAATAGTTCTGTTATCATGTCTGGTGTTTATCAATCATTTTCTATACAAGTCTATAACTATCACCCACGTGACGTTGAAGTCTAGACACTTGTCCATCGAGTAGTGTCACTTACTCTCATGACTGTAATGCACCTGAGTGTTGGAACAAAGCCCTGTACTTGTCCTCTACTTACTCCTCACTAAGTGATCAACAAACTCTCAACTTCATCATTTATAAAAAGGATAAAGCATCAAGTACAAACATTACATATCAACACACACACACACACGCACACATATATACAATTTGAAATTGCATGCACATGTAGTATCTGCAATGAAGCTTGATGTAATTGAAAGATAAATGAGAAATGAAACAGCATTTCGAGACATGTTTGCTTTTCTAAAATTCGTCAGTGCGTATTTGAATAATGTCCTATAATTGCGGATGTATGATTAATTGTCTAGTATTTATTCATTCACTTATTCCATGACAATGTGACGGTGATGTTTCCAAGGTTTTTGTTATCAGCTGACAGGAACACAGAGTAGTTTGTTGTAAAGCATGCCTTAGTTCATTAACTCGAAGAATCATAAATAAAATATATGTTCAGACTAAAACAGTGCCAGCTACTTGATTGCAGTATCCAGTGCTCCATAATTCTGGAAGAACAATTCGTGATTCGTTTGCTGCTAACAATATGTAAGGTCGTTTTTCAGATTAACATCAGGCACTAACAAGTGTTTGCCAATAACATGGCAATGTCCCCCGCCGCTAATATTGTGTTTGGTAAGACACATCATTCGGTCAAAAGGAGCTACATCATATATTGCATTACTGGTAATAATTGTCATGAAGATCAGCAAATGTGCAGACTTTGGATGCAACGCTTCATGAGATATAGTGTTTACAAGAGTTCGAACAGTGGTCAAAGTGTCATGGTCCTCTTGAAAATAAGGTCAAGGTCACCAAAATCGACTGGTGTCTGTGTCTTCCCACAATGGAGGCCGACACCAAATTTGAAGACTTTGGTTCCAACGTTTCATGAGATATGGCGTTAACAATAATTGTGACGTACATACGGACGCCGCTGAATACATAGTCCCCCGTTGCGCGTTGCGGCAGGGGACAATAATCAAAGACTAGGTAGTTCAGTAATTCTATTACTTTAAAAAGTTAACTACTGGGCAACCTGAGACACGTTCAGTTACCTTAAAATACTGACAATAACGATTATGCTAAGTGTTTGGCATAAGAAAGTTATACTTCATGACCTCTCGTAAAAGAAAATAAAGGAATGAACGCTATGTGATGTGAGATCAATACAATTTAATATCGTCCTACTTGTACACCATAAAGTAGATAACACTATTGCCATGTTTGTGATTCTAACAAAACAAACAAGAGTCACCAGAAGATGACATATCCCACCGGTCCCACATGGTTTTTAAAACACGTCTTCTTTGAAAGATATTTATATATGTTAAAAGTAACACTTCAGTAGGCGGGTAATACACATGTTGAGTTTCAGGAAGATATGATGAAGCGTTTTGAAGTTCTACTCAACAAACGAACCTATCCCTGAACAAAGCCGAAATCCGACAGATTAATGAAACGTTTAGAAATCTAAAAATATCAAAAGGCACCACTTCAGTTAGTGGGTAATACGAATGCTTTTCATGTAATACACATGCAAGTTTATGAAAGATATAATATTTCCCCAGAACCTATCCCTGGACAAAGTCGAATTCTAACGCGTTTCTATCGAAACGAAAAAACAAATTTCACTAATAAAAAAATCAAAAGGCAGTGGGTAAGAGACATGCAAAGTTTCAGACATATATCAATAATAGTTTTCGAGTTTTATTCCGAAACAAACCTTTCCCTGAACAAAGTCCAAATCCAACACGTTTCTATGGAAACGATAAAAGAATTCAGAAATCTAAAAATACCAAAAAGGCACCACTTCAGTTAGTCAGTAATACACATGCACAGTTTCAGGAACATATGATTATATGTTTTCAAGTTCTGCTCCGGAAACTAAATGATTATGGACGGACGGACAGACAGACAGACAGACAAACGGACGGACGGACGGCAAGAAACGAACACTTTCTTTAATTGATTTAACAATGACTTTCTTCCTTTTGTTAAATCAATTGAATTTTAACAGGACACAACCCTTTGACGTGTTCATGGTCGGTTCTTATTATCATTGAACATTTCGTTAAATGTTTAGGTCATTGTTTTCAAGAGGAAACAGCCAAAGACCCGATATGCATTAGAAAAAAAATGACAGGCCGACAGGGACGTTTTATTTATTTTAATTATTCCCCTAGGCAGGGTGTGAGATGGCATTGCCAGACATCCTAATATAGTTACTGATTGTCCAGACTAAGAATATAATGATAATATGATGCATGACAGACGGTGTCTAATATAACTCACTGTAGTTCTTTTTTATCACTTTATTTTTTTTGTTGGTACCATACAGAGTCACAGATCATATATTTTCAACCTGTAATATGTCACTTACTGTACTTCTGGTACGTGGGTCATTTGAATAAAATAGCCTATCATGAGCAACTGATCTATATCCAATGATTAATCAGTGGTACACTTACATCTCACAACGATAGTTGGTAAATATAATTACACAAAATTGTTCAGAAGAGCAAGCGGGAAATAGTTTTATGTTTGCACAGGCTATGAAAAGCCTTCTGACATAACGGCAATAAGACCAACAACAGTGAACACATGAAGTCCCTTATGCTTACAAATAATAGTGAAAATGACAGGGTTACAGTCGATTTCCGAGTCAGAGTTATACAGCAGAAGTACTTGTTATTGTCGTTATTCATGAATCAATAATTTTTTTTAGATAATTTCAGTGTGGGATATATAGATATACATGTATATATATTATATATATATATATATATATATATATATATATATATATATATATATATATATATATATATATAATGAGGTTTAAATGCCTACATGCCTCGCCTACTTCCTATATAAAATGTCCAATGTGTTTACAAATTCGAGTGAAGACTTTAACATTGTCATGTTACTTCTGCAAATGCTATTTTTGTATCCGTCTTATTCTCACCAGTAAGTGGGCCACGTCCCTGAGGAATGCTCAAATTGAACGGGAAGTTTTTATGATGAAATAAACATATGTCGTCCTGAAGAGCTTCTTTTGCACCTAGTGTATAAACCAATTAACTTAAGAATGTGCCGAAGTTAGGAAAGAAAGAATTAAGACGTTAACACGAAATGACAGGCTACACGTCCATAAATGAAAGTAAAATCATGTGATAATACGCACATTTGTAAGGAGTAATTACTTTAAGTAAACATTTTCATAATTCGCAAAGGGAAATTTTAATTGGCTCATTACTCTTTGAAAACATATGTTTATCCACCGTACCCTTGGCAACAAGTAGGACACGTCCCAGTTGGTTTCCTACCATACAATTCAAGAACATATGATGACAATGAACACATGTGATCTTGCGGGGCTTTTGTGTGGATGATCAAACTAACATTAGAATCAACAGGACTAAATAAACCCATGGTGACAGCATAATTCATAACTTGACAATTTAGTTACATATTAATACTCTCAGGAAAAAATAACTAATGTCGTGAGGGTATGTCTTGGTGGACCGATATTTATTTCAAATTACAGGTGACCATGTGTTGTATGTTTAACTTAATCTAATAACTTCTCAGATATTCATCTGATAAACAAGGAAGTCGAGTTTGGAAAGAATGGAGAATTTACTACTTTGCAATTATTCGCATGCCAAAGGCACAATACGACTGCTTATCAACGACGGACAGGCAACGCAATGCGAAATGCAAGAGTTGATAATTCATAAGTGTTGGCTCGAACATCATCAGCAATACGAGCATGGAGTAAAACAATATCAACATCACAATAAAATTATTATTTTTATAAGCTCAGTTGATAAGTTGCGTTTCTGTGACACTTGCCAGGAATAAGGCGTAATCATAGAAACTGTAGGGTATTATGCTACAGCTGTGGATACAAACTACATCTTTAATTTTACAGATTATAGACTTGTTTTAGTATTAACGTTCATGTCGAATAATGCATATATCATTATTAACATTAGTTAAAAATGTACATCTTTCATGTCCGTGCATTTCATTATATATAGTCAGTCTACTTTGTAGATAACCTGCCGTTATATATAACGCTTGTTTGGTATAATAATTTAATAAATCTGTGTCCATTTCAGCTGGATACTAATCACATCCCTGTTGGCTTCTTGCGCGATGACTTACAGTAAATGAATAAATGAATGAATAAATTGTTTATTAGTGTGTCACGCATAAACTTACATGGTGTTAATACATATTAATTTTCAAAATGAACTGAAATATACTGAGCCTCAATAGACGGACGAGACACGGTGTTGATCAGTATTACATACATAAGTGCGTAAAAACAATATCACAGTGTGGAACTATGTAGGGTTTGACTTTGGTTTCTTGAAACAACATGACAAGTGGTACACCGTCTATACCAAGTGCTGTCCTTTCATGGATTTGTCCGGTCAGGCAAGGTTGTGAAGATGATAATTGTTCTTTATTGTAATGTCTCGTGGTTGAAAGATTGCTGATTTCTCAAGTTGCTCGATATCCTTCCTAGAAGACCCACTGTCCAAGATATGGTCCTGGACTTTGTGAGCAGCTTGGTTGGCACTAGGAACAGTTCTAACCAATCTGAGACTGAGGGGATGACTCAGTCAAGCCGCTTGCATGGACCTCATCTACCTCATGTCATCTACATCTACATCATGTAATACTGCGTACAGGACTCTTAATCTCAAAATTAGACATTATGAAATGTTATTGAAATTACTCTCAACTGAATTTTCCTGTATCAGAATTTAATCTGATAATTTTACAGATAAGAAATAAACATTGATTGAACTTAAAGGCGCTGTAGCACGTTTTTTGCAAATTTTATTTTTTCAAATTTCTGATTTATAATGATAGTTTATGTCATTTATATTTACTTTAGAGGGTAAAATATCTTATTACACAAACCAATTATCCGTAGTGGTAATAACGGTGTTGTGTATAAAGCCAAAATTGCATGGCGGCCATTTTATTGTGAACACATTTTATTATTTCGAATGACGAAAACGATTCCCATGGCTTTACAGAACTATGTACACTCATTTGTAACTTGATTTTCCGATGAGAGAAGGGTGTTTTACTATTGTTGACATTATTTTTCAAATACATTTCATCGACTTATTTGAGCGAAAAAACGTGCTACAGCGCCTTTAAATTGTGTTGGTTATTTATTCTGAAATAAGTTTGGGCTTTTTCTTTAGTTGCCAATGCCATTTTATGCCCCCGAATCGGAGATTCCGGGGGTATATTGTTTTTCACCTGTCTGTCCGTCCGTCTGTCAGTCTGTTTGTTTGTCCACAAAAACGCTAACCTTGGCCATAACTTTGGATTGCTCAGAGCTAGGGCTTTCATACTTGGCATGTGCACACCTTGTGATCAGACCTTTCAGATGAGGTCGTCATATTTGACATTGTGACCTTGACCTTGCCGCAATTGACATTTTCAGAAAACTTTAACCTTGGCCATAACTTTAGATTGCTCAGAGCTAGGGCTTTCATACTTGGCATGTGCATACTAGGGCAGGAAACAGACCCAATTTTGAATGGTGATTTGATAACATTGAGAGGTATACCTGATCTATATACCAATTTAAAGCTTAAGACCTGTATAATAATAATAGACATGATGTGGAAAAATTGGCGTGGACAGTTTTTAGTAAAACATGGTTTTTGGGACAAAAACGTCAAAATCATTATTTTTCAAAAATCTTTTTTAATTTTTTAAGTATTGACCCCATTCAAACATATGAAACATGAAATGAAAGGATTTTCTCTGTACAATGGAATATTGAAACATTAACGTGGTAATACTTTAGTAATACCTGATTTTTGGGACAAAAATGCCAAAATCGTAAGTTTTCTGAAATACTTTTTTGATATTCATAATTTTGACCCCATTCAAACATATGAAACATCAAATGAAAGATTAAAAGAAAACCACCAAAATCACATTTCAATTGATTCAATGGTTGCTTTAAAACACATACTGACCTAGCTTTTCAAAGTTGGACCCATCAGATATCAGGTATTTTGCATGTCAAGCTCAACATTTGTAGGTTCCATCAGCTTCAAAGTTCAAAATTCATGCTCTATTATCAAACATATTTACACAATGGTTTTCACAGTCACTATTCATTCCTCATTGTCACTGATATCCTCATCATTACTATCATTGTCATTCACCGGGTTTCTGCAAGTTTGACCACTCTGCCCTTGCTTACAGTAGCAGAGTTCAATGCAAGGCAGATTGTTCTGTCTACAAATGCAGCTAGTTGATGAGCATGGGGACTTGCAGCATGTACACACAAGACAGTCCAGTACTTCAGAAGCAGTTTGCTCAAACATTACTGGGGTAAGCAGTCCATTCACTCGGGTCCAACCAAAATCTTCAGGATTTCCAAGTGCTGGTTTTCCACAGTGAGAGTTAGTCCAAAGTCTAGTCTGCCACATCACACGCTTCACATGCTGTTGAAAACTGTCTTCACAAGGGGGAAGTTTTGCAAGCTCAGTGTCACTCAGTCGACACAGATGATACCTCATGCTATTCAAGGAAGCATGCGACTGGAGTTTTTTTCTCGGATCATACAAAGAAGCTGCAAGTTTTCTGCAGATCTCCACTGCTGCATCAAGGTTGCTGGAAGAGAGTACTTCAGTGCTTGAAAACAGATCCTGGTTCTTCATCATTGCTTTAAAGACTGTTCTTTTGCCAACATGGAAAAAAGCTGATGTCGTATCACAGCCAGTGAAGGCATGGATTCCTGGCAAAGCAAATGACATTGGTGATCCAAGACGGCGGCAGATGTTATGGACAGGAATGAACCGATGCATATCTCTCAATGCTGAAGACACTCCAGTTTCAAACCACAGTTCATCAACATGCTCCATTTGTGGATAATAGTAGATGCACAATACCAGAACATCTGTATCAGGAGACTTGATGATGATTCGCCCTTGGGTATTTGTGTTTCTGAACTCCCCATTACAGTACATGGCATGGAAAAGCATACGAGTGTCAGCCTCATCTTGAGAACACTCCAGTTCATCGATACAAGCATAACCAACAGGAGTGATCAACTTGGTCACCGTACCATCCCTGTATCCTCCTGATAGATAGACCTTAGCTTGTGGTTCCATGGCAGTTGGCATTGTGTCCTGTATTTTGTTGCACAAGAAGTTGTTGAATTGGGACTTGTTCTCAGATACTGCAAGAAACTTGTTCCACTGTGGAATCTGTCTTCCTGATGACACTTGATACTTCTTGCCAGTGTTGAGGTCACCTCTCCGTGAACGTTCTGAGCTCTTGGTGGAGTCAGGATGATCATACTGGTCAAACACATCAATGACAGTATCAGCCTTTGTAAAACACTGCTTCATGGTTTGAGTGTAACTGTAAGCAACACTATCAAAGGTGGAGGTGATGGCAGGTTTCATACTTCTCAATATTGCCATTGCATCACGAATGTAGATTGTGTCTTTCTTTTCGAAATTTGTCAAAAGGTCAAAAGTCTCTACCATTTCTTCCAATTTGTGGGTCAAGTCAGATTTGGAGGTTTTTCTCATTGCTCCATCTTCATTGAAAAGTGATGTAGGAACTGGTCCTATGGGATGTTCAAGAACTTTTGCCATTGTGACATCATCACGGCAAGCTGTCAGACACAGAGCTCTTCTGAAGACCATTTCTGCACTCCGATGCACAAGTCGAACAGTCCCATCTCCACTGAGTAGTTTTGTTTTCTTCTTCTTTTCGGTGAAAGTGATCAATCCTGATCGAGGTAGAGGACAATAGAAAGACTTGTGTCCAGCAGTTGACAATGTGTCCTTTACAAATGCCTCCATCCTTTTCTTTCCAATCTTCACAATGTTGGCCAGTGAATGCTGAACTTCAGAGGAAGCAAACACCCCAGTTGAAATGTTGATGAGAGAATCCGGATATTTCTCCAAATCAAAGGGGTCAGTCATTCCATTGGAAAGGTGATTGGACATTGCAGCAGCATGGCGTTCTAATCTCTGGCAAGTGATGACGGGTGTGTTCTTGTGTGATGTTGAAGTATCACAAGAAATTCCTGATCTTTCTTGCATGACAGTGGAATATTCTCCAATAAGATGACGAGAAACTGTCCATCGAAGCAGAGCACCTTTTCTTCTTGTGAGACCAATAACACCACCATCACTTTTAGAGTCACGGATAACGGTTTTCTCTACTCCCATGTCTATCCATAGACTGTTGAACTTTCCTGGTTTCTCTCGGTATGTGTGCTGTCCTTGATGAAAAGCTTCCTGTACCTCTCTTGGCAAATTCATCATGTCTAAGATATACACGGGTATATATCGAGCATAATTTGTTCGATTTGCAGCATAGATGTATGGCAGCATCGCACCTTGAGTTGCCAAATGTGACTCCCAATCACTCTCCCGTTCAGCACGAATGTTCCACAATAGAGTTTGGACAGCATCCAGATATGTAGCCCAGTAGTCAAATGTTTGTGATGTTGAGCGTCCCAGTGCCTCAAACTGATCCATGAGAGGTATCAAAATCTCGCTAACTGCAACTTCCAGTGAGTTCATGTCACACTTTTCAAGTCCATTCTCCAAGTTGAATGAAAGGTATTCTTCCCATCGATTGTTTCAATGTTCATATCAACATTATCATCACCTTCTTGGATAAGGCCTCCACCATCGGAGACTGGAACTATACCATTTGGGAGGTACACACCGTCAACAGTTTTCTTTATCTCATCCTCTGCAACACTTGTCAAGAAGAGTCGTAACTCAGCATAACTTGCACAAAGTCCATATGAATGGAGGGTGTCGATCAACTTCTTTGAGCCATATGCATGATGTAACTGGACAGCCAGCCCAATATGAAATGGGGTCACAACATTTTTAGCAGCATGTAGGATACACTCTGACAATGTAACTGCTTTCCTCTTGAGATTGTCATTGACAGCGTCCTTTGATTGAAAACTTTGTGGGTCCAATAACATGGTCATGAAACTAGTCAAAGAGGCTGGTACAAAGTTCTCTGAGTAAGTCTGACGTACTTCCACAGGAGAAGGGTAGTAATCTGGAGTTTTTATATCTGTCATGTCATTTCGAAGTATTGCAGCTGCTTCCCGTAATGTGTCATTGATGTAACTTTCATGTGACAGGACATCATCATTTGAACTCTGAGATGAAATAAGTTCTTCTTTCAACTTCTGTGCAGCATAAATGGCGTCACTGAGTGAGATGCTACTGCTGAAAATGATATTGGGACTGCCTCTTGCTGGAAGTGTTTGGATAGCAATTCTTTCTCCATAAAAACTTGAAAGTTTGGATTTCAACTGTGCACTTGTCAGTGATTTCTCACCAGTCTCGTCTACAAGTTCATTGTATCTTTCAAGCAGCAATGTTAATTCCAAGGCTCTTTTCTCTACAAATAGCTTGTCCTGCATTTCCCGAGTCAGCATCCTAAACGCAGCCGTTGTTTTCGGTCCTGTCTGTGTGGCAATAGGGCTTTGGAGAGGGCTTATAGTCATAGAAGATCTCAGGAATCTCTTGACACATGTCTCATGGTAAAGGCCTTCCTTCGCAATTAAATCTTCCTCCAAGATTCTACTCAAAACTGCAGTAGCTTGTGTGCAGCATTGAGAATGTCCTCTGCTCTCTCAAATGTCTGGATGACATGCAGCTTCTTATCCCCCTTGTGTTTCTTGAATCCACAGATGAGGCAAGATGACCAGAATATTGGGTCTGATGAGCGGGTCCTTTTAGCTTCAGGTGTCTTATGAAAAACTGTTTCTTCCTGATCGGTCTTGACAGAAACTCGATGTTGAATGTTGGTGTTGCTTGTATACTTTTGAAAACATAATCGATGATAAAACAAATCTGGATTGGATACATTATCCCCATACAACTGTACAAGCCTGTTATGAACATCATCTTGACACAACTGAGCAGTCCGAATTATTTTCAAGGAAGATGACTGTCCCGAAGATAGGTTTGTGCCGGCAGAACATATGATGCAAATCGGGATATTCTTCCTGACTTGTCCTCCTAATTTCACTGGGCTTGGGTGTTTAAAGTCCATCTTGTTGATAATCAGCACCTGAAAACAGAACAGAATCATTCTATTTTCTGATATTTGTGTAGAAAGTAGACATATTGCACATAGATATGACATGCATTAATTTTTCCATCCAAAATATACTTAGTGTGTCATCAAGAGTAAAAATATTAAAGGTTAGCTGTCATTTAATACATATGTGAATGAAGATGAGTGAGGTTATGTGGGCTTTAATACATCTTTCAGGATTACTTCAAATATAGCAAGGCTACCAGTATTATTGCAGTGAGAAGGCTACTGAGATAATATCATACCTTAAGGACACTGGAAAGTTCTTTTGGACTTATCCCATCTTGAATTTCAGATGATCGACAGTTCTCAGACCCCCAAGAGGATACCTGAAATTAGAAAAAATGTAACAGTGAATTATATTACATACTAAATAAAAAATATCTTATTATTACATGACAAAAAATATTGCAATGAGACAACCTTTAGAAAATATACTTGAAAATATATTTTTGGAATATTATGTTTTCACCACTGCTTACTAGTGTTAATAATTATTGTTGGTGTTGTGAAATAAAAAAATATACCTTAAACTAAGGAACATGAATGTTTTGTTTGTCGTTTGTTTGTCTTTGGCGTTGGTCTGCTTTCTTTGTATGGGCAACTGAAAAATAGACAGAATTTCAAATGTTGATTGACAGTTTTATAAAAATTGTTAAGGATGTTATTAAAGTTGAAAACATTATGGCAAGAAAGAATAATACTTTGCCATCATTGCATGCCAAATGGAAATCTCTGATCAGTATGTTGTAATTTTATCTGCTGTACTTGTTGAGCTGGCCTGTGTATTTTATGGGCGCTTCATGTAAATGTAATGTTATGTTATATTGATACTGTACAATGTTTTATTGTTTTCAAATGTATATGCCTATGCCTACTGAATTGAATTGAATAAAAATATTTATCAAAAAAATATACAAAAATACCTTTATGGTACAAGTACATCACTTTCTTTTTGTGGTCACATCTTGATCGGTTTCATGTGAAACTGAAAAACAGAGAGAATTTCACCATTAAATTTTTAAAAAATATTATATATGTATATAAATATATAAACTAAAAATATAAACTATTTAAAATATATCCAAATCTCAATTACATGTATAATGTTGAATAATAAAGTAAAAAATGCAATACACTTTGAAAGCTAACTTTGACCTAAAATAGTTTTCACAGCAATTACATGTTGAAACACATCTATAAATTTGACTAAAAAAATATCTCAAAAGAAAACAAACTTTTAGAAAAAATTAACATGATTAAAAATAAAAAATACTCTTTATTTTCATTTTAAGTCTGCACATGATTAGTATTAAGTTGTAGGTAAATATTATTTACTTGACTTCCTGTTTTGAACTATGAATTTGTGTAGGGAGGCCCTTTTAGGGTTTCATAATGTTACAAATTTGAAAATTATCAATATTATTTGAAAAGAACATCTAGAAACCATTTTAGAAGTATTTACAATACATATGTATAACAATATTTTAGGAATAAAAAGGAAATGCAAAGGTTCAACTAAAAAATTTCCTTTATTAAAATGTTCATCCTTAAAGAGGCCCCTCAAGGCAGTTCAACATGTAAAACTTCTAAATGAGTTATCTCAAAATCTGTCAATGAAACAGTTGACTTTAAGAATGTAAAATGTCTTGAAAACATCTAAATTAATCTAATACAACAAAGAATTATCATTGTGAAATGTATTTCAATATTTTCATTTTTTTTCTAGGCCTAGATGTGGTTTTCTGCAGTAAACAATTTCACCATCAAAGCAAAAAAAAGCATTACACTTCAGCATTCAGTGTGATAGCAAACAATTTTAATACCACTCACCTTGATAATTGTGTGGATGTTTTGTCCGTGTTTAACCTGAAATCTTCTTGAAAGGCTAAAACAATGCCGAGGAATGTCAACAGTGCCTTTGACAGTAGACAGGAAGTGGTCTTAGCAGACAACCAATAGTACTGTTTCTTGACAACTCACAAAAAAATGTCCACTCAAATTTCACCACATCATTTTTTTTCTTAATGCTCAGAACACAAGCTTTCATTTCATATATAGATTGTCTATACCTCTCTCAGTTTCGAAAAACATTTGGTTTTTGAAGGAATCTCAAGTTTGTGTGCTGCCCTATACCTTGTGATGAGACCTTCAGATAAGGTCATCATATTTGACCTTGTGACCTTGACCTTTACCTTACCGCAGTGGACATCTTCAGTAAACTTTAACCTTGGCCATAACTTTAGATTGCTCAGAGCTACGGCTTTTATACTTGTCATGTGCATACCTTGTGATGAGACCTTTCAGATGAGGTCATCATATTTGACCTTATGACCTTGACCTTGACCTTGCCGCAGTGGACAATATTTAGAAAACGTTAACCTTGGCCATAACTTTGGATTGCTCAGAGCTACGGCTTTCATACTTGGCATGTGCATACCTAATAATGAGACCTTCAGATGAGGTCATCATATTTGACCTTGTGTCCTTGACCTTTACCTTGCCGCAGTGGACATCTTCAGAAAACTTTAACCTTGGCCATAACTTTGGATTGCTCAGAGCTACGGCTGTCATACTTGGTACTTGCATACCTTGTGATGAGACCTTTCAGATGAGGTCATCATATTTGACCTTGTGACCTTGACCTTGCCGCAGTGGACAATATTCAGAAAACTTTAACCTTGGCCATAACTTTGGTATATCCGGGGGCATCCGTGTTTAATAAACACATCTTGCCGTTTTCTCTAATTGGCTATTGTCCATTTTCTCTGTTGGCCGTTTATACTAGGACCCCATTTTCCTCATTATCACCGTTTTCGTGTCTCAGACATAAAACTAAGTCACAAAGCATGACCTAGTTTTCATTTAATTGATTCTAATAAATGTATGCATATCATTACTTTATTCAATGCTTATTTGCTTTATTTTTTTGTTAACTATCAATTCACAACATCACACCATTACATAAGAAGAACTCTCTTAAAAGCCAATGCACATGCTAATTCATTATTCTATATGTTTCGATGTTTAATCTGATGGTTTCAAGAGGTTTCATGACATCAAGAGATATGGTCAATAATGCCAACTATAAATTAAAGGGGAAGTAGCACGTTTTTTTGCAACATTTATTTTTTCAAATTTCCCATTTATAATGATAGTTTACGTCATTTATATAAACTTTAGAGGGTAAAACTTCTTATTACACAAACCGATTATCTGCAGTGGTAAAAACTATGTTGTGTTTAAAGCAAAATTTGCATGGCGGCCATTTTATTGTGAACACATTTTATTATTTTGTATTACAAAAACGATTCCCATGGCTTTACCGAAACATGTACACTCATTTTAAACTTTATTTTCCGAAGAGAGAAGGGTCTTTTACCATTGGTGAATTTTTTTTTCAAATACATTTCATCAACTTATTTGAGCGAAAAAACGTGCTACTGCCCCTTTAAGATACGCCTTTGTTACTTATGTAATTTATTGCATAGTGAAACAACACTGAAAACAGCGGACTGATTGCAGGGTACGTTTCAAGTCTTGTTAAATTACAAACGCTGAGTAAATGGCAGCAGTAACTTTTTAAACATTGTTCTTACTTTTAATGTTTCATTCCTGTACATCTTTTCTCTCTGTCATCACACTATTTCAGTTAAATATTAGCTCTCATATCTATAGCGGTATTTAACATCTGGGACGATTTGGCAAAATTAAAACTAAGTTGCATTCAAAGAACATAATTCAAGGATATCCAACTATTTGAAATAGTAGAAGTAGACATATATCATAAATACGGCACCTAATGTTGTGGAATAATGATGGAATAGAAATAGATTGAAAACAGTTCAGGTACCAATCAAGGTACAATAATTACTGATACAAACTTTACAATAAAGCATAGATACCACGTTGACAGACACTTTCTAGTGCTAATTATATGTACTTCATATTTTTTTATGTTGCTTACGTTTTATTGTATATGACACTGTACTCTATGTATCTCATTATGTCGTAATGTTTATATGACCACTATTGGCAAACGGTATTTTATGAAACATGACCAGTATTAAACTAAACCATGTGTCCTTGAAATAAAAATGATACCACATAATAAATACACGATGAGTCAAAACTATGATTATACCAGTACGCTGTACATACAAGGATACTTGAAACGAGGTCACTTTCTAAGAATTAGATATTATGCAACCGACCTTTCTCCCATTATCAATTGATTAAAGTAGTAAAGAAATTCCAGAAAAAGTCTCAAACATGTAATGTCCACTTGAATTACACACATCCCTCTATTTGTTTCCTCACGAAGAAAGGTAACTTTGAAGATGCATGCATATAACATTTTCACTTCTTTTATTTTGTTTCGATTCTTGAATCTTAAGTATTAACTTATTTAAAATACATATATCTAGATTGAAATAATTTTGGGACATTTACGTTAAGTGATTCTGAAATGTTATGCTGAAGCACGTGGCGGAAACTGCGAGACAGATAGTCATATTTCACACATAATCAGCATCAGAATTCCGTTTTTTTTAAATAAGTGAGATATACTCATACTTTTCCGAGTGTATCGAATGATATCCTTCACTTTTCCCCGTGGGGCCCTTACAAGGCGCAAGTGGAAGGTATCATTTGATACACGAGGAAAAGTATGGATATATCTGTCTTATACCCCACTTACGGTCGAGTGTAAACGAATACTATTTAATACTATTTCTAATAACAAATACAGCTGTAAACAAGCTTGTGTATGAAACGCACAACCCAAATTGGGCCTCCCGGGTACGCTCAGCCCGTGCTGCGTTGAATGGTTACCCGTATTTGGGGCTCGAAATCTAATTTATATGGCCCAATGACGGAATTGTCAACGCAGACGCACGCGCATCTTGCTGTAATGTACAGCTAACGCCATAAAGTGAATTGCTAATGTCAACATGGCCAAAGTTTAGAGAAGCTGAATCAGAAACAGAATCAACTTTCAGTACCAAGCACCAAAGCTTAAATAACATTCTTATATAAAAAATATAGGAATTTATAATATATCATGCATTATAAGAACCTTATTCATTTGGTCATGAACAAATTACAAAGTTTCAACTGGCTTCGTGGAGTAATGATTTTTTCGTTTGGCAAGAAAGCAACAGGACACCCAGGTGTCTTATATGTTCATATATAACATTTTATAAAGTATCACCATTTAGATTTGGAAATTTAGTAAATTGACTCCATTGATTTCTCAGTTGTTAAAAGGTGTAGATTTATAAGAAAAGTGTAGGTATATCAGAAAAAGTGTAGGTTTGTCAGAAAAAAGTGTAGGTGTATCGGCCAATAAGCCTACACTTGTAACAAACGAAACCATAGCAACGAGACCGGAAGTGGGGTGTAAAGACTCATAGTCCTGCTTATGATGCTTGTCTATTCATTTCCAAACACACATCTCACTCTAGACACACCGACGATCTCGATCAATCACGCTCAATCCATGACGTTTTTCAATTCACTCATATTATAAATATCTGTTAAAAAACTTGGGCCAATTCGAATTTCATCTCCAGATTATGCACATTCACATATATTGATGATCACTGGCGACCACTGCCAGATATTGTACATTATACGATGGCTGGCAAATATATAAAGGTTGAGATATTATTCGTTGAGTTTATGATAATATTATTTGACGATTTCATTCTCCGTGGCTCGTTAAGTCTGAACTGGAATTTATAACGAGAACATATTTCACATGCAAATCATAAAGATTAGAAATAGAAATGGAGCCATTATTTCAATATTATTCATTACACTCTACAAAGAGTGATTATGCAAAATAAGAACGTTGAACATGTGGTCCTTATTAATAAATATAATTAGGTCCTAAAAAATATAGCTCCTCTTTGAAATACGAAACATAAGAGGTATATGAAGTCAGTGATTGATAATAAGTATCGTTTAGCCGACTTTTAAACAAATTAAACCATTATTCATCCCTTTGATGACAAATTTTGTGAGAAATTCAAGCGACAGTCTCTAACGTTTAAATGTTCACTTGAATTACAAATATCTGCCTATTGGTTTCCCCATAGAGCCATGCTTGCCTTTTAAGATGAAAGGATATGTCTCACAAAAGCCTTTGAAGCTACATATTGATTCTTTTATTGGGCTTTAATCATATAATTTTTACATGTGGGTATTAACTTATTTAATATATCTGTAATGAAAGTTTGTCGGGACAAATAAGTGATTCTGAAATACTATATGACAGAGCATACATTACACAATGTCTACGCTCCGAATTCCATCGTGTTCTTAATACAGTCTCAAAATCGTTAGAAAGTATTTGAATTGCTTTCTTGAACGGAAAGTCCCAAGAGTTCGTACTTTCATCAACAAAGATCAGTAAGTTTTAATGTTTATTACAAAATACCATACATCAATAGAAGAGTGATATTGTCTTTAACAGAACACACGGCCTAAGAGTAAGTGAAGGGTCCCAAAGACTGGGTGTCTTAGATAAAATGCAAACAAATTCTTCCAAATTTCTAAAATGAATTTTTCATGATAGCTGAAGTATGTATCCATAGCATGATATAGAACATTAAATCTTGGAATTTTGTTGCAGATTATAACTTCACATGGAAAACGGGGGTCATTTCTGAATTTGTTTGCAGTCCATATAGGCAACTGCGACCAAACTGTAATGTTTTAAACCATCAAACAACATGTTTTCATCAAACAGAACAACCTTGACTTGACAAAATTCGGTTGCAGAAGAAAAATACTATGATATAACGAATGTTGGAACTTACCTCCCTTTATTTCAATATATACAGTTAGAGCAAACATTTTAGCGATCGCTATAGAGTCCGGTTTTCGATCATGTCATATTATCATGTTGCTGTCATTTCTAATGCTATAAATAGAAACCACTCACTGTCATTGTTAAATTTAACATTTTCTACCATAAGGCATGTCTTGGTAGGTAGTTTTGACACATTTTGTCAAATTTAAGCATTATTTTACGTTTTTGTTTACAACTTGGCCGCAAGATGAATTCGAATTGTTGTCAAATCACAATTCTGATTTGCTCTCATAGATATATTTGATTGCTAAATTATTTCGATAGGAAATAAACAGCAATTAGTTATGTTAATGAATAGTTTCTATCAAAAAGTGAATAAAAGAAACAAGAATTAATAAAAATTAATTAAATTTGTGTTCAGAAATGGTTGATACGGAATGAGCCAATGGGAGGATGCGTTACATACTTTGGTTTCATTACGTCATAGACAACATGGCAAAATGATTCTGTTTATGTCATCATGTTTTTGTTTAAATTTGAAAACCTCTGCAACCAAACTAATCCGATGTGCTTGTCAAAACATGATGTTTTTCTCTGCAACCAAATAATGATTTGCCAAGGTAGGAATAATAATGAAAAATTGCTGTAAATTAATTTGGTTGCAGTCCCTATATAGAGGACCCTTCAATTGCTCTTAAGCTGAATACACGTACTCTAAGAATAGTTTAGGAGTTTTCAACTAACCAGACTGGCAAATGTCTGGGTATAAACATAGAGATTAACTATTGTCTTGTCATGTGTAGCAGATAATTACATTGAACATTGAACCTGTCCATCGCTCTGACATGAAACATGCATATCCACAGAACGGCCTTCAATGAGTCATTCCAAATGAATATTCAAATGTGTTAATCAAGATAACATATTATGTTATCGAACTTAAACTAGAAAAGCTTCGAACCATGTAACCATGTAAACATGTAGATTTCCCATAAACATTTTAATGTTGGAGATGTTGTCACAGTTCTTCATTCGATTTTCTGATGACAAAGCTAAATAAACAGGTATCCTACAGACCCTTGCAGAATTAGTTACCTGAAAACCGCGGTCTGACTGCATTCTGATCGCGGTCAACTGCATTCAGATTGCAGTCTGATCGCGGTCAACTGCATTCTGACTGCATTCTGATCGCGGTCAACTGCATTCAGATTGCAGTCAGACCGCGGTCAACTGCATTCAGATTGCAGTCAAACCGCGATCAGGGATTGAGCGTTATCGTAGACATTGTCCATGTCTGCATGTCGGCAGTACAGCAGAAGTTTAATCATAATAGATTGTGAAACTGAAATCTGCCGTATTCGGTCCAAATTTATTTTACTACCTGATTTGTTATTTGTTTTTCAAACTTTAACAACGCATACTATTTCAATGTATTCCTATGTTCAGAAACTTCATGTATACCTTCTACAGCACTGTCGTCCACAAAGTCAAGAGTCAGAACGGAATGTGGCATAACGTTAGTGCCATCTCAAACAGTATTAACACGCAAGTTTGCACTGGTAAAAAAAAATATCTTCTTAGATAAAGTGTAATTTGAATGTACATGTCTACGACTTTGTAGCGTTTATGTGAAGTTATGAACATCGTTATTCATCATTACTTGTATTCCTTGTTTATACAGGAGAGATACATGTAGTCCACTTTATGGTGTTATGAAAGCCTTATTACTCGTTAAAACTTCTCTGTAGTTGGTGGGTGTTTAAATGTTAAGACGGCCGAATCAAATCGTGAAAATCCCCATGCCAATACATGTCAATCAATCTTTATTTAATACTGAAAGGCCACAGGCCTGTAGTACAATATACAAAGGTACATGTTAATACAAGTAAAAATACGTGTTATTATTAGACTTATTTTTTATGATTCTTTTCTTAATTACATTCCGTAGTATATATACATAGCAAGATTCTGAATTACATTACGATTAGTTCAATTTAATAATGACGTGAATTTGTCTGTAGATGGATGGACATAATAAAATTGTTAAAGATGTTTTCTGCGTAATTCAGTGTATAATGGACACACAAGCAAAACATGATATTCGTTTTCTGGGACATTGATATATGATTTACATAATCTCTCTTCTCTTTTTATTTTAAAATATCTGCCTTTTTCAATCCACAAATCATGTGATGAGCATCGGAAACGAGATAAACTTACTCTAAATTTCTTTATAGTAACACATGATAGATAAAGCTCGGTATAAATGTATGGTTTAAGAGTTGAATAGTAATCACATTTAGTGGAAAGGGAAAGTTTGTTAAGCCAGTTTTGTTGGTATATATCTTTTAGTCTTTGCGTGATTGAACTTATAAAGGTTGTAGGAAAGTGAACGTTCTGCTCATACCACATGTGATTAAAACCTGTTGTAAATAGAATTTTTTAAAAGTCCGTTACCCAATTTTTTTTGTCCATTTTGGTCATATAAAATCATCATTACATAACATTTTTTGGGTAAGCGATAGGAAGGCATAGCATAGTATAGCCAGTATTTGTGTACTTTAACCTGGGAATGTATGATTAGCGGAAACCTCCCACATTCTCCATATATACATGTCATAATGTCATATACATTTTTTTAAGACAGATGATTTGATTTTGTAGAATTTAGGAAAAAAATACGAAGAAGGAATAATTGCTGACCATGATTTGCTCGGTTCTTGGACAACATCGGGTAATTTAGACAGGACACAATGGGATAAAGTGATATTATTGGTATATGACTCTTTTTCATTTAAATGTTTTTACAAAACTGTACATTAATTCTTTGAGTGCACAACCTTTTTTTATACTTATGGAGGAAATAAAGATGACTTATCAATCCTAGTGAAAATCTCACGAGCCAGTTTTGTAAGAGATAACAACTGAAACGGTACAACTAAATGGTATATTTTCAAGGTATAACTGAAATAGAACAAGAAGACATTAGAGTTGCAGTATTAATTATCTGTGATCAGTTTTGCCGATATAGTTGCATTATTTTATATGCGATTTGATTATGTAATCACCTGTCGGGCATACCTTTAATAAGAAGAGACAGCATCTAAACAGTAAACAGTAAATTATCGGGATCAGCGACGTGTTTTATCCAAGTTTAGATGTGGAAATATCCCCTTAGCTGTTGAGACAGGAAGATACTCCAAGCCACCCACGCCCATCAATGATAGAGTTTGTAAATACTGTACTGAAAACAAAAATCTGTTGGTTTTAGAGGATGAAATCCATTTTCTTATTGACTGTCAATTTTACTCACATTTAAGATATAGTTTATTCATAATGCTCGATAACGTTATACCGGGTTTTAATCTTATGGATAGTAGCTCTAAATTTAGATGTATTCTTAGCTATCAATATATACAACCACTTTTAGCTTCTGTTCTTTTTAAAATGTACAAAGGAAGGATGTCTTACTCTGGTTAAATACACTTGTCTTATATTTGATGTATATTTTACTGTCTTTTTTACTGCTCTTAACATGTATTTTATTTATCGTTTAACTTGTTTTACATTGTACAATTGTGTCTCATAAGCCAAAATGGCTGGGCATTAACTCATATATATGTTTTAATATGTTACAAAATGTTGAGTTTTATGCGTGACACATTAATAAACTATTTTTCTCTCTCTATGCAGATTTTGTAATTTGCTCACGTATGTCAATTGTACAGTGTTTATTGTTCACGGGTAGATGTGCAATTATAAAACACCTGAAAGAAACAGTCATGGAAAAGTTTATGAATACATTTGTATGTACAACAGTGACTTCTGACCGATGCTGTCATATACCTCATTGATTTTTCGAAAGCTTCCATCTTTTACAAAGTTTGACAAGAAGTTTATTTAAATACCCGATATCAGTATGGCAAAATTCAAAATAACAATGATCGAGTTGGTTACACATATGTGCGATAACATATCGTTCAAGCATTCTGGTGACGCTTTCGTTGCTTGTTAGTGTTAATTTTTTAAAATGAAAAACTATTTAAACAAAATGATTTTTGTTTTATATGTGTATCGGCGTATACCATGTGTGTGTAGACACCCACTAATTGTCGATCTATTTGTTTTTACCTATTGTTATTCATACGCGTTTTTTCCGATCAGCTGGTTCTTATGTTGACTACTTTTTTACTCACTTTCGTACGTTTGATACCGAATTCTATTCACTCGTTGCATAAAAATATTATCACGAAGCCATTCGTTAAGTATTCTATTTTTCATTCATTAAGGCTTGGGCCTCTCCGCGGCTCAATACTTGATTTCAAAGCTGAGTGACCACTGCGCTGTCGCGACAATAACTATTTACCCCTCATTTAGCAGACAGACAGACAGATATTTATGTAAGTCTCACCTCATACACATGTGTTTTATACAGAGCATATAATATAAATGATGAGCCATCCCACATGGGATGATGAGAGACTATACAGATAAAATGGTATGCAAATACATACAATGTACACTATACATATACAAAAAATTGTATATAATATAGCAAAAGGTGAATGGCATAAAATAGTTATAAAAGCATATTAAATATATAAAAAGGATTTTCTAAAATCTAAAACATCCATGCAGGTTTTGGCACTCTTTCTAAACATGTATGGGCATGACATAATATCCACTTCTCCAGCAACTGAATTGTCGTCCAGACCTGTGTATATATTGTTAAGCGTTTCCCTTATCGTTGTGTAACATTTACTGACTATTGAATTATGTCATGAAGAAATTGGGAAGGAACCAGGTGTTAATACGTGACATAAATTGCGTCATGTTCTGTGATTGTACATGCACGTGGTTATAACTATTGTGTTTTAAACTTTCAGTGTTATACGAATAATTGTTTTACATATACTTGATTTTTTAAATTTGACAAAGCAAACCCTCATTGAAAAGAGATTGCGTAATCACAATACACATACTCGTACTAACTCACTCACACACACACTCTCTCTCTCTTTTTTAATTTTTTAATTTGGTTTTATCTACAGACTTGTAAATGTACTATGTTACCCAGGACGTGACACTTAAAAATAAGTTTCACTCCGTTAATCGGTCCTGTTCATTTTATTCAAGGACATTTTAAATTGATTTGTAGATTTCAGCAGCTTCATCTCGTTCACTGTAGGGTTGGGAGATTGCCCCTTTTATCTTTGCCGACATACCTCATACAAAGACCGCCGCCATTAACTCGTTAATTAACCCTTGATCCGCTTCACTCGTCAACATCTCGCTGTCCTACCGTCTCGCTCTTGGAGACAAATTACCACAAAAGAGACTTCCAGTTATGTAAATGGCCATAAAGTTCCGATTGTTTCACATAGATTAAAACGGAATCGAAGTATAATGTGTATCAACATGTGATGTGTCACAATTTGCTGTACTGATTGAATTTGGGGAGAGGAGAGCACATACAGTAAAACGTCCATTATTCATTGCCGCTTCGACTGTACAATCTAAACGCACATAGATACAAAGTCGGAAACATCAAAGTGCGCGTGTGGTCATTGCACTGAACATGTTATTTACATCCTTTCCACATGAGTTTAAACATATTTTATTCATTGTAATGAATTTGGATTGTGAACCGATGAAGAATACACATTCCTATTCAGTGATCAGAGCTGTATATCACATAATTATTTCATATCAACGCCGGTGACCGGATTGTTGGTATTTATTGTCTGATATTGTTACAATAAGAACTGATGAGGAACACACATTCCTAATCACTGATGAAAGTGGTATATCACATGATCATTTTATGTTAAAGGATAGATGAAATGCATTTTTCTCAAGAATGACAGATGATTACCTCTACGTATATTGTATATCGGAATCAATTGAGCATAAAATCGAGACAATATACACTTGCAATTGATAATTAAGACGATTTTAATTCACCCATTTTAACACTATCGCAATTTGTTCGGCGAATCCTTTCGAAAATGCTCACTGAGGCGTGACTGTGATAAGCGATGGGGCGGCTAGATAGCTTCTCCGCCGATGTCTCGTTAATTAATTAATGATAATTATCACTGCCGCTAAATGAATTTATGAGGTGTATTACATCGCCAAAAAGACATGTTTATGTAATAATTGTGTAATTGTCATCTGCGGAATTACCTAGTTGGATATCTAAACATTCGATATATGGGAAATTTAAGATGGTTTATTGAAGATATCTTTGTGAAATTAACAATCAAAATGTTGCGAAATTACGTTGAATTGTGACTATCGCTGTAAATCAAATTCCTCCACATACGTCACAGAAGTCATCCCTTCACGGGTCACACCCCCGCAGACTTTCATTCTGGTGGCCGGGGCTAAATCAGGCGGTTTTTTAAAAAGCCGTATATAAGTAATTTATGGACCGATTTCAGAAATTTAAAATCGAGCAATTGTCAAATTGACATCCCATTTTAATGAATCCGATTTGGACCATATGTCATTTCATCCATCCTTTAACGCCGGTGACCAGTTTGTCGGTATGTATTGAGTGATTTTGTTACGCAACAATGGCGTCAGCGCCAGTGCGTCTTGTATGTTGTGTTATATATTGAGACTGCGTCAATAAACAATAATGTCTTTTGACCTCAGTCGACTAATCATTCATTGAGAATTGATTTACGTTTGAGTGAGGATGAGTTAGTGTCAGGATAAATTGTGCAGACACTAATCGACGATAGTTTCTGGTACTTAGCAAAAAGGTTTTACTTAGTTTCAAAATACTCTTGATACTGACATTGATAATGAGGCAACTGGTACACCAGTATTGCCAATGAGCAAATGTTTACAGGAATTAACGTATACTGTCGCAGGTAGAACATGGTCAATACACTATAATGGTCTTCATAACACTGTTGATATTTGATAAAACCTAAATCAAGAATGTCATCTATGATGTTTATCATAATACGTTTGACATATATAATAGTAAGAATATGACATTAACGACTAATCTATTTCTATATTTTTTTGCATTAAATTACAATCTGTTGATTTAAACATATTTTATTCCGTGTAAATTACATACGGCTGGATTGGGAAACAAGCAACATGCTTATATTAATCCCTCTCCAGAATCTGTTAACTGAACGTGAGTATAAATAAGTTAAGTGTTGTTGATTTTAAATACCAAAAATCAAGACTCAGATATCTAATAGCTCCTAAATTTGATAAATATGATGTTTCTGAATAAGATGTACTCGTTATGTAGCATAGCGACACAAACAGTGACATTCTAAAATTCACTTATTGAAAGAGTGTCAATTGTTCAATAGCAGCATTAAACATTAATACAACCAAATGTTAATTATCACATCTTCATTCAATCAATTCTAAAGTGTTCTCTGAAATTTTCACAAAAATTCAAACCAATCATGATGTTACGTAACTAGAATACGAATGATACATGAATAAACTCGTCTGTCTGCCTCTTCCAATATAACCCTGATTCACGGAGGGAGCTAGCTATTCACTGAGACGTACACATGTACACATGTTGTATGTACACGGCGCCTGTGAACTGGTCGGGATATACACCTATCCCAACACTGGGACTGGAACCGCTACGGTTTTATGACCGCACAAATTACGCGACAGACAGGTGGCACGAATAATTACCATCTGCAGGCGTTAGATTGTTATGTCATTGTGCCATGATCCCACTCTCCCGGAAAGACTAAGTCTTCTTCTCGAAAATTTCATTTCATTAATATGCGCATATTGCAAGTTAAAGGCACGTTTTTCTTACTGGAATAAAGTAAGGTTAATACGTGTTTACAGTGGCTAAATAATACTCCTGTATCAATAAAAAAAAAAAGTGCCCTCATTTAAATATGGTTAAAGCAGGAATTGTCAAAAGATTATTCATCAGTTTTAAAACTTTCTTTTAAGACCGTCTTATTAACAGTTAATTAGGGGGTCTCTGATAAACCAGAGAATTATTACCATATCATCCAGTCAAATATATTGCGCATCTAAATGTATTATCTATAATGATATTATTGAGTAATGTTCACTGTAATATTATTCACGCAAATCTATTACATATCATTACATGAAATATGTATAGAAAATCCTCCACTATGTCTACTTAGCAGTACTTGTATTATCGGTAAAAACTGAAAATATAATGAAATAAATATTGCTAATCTCAAATAACTGTGTACAGATGCTATTGTAGACGAATTGATCTTCGATTAGAATATCCAACATATGTTAATTCCAGAATACAATTTGCCAAACCTTATGCATTCTTTATAAATACTATCATGTTTATTAAAGTCACGCATCTCAACACATAACATAATCTTATTTAATTCGATTTAAATCAAAGAAAGTTATTTGTAGTGATTACTGATAATTACTTCTGGCCGTAACTAGTGAAACGGTGATACCGATTTTGTACATACAGTAACTATATGTAGGTTCTACAATTAGCATATTATGCCAAACACTTTTCCATACAGATGTCAATTATCCATAATAGTGTTTATGTATTTTCAAATTATAGTGGGTGAAAAAAGATATCTGTACAAATGTACATGTCCTCTTTAGATCAATTGATGCGCCTTTTAGAACAAATTCCCCTTCTTTCAATGACTCTTTATACTTTATACAATAAGGAATTGACCACGGTCAAACGCGGTCTAACTGCATTCTGATCGCGGTCAACTTCATTCAGACTGCAGTCAGATCGCGGTCACCCGCATTCTGACTGCAGTTTGACCGCGGTCAACTGCAATCTGACTGCATTCTGATCGCGGTCAACTGCATTCAGATTGCAGTCTGATCGCGGTAGATATCGGTAAAGATATCTGCAACCGTCTGTATACGTCACTGGTTATATTAACATGTGGCAACATTGTGAAACAGAATATGTTTAATAACAAATTCATGGTTACATCTGTTCCTATTACAAATGATTGTGTAAGCGTGTTGTTATGAGTGATCATTCTAATACATTGCAATTGAAAACAGGGCTCATTATTATTAAGTTAATTAAATGAAAACAACATAAATGATGTTATGTTATGTTGTCCTTTCTTAGATTTATAGCTTAATAAACAAACTAGTTGATAAAGTAGCTTCGTTTTGTGTATGTGCAACGTGTGCCACAGTCTCAGTGACACGAGGATCAAGAGATAGTCGCTTCCAAGTGTCAATCTTATGCAGAGAGTGTCGAAGGACACATTTCTATACTATTAAAGATTTTCCTAATACATACTGTCGTACTGCTGCAGCAAGGGTTCCACTTTTTTTAAGTCATTCTTTTTACATATTTGTTTACAATCATATATAATTCAGTACTACAATAATGTGTAAGCAAGCTACGTGGGTGCTCTATGTTATATATCCCATGTTGAAAGAAATTTAAAATTAAAACAGATAAAAATTTAGAATATTATGACTTTTACAAAAATGGTCTGTCAAGGCTAGATTTATGAAATATCCAATTTTGTAACATCAACTGGGAGTCTTCTACGCTATGAATACATCCCGGCAAATGAATAGCTGATATCTCTCCTAATGAGTCGACCCAGCAATCAACTAACTGGAATTTAATTTATGTCCCACGTATGACATGCTGGTCCCATGTCGAAGAAAGTGATCCTTTAAATTGGGAAATATTTTTTATAATGATATTTCCTTGAGCGTGTCAAATCTAGTAAGAGTAAGAAGGGCTGATACCTAGATCGAATCAAGTAGCATACCTACATGTATGTCAGTTGATTAGTGATGACATGAACTAAATTCATCAACAGACATGTGACGTTCGGAAAGTGAGGACAGCTGGACGTACATTGTACGTGATGCATATTGATCTATCAACGCTTTAGGTGACAAACGCCAAACTGAAAACGCAAATTGGCTTCAACCATGACCCTTTAAGACCCTTTACACGTGAAAAAAAATATATATGATACTTATTCCATATAAACTGAAGTGCAAAAGAAAGCATATCACTCAGTTGTTTTCTATCAATTTAATATTTTAAAGAAATTAGATGCATTTGATTATGGCACGATACAATAACTCCTTTCGGCAGTAGTTTGAATGACTTAATTAGTGACTGTTTTATTTTTTAACTTAAATTACATTATTTAAAGTAGACGGGGGTAAGAAATACAATTTACACCAACATGACCCCTACCATGTTCAAAAGGTTATAAATGTGTGCAGGACGAGGCACATTTATTGATTTTCACACAGAGTATGTCTTATATGTCGATGAACAGTTGTGTTTTGTCAAAATTAATTTGGGGGAATTTTAAAATTTACATTTTTTAATTTTAATTTAAAAAATCCAAAACGCGCAGAGGTATTCTTTGACTGATTTAATGTTTTGATGTTCTTCAACATACACATGATAACTGAAGACATTGTGCAATGTACATTTGTAATGCCTCTTGGCCACTCAAAGTTTTAATTGATGAACAAGAGAACCACCAAACCCAAGTGACATCCCCATTAGCAAATCATACAATCTTTCACCAGCATACTTATAGCAACACAATCATGTTACATATGATAATGTTTCATTTTATTATACAATGCAAATTTAAATATCATATATAAGAAGAGAACAAATTGAGATCTCAAAGAAAATGGTATAACATTTAGGTCGTAAAAATGTTAAAACTTTGATATTTATATTACAGTTAATAAAACGCTGCTAATACCTGAATTATAACCAAACTGCGCTATATCACTCTAATTTGTTAAAACCTCAGAGAGACATGTGCTGAGAACACTTTGCAACTTGTTGCATGTTTAAAAGAGCGATAACGATAGTGTACATTTGTGTATGTCATTTAAAATACAAATCCTGAAAGTACATAATGCAAATCAACTCTCTTTGGACAAAACGTTGACAAATTCAAAATGAAACATGTAGAACTAGGAATGAAGGACAACACCTCCCAAAGGATGAAATTACTTTCATTTTAGTGTTGGTTGAAATGAAGTTTTTAATGAGGTTTACTAAACTTTAAAATGCCATTCATCTCGTCTTGGTTCCAATTCAACTAAACTAAGGGGCAAAAGAATACCAACATTTCTTTTGTGATACAGATATACCGATATCAGAAAAAGTGATGTACTTTTGATAGACTTTCACTGGACCATGTTTTGTTCACAATTCCACAAAAGTGTCATGTACAGTATACGCAGTGTACCGTTATGCATATAACTGTAGGGAAATTATTTTGGGAAGAAACAGGTTTTTAAGAGCAAAATATACATATTTTTTTAAAATATCATGTCTGAAAAACATACAGTATCTGCTATGACATCAAGTGCTCTGAATAAACTTATTTTATAATTCGATACATAATTTCTTGCGACGTTATTCGGGAAATCTCGGATGGGTGTTTGAATAAGTGTTTGTTGACTTAGTGATAGCGGAATCTGTCAGTGCTCGGAGAGTTATAACAAGCCTGATAACTGTTCTTCTGCTAGTCACATGATGTTAGGCCGATGCTGTCAATGACAACATATTTTAGAATGTGTTTAAAAAAAGCATCTTCATTATGTCTTTTATCCAAAAATATAAGAAAATTTGGAGGTCAACAAACGATTTAAAGAGTTATCGGCATTAATAATAATGACATTTAACTGATTTGATACACCTAAATGTTTAAGCCAGATGTGATATAAATGTGATGTGTCATTAAAGAGGATACGTTTTGAATTGTTGACGCGGTTGACTATTATGAGGAAATGCATCCTCTACCAAGCCATCTCTTTAAGGCTCAGGATGCTGTCTTCAGAAGAAAGAGATGAAAGTCCGGATGAAGAGCATCAATTAAGACATGATCTGATAATGACTTGACAGTGGGGCCTTCCTGCTCTGTAAAATCTACTTACTAGTTGATGGTGTTCGTGATAATCCCTTTACGGGTTTCCTTGACTAATTACCTGCATGTCAGAAACATTACACTGTTGTATGTGACTGATCAGCACTATCACGTCTTCAGATGAACTAGATGAGTTATCTGAGCCAATTATAGCTTTCTGATGTCTTAATGTATAATAGGGTGGATGTAGATGTAGTGGATGTAGTACATGTTCCTGAAAGAGAAGTATACATACAGATACCATGACAAATAAGACGTAATAACCTGTTATAACTTTAAAAAATCCTTTACAACATCACCGCAAATGACTGCGATACTGCCGAGGCGGCGTTAAGCAATAACTCACTCACACACTCCCTTACAACAGCCGTGTTTTTCACAAACGTGAACATATACGGCTTCAGTGCTTTTATCTCTCATTAATTAAAATTGGCATTAAATGAAAAAAAGACAGCAAGGTTAATGTGTCTAATGGATTACAAGTCACATCAAAGTGCCTCAGATAATAATGTTATTCATGTTAAAATGAGATAATGTAATTTGGACATTTCGGTAAGAAATCAGAAAATAGAAAAAGTAAAACCAATGAGAAATCATACTTGGAATATATCCCTTATGTGTTGTTATGAAAGAGGTATTTTCATACGATAGGTTTACCCAGCTGGGCAATAAAAGTACACGGTGCTTGCAAATATTTTGCGGATTTTTTTTACTTTTCACAATGTACCTTTACATATCTGCTTTGCATCTCCTGTATGGATTGAGAGAAAAAATCTTTGAAAAGCAGGATTCAGCTGAATATATCGAAATAAAATCTGATATTGTGCATAAAATGTAATGTCCCACTACTTCAAGAAATTCATAAGTAGCAGCCTTTTTAAATCTATAAATGATAATTCATAATTTAACTTGATCTGATGTGTTTCATTGATAATGTGTGAATAAGTTTTCAAATAACTTGTTTAAGATGATTAGGTAATAATTGCTCTTTGCAAATAATATCAATGCAAGACATCATGCACAGAAATGGACAGGATAGTGCAGTGATTAGCACCTTCGGCTTTGGATCAAGAGGTTCATGATTCGAATCCGGCCAGGGGCTCGGCGACTTGGTCTGCAGTAGAGAACTATTCTACATGCAGTAAGGTTTGAATGCAATGCAACACTGAATTTCAGCATACTACCACCCAGGGTTACCAGCCATGGTTCGCTAGTTCCAATCGATGATCACAGCTTTCACTGCAATGGATAACCACCATGGCGTTGCGAGCTTTCTCCCTGCAATAATACTAGCAGCCGTGATATAAGTGAAATACTTTTAGAGGTGCCTTAAATCCCAACTCAAGTTTTGGGCAATGTGATATTGTACCATATGGTTCCTCATGTATCGCCTTCACCAACAATCATCTTTATTTCAAGTATGTAGGCCCCTGGGCCCAAATACAGGGACACACAATTCATTATTGTCAGGGCAGTTAATTAAGTTTTGCTTGTGCGTGCAAGTTGGTTAAATGTAAATGAATGTCACATCACGAATGCCATTTTCAATTGTTTTCTGTGTTATCACAACGAGGGTGTGGAGATCCATGTTTATGTTTCTTCAATTCATTTATTTGTCTTCCTTAAGATAATTGAACGCGAATTAACAGTTACTCGATATTTGATCATCATTTGTGAAATCGAAGTTGATCTTTAGATAATCATGTTTCAGTTTTAATATCACTGGTTAATAGAGTCGTCAGTCAGATTAATTACATAGATAAAACAATTGAATTATCCATTAGTTTCACATTACTGATTTCAGCTCAAGTTTATCTTCCTATTCAATCCTATGTCAGAGTAATAATGTCTTTTCTAAAATTAAAAAGGCTTTGAGAGTTTATATATTTTGACAGTTGCAAATGCAAGCTATTCAAATGTCTATTAAGTAAGAAGTATTTTACCGTTCAATGTATTTATTGGAAGGTTTTATGTATTTTGTTAATTACTAATATTGTGTATCTGTACAAATTGAACTATACTATTGTTAAAATAATGTTATGATGCATGCATATATGCAACCAAACAAAGACCAAGTGCAAGTGTACTGCCATTCCTATTCAACTATCGCCACATGGTTGGGTAACCTTAATCTCTAGTTCGTGAAGCCGTAATTATTCAAATATATTTTGTATATATGTTTTAAGGAATTAGTCGAAGTAAGGTTCCTTATATAGATTTAATTATATTAGCGACGAACTCGTCACAATCAAACTGTCATAACAAATGCGTTTTGATTTACCAAGAAGCTTTATCAAAAGCTAAATAGGTGTGAACCACAACAACTCGATATGGTAATCAAAACGTAGGTAAAAAAAACCTACCTCCTTTATAACATAGAGTAAAAGAGCAAGGGCATTCATATTGCGGATCTAAGGGTCCATTCAATATTAGGTTAAAAGTAACGCTAAGAATTGCTGACATTCACAAATGAACGCAGGTACCTATCAATTATACATTTCTTCTCAAAACACAGCTGATTTTCACCACATGTCATCTCAAAAATAACTTTAATAGCTCTTCAAACTTGAAAATTGACCACAACAAATCTCTCCCGGCAGTCAATAACAATTCGAACGATCTAAGAATGACCTTAAACCCAAAGCCACTTCAACTAATGTCTTCTCAATAATTAAGTTTGAAATAACATCGTTGTGTTTTCATTGATAATTGATGTTGTCCTTCGAGTAGCAATGACGTAATTAATTCATTATTTGATACTCCATTTTAATTATCTCCTGTGTTAAGATTGAGACAATTGAATATTAAGATTATGTTCAGCGATATGTGTAATAATGATGACTACTTCAGCATCAAAGTTCAATGGGTGAGCACTTGGAGACTTCGTCCACGTTTATACTCGGTGAAGATAACATGCATAATACTATACATATTTGCGTACGGCTCCTTATAATGAATTAGCTATATCCTACTATAAAATCTAGGGTATTTAGTACCAATTAATAAAATATTAATAAAATACAATTAACATATATCAGGAAAAGGTTTCATATAATCTAAACATGTCGGACAGCGATTAAAAGAGAAGAATCAAAGAAAAGTATTTCATTAAAATATTCAAATCCGTTATGCGTCCCTAGTTCTTTGAAATCAAAGCATGGCAAAGTCATTAAGACCCCATGAACATCACTGCAAAGTGCGAAGCCGGTTGATCATTAAAACAATTTCCAGATAGATTCTATATTTGTGGTGTTGTTATGGGAGAATTGGGGTTGTTGTCTTAACATGTCTGCACCGTATGTATGTTTAGACCAACTACCTGTACAACATAAACACAGTTAAACACACAGATCAACTTGCCATTGAAAACGTGTTTGAAAGTTTGTACGGGACTAAAACATTCCAAACACTTCACTTAGCAAATGACGAAATTAATTCATATTAGAAAACAAACAATGTAAATACAATATAAATATTTACGTGATATAATTCTATCACTCCAACTTCAGAGCGTAAATTGTCTATTGAATACTTATCTCACCAGCAATTAGGCAAATCAAATAATCTGTAGTTTCTTGTTTTAATTTTTTGCCTAATTCAATTTAATTTTCATTTTAACTTTTAATGAAACATAATTAGTTCATAAGTTGTCATTGTCTTAATTTGAACAAAGAGGTTATTTGAATGAATTTAATTAATTTCAGGGTCTTGTAATCTTCATACGAAGGTCATCATAATCGATCAACCTAGGAGAAGACTTCTCCCTTCACTTCTCTGCAGGTGGAACTTTCTATCACCAGTTTACGAAACATACAATCAACCGTTTCAAGACACATCTCTGAACTGTGCATTAGCTATCAAGTAAAATGTGACTGTATACATGTCGTGTGTTTAGAGAATGTCCCTTAATGTATACAGTCTGTGATTAGCATAACGAGTAATTTGCAAAGGTATGATTCACGGCGAAAAAAAAGATGGCATAATTTCTATGATAATGCTTCATTCCTGTTAAGTGTCATAGAAACGCAACTTATCAATGGACTTCAATTGACGTTTGACTTTTCGATTACAGTCAATGCCACGTTTCGGTATACCATTATCAAGCCAGTAATATCCTTGGCAATGTAAGTAGGCCAATAACTTTAATACAAGGAATTTTCCTCCTCCATTTCGCCTTGATTGTACTTCTCAATTGCATGTCTGAGAAGTTGTTAAATTCATTAAACCATATAACGCACGGTTGCCTGTAATTAGGAGAAAACTCGGTCCACCTAGACCTTACTCTCGCCTAATAAACAATGTGTGTTTGGGAGGGTTTTTTGGTAAATAAATAGTCAAGTTAAGCATTTAGCTGGCTGTCAATATGGATTTACTTAGTCCTACTGATTCTAATGTTAGTTTGATAAGCCATACAGAAGGCCCACAAGACCACATGTGTTCATCGTCATCATATGTTCTTGTATTGCATGATAGGAAACCAATTCGCCCGTGTCCCACTGATTGCCAAGGATACGCAAGATAAAAGATATCTCAAAGAGTAATGTGGCCAAAAATATTCCCTTTGTGCATTATGAACAGTGTTACTACGAGTCATTACTCCTAACAACTACATGTGTACTATCACATGATTTGACTTTAATGTATAGATATGTAGCCTGTCAATACGTTTAACGTCTTTATTCTTTTGTTCCTAACTTCTGAACAATCTGGAGTTAATTAGTTTATACAATACGTAGAAAAGCTCTCCAGAACCACATATGTTTATCAGTTCAACTTTGGCAAGCCTCAGGGACGTGACCCATATAGCCATATACGCCATATACAACAATAACCTTTTTAGAAGGTCACATGGCAATTTATAAGTCTTCTGTCGAATTAGTGAAATGCATTGGACATTTTACACAGGAAGTAGATGATGCCACCTTATTTGGCGTAATGAAATATATCACACACTGAAGTTATCTAAACAAATGATGAATGAATAACGACAATAACAATTATTTCTACTGTATTTCTCTGACTTGTAATGAGCCAATTTCAAATTGAATCGACTGTGTCACAGTAATGTCTAGCATTACCTGTAGGTGTCATATGTTCACTGTTATTGGCCTTACATTAATTAGTCAACAATGAATGTTTTTGTATGTGCAAACATAACGTTATTTCAAGCTCACACTTCTTAACAATTTTGTGAAGTTATTATTTTCAACCAGCATCAGTACATGTAAGTGTACCATTGATTAGTCATGGCCCACGAAGTAAAACTACACTAAATTATATTAGGTACCGTCTCTGACATACATCATAATTAATTATTAGTCTTGAAAATGAATAATTATACATGAACTCTTAGGTTGGCTAACAAATCAATATTACATCCTGCTCAATAGTACTTTTACACTTTCTAAAGAGGTGTTATTAAATAATAACTTCTATTTTATGAAAATGCAATACAGTACAACGTCAAAGAATTCAAAGAGATACACTTTTATTGATTGTTAACTTCTTAATTTACTCCGGTGTCCAGTTATTTACATTTGTAGTTCACAAATATTGGAGAAAAAAAGAGGAATTTAATAATTATTTATCAATCATTTGATAGTATTATCGAGGCACTTGATTGCATATTTTTTTGTTATTTCAAAGGAATTCCATATCCCTATTGAAAGCTTACGAAAACGGACTTTTTTTTAATATGAATTTACATTGACAATAATTCCCGAGATAGTAAATGGAGGCTTGAATTTAATGTGAAACGTTATCTCAATCGCGCTAATGTGTGTTCTTTGCAGATTAATAATGTATCATCATTCCCATGTGTATAATAATAACCTAATCGTTTACATGACAAAAGTAGTTACGTAATTGTATCATTTATATCACTCGATCATTCCACTCACGTTATTATAGTGTCCTTTATGACGAGAATGACTTTCTGTAAGAGTGATATTCTCATTCTGTAAAAACATACAACCCATTCTGCAAGAGATCTGTCGAAATATGGATGCTTTGAAAATATAACGTAATATATCGTAATCCAATTTACTCCAATCTTTTTTTATTGTGAACATAAATGGAAATAACAATCAAGAGCCAGCAAACCTCATTACTGCGATAACCAGATGCCTCTATTGTACAAACTCAGGTCCCACAGTGCGCAATTGACCATTTTCCAGTTTTGCAAAACGAGTGGGTTTAGAGTGACGTCCCTTTGAAAAGTCACGTGACCGCGGGCAAGCCGTAAAATCTTACGTTCAGTTCAACGTTATTTTGACCACATTTTCACGCTCGCCTCGACCTAAACAAACCATGCCACGAACATTGATATGTTTTAAAGGATTGATCATCAAAAGAACTCACTTGAACAAGTCAGGGAAAGCAGTTATTTCGACGAAATTATCAACTGATATAGGCTACTTATATAGTGATATTTACCTTTATGGTCTAAATAGCCCATTTATTGTATCATACATATGACAAATCACATGTAATTTGTTATGGGAAGGAAGAAATTATCATTTTGTAAATAATACATGACAAACTTTTAATTGTAGTGCATTAAATGTCCTTTATCACATTGTTAATTTATTCAAAATATCTATATTCATGTTTTTAGCGACTGCAAGGGTGTTAGTCACAATTTAAGAAAGCCACATTGTTCGTTTTTTACTAGCTTTCATCTCTGAGAATTCTAAAGAACAGATTACTATGCATGGTCATGCTTATAAAAGTGTATGTTTTATGCATGTGGCAAACTCAAAACAAATCAGTTCAATTTCTGGAGACATATGGGTCTACACGTCCCTTACCTGAAATAGTTTGGACATGCACTTACGGGGACCATCAAATCAAATTAATGTATTTGAATATATCTACAGATTAATTTCTTACGACCTAAGGCCCCATCAAATTGTGTTGCATTATATAGTTGTGTAAGATATGATTCAGAATCTATAAATTTGATTAAAAAAAGGAAATAACATATCTATATCTATAGCTATATCTTATTCTGTGTAATAATTATGGTTGTACATGTATATACCTTTTAAACACTACCCTCGTGTCGGATCTAAGTTCATTTTGTTGTCATCGACACACTTTTGCCATCTAAATATCAATCGCCGCTATTCATCGCTGTGATACTACCGAACCGGCGTACAACAATAACTCACTCAAATAGCAATACGTACATCTTTGTTTGATATGTGAACAACATTTATGAAAGTTTCATTTCTGGATAAAAGTACTCCCTCTCTCTTTTAGGGTTTTAAGAATGTCTTTCTGGTTTCCGCCCGCATCAGTTTCAAACCCACGCCTCATTGCTTTTTGTCTAGGTTTCGTCAAATGAAACGGCAGAAAAATCTAATTCTTAAGCCTCAGAAAACATTGGAATGAGTGTAGGGGTGAATTTAATGACCATTTAAAAACATATATATAAGAGGATTTGCGTATATATATGGTACACTCATTTGCTACGGCCTTGAGCTAGCCCACTGTAGAAATACGGTTTGAGCTCTTTATGCAAATGAGTGGGACTTTCTTAAACTGCTTTGTTGCGTTGATAACGTTTCATAGCTGAAAGCCCAAACATGTTCCACACACACCATGCTGATGAGGTCCTAAAGACCGAACAGCTGGCTGTCCATGGTTATATATATATATATATATATATATATATATATATATATATATAATTGTTTCCTAAACATGTCAATGAATATATGCATAGATAATAGCCATTTGGTATTCAATTAAGGTCGGGGATATAAGGGTTATGTTCACTAGTCCCTGTGTGTGTATAACGTACTGACGTGTTGATACTACTAAGCTACAGTCAAAGTGTAAACATGCTTCGTGTTCCGAGAGGCATGGGATCTCTTCGGCTTCCAGTTGACACAACAGAAATGCATAAATACTTGAACTGGCTTAGACAAGTTAACATTACCATGCTCTGTCTAGAATACATACAACGGTCATACTAATTGAATTGTATGAATTGTATGCTCGGACCTAACTCTGTATATGCAAGAAACTATAGTCTTATATATCTCTGCTTTATATACAATGGCATGAATTATAATGCATAACTTAATTTTGTATTCCTCAAGCTGTTACACAAGTATTTAGATTCCCAATAAACATAAATTGTCCCACTCGTTGGTTCTATACACATATAAACCTACGTGACCTGGTCATGTATGTCGCAGCTATCGGTAGTGTAATGTGGGGCAAATATAGGACAAGGCTTGTACTGAAGATAGCCTAAAACGGATTCATCATGGCGGCGACTGATAAAACTGTTAAATATTTCGAAGGCAAGCACCATGCACAAGCATATGCCATGTTCCGCCTCAAATTTCCGGAGGAGATACTAGAAAGGATTACGAAATACATTGAAGATGGCGGTTGCAAGTGTTACATGGCTGTTGATGTTGGTTGTGGGACGGGTCACCAGAGTACAATTCCTCTCTCTCGGTTCTTCAACAACGTTATCGGTGTGGACATCAGTAAAGAACAGATAAATCAGTCACCGAAGGATCTTCCTAACATCGCATTCCGAGTTGGTAGAGCTGAAGATCTCGGTTTTCTGCAGGATGCATCAGTGGACTTGGTGTCTGTAGCAACTGCCATACATTGGTTGGATCTGCCAGTATTCTATAAAGAAGTGGACCGAGTGCTGAAACCAAGAGGCTGCCTTGCCGTGTACTGGCATGGAAAGCAGGAGTCTTCGAACGATTTGACTGGTCAGGAGATTGTGAAGGTTGAGATATGTCGTTTCATTTTAATTGTTTAAATACTTTCTGCTGTAATTATCTGATAGTCAATACGATTTTTAAAGAAAAGATTACTAGGGAAAAACTGTTTTATTTGTGTTTGTCGGACTTGCACCATAAAAAAACATCACTAATCATAATCACTCATCACATGACGTAGTAGCAAATTCTTTTGGTATTAACAGGGTAATGTCCAATAATAATACAATTGAAAATATGGTAAAGGTTGTAGGAAGTCATCACAAGTTTTCAAATGTTATTTTCAGCTTCGAAAAGCAACGTATAAGTATCGCCCGGAAGCTGTGAAAAAACTTTGGGATAGAAATGAACTGCCAACTTGTCCATATGGTAATTGGAAATAGTAAGTCACTTTTCGTGATTTGTTTCAAAATTTTAATTGTGAATATATAACTTTACTTTTTACTGAGTGACTTTTAATAAATATTCAATAAATATGTTTGATGTTTTCTTCATGTTCATTGTTTTTCAGTTATAACGACCTTATCATGAGAAAACAACTACCAGTTGACGAGTTCGTGTCTTTAGACTCCACCATGTCCTACAACCAGCTATACCTCAAGGAGCATCCTGAGACATCCCTATACACGGATTACAGGGAAAGGTAAGATTCAAATTTCGGCAGATATATTCTCAAAACATTCTAGCGTATGCATGTACATATTACTCGCGTTGTACATTTCGAATCAAGTCAAACTGGCTACCATGCATCGCCTGTGACATATATTTTATGTCATTTAATTACGCAAATTTATACAATGTACAATGAACTGGCTAGTAGACAGTTGGTTCTGTTACAGGTGAATATAGAGACCACACTCGGTAAACTGAAACACCTATACTAATACATGTTGAAATGAGTCAAGAATATCAATACAACAACACTGACTATTGCATATATAAATTTGAGAAAATTATAACTTCGTACATGACATCTTTGCATTGTCTAGAACATGAAAAAATCGAAAATACTTTTTATAAACGTGCATTTCAGTGATATCTAATTCTTCAAACCCCTACCATTGTTAGCATCTTTGCATGTGTTTCGTAATGTGATATTCTAATTTCAGATTAACAGCTATAGCAAGGGAAACCAACGTTAACATATCACCTGCGATGGTTGACTTCCAGTGTACAGTGCATCTCCTGCTATGTAGAAAACCATGACCCTCGCTGGCACTGACAATCAATCAATTTTTATGTGGTTTGTAGTGGAGGCCATTCGGCCAGGATACATGTTTTACATAACCCTAAATAATGTTATTTTCACAAATAATGTAATGTGCAAGTTATTTTACAAAAAAAGGAACTAATCTGAATGATGAGGAATATATTGCTGCATGAAGATCTATGTAAAATGAAGTATATGTTAATTATACATTGGCTTGACGTTGAAATGTTTTAAGTAATGTTAACGTTATGTTTTGCGGTGGAAATGTTATTACTAACTACATTTATATGGGGATTTACAACAAGTTAATATATCAGTGCTTGATAATTAATAATACCGTTGTCTGAAATGTATAATATGTATGTCAAGCAAATGTCACGTCTCATAATACATTCACAATGGGAACTGCCACGATGGTGTTAATCGTTTATTAATTTGAATATTTTGATAGTTGAATGTTTACTTGAAATAACAACTTTGAACAAAATGCACACAATAGTCGATACAACATTTTTCACGTAATTCCTAGTCATAAAACAGTATTAGTTTTGCGAGATAGTATTCAAGTTGTCAATGTTATGCATTACATTTTAAACACATACATCGATATCTTAAAAGTTTGAAATTTTGTGCCATTTTGATTATAACATTTACCTGTAAATATGTTTGTCGTATGAAATAAATTAGGTAATGTTTAGATTAAAGGTACATCGGTTTTGCGAGATAATATTCAAGTTGTCACTGTTATGCAATATCACTTTCAATTCAATAAGAGACACATCGATATTTTAAAGGTTTGAAATTTTGTGCCATTTTGATTATAACATTTACCTATATATATGTTTGTCGTATGAAATAAAGTAGGTAAAGTAATGTTAAGATTAAATAAATGTGAACAGTAATGAAGTGATCAAGTGAACCATGAACAATAAAATTATCTTGATACTATAACTAAAAGTGTGTTCTTGTATGCTTCACTGAGGAGTCATAAGCTTAGATTTAAATGACTCCAGATCGCGGTTTGAGCTCAAAACTTGCAGCCTGTCATAGTACATGTATAGGCGCATTTATCCATGCTCATTGCAAGCTCAAAGCACGACATATTAACCCTAATCATGCAATAAAAAACGTTCTCTATGGAGAATACCACTGATCACATATCGGGTGGCTGATGTTATAAATTATCATCATGCCATACCTGGTATCCATTTTTCTGCTGGGACAGAACGATGCTACCTCTCTTCCTAACTCACGTGTCACTGAGGAGGCGGGAAGATGATACAGTGTCGCCCATCCGCTTATGAACAATGCCTGTTGTTACTGAACTTCAGTGATTATTATCAACTGAGCCACATGTAACCACCTACCACAGGCCACATTCTTTTCCCACAAAGGTTTCTCCCTTCAGAATTGTTTTTATCCTAACCTCTGTTCTATATGCCCTGAATCCGGTGGTAAAAATGGAGTGTCGTGATTGGCTGCAATTGAATCTAGTGGTGGATTCAGGGATGCCGTTGTAAAAGTGGCATTTGCCAATGAAACGCCATAATGACAAAATATACGTAAGATAAACGTTTTCTCGTTCAATGTGTCTTCCTCGAAATATGCTATTTGATTTTGTGAAAACAATTGATCATAAACATCCTGATAAATAAAGAAGACCGGTACCAAAGCAGAGACAAATACCCAAAATTGTTCATTTGCGCTATTTACATCAGACATATTAGAAGGACATATGCTTATTATGAAGACCCTCAAGCGTCAAATGCCTAGATCTTTGAATTCACCCGGCTGCTGAAAGATGAGTTTTCATTGGTAGCAGGGATACAGTATGAGGTTCCCCTTTCCCTCGACAGGGAATTTTTCCGGAGCCTAGAAATTCGGGTAGAAATATGGCAATGCTTTTTCATTGATTTTCATCATATCTTTAATCAAATCGGTCATTGTGCTTAGTGAATAATAATGTAGTTTTAAAAAAGCACAATAAAAATAAATTATTGTTATTATTTGTTGTCGTTTTTCCAAACTGGCTGTTTATATTTAAGAAAGATATAATCCCATGTTGACATTTGTACGAACCTTGAACCAGTTAATTATTAATACTTTAGATCTCATCCCAGACACTTCTGATTGGTAAAGCTATCCAGGTAATGGAGAATCATTTTGTAATATCATCTAGCTCCATGATAGATGTGTCTACATTGTAAACGTGCTTCAATTAAGAATGATTGTGACATCAATGATATCGACAAAGCAATGAAATGTAATATTAATGGAGCCTGACGTGTCACAGTTGTCTTCGTAGACATATACTAAACACAAGACGTAACATTCCGGAGATAAATATATAGATTTGAAGGATGCAACTACTAATAATACTACTAATAATTATTATTCCACTGACAAGTTAGAGTAAATAATTTGATATTACTTACGTTAAACATACGTTGAGTGGTGTTAAGGATATTACAAGAAATATAACAAATTATAAAGGTTATATAAATATGTATCTATTTTGTCTTAGAAAAGTTCCTAATAACTCAAGAAGGAGTGAATTGTATATTTACCACTATGTGTATCCAATATAATGTGCATATACAAGGTGAGACTCAATGAACCATTATTTATGTCTGTATATTTAACATTGTTAAGACGTAATTCTAATCAAAATAGCCACCACTACTACAGGGAGGTAAAAGTGACGTTGAAATAGTACAATGACTTTGATAGCATGGGGTTATTTTCATAGTTTCAAATGGTTTTCAATAAAGCCAACAGGCCATTGTTTATCCACCACTCAAGTACTTATTTCCCCCTCATGTTTGTATTCCAAAATCTCAATGTATACCATTCTCTTGCTTTACCCCTCTCATGTTTGTATTACAAATCCCAATTGTATACCATTATCATGCATGTTTATCTGCCTGATTGAGTTTCCTCACCATTGTTTTGTTTGCTATATAAATGTATCATATTTTGTTATTTCATTACATTCCACCTGATGAAGGAGCGAGTATGTACTCCGAAACGTCGTGTATTTTCACATTAAAGAAGTTGTTATCCAGAAAATCTTCCTGTTCTTATGTATACCACTTCTAAATGCCCTTCAACGACCTGGTTTTCTATAGCTCTTACAATCTAGCGGGCCAGCTGCACACTCGTTTTTCTGCTCTCGATATATGGATGTCATTATCTCTTAGGGTCATATCACCTACTGCCATATGGCAGTCCACATTGCTTCATAGTCCACTTTTTTCACTGGGACGTATATTCAGTATATGTCCAAGCATACTACACGTTGGAATACCTATACCTCGGTGAATGTACGTCATCATCTAGCAGCCACCGAGGGATTCCATGGTTTAATCAAACACCATTTTGTAGGATTCACTATATAAGTGTCACAACACTGACATTGTTTGCAATAGGTGAGTACTTACACCAAACCACAAGGTATAGGAACTGAAGCTCGTTATATCATTCGCCTGGTGTCTTGGAATATTCCACTACATATGGGCGAGGACACAGAAGAATTCTATACAGAAATTAAATTTCAAATCATGCATAGTAAGATACACAGACATTTGTAACAATATCTGTAATATTACCATTATTTTTTTTTGTTGGTCGAGTCCATTTCGGGATTAGATCTGCATCAATAAGTATAAATCACCAGATTGTATTGCTAAGAGAACTGTCTTCCAGAGTTGGTTCTCAGCTAGTTTCAAATATTGATGATGCAAATTGTGACTAGTGAATTAAGACCAACAACACCAATTACAAAAACAAAACATCAAAAGGATTGCAATTGATAGTTTGGCGTTTGAGGGTGACTGAATTTTCCCTATTACACCCAACTAATAATATTTGCATTATAGTTGCAAGTCTTCATGTGTTATGAAGTAATGGAAAACCAGGAACTATATAGTAAATCAGAATCGTCTGGCTATATCCTACTTTTCACGATGAACAGTTTGATTGACCAACACACAATTATTGACTTGACTATTAACAGGATTTGACATTAGGACTTTAATGTGCAAAATGAGAACAAATGTTCAGTAAGGAATAAAGAGGGTCTCACTAGCAGCAGTCTCATTCAGAGACCGTCGATTTTTCATGCAAGTAAATGTTCATCCAAGAAATGTTCCGAATGGGCCTCCTTCCACAAAGAACCAAATCATAAGCCATTCGAGTAGCCCTAGAGAAATGTTACAGAATTGGAGTTTAACTTAATAAGTTTTACTTTTAGAAACAAGCCTTTTGCTTAATGTTACAAAGAAAAGACCAAGTCATCTTTATTTTAACAATTTCTCTGACTGAGTTTTTTTTTTATGACATAGTACTTTCACTACATGATTATTCAAATTGTACTTAAAAAGTATTCTAAATGATTATATATTCAAGAGGATGTGATAATGTTCTACTTCAATAGAATGAAACATACCAGACCCGAATTTGTTTTAGACAAATTAACAAATAATACCCTGGGTTTTATATTTGGCTATGGAAGATATAGATATAGATATAGTGCATTATTCTTAATTGGTTTAAACATATTTATTTCCAAAAGAAAATGAACCGGATTGGTAAACAAGCTTGAAAAGCTTATGTTGATACCGCTTCTTAATTCGCAAGTGTAATACCGCTGCTTATCTGACGTCATGTCTTCACAATGCTACTCTACTTATCAGGCCTTGTCTGGATCCTTATCATCACTCTCAAAGATATTTCTTGTTCTTTCAGGATTTACCTTATGACATCGTAAAACAATTGTGGTGTTTTTTATTTCAAATATTTTTCAAAACTAGCACTATTTTTTTGTTCGTTATGACATGGAACAATGTCATAATATGTCTTTGGTATCTAGTTTTTATTATATAAGTTTATGTTTATTCACACAAGCTCACGGTTTAATCAATAGATATGTCTCAATGTATGGTCCTCAGGTAAAAATAATTTCTTTTTTTTCTGACGAATTTTTGGTATCAAATATATTTGTCAACCATATGTCTTGATCTCTTTTAGACTCTTCGTATGTGTAAATGTCAATATAATTTCAGCTGTAGCTCGACTGATTTCTTGATTGTTCTGGGAAAACTGAAAATAGCGTAACTTTCTTTCTGTACATTTAAGTGCTCAGAAGAGTACATCATACAATTTTATTACTTTAAGTACTGAAGAAAATAAAATTGACTGAACATTTCAAAACAGTAATTGAATTATTTTTTTTAACACATCATTCATTATCAATTCCCCTAATTGGCTTCCAGTTCGATACCAGATAAGATTTCGGTTGTTTTAGATCAACAGTACAGTGAAAGTGAACGTTTGGATATCAAGGCATGCGGTTAAGTGAATCATTATTGGCAAGAAAATGCAAACAGAAGATTGAGGTGCGTTTGCCTGGGTTTTCGGATATGCTGGGTCAAGGTAAATGGGGTCTGACAGTATTCAGTTGGTAGCACAAATCATCATTGTTTAACTTCAAGTACATCATTAATATCCATGGACTCTACCCCCAAAAAAGGATCTTCCCACCTTTGAGATTTTCCGAAACTTACAGGTCTGACCCATTTCAGCGTTCATGAATCAAGTAGATTTGTGTTATATAAAAATAATATACTCGCGAGTTGCTTCTGAATTTTAATTGCAAAAGTACTCAAACATTATCTTAACTTGATGTTTTGATTTTACTCCTATCCATTATCAATTCAATTCTTAATGTTGTTTAAAACTATAAAAGAAAGCTTCTCTTTTATTACAATGAATAAGATAAAAGTTTATAGTTTTTTTTTTATTGTTGACATTTACTTTATATATTTTTCTAGGAATTCTTCTCAATTAAAATAGTTTAGAATTACTTTATCCATTAGTGTAACATAACTTTTCCTTCAATTGATCATATCTAGTTCACGTCTACACAAAGTTTGTTTTCATATTAAGAAAGTTAATCGTATCTTTTTTATTCGAACTTTTTAGAAATTCAAATGATATTCTTACCTGAATTGTTATTGATAACAAGGCGAATCAATGTTCATGTTTGCATGTGTAGTCACATTTAATGTTTGAGATGAAAAACATGCAATATATGGTCTCTTTCGTCTCTTTCTCACTCCTAACGTCTTTTTCTGTGCAGGGAGCCTCACGCTTGACCATGTTCGCGCTGTTTTTTCAATGTGGCCTTTGGCATTTCGCAGATCATCGAAACTGTTCGTACCTTGATTAGGTAACCATATCATTTTCAAAGGTAAGTTACCGAATTTTGGGGAAATTAAAACAGAAAAAGTTCTCTATTAAACAGATTTGTTTTACTTCAATATAAACAGTGTCCTTCCGATCAAATAAACTTTAAATTTTTTTTTTAATTAAAATTTTTTTAATTTTAACTATGTTTCTAACAATGTAACCCTGAAGATTTCAGATAAAGTATTAGGAATAGATTCATATTGTCAAGTACATGTACCTATATACAACAAATGGAAATATGTACATGTCTACTTAGACGGCCAAAATTCGTGACCAAACATGTCTGTAAATCGAGGAATGATGGTCGATCAGCTCTGGGGAAGGGGCTGAAAATGAAGACGAAAGATTAGCATTTTATGCATGAATACATCCATTCAGGATAAACAGCTAACTACCCTTGACTGTTCGATCTAAACACTGTGTAATGAATAGGTATATTAGAGCTTCTTAATTGTAGATCTCCTCTAAAACTCTGAAACTTTGAATTGTTGTAATACAGGGACTGTATGCCTTTATCACCAGATTTATAACGAAATGAGAATTTTATAAACCTGAATGAATAAATGAATTGCGCTTCATCTCACGCATGTTATTGTAATACCAGAATGCTAAACATTCACTGCTGACTGTAGTGGCATTGATCCACGCCATCGATTCATATGTTTACATGTATGTGACGATTAACATTTACCCCAAAATAAAAGCATTGTAACAGTTGACGTTAATTTTGGTTAGGGAAATATCATTGCCATGAGTGCTTTATGGGCTTGATTTAGTGTCTTCTTTAAAATCACGATTCACCCATGAGTATTTACCCTATTCATGCATTTTGTAATCCAGACATTATGACACATGGTAACCACGTGGAAACATGATTGTTAACCAAAGCAATGTATCACACAGTAATTGTTATATAAACCAGCACGCAATGAGACAAACTGATGAAGCTACGGAAGAGACAAGTGATATAGTTGCTTCACAGCAAAGACATTCGCTTGTACAGAGAAAAGGACAAGAGAAAGGCACAATAGATATAACTTTAAAGAAGTATGTTAATAAACACATCAATCAATCAATATTACTTATTCAGTACAGTGTGGGCCAACGATGAATAAGCATATATGGATACTGTTTAAATATACCTATATAACCATTCAATATTCGAGATGACATAGTTACTTGTTATAAATCTGATGATTAGCGAGTGTCGTGTCATAATTCTAAATGCATTGGAGCTTAAAACATTCTCTGGACAAACATGTGTGTTACTTCCGTGGCATGGTGGTATATCACATGATATAACTTGTGCTATATATAGTTATTACAGGAGTCATGAGCCAGTATACATGTAAGATGAGATGATAATGCAAAAACGAGTAAGGTGGGATTGACCTGTCAGTCAGTTTCCCTCCAAACAGAATATCAAATTTACATTCATGTATCACTGGTTTGGGTTTTCTTTTGCTGGTTTCCTCTGGGGACTTCTTTGGTAATTCACTAATTGTAACACGACTTATTTTGTTCGTTAGAATACATGTCATTCATAGTGAGGAAAGGTAGCATTTTAGTTAGTTACTTTTGAATCACATGTACACTATCTGCAATAGTACACAATCACATTATTTTACCAAGAATGTGTAGTGTTACAGACTGTGTGATCCAAAATGTTCTGCCCTTCCTGTTTTGAATGGAATAGACTTTCTGTACGGAATAAACATGATTTTTCTATTATACTGAAGGATAATTTTGGAGTATTGAAAGCAGATGATAAACATAATTTGTAGATGTTTTTATTGTAGCAAAAACAAGGTTTTTGGCAAATGAAAACATGAGTTAACATTCAACTATATATGTCTAACAAGCGGTCACATTCCAAAACTTACAATTGTTCGTTCATATGAACGAATAATAACAAAACCATACAATTAAGATTGATAAAATATATTAATATATATATATATATATAAAAATCATATATCTGATATACTGGATGTGTTTTCAACTTAAAACGTCACAAAAATACAAGGTTTAAATAAAAGTTAAGCAATCAAGCCAGATTTGATCAACTATATTTTTATCACATGAATACTCACAAACAAGATAATTTAAATCTAATTATGTTAGAAGATGAAAGAGATTAATGCAAAAAGTGATGGCAAAAGTCGATAATGTAAACAAACCATATAAAATATTCTGTTTGAAATTTGCTGATTCAGCAAAAAAGAGAAGAAAAAAGAAACCATCTGATTTAATCAATTCTTGGATAAAAGATTTATCATGTTGCATTTCCTGTACTTCCGACTGTACACGTCGATTGATTTTGCTACTTTTTATACATATTTCAAATATGTACACTTCTTAACAACTGTCATGGGACTTAAGAACGCTGAACTGCTGAAATAAAACTGTCTGTCATTTCATCGAACCAGATGCGTCCTAATTATGATTTGTTTATGGATTAATGGAGTAAGCTACGTTCATGTTTTCAAATCACAAGGGAGACAGTCTCTCGAATTTTCTCTCCACATAAATGGATTCAGTAGAATATATTTTTCAAATGCATCTTTTACTTATTTATTATAATCGAAATGAGAACACGCAAACAGTGTAACAATGTACCAATGCCAAGAATCTCAATACACTACTTTACTAACTTTCATTTTTATGATATTTCCTTTCTTTGGTATTTTTAAATACAAGTGGAGAAATAGCAAATGCTCAAGGACACTATTCACACAAAGACATCATGTAGTCACATGTTTTACAAAAAATAATCGAAACTGACACGTTACTTTGGTTATATAACATTTCATTGCTATTACTATTAGGGGGTGTCAACCATTTTTACCATGAATATATACGTATATATATATATATATATATATATATATATATATATATATATATATATATATATATATATATATATATATATATATATATTGTTACAGATTGTGAGATTCAAAATATAACAATGTTAAACGTTTTTTCTGCCCTTCTGTGCGAATTAAAAAGGATTTTTCTGTTATACTGAAGGATAATTTTGAAGTATTGAAAGCAGATGAACATAATTTGTAGATGTTTTTATTGTAGCACAAACAAGGTTCTTGGCAAATGAAAACATTATAATAAATAAGTGAAAGTTGCATTAGATAAAAAAAAAAGTTGTATCTCTTCATATTGATAAATAAACTGATAATTACTTAAGCTTACTGGTCTTATCCCGTGAAATCTGAATACATGCTACTGTCTGTGGATCTGATTAGGAGACAAATGCCATTCATGTTTGAATATAATAAGATAAATAACATTTCATACCACGATATGGGAATCTCTGAAAGCAAAACGTGTATGTTAACCCTCATTATATTTCTACTTCACTCGATGAGGTTTATGTGATATTAAACTATTAGGCCCCCCAAAAAAGAATTTGTTTCTGATTTCCGCCTGCGTCAGTTTCAAACCCATGCCTCATGTCTTTTTTTCTAGGTTTTGTCAAACGAAGGGGCAGAAAAATCGAATTCTTTAGCCTTTGAAAACATTGGACATTGAAAATGTCAATCGTTTCTGTTGAGATGAGTGTAGGGGTGAGATTATTAACCATTTAAAATAGTAAGATATATTTAAGAGAATTTGTTTTTCATATTATATGTGTTACATAATGGTGTAAATTTAGTTTTTTAACCGGTGAGAAGTTTGTATAAAATGGAATTTATCTCTTTATTCAAAAAGAAAAGAAATGTCGTAAAAAAAATAATCCCGTCATCGCATCATTTTTGTCAGCCTGTGAAGACCAGAAACATTTGCTTTATTTTTTAGGCCTAACTAGTATTCCAAATGTAACATAAACCATTGTGCTAAACAAAAGTTCACCACTGCACAACCTGATAAGAGAATTATTAGAAACTGCCATACGAATTTAAATCGAATCTAGTTGTTTCCTAAACATGTCAATGAATATATGCATAAATAATAGTCATTTGGTATTCAATTAAGGTCGGAGATATAAGTATTATGTTCACTAGTCCCTGTGTGTGTATAACATATTGACGGTGTTGGTACTACCAAGCTACTAATAAAGTGTTAACATGCTTCGTGTCTGGGGGGCATGGGATCTCTTCGGGTTTCTGTTGACACAACACAAATGCATCAATACTTGAAGTAGCTTAGACAAGTCATGTTCTGTCTGGCTTGTAGAATACATACAACGGTCATACTAATTGAATGATATGAATTGTATGCTCGTTTATCTGGACCTAACTCTGTATATGCAACAACTATAGTCTTATATATCTCAATATACAATGGCATGAATTATAATGCATAACTTAATTTAGTATTCCTCAAGCTGTGACACAAATATTTAGATTCCCAATAAACATAAATTGTCCCACTCGTTGGTTCTATATATATATATATATATATATATATATATATATATACCTACGTGACCTGGTCATGTATGTCGCAGCTATCGGTAGTGTAATGTGGGGCAAATATAAGACAAGGCTTGTACTGAAGATTACCTAAAACAGATACATAATGGCGGCGACTGAAAAAACTGTTAAATATTTCGAAGGCAAGCACCATGCACAAGCATATGCCAAGTTCCGCCTCCAATTTCCGAAGGAGATACTAGAAAGGATTACGAAATACATTCAAGATGGTGGTTGCAAGTGTGACACGGCTGTTGATGTTGGTTGTGGGACGGGTCACCAGATTACAAATCCTCTCATTCGCTTCTTCAACAATGTTATCGGTGTGGACATCAGTAAAGAACAGATAAATCACTCACCTAAGGATCTTCCTAACATCGCATTCCGAGTTGGTAGAGCTGAAGATCTCAGTTTTCTGCAGGATGCTTCTGTGGAATTGGTCTCTGTGGCAACTGCCATACATTGGTTGGATCTGCCAGTGTTTTATAAAGAAGTGGACCGAGTGCTGAAACCAAGAGGCTGCCTTGCCGTGTACTGGCATGGAAAGCAGGAGTCTTCGAACGATTTGACTGGTCAGGAGATTGTGAAGGTTGAGATATGTCGTTTCATTTTAATTGCTTAAATACTTTCTGCTGTAATTATCTGATAGTCAATACGATTTCTAAAGAAAAGATTATTAAGAAAAAACTATTTTATTTGTGTTTAATACAAATCCTCGGACTTGCACCATAAAAAACATCACTAATTATAATCACTCATCGTTACACAACATAGTAGCAAATTCTTTTGGTATTAGCAAAGTAATGTCCAAAAATAATACAATTGAAAATATGGTAAAGGTTGTAGGAAGTCATCACAAGTTTTCAAATGTGATTTTCAGCCCGGAAGCTGTGAAAAAACTTTGGGATAGAAATGAACTGCCAACTTGTCCTTATGGTAATTGGAAATAGTAAGTCCGCCTTCGTGATTTGTTTCAAAATTTTAATTGTGAATATAGAACTTTATTTTTTACTGAGTGACTTTTAATAAATATCCAGTAAATATGTTTGATTTTTCTTCATGTTCATTGTTTTTCAGTTATAACGACCTTATCATGAGAAAACAACTACCAATTGACGATTTCGTGTCATTAGAGTCCACCGTGTCCTACAACCAGCTATACCTCAAGGAGCATCCTGAGACATCCCTATACACGGATTACAGGGAAAGGTAAGATTCACATTTCGGCAGATATATTTTCAAAACATTCTAGCGTATGTACATCTTACTCCCGTTGTCATTTGATTACGCAAATTAAGACAATTTACTGGGGGCTAGTAGACAGTTGGTTCTGTTACAGGGAGAACATAGAGACGGCACACGGTAAACTGAAACACCTATACTAATACCTGTTGAAATGAGTCAAGAATATCAATACAACAACACTGATTATAGCATATATAAACTTGGGAAAATTATAACTTCGTACATGACATCTTTGCATTGTCTAGAACATGAAACAAATCGAAAATACTTTTTTATAAACGTTCATTTCAGTGATATCTAGATTCTTCAAACTCCTATCATTATTAGCATATTTGCATGTTTTTCATAATGTGATATTCTAATTTCAGATTAACAGCTATAGCAAGGGAAACCAACGTTAACATATCACCTGCGATGGTTGACTTCCAGTGTACAGTGCATCTCCTGCTATGTAGAAAACCATGACCCTCACTGGCACTCACAATCAATCAATCTTGATGTCGTTTGTAGTGGAGGCCATCGGAACAGGATACATGTTTTACATAACCCTACATAATGTGCACAAATAATGTAATGTGCAATAATTTATTTTACAAAATAAAAGGAACTAATCTGAATGATGAGGAATATATTGCTGCATAAAGATCTATGTAAAATGAAATGTTATTACTAACTACATTTATATGGGGATTTACAACAAGTTAATATATCAGTGCTTGATAATTAATAATACCGTTGTCTAAAATGTATAATATGTATGTCAAGCAAATGTCACGCATCGTAATACATTCACAATCGGAACTGTCACGATGGTGTCAATCGTTTATCAATTTGAATATTTTGATAGTTGAATGTTTACTTTAAATAAAAACTTTGAACAAAATTCGCACAAGAGTCGATACAACATTTTCCACGTAATTCCTAGTATTAGTTTTGTGAGATAATATTCAAGTTGTCACTCTTATGCAATATCACTTTCAATTCAATAAGAGACACATCGATATTTTAAAAGTTTGAAATTTTGTGCCATTTTAATTATAACATTTACCTGTATATATGTTTGTCGTATGAAATAAAGTAGGTAATGTTTAGATTAAATAAATGTGAACAGTAATGAAGTGATAAAGTGAACCATGAACAATAAAATTATCTTGATACTAAAACTTCACTGAGGAGTCATAAGCTTATATTTTAACGACTCCAGATCGCGGTTTGAGCTCAAAACCCGCAGCCCGTCATAGTACATTTATAGGCGCATTTATCCATGCTCATTGCAAGCTCAAAGCAAGACATATTAACCCTAATCATGCAATAAAAAACGCTCTCTATGGAGAATACCACTGATCACATATCGGGTGGCTGATGTTATAAATTATCATCATGCCATACTTGATATCCATTTTACTGCTGGGACAGAACGATGCTACCTCTCTTCCTAACTCACGTGTCACTGAGGAGGCGGGAAGATGATACAGTGTCGCCCATCCGCTAATGAACAATGCCTGTTGTTACTGAACTTCAGTGATTGTTATCAACTGAGCGACAAGTAACCACCTACTACAGGCCACATTCTCTTCCAACAAAGGTTTCTCCCTTCAGAACAATTAATCATAAACATCCTGATAAATAAAGAAGACCAAAGCAGAGACAAATACCCAAAATAGTTCATTTGCGCTATTCACATCAGACATATTAGAAGGACATATGCTTATTATGAAGACCCTCAAGTGTCAACTGCCTAGATCTTTGAAGTCACTCGGCCGCTGAAAGATGAGTTTTCATTGGTAGCAGGGATACAGTATGAGGTTCCCCTTTCCCCCGCCAGGGAATTTTCTGGAGCCTAGACATTCGGGTAGAAATATGGCAATGCTTTTTCATTGATTTTCATCATATCTTTAATCAAATCGGTCATTGTGCTTAGAGAATAATAACGTAGTTTTAAAAAAGCACAATAAAAATAAATTATTGTTATTATTTGTTGTCGTTTTTCCAAACCGGCTGTTTATTTAAGAAAGATATAATCCCATGTTGACATTTGTACGAACCTTGAACCAGCTAATTATTAATACTTTAGATCTCATTCCAGACAATTCTGATTGGTAAAGCTATCCAGGTATTGGAGAATCATTTTGTAATATCGTCTAGCTCCATGATAGATGTGTCTATATTGTAAACGTGCTTCAATTAAGAATGATTGTGACATCAATGATATCGACAAAGCAACGAAATGTAATATTAATGGAGCCTGACGTGTCACAGTTGTCTTCGTAGACATATAATAGATATAGATATAGATAAATATATAGACTTGAAGGATGCAACTACTAATAATACTACTAAAGGTACAACTGATCTCCAACAAGACAAAGCTCTAGGAGTTAAGTGGGACACAGAAACAGATGAACTCTGCTTCAAGTTCATTCCGAAATCCAAACCCTTCACAAAAAGGGGACTGATAAGTGTCATATCAACCATATATGACCCGCTGGGTTTCCTTGCACCATTGACTTTAAATGCGAAACGGATCTTCCAAGAAGAATGTAGACATTGCAAGGGTTGAGATGATGAAATAGAATCAAACAACAAAGAAAGATTGACGAAATGGTTGTCTGAATTAAATCTCATTGGGGGATTTTCCACCCCAAGATGTGTTATTCCAAGAGACTTCAATGAAGCAGACGCTTTCGAACTGCAGATCTTTGCAGATGCCTCCAGTGTCGGTTATGGTGCTGTGGCATATCTGTGAATGAAGAATGCCAAAGAACAGGTATGGTGTTCTTTCCTGATGTCGAAGACTCGGTTATCACCGATCAAGAGCATAACAATTTCCCCTCTTGAACTGTGTGGGCTGTTCTTGCAGTGAAAATAGATAAGATATTGCGCAGAGAGCTGCGAATCAAGAAAGAAAGGACAGTCTTTTGGACTGACAGCATAATTGTCCTGCATTACATCAGGAACGAGTCACAAAGGTATCAAGTATTTGTAGCCAATCGAGTGACGACCATTCTTGAGAGATCATCGCCAGCAAGTTGGAAGCATGTTGAATAATCTCTAAGTCCAGCCGACACCGTATCCCGTGGTCTTGATGCTGCTGCTCTGCTGAAACAGGAAAGTTGGCTGCAAGGTCCAAACTTCCTATGGCGGAATGAGGAGACGTGGTCAGAACAACCTCCATCCCTCTGTGTTTCCACCGAAGATCTTGAAATCAAGAAAGCTAAGGTGAACTTTGTGAAGATAGAAGACAGTGGTTCCTGTACCAATCAACTTGTGAGGAAGTATTGATCTTGGTATCGCCTCAAGAAAGCTGTATCCTGGATTCTGAGACTCAAGAAATGTCTACTGAACAGGGTAAAACAGAAACAAGAGCAGGAGAAAATTTCTCTGGAACCTCGACTAGCTCTCAGCGTCCCTGAAATGAAAGAAACTGAGAAGGCAATCATCAAGTATGTTAAAAAAAATCAGCATTTCCTGTGGAAATCGAGTGCCTGAGGGATGCACGATTTGTGAAGAAATCCAGTCCTATCCATCCACTAGAACCATTTCTCAATCACGATGGTATCCTGTGTGTCAGTGGAAGGTTAGAGAATGTGCCTATACCAGAAGAGTTGCGACATCCAAATGATCAAACGAGGGCGAAGTCAGGTGAAAAGGTACGGCTGTCTGTTCACTTGTTTAACGACGAGAGCGATCCATATAGAGAAACTTGACAGTATGGATACTGACTCTTTTATAAATGCCCTCAAGCGTTTTGAAGCCCGAAGAGGAGCTCCAGAACTAATTCCCTCTGACAATGGGACGAACTTTCGGGGAGCCGAAAAGGAGCTAAGACAAGCCATTAAGGCCTGGAATCAGCAAGTGATTCAAGATTACATGCGCCAGAAGGAGATTATGTGGATGTTCAACCCCCCTGCCGCGTCTCACATGGGCGGCATCTGGGAGAGGCTGAACGCTTTATTATATCAGCAACACAGCCTACAGGATGAAGGACTATCGACCTTGTTCTGCGAGGTAGAGTCAATAGTCAACAGTAGACCAATTACGGTGAATCCTGACAATCCAAAAGACATGGAGCCACTTACTCCAAGCCACATCCTTCTCCTTTGCTTGGCAAAATCTTCGCCGCCAGCATGTTTTCGTTGAAGGACAGATACTGTAAGCGCTGGAGATACATCCAATCTCTAGCAGATCAATTCTGATCAAGGTGGCTGAGGGAATACCTACCAACTCTTCAACTTCGCCAACAGTGGTTAAGAACAACTGTGAATTTGAAAATTGGGGACATTGTTTTAATAATGAGTGAAAATGTGCCCATATATATGTGGCCACTAGCAAGAGTGACGCAGGTGAATCCTTCAAAGGACGGTTTAGATCGATCTGTCCAAGTCAAGACAAAGGACTCCTTGTTGACGAGACCGATTCACAAACTGTGCTTGCTAGAATCTGTCTGCGAAGTAAATAGAAGGTGAATGGACAGTGACAAGAATGTCTGGAGTTAATGGACAGTAACTGTCATAATAGTGAACAATGTGAAGTAAATCAAAATGAACAATTGATTGCTTTGTATACCTTATGTTTGGTTTAAATGTCTCCACATTTAAGGGGCCGGAATGTTGGATATAGGTTATCTTTTCATTTATGTGAGGCTTCAGAAGTGATTTTAAGGGAGCTTCCTTCAAAATTGTTTAGAGTTTGTAGTATTTTACAACCTTTAACTGTTTGCTCACTTATATTTTGTGTATTGATAATTTGGGGATTTCTTCAAATGTTTAATTATCTACTTCAAAACATGTAATTGTGCCTAAATTCATTTCTTTTGGTAAAGTTTCTTTATAATTATATTTTCCGGATTGGCCTGGGAAGGCACTCCAAATATAAGCAATATGGCCGAAATCTAGTTATTACATGTGCTTGTCTTCTAAGATATTATTTACCCTTATGTAGGTTTTTTGGACGCATAAAATTTGTAAGTATGCTAATAAGGTTGCTAACATCACCTATATGTAATATCATTATATCTAAGTCATTGTCATTAAATATTTTTGGTAAATTTCCATGTTTTAATGCTCTAGTCAATTTCGTTGTTAAATTCCGGAAAAGTAATATTGTGTTTCATTCTGTGAATGTCATGTTCAGCTACTTCAGGTACTTATCATTGTGTTTCTATTTGTTGTAGCTTGAACCTATTTAACTATTCAACCATTCTACATATTCAAGTATTCAACTATTCACTACTCCTCCAAGTTGACAACTTTAACGTCAAATTAATGAACATCATAAATATTGTTCGAATCATGGAGCACTGTAATTTGCACCAAGAAAGTGTGAATATAAGACTGAATTGAGTACAGAAAAAGAAAACTTTGTTCCCTTTTACGAAACCTACAACTTAATTTGTTATTCCTCAAGCTGTGACACAAATATTTAGATTCCCAATAAACATAAATTGTCCCACTCGTTGGTTCTATACAATTATATACCTACGTGACCTGGTCATGTATGTCGCAGCTATCGGTAGTGTAATGTGGGGCAAATATAAGACAAGGCTTGTACTGAAGATTACCTAAAACAGATACATAATGGCGACGACTGATAAAACTGTTAAATATTTCGAAGGCAAGCACCATGCACAAGCATATGCCAAGTTCCGCCTCCAATTTCCGGAGGAGATACTAGAAAGGATAACGAAATACATTCGAGATGGCGGCTGCACGTGTGACACGGCTTTTGATGTTGGTTGTGGGACGGGTCACCAGAGTACAATTCCTCTCTCTCGCTTCTTCAACAATGTTATCGGTGTGGACATCAGTAAAGAACAGATAAACCAGTCACCGAAGGATCTCCCTAACGTCGCATTCCGATTTGGTAGAGCTGAAGACCTCAGTTGTCTACAGGATGCATCAGTGGATTTGGTCTCTGTAGCAACTGACAAACATTGGTTGGATCTGCCAGTATTCTATAAAGAAGTGGACCGAGTGCTGAAACCAAGAGGCTGCCTTGCCGTGTACTGGCATGGAAAGCAGGAGTCTTCAAACGATTTGACTGGTCAGGAGATTGTGAAGGTTGGGTTATGTCGTTTCATTTTAATTGTTCAAATACTTTCTGCTGTAATTATCTGATAGTCAAAATGATTTTTAAAGAAAAGATTACTATTGAAACACTTTTGTGTTTAATACAAATTCTCGGACTTGCACCATAAAAAACATCACTAACCATAATCACTCATTTTAACACAACATTCTTTTGGTAATCACTAGTTATTGCCCAATAATAATACAATTGAAAATATGGTAAAGGTTGTAGGAAGTCATCACACGTTTTCATATGTGATTTTCAGCTTCGACAAGCAACGTATGAGTATCGCCCGGAAGCTGTGAAAAATCTTTGGGATAGAAATGAACTGCCAACATGCCCTTATGGTAATTGGAAATAGTAAGTCCGTCTTCGTGATTTGTTTCAAAATTACATTCACATTTCGGCAGATATATTCTCAAAACATTCTAGCGTATGCATGTACATCTTACTCGCATTGTACATTTCGAATCAAGTCAAACTGGCTACCATGCATCACCGTTGACATATATTTTATGTCATTTAATTACGCAAATTAATACAATGTACAATGAACTGGCTAGTAGACAGTTGGTTCTGTTACAGGTGAATAAAGAGACGACACTCGGTAAACTGAAACACCTATACTAATACATGTTGAAATGAGTCAAGAATATCAATACAACAACACTGACTATAGCATATATAAATTTGAGAAAATTATAACTTCGTACATGACATCTTTGCATTGTCTAGAACATGAAACAAATCGAAAATACTTTTTATAAACGTTCATTTCAGTGATATCTAGATTCTTCAAACCCCTACCATTGTTAGCATCTTTGCATGTGTTTCGTAATGTGATATTCTAATTTCAGATTAACAGCTATAGCAAGGGAAACCAACGTTAACATATCACCTGCGATGGTTGACTTCCAGTGTACAGTGCATCTTCTGCTATGTAGAAAACCATGACCCTCGCTGGCACTCACAATCAATCAATCTTTATGACGTTAGTAGTGGAGGCCATAGGGCCAGGATACATGTTTAACAGAACCCTACATAATGTGCACAAATAATGTAATGTGCAATACATTAATTTATTTTATAAACTAAAAGGAATTAATCTTAATGATGAGGAATATATTGCTGCATAAAGCTCATTTAAAATGAAGTATATGTTAATTATACATTTCCTTGACGTTGAAATGTTTTAAGTAATGTTAACGTTATGTTTTGGGGTGGAATGTTATTACTAACTACATTTATATGGGGATTTACAACAAGTTAATATATCAGTTCTTGATAATTAATAATACCGTTCTCTAAAATGTATAATATGTATGTCAAGCAAATGTCACGTCTCATAATACATTCACAATGGGAACTGCCACGATGGTGTTAATCGTTTATCAATTTGAATATTTTGATAGTTGAATGTTGACTTGAAATAACAACTTTGAACAAAATGCGCACAAGAGTCGATACAACATTTTTCACGTAATTCCTTGTCATAAAATAGTATTAGTTTTGCGAGAAAATATTCAAGTTGTCACTCTTATGCAATATCACTTTCAATTCAATAAGAGACACATCGGTATCTTAAAAGTTTGAAATTTTGTGCCATATTGATTATAACATTTACCTGTAAATGTGTTTGTCGTATGAAATAAATTAGGTAATGTTTAGATTAAATATATGTGAACAGTAATGAAGTGATAAATGAACCATGAACAATAAAATGATCTTGATACTCTAACTAAAATTGTGTTCTTCACTGAGGAGTTATAAGCTTAGATTTGAATGACTCCAGATTGCGGTTTGAGCTCAATCCTGCAGCCGGTCATAGTACATTTATAGGCGGATTTATCCAGGCTCATTGCAAGCTCAAAGCACGACATGTTAACCCTGGTCATGCAATAAATAACGCTCTCCATACAATTGATCACATATCGGGTGGTTGATGTTATAAATTATCATCATGCAATACTTAGTATCCATTTTACTGCTGGGACAGAACCATGTTATCTCTCTTACTTACTCAGTGTCACTGAGGAGGCGGGAAGATACTCTCAGATGAGCAAGATTATAAGTGTCGCCCATCCGCAAATGAACCATGCCTGTTGTTACTGATCTTCAGTGATTGTTATCAACTGAGCGGCATGTAACCACCTACCACAGGTCACATTCTCTTCCCACAGAGGTTTCTCCCTTCATATTTCTGATCCTAACCTCTGTTCTATATGCCCTGAATCCGGTGGTAAAAATGGAGTGTCCTGATTGGTTGCAATTGAATCTAGTGGTAGATTCAGCGACGCCGTTGTAAAAGTTGCATGTGCCAATCAAACGCCATAATGACAAAATATACGTTTTCTCGTTCAATGTGTCTTACTCGAAATACGCTATTTGATTTTGTGAAACCAATTGATCATAAACATCCTGATAAATAAAGAAGACCAAATCAGAGACAAATACCAAAACTAGTTCATTTGTGCTGTTTAAATCGGCAATATTCGAAGGACATATATTAATTATTAAATCAATGCCTAAATCTTTGAAGTCACTCGGTCGGCGTGGCTGCGGAAAGATGAGTTTTCACTTGATTTGAAGCAGGAATACAGTTTGAGGTTCCCTTTTTCCAAGGCGAGGGAATTTTTGCTGGATCCTAGAAATACGGGTCATGTATAACAGAGGTTAGGAAAGGATATCTGAATGGAGTAACCTCTTTGGTAAGAGCATTCACATGCCATTGAATTAACAAATATGGTCTTAGAGTAAGAGAAATACGCATTAGTTTAGGAGGATGAACGAACAATCTTTGAGAGAATCTTGCAGCAAACAATGTTAAACAGAATTATATATGTTAATAAGTAAAAGGAACCCGCGAATAATGTCCAAACACTGATGTGAATCTTACAGTTTGAGTTAAATACTCAGTCATGGCATTATTTACAACGGAATGAGAAGAACATGCTTTAAAATTCTCACAAATACACGTGTTCAACCCTTCAAGTGAATTGAGACACATATGGGATGCTAACGATTCCATTAGATCTGTCTGAAACGGAGAGGATATATTTAATCCTATAAAGAATACTGGGTCATTCGCCATGTCACGGGAAGTTATTTAAAGGCTATGGGGTCAATAGGTTATTAGGACGTTTCCTCAATGTACCAACATTTTCATTCCAATGAATGCAATGTTACCAAGTAACATTTTTGATGTTGTAAATAATTCAAATTTGTCACTATTTATAAACTTCTAAAAGTCTAAATCCTTCTTTTTTTCTAATATATAGTGTCTCTCCAGTGGATTGGAGCAAGTTTTGACATCAAAAGGATATTATTTTCATGCAAGTTACATTTGACTGTGAATTTTCGTGGTGAAATATTCCGGACTTTGTATATAAGATAATTGACAATGATTTTACAAATATTAACCCCTGTGTGTTGCAAGTATGTAAAACATAACAAGCATAATAACTTGTTTGTATCGTTAACAAGTAGTTGTACTGCATTCACGGATAACAACATATGGTGCCATGTAACAATACAACGTGTTGGTCACGAAAGAAATTACGTTGATATTTGGTCGATCTAAGAATAAGCAGTGTTAAGAATATTGTCAATTGAAACTCAAAATTACTTACAAATTGCATTCTACTGTAAATATGTCATTAGAAGTAAAACTGTGTTGGTGTTTAGGATTTGTTGAAAATAATCTCTTCATTTCAAAAGAGAATGTAATAGTTCAACATCATAAATAATCATCATTGGTTGAACACTTGATTAAATGAATATCAATCTCCTCAATATCAACAGCTTTTAAGTTGTATGAATGATGACATATGTTTCAGAGCACATAAAACGTTCAGAGAAACCCATTGAAGCCACTGAAAAATCGCCAAAAGTGTGTTGATGTATAATATATGTATTCTCAAAGTCCGTACACTCATTCATTCATAACATATACATAGCTGCATTGCCGAAGATTCAATAAGACCCAGCAAAACGCTGCGGTAATTAATCTTCATAGACAACATTTAAGAAGAAAATGCCTTTGGGTAGCATAGAATCCAGCATATATAAACATGCATGAATATATATATATAAATATATATAAATATATATAAATATATATATATATATATATATATATATATATATATATATATATATATATATATATATATATATATATAATAGCAATGCTTTTTCATTGATTTTTTATCATATCTTTAATCAAATCGATAATTGTGCTTAGAGAATAATAACATAGTTTAAAAAAAAACAATATAAATAAATTATTGTTATTATTTGTTGTCGTATTTCCAAACTGGCTGTTTATTTAAGAAAGATATAATCCCAAGTTGACATGTGTACGAACCTTGAACCAGCTAATTATTAATACTTTAGATCTCATCCAAGACACTTCTGATTGGTAAAGCTATCCAGGTAATGGAGAATCATTTTGTAATATCATCTAGCTCCATGATAGATGTGTCTATATTGTAAACGTGCTTCAATTAAGAATGATTGTGACATCAATGATATCGACAAAGCAATGAAATGTAATATTAATGGAGCCTGACGTGTCACAGTTGTCTTCGTAGACATATACTAAACACAAGACGTAAATTCCGGAGATAAATATATAGACTTGAAGGATGCAACTACTAATTATACTACTAAAGGTACAACTGATCTCCCACAAGACAAAGCTCTAGGAGTTTAGTGGGACACAGAAACAGATGAACCCTGCTTCAAGTTCATTCCGAAATCCAAACCCTTCACAAAAAGGGGACTGATAAGTGTCATATAAACCATATATGACCCGCTGGGTTTCCTTGCACCATTGACTTAAATGTGAATCGGATCTTCCAAGAAGAATGTAGACTCCGCAAGGGTTGGGATGATAAAATAGAATCAAACAACAAAGAAAGATGGAAGAAATGGTTGTCTGAATTAAATCTCATTGAGGGATTTTCCACCCCAAGATGTGTTATTCCAAGAGACTTCAATGAAGCAGACTCTTTCGAATTGCAGATCTTTGCAGATACCTCCAGTGTCGGTTATGGTGCTGTGGCATATCTGAGAATGAAGAATGCCAAAGGACAGCTATAGTGTTCTTTCCTGATGTCGAAGTCTTGGTTATCACCAATCAAGAGCATAACAATTCCCCTCCTTGAACTGTGTGCGGCTGTTCTCGCAGTGAAAATAGATAAGATATTGCGCAGAGAGCTGCGAATCAAGATAGAAAGGACAGTCTTTTTGACTGACAGCATGATTGTCCTGCATTACATCAGGAATGAGTCACAAAGGTACCAAGTATTTGTAGCCAATCGAGTGACAGCCATTCGTGAGAGATCATCGCCAGCAAGTTGGAGGCATGTTGAATCATCTCTAAATCCAGCCGACACCGTATCCCGTGGTCTTGATGCTGCTGCTCTGCTGAAACAGGAAAGTTGGCTGCAAGGTCCAAACTTCGTATGGCGGAATGATGAGACGTGGCCGGAACAACCTCCATCCCTCTGTGTATCCACCATAGATCTTGAAATCAAGAAAGCTAAGGTGAACTTTGATAAGATAGAAGAAACTGGTTCCTGTACGAATCAACTTCTGAGGAAGTATTCATCTTGGTATCGCCTCAAGAAAGCTGTATCCTGGATTCTGAGACTCAAGAAATGTCTACTGAACAGGGTAAAACAGAAACAAGAGAAGGCGAAAATTTCTCTGGAACCTCTCAGCGTCCCTGAAATGAAAGAAACTGAGAAGGCAATCATCAAGTATGTAAAAAAATCAGCATTTCCTGTGGAAATCGAGTGCCTGAGGGATGCACGGTTTGTGAAGAAATCCAGTCCTATTCATCCACTAGAACCATTTCTCAATCATGATGGTAGCCTGTGTGTCGCTGGAAGGTTAGTGAATGTGCCTATACCAGAAGAGTCGCGACATTCAAATGATCAAGCGAGGGCGAAGTCAGGTGAAAAGGTACGGCTTGTTTAACGACGAGAGCGATCCATACAGAGAAACTTGACCGTATGGATACTGACTCTTTTATAAATGCCCTCAAGCGTTTTGAAGCCCAAAGAGGAGCTCCAGAACTAATTCGCTCTGACAATGGGACAAACTTTCGAGGAGCCGAAAAGGTGCTAAGACAAGCCATTAAGGCCTGCAATCAGCAAGTGATTCAAGATTACATGCGCCAGAAGGAGATTATGTGGATGTTCAACCCCCTGCCGCGTCTCACATGGGCGGTTTCTGGGAGAGGCACATTCGTACCGTACGGAAAGTGCTGAACGCTTTATTATATCAGCAACACAGCCTACAAGATGAAGGACTATCGACCTTGTTTTGCGAGGTAGAGTCAATAGTAGACCAATTACGGTGAATCCTGACAAACCAAAAGACATGGAGCCACTTTCTCCAAGCCACATCCTACTCCTTCGCTCGGCAAAATATTCGCCGCCAGGCATGTTTTCGTTGAAGGACAGATACTGTAAGCGGTGGAGATACATCCAATCTCTAGCAGATCAATTCTGGTCAAGGTGGCTGAGGGAATACCTACCAACTCTTCAACTTCGCCAAAAGTGGTTAAAAACAACTGTGAATTTGAAAATTGGGGACATTGTTTTAATAATGAGTGAAAATGTTCCAAGATATATTTGGCCACTAGCAAGAGTGACACAGGTGAATCCTTCTAAGGACGGTTTAGTTTGATCTGTCCAAGTCAAGACAAAGGACTCCTTGTTGACGAGATCTATTCACAAACTGTGCTTGCTAGAATCTGTCTGCGAAAAAAAATAGAAGGTGAATGGACTGTGACAAGAATGTCTGGAGTTAATGGACAGTAACTGTCATAAAAGTGAACTCTTTCCGTCCTACAGATGAACAATGTGAAGTAAATCAAAATGAACTATTGATTGCTTTGTATGAGTTATATGTTTGGTTTAAATGTCTCCACATTTAAGGGGCCGGAATGTTGGATATAGGTTATCTCTTCATTTATGTGAGGCTTCAGAAGTTATTTTAAGGGAGCTTCCTTCAATATTGTTTTAGAGTTTGTAATATTTGACAACCTTTAACTGTTTGCTCACTTATATTTCGTGTATTGATAATTTGGAGATTTCTTCAAATGTTTAATTATCTCCCTCAAAACATGAAATTTTGCCTAAATTCATTTCTTTTGGTAAAGTTTCTTTATAATTATGTTTTCCGGATTGGCCTGGAAAGGCACTCCGAATATAAGCAATATGGCCGAAATCTAGTCATTACATGTGCTTGTCTTCTTAGATATTATTTACCCTTATGTAGGTTTTTTGGAAGCATACACTTTGTAAGTATGCTAATAAGGTTGCTAACTAACATCACCTATATGCAATATAATTATATCTAAGTCATTGTCATTAAATATTTTTTGGTAAATTTCCATGTTTTAATGCTCTAGTCAATTTCGATGTTAAAATCCGGAAAATTAATATTGTGTTTCATTCTGTGAATGTCATGTTCAGCTACTTCAGGTACTTATCATTGTGTTTCTATTTGTTGTAGCTTGTTCCTATTCAACTATTCAACCATTCTACATATTCAAGTATTCAACTATTCACTACTCCTCCAAGTTGACAACTTTAATGTCAAATTAATGAACATCATAAATATTGTTCGAATCATGGAGCACTGTAATTTGCACCAAGAAAGTGTGAATAAAAGACTGAATTGAGTACAAAAAAAGAAACCTTGTTCCTATTACGAAACCTACAACTTAAATTGTTATTCCTCCAGCTGTGACACAAATATTTAGATTCCCAATAAACATAAATTGGTTCTATACAAATATATACCTACGTGACCTGGTCATGTATGTCGGTAGTGTAATGTGGGGCAAATATAAGACAAGGCTTGTACTGAAGATTACCTAAAACGGATACATAATGGCGACGACTGATAAAACTGTTAAATATTTCGAAGGCAAGCACCATGCACAAGCATATGCCAAGTTCCGCCTCCAATTTCCGGAGGAGATACTAGAAAGGATTACGAAATACATTCAAGATGGTGGTTGCAAGTGTGACACGGCTGTTGATGTTGGTTGTGGGACGGGTCACCAGAGTACAATTCCTCTCTCTCGCTTCTTCAACAACGTTATCGGCGTGGACATCAGTAAAGAACAGATAAATCAGTCACCAAAGGATCTTCCTAACATCGCATTCCGATTTGGTCGAGCTGAAGATCTCAGTTTTCTACAGGATGCATCAGTGGATTTGGTGTCTGTAGCAACTGCCATACATTGGTTGGATCTGCCAGTATTCTATAAAGAAGTGGACCGAGTGCTGAAACCAAGAGGTTGCCTTGTCGTGTACTGGCATGGAAAGCAGGAGTCTTCGAACGATTTGACTGGTCAGGAGATTGTGAAGGTTGAGATATGTCGTTTCATTTTAATTGTTTAAATACTTTCTGCTGTAATTATCTGATAGTCAATACGATTTTTAAAGAAAAGATTACTAGGGAAAAACTGTTTTATTTGTGTTTGTCGGACTTGCGCCATAAAAAAAATCACTAATCATAATCACTCATCACATGACGTAGTAGCAAATTATTTTGGTATTAACAGGGTAATGTCCAATAATAATACAATTGAAAATATTGTAAAGGGTGCAGGAAGTCATCACAAGTTTTCAAATGTTATTTTCAGCTTCGACAAGCAACGTATAAGTATCGCCCGGAAGCTGTGAAAAAACTTTGGGATAGAAATGAACTGCCAACTTGTCCATATGGCAATTGGAAATAGTAAGTCACTCTTCGTGATTTGTTTCAAAATTTTCATTGTGAATATATAACTTTACTTTTTACTGAGTGACTTTTAATAAATATTCAATAAATATGTTTGATGTTTTCTTCATGTTCATTGTTTTTCAGTTATAACGACCTTATCATGAGAAAACAACTACCAGTTGACGAGTTCGTGTCTTTAGCGTCCACCATGTCCTACAACCAGCTATACCTCAAGGAGCATCCTGAGACATCCCTATACACGGATTACAGGGAAAGGTAAGATTCACATTTCGGCAGATATATTTTCAAAACATTCTAGCGTATGCATGTACATCGTACTCCCGTTGTACATTTCGAATCAAGTCAAACTGGCTACCATGCATCGCCTGTGACATATATTTTATGCCATTTGATTACGCAAATTAAGACAATGTACAATGAACTGGCTAGTAGACAGTTGGTTCTGTTACAGGAGAACATAGAGACGGCACACGGTAAACTGAAACACTTAACACATGTTGAAATGAGTCAAGAATATCAATACAACAACACTGACTATAGCATATATAAACTTGAGAAAATTATTACTTCTTACATGACATCTTTGCATTGTCTAGAACATGAAACAAATTGAAAATACTTTTTATAAACGTTCATTTCAGTGATATCAAGATTCTTACCTCCTACCCTTTTATAAGCATTTTTACATGTGATATTCTAATTTCAGATTAACAGCTATAGCAAGGGAAACCAACGTTAACATATCACCTGCGATGGTTGACTTCCAGTGTACAGTGCATCTTCTGCTATGTAGAAAACCATGACCCTCGCTGGCACTGACAATCAATCAATCTTAATGTCGTTTGTAGTGGAGGCCATCGGGCAAGGATACATGTTTTACAGAACCCTACATAATGTTTTGTGCACAAATAATGTAATGTGCAATACGTTATTTTACATAGTAATCTGAATGGTAAGGAATATGTTGCTGCATACAGATCTATTAACAATGACGTATATGTTAATTATACATTGGCTTGACGTTGTTTTAAGTAATGTTAACCTTGTTTTGCCGTGGAAATGTTATTACTAACTACATTTATATGGGGATTTACAAGTTAATATATCAAGGCTTGATAATTAATAATACCGTTCTCTAAAATGTATAATATGTATGTCAAGCAAATGTCACGCATCATAATACATTCACAATGGGAACTGTCACGATGATGTTAATCGTTCATTAATTTGAATATTTTGATAGTTGAATGTTTACTTGAAATAACAACTTTGAACACAATACGCATAATAGTCGATACAACTTTTTTCACGTAATTCTTAGTCATAAATATTTTTAGTTTTGCGAGATAATATTCAAGTTGTCACTCTTATGCAATATCACTTTCAATTCAAGACAGAAAAGAGACACATCGATATTTTAAAAGTTTGAAATTTTGTGCCATTTTGATTATAACAGTGTATATATGTGTGTCGTATGAAATAAATTAGGTAATGTTTAGATTAAATAAATGTGAACAGTAATGAAGTGATAAAGTGAACAATGAACAATAAAATGATCTTGATACTCTAACTAAAAGTGTGTTCTTGTAAGCTTCACTGAGGAGCCTTATATTTTAATGACTCAAGATCGCGGTTTGAGCTCAATTCCTGCAGCCTGTCATAGTACATTTATAGGCGCATTTATCCATGCTCATTGCAAGCTCAAAGCACGACATATTTGTCACTATTTATAAACTTCTAAAAGTCTAAATCATTCTTATTTCTCAGAAGAAATAAGATATAGTGTTGTTCTCTCCAGTGGACAGTGGATAGCGCAGTGGTTAGCACGTTCGGCTTCAGGTCAAGAGGTCCGGGGTTCGAATCCCGCCAGTAGAGAACTGTTCTACACGCAGTAAGGTTGGGGTGCAATGCTACACTGAATTTCAGCGTAGTACCACCAATGGTTCGCTAGTTCCAGCCGATGCTCGCAGGTTTCACCGCAATGCATAGTCACATGGCGTTGCGGGCTTTCTCCCTGTCGTAATACTAGCAACCGTGATATTAGTGAAATATTCTTGAAAGCGGCGTTAAACCCCAACTCACCTCACCTCAACAACTTTTAAGGTGTATGAATGATGACATATGTTGCAGAGCACATAAAACGTTCAGAGAAACCCATTGAAGTCACTGACAAATCGCCAAAAGTGAGTGCTAACTCGAGTGTGTTAATGTATAATAGATGTATTCTCAAAGTCCGTACACTCATTCATTCATAACATATACATAGCTGCATTGCCGAAGATTCAATAAGACCCATCTTCCTGAAATTTGAGAATCAGCTATCTTTCTTCTCACACAAAAAGATAGCAAAACGCTGCGGTAATTAATCTTCATAGACAACAGTATAAAGAAGAAAATGCATTTGGGTAGCATATAATCCAGCATATATAAACACACATGAATATATATATATATATATGGCAATGCTTTTTCATTGATTTTCATCATATCTTTAATCAAATCTGTCATTGTGCTTAGAGAATAATAACGTAGTTTTAAAAAAGCACAATATAAATAAACTATTGTTATTATATGTTGTCGTTTTTCCAAACTGGCTGTTTATTTAAGACAGATATAATCCCAAGTTGACATTTGTACGAACCTTGAACCAGCTAATTATTAATACTTTAGATCTCATCCCAGACACTTCTGATTGGTAAAGCTATCCAAATAATGGAGAATCATTTTGTAATATCATCTAGCTCCATGCTAAATGTGTCTATATTGTAAACGTCCTTCCAATAAGAATGATTGTGACATCAATGATATCGACAAAGCAATGAAATGTAATATTAATGGAGCCTGACGTGTCACAGTTGTCTTCGTAGACATTCCGGAGATAAATATATAGACTTATTTGAAGGATGCAACTACTAATGATACTACTTATTATTATTATTCCACTGACTAGTTACAGTAAATAAATTGATTTTACTTACGTTAAACATACATTGAGTGGTGTTAAGGATATTACAAGAAATATAACAAATGATAAAGGTCATATATGTATCTAATTTGTCTTAGAAAGATCCTAATAACTCAAGAAGGAGTGATTTGTATATTTACCACCATTTTTATCCAATACAATGTGCATATACAAGGTGAGACTCAATGAACCATTATTTATGTCTGTATAATTTTAACATTGTTAAGACGTAATTCTAATCAAAATAGCCACCACTACTACAGGGAGGTAAAAGTGACGTTGAACTAGTACAATGACTTTGATAGCATGGGGTTATTTTCATAATTTCAAATGGTTTTCAATAAAGCCGACAGGCCATTGTTTATCCACCACTCAAATACTTATTCCCCCCTCATGTTTGTATTTCAAAATCTCATTGTATACCATTCTCTTGCTTTACCCCTCTCATGTTTGTATTACAAATCCCCATTGTATACCATCATCATGCATGTTAATCTCCCTGATTGAGTTTCCTCACCATTGTTTTGTTTTCTATATACATGTATCATATTTTTTTTATTTCCTTCCATTCCACCTGATGAAGGAGTGAGTATGTAGTTTCCTCACCATTGTTTTGTTTTCTATATACATGTATCATATTTTTTTTATTTCCTTCCATTCCACCTGATGAAGGAGTGAGTATGTACTCCGAAACGTCGTGTATTTTCACATTAAAGAAGTTGTTATCCAGAAAATAGTCCTGTTCTTATGTATACCACTTCTAAATGCCCTTCAAAGACCTGGTTTTGTATAACTCTTACAATCTAGCGGGCCAGCTACACACTCGTTTTTCTGCTCTCGATATATGGATGTCATTATCTCTTGGGGTCATATCACCTAATATGGCAGTCCACATTGCTTCATAGTCCACTTTGTTAACTGGGACGTACATGTATATTCAATATATGTCCAAGAATACTACACGTTGGGATACCTGTACCTCGTTGAATGCACGTCATCATCTAGCAGCCATCGAGGGATTCCTGGGTTTATTCAAACACCATTGTGTAGGGTTCACTATATAAGTGTCACAGCACTGACATAGTTTGCAATAGGTGAGTACTTACACCAAACCACAAGGTATAGGAGCTGAAGCTCGTTATATCATTCGCCTGGTGTCTTAGAATATTCAACTACATATGGACGAGGACACAGAAGAATTCTATACAGAAATTAAATTTCAAATCATGCATAGTAAGATACACAGACATTTGTAACAATATCTGTAATATTACCAATTTTTTTGTGTGCGGGTCGAGTCCATTTCAGGATTAGATCTGCATCAATAAGTATAAATCACCAGATTGTATTGCTAAGAGAACTGTCTTCCAGAGTTGGTTCTCAGCTAGTTTCAAATAATGATGATGCAAATTGTGAGTAGTGAATTAAGACCAACAACACCAATTACACAAACAAAACATCAAAAGGATTGCAATTGATAGTTTGGCGTTTGAGGGTGACTGATTTTTCCCTATTACACCCAACTAATAATATTTGCATTATAGTTGCAAGTCTTCATGTGTTATGAAGTAATGGAAAACCGGGAACTATATAGTAAATCAGAATCGTCTGGCTATATCCTACTTTTCACGATGACCAACACACAATTATTGACTTGACTATTAACAGGATTTGACATTAGGACTTTAATGTGCAAAATGAGAACAAATGTTCAGTAAGGAATAAAGAGGGTCTCACTAGCAGCAGTCAGAGACCGTCGATTTTTCATGCAAGTAAATGTTCATCCAAGAAATGTTCCGAATGTGCCTCCTTCCACAAAGAACCAAATCATAAGCCATTCGAGTAGCCCTAGAAAAATGTTACAGAATTGGAGTTTAACTTAATAAGTATTACTTTTAGAAACAAGCCTTTTGCTAAATGTTACAAAGAAAAGACCAAGTCATCTATATTTTAACAATTTCTCTGACTGAGTTTTTTTTTTATGACATAGTACTTTCACTACATGATTATTCAAATTGAACTTAAAAAGTATTCTAAATGATTATATATTCAAGAGGATGTGATAATGTTCTACTTCAATAGAATGGAACATACCAGACCCGAATTTGTTTTAGACAAATTAACAAATAATACCCTGGGTTTTATATTTGGCTATGGAAGATATACATATAGTGCATTATTCTTAAATCGCAAGTGTAATACCGCTGCTTATCTGACGTCATGTCTTCACAATGCTACTCGACTTATCAGGCCTTGTCTTGATCCTTATCATCACTCTCCAAGATATTTCTTGTTCTTTCAGGATTTACCTTATGACATCGTAAAACAATTGTGGTGTTTTTTATTTCAAATATTTTTCAAAACTAGCACTATTTTGTTCATTATGACATGGAACAATGTCATAATATGTCTTTGGTATCTAGTTTTTATTATAGGTTTATGTTTATTCACACAAGCTCACGGTTTAATCAATAGATATGTCTCAATGTATGGTCCTCAGATAAAAAGAATTTCTTTTTTTTTCTGACGAATTTCTGGTATCAAATATATTTGTCAATCATATGTCTTGATCTCTTTTAGACTCTTCCTATGTGTAAATGTCAATATAATTTCAGCTGCAGCTCGACTGATTTCTTGATTGTTCTGGGAAAACTGAAAATAGCGTAACTTTCTTTCTGCACATTTAAGTACGGAAGCGCTGAAGGGACATGGTAAAATAATATTTATCTCGTGCGCACGACTTAGTATCTCGTGCGCACGACTTAGTATCGCGTGCGCACGACTTAGTATCTCGTGCGCACGACTTAATATCGCGTGCGCACGACTTAATATCGCGTGCGCACGACTTAATATCGCGTGCGCACGACTTAATATCGCGTGCGCACGACTTAGTATCTCGAGCGCACGACTTAGTATCTCGTGCGAACGACTTAGTATCAAAAGCGCACAACATGCAGTCTAATTAAAATCGACCCTGTTCCGAGGAATTAAATCTGATACAAAGTTCATTTCGTGATAGGAACTGTTTCTATAGATTCCTCCGAACGATATGTGTTCTTATCCCGACAAAGTTTGTATTTTGCAACTTTTGTTCCGAAAACTGTTTATTTTAATAAGACTGGCACATCATGACATCTTTAAGGTCGACTGCAATGCCCAAAGTCACTTTCGAGATTCATTAAAAGGGGATTTGAATTTGACACTCTAAATTCCTGAAATTGCCCCATAAATTACTTATATACTGCTTTTTAATTACAAGTATCTGCTTGTTTTAGAGTCGGTAACCTTAAAACGGAATTATTTGAAACGTCGACAGGTGTTCGCCAGGGCTGCATTCTGTTCTATTTATCTTTTATATTAATGAATTAGTTGACGACCTTAAGACTCATAGGTTAAGAGGTATTTTTACGGAACAGAATATATTCTATTGCTTCTGTTTGCTGATGATGCAACGTTACTAGATAACACTGTTATTGGTCTGCAGAAGAAGCTTGATTTGCTAAAGGCGTATTGTGATAAATGGGGTTTGCAGGTAAATTTGGATAAATCATGCATTGTTGTATTGAGAACTGGACGTACGGTGGAGAAACAGTCAATGTTGTATCACATTATAAATATTTAGGTGTAATCTTCTCAAAACTTGCAAGGTCAAAGGCATGCGAAACATTAGCTATTCAAGCTCAAAAGGCCTGCTTTTGATTTAAACATATTTTATTCCGTGTAAATTACATACGGCTGGATTGGGAAACAAGCAACATGCTTATATTAATCCCTCTCCAGTAAACATAAAATACATTTCTTAACTAATATAAAATTACAATAACGTATTACAACAACATAAAGATCTTGGTCCGAGCAGGAATAACATTTGCAGATAAATGGTAAATTAATTAGTAACATTCATATCCATAGTGATAGCCTGCTTTTCCCATTTTTCAACTCATTCACAAGGACCTTTTAATCCCATATTACCCAGATATTTGGTACCAAAATAGCACCAATACTTTTATAAGGACCAGAAATATGAAAAAGTTCATAATTCTTTCTTTAACTTTTGTAAGTAAGTTTTGGGTGTCGGAAAACAGGTTTCAAGTAATGGAGTTTTAGCAGGTTGTGCGAGATTAAAAATGTATGTTGATTACTATGTGAGATGTATTACTTATTGGTGTAAATTATTGAGAATGTCCGAGGATCATTATCCAAAACAGTCGTATTTACATATGAAGAAGTTATAGTTTCACCTGATAGAGTAACTTCTTTTAAATATTTGTTAAATTTCTATGGATTTGGCTTTGCTTGGAACAATCAAGATGTCGGTGATATATCTTCATTTATATATAGTTTTAACAACATAATTATTGATTGTAATAAACAGCGTATATTTGGTAGGATAAATCAATATTTGTCTACTGCGGTTAAATCCGCCCCCATTGCGTTGTAATATAAGAGGTGCGAATGTAGATATGACTTGTAAAATGTGTGAACCTGGTGTGACTGTAAATGCTGTACATTTTATGTTACATTTTTAATCTTACACGAGATAAGCCCTGTTTATACGGCGAACTTTGCACATGTGCAATATTGCTTATGGTAGTAATATACACACGTGAGTAAAGGTAAATTTACTATGCGTTCATACGTGTTAAATTTCTGCATAAGCAAATGGGCTTCCAACTCTTTTGATATATGAATAGAGAATTCCTAAAACATGCCAATTCATATTTATTAGATGTAAACTAACTAAAGGACATTAATTTATATCTGTCAACATTTGTTTGACTAGATCGCCCTAATTATAATGAAAATCGGATAGTCAGATGGATTTCGAAGGTCATCGCGTGCAAGAAGGAGATAATCCTATATAGAGAATTTCCCAAAAACAATAGTACATGTAAGAGTTACTCAAGTTCTCTAATATATGTTCTCAACCTGTGTGAAGTCATTATGTCTGTATACGACAAAACTTTTACTAGAATAGTGAACATACTATATTTACGCACGGAAGTAAACACTTGCACCTGCCCTTGACTAGTTGCAAAATTGCCTATGGTAGGGAAAATTTGCTTACGGTAGTAAAATATGCATATGTGCAAATGCGTCCATACGGCGAATTTTGCTCATATGAGCAAATTTGCATATGTGTAATGATTTAGTCATATGCAAACGCTCGCCGTATAAACAGGGCTATAGATATATCCTTGTGAATGGTCAGGCAAATTTGCTTGCTAAATATCATAATGTATAAACTAGTAATTGAAGAAACACTAGTACTCTTGTAAATTGTTCTAATTACATACGAGAAGCGCTTGCTCAAAGAAAACATGTTATTTTATCATAATGAATTTATTGCAAAGTTTGTTCGTCTACTCTACAATAGTGTATTGTTTATATGCACTGTACATCGGCCGATGGCCTACAAACAGAAATAAAAGAATTGAATTAAGAAATAACTTGGAGTCAGTAAATTTGTGTCGAAATCGGATATACTTGTTGAAGTTGGAAGGTCGAGACTATGTATTCATTATTTTCATAGATGTATTAAATATTGGACAAGGCTCCTACATATGGAAACAAATCGTCATCCAAAGGCATGTTATTTAATGCTTAAGTCATGACGACCATGGTTGTTTTCAGTTGAGTGTCACATGTTCGCACTTTATTGATTGACACTGGTTTTTCATATGTGTGGATCTCCCAAGACTGTGGTGACATGGAATGTTTTATGCAATGTCTTAAACAACGATGTAAATTAAATATACTCAGTATCAAATATGGCAAAGCAAATTAAATTCATCATCCTATCTTCAAACTTATTGTCACTTCAAGAATATTCTGAAACCAGAGCTTTACATTTTAGAACTTATTCCGAATAGAGACCTTGTACGTAATATGTGTACATTTAAATTCATGAGCCATAAACTTAATATCCAACTGTATCGATACGATACAAATGTAAATACTGATCTACTGAAATGTACAAAATGTAATAATGGCGTCATTGAAGATGAATATCACTTTTTATTAGTCTGTCCATATCATGACGAAAGTAAGAAATCATTGTTCCTACCTAGATACTATTATACACATCTATCACAGTAAAAGTTTAAGTTGTTTATAACTTCCAATAATACTGATTGCTTAAAAAATCTCGCATTATTTTTTAAGCATTATTTACCTATGTAAATAGTCACTTCGATGTCCATGTGCACTGAAAATTGTAATATTGTACTTTTGGCCATTAGACCTTGAATATGAATAAACTTTCTTAATAATCAAATTAAAGTGCATATTGTCTATTGGCTATATCTATCTCTCTTGTCAAAAAACGAATGCTCTATATTAACAATGTTAAGATCACCTGTAAGTATAATGATTAATATTTCATATATTATCAGATTGTTTCCAAAAAATACACAATCATCATAATGAGAGTGTAACTGTGTACTAGAAACAGTAAATCTCGAAAGTGACTATTGGGCATTACAGTCGACCTTTAAGATGCCATGTGCATGCTGTGCGCACGATATACTAAGTCGTGCGCACGCGATACTAAGTCGTGCGCACGCGCTAGTAAGTCGAGCGCACGCGATATTAAGTCGTGAGCACGAGATACTAAGTCGTGCGCACGCGATACTAAGTCGTGCGCACGCGATATTAAGTCGTGCGCACGCGATACTAAGTCGTGCGCACGCGATACTAAGTCGTGCGCACGAGATACTAAGTCGTGCGCTCGAGATACTAAGTCGTGCGCACGCGATATTAAGTCGTGCGCACGCGATACTAAGTCGAGCGCACGCGATATTAAGTCGTGAGCACGAGATACTAAGTCGTGCGCACGCGATACTAAGTCGTGTGCACGCGATATTAAGTCGTGCGCTCGAGATACTAAGTCGTGCGCACGCGATACTAAGTCGTGCGCACGCGATACTAAGTCGTGCGCACGAGATAAATATTATTTTACCATGTCCCTTCAGCGCTTCCGTATTTAAGTGCTCAGAAGAGAACATAATACAATTTTATTACTTTAAGTACTGAAGAAAATAAAATTGACTGAACATTTCAAAACAGTGATTGAATTATTTGTTTTTCAACACATCACTCATTATAAATTCCCCAAATGTGCTTCCAGTTCGATACAAGATAAGATTTCGGTTGTTTTAGATCAACAGTACAGTGAAACTCCGTTTATCCGCACGATGTTGTTACAGTTGGAAACCGTTTGGATATCAAGGCATGCGGTTAAGTGAATCATTATTGGCAAGAAAATGCAAACAGAAGATTGAGGTGCGTTTTCCTGGGTTTTCGGATATGCTGGGTCAAGGTAAATGGGGTCTGACAGTTGGTAGCACAAATCATCAGTGTTTAACTTCAAGTACATCATTAATATCCATGGACTCTACCCCCAAAAAAGGATCTTCCCTGACACTTTTGAGATTTTCCGAAACTTACAGGTCTGACCCATTTCAGCGTTCATGAATCCAGTAGATTTGTGTTATATAAAAATAATATACTCGCGAGTTGCTTCTGAATTTTAACTGCAAAAGTACTCAAACATTATCTTAACTTGATGTTTTGATTTTACTCCTATCCATTATCAATTCCATTCTTGATGTTGTTTTAAACTATAAAAGAAAGCTTCTCTTTTATTACAATGAATAAGATAAAAGTTTATAGTTTTTTTTATTGTTGACATTTACTTTATATATTTTTCTAGGAATTCTACTCAATCAAAATAGTTTAGAATTACTTTATCCATTAGTGTAACATAACTTTTCCTTCAATTGATCATATCAAGTTCACGTCTACACAAAGTTTGTTTTCATATTAAGAAAGTTAATCGTATCTTTTTTATTCGAACTTTTTAGAAATTCAAATTATATTCTTACCTGAATTGTTATTGATAACAAGACAAATCAATGTTCACAATGTTAGTCACATTTAATGTTTGAGATGAAAAACATGCAATATATGGTCTCTTTCGTCTCTTTCTCACTCCTATCGTCTCTTTCTGTGCAGGGAGCCTCATGCTTGGCCATGTTCGCGCTGTTTTTTCAATGTGGCCTTTGGCATTTCGCAGATCATTGAAACAGTTCGTACCTTGATTAGGTAACCATATCATTTTCAAAGGTTAGTAACCGATTTTTGGGAAAATTAAAACAGAAAAAGTTCTCTATTAAACAGATTTGTTTTACTTCAATATAAACAGTGTCCTTCCGATCAAATAAACTTAAATTTTTTAATTTAAAAAAATTTAATTTTAACTATGTTTCTAACAATGTAACCCTGAAGATTTCAGATAAAGTATTAGGAATAGATTCATATTGTCAAGTACATGTACAAATATACAACAAATGGAAATATGTACATGTCTACTTAGACGGCCAAAATTCGTGACCAAACATGTCTGTAAATCGATGAATGAAGGTCGATCAGCTCTGGGGAAGGCGCTGAAGATGAAGACGAAAGATTAGCATTTTATGCATGAATACATCCATCCAGGATAAACAGCTAACTACCCTTGACTGTTCGATCTAAACACTGTGTAATGAATAGGTATATTAGAGCTTCTTAATTGTAGATCTCCTCTAAAACTCTAAAACTTTGAATTGTTGTAACACAGGGACTGTATGCCTTTATCACCAGCTTTATAACGAAATGAGAATTTTATAAACCTGAATGAATAAATGAATTGCGCTTCATCTCACGCATGTTATTGTAATGCCAGAATGCTAAACATTCACTGCTGACTGTAGTGGCATTGATCTCACCCCATCGATTCATATGTTTACATGTATATGACGACTAACATTTACCCCAAAATAAAAGCATTGTAACAGTTGACGTTAATTTTGGTTAGGGAAATATCATTGCCATGAGTGCTTTATGGGCTTGATTTAGTGTCTTCTTTAAAATTTCACCCATGAGTATTTACCCTATTCATGCATTTTGTAATCCAGACATTATGACAAATGGTAACCACGTGGAAACATGATTGTTAACCAAAGCAATGTATCACACAGTAATTGTTATATAAACCAGCACGCAATGAGACAAACTGATGAAGCTACTGAAGAGACAAGTGATATAGTTGCTTCACAGCAATGACATTCGCTCGTACAGAGAAAAGGACAAGAGAAAGGCACAATAGATATAACTTTAAAGAAGTATGTTAATAAACACATCAATCAATCAATATTACTTATTCAGTACAGTGTGGGCCAACGATGAATAAGCATATATGGATACTGTTTAAATATACCTATATAACCATTCAATATTCGAGATGACATAGTGACATGTTATAAATCTGATGATTAGCGAGTGTCGTGTCATAATTCTAAATGCATTGGAGCTTAAAACATTCTCAAGACAAACATGTTTGTTACTTCCGTGGCATGGTGGTATATCACATGATGTAACTATATATAGTTATTACAGGAGTCATGAGCCCGTATACATGTAAGATGAGACCAAAAGCCACAAAGAATGCAAAAACGAGTAAGGTGGGATTAACCTGTCAGTCAGTTTCCCTCCAAACAGAATATCAAATTTACATTCATGTATCACTGGTTTGGGTTTTCTTTTGCTGGTTTCCTCTGGGGACTTCTTTGGTAATTCACTAATTGTAACACGACTTATTTCATTCGTTAGAATACATGTCATTCATAGTGAGGTAGCATTTTAGTTAGTTACTTTTGAATCACATGTACACTATCTGCAATAGTACACAATCACATTATTTTACCAAGAATGTGTAGTGTTACAGACTGTGTGATCCAAAATGTTCTGCCCTTCCTGTTTTGAATGGAATAGACTTTCTGTACGGAATAAAAATGATTTTTCTATTATACTGAAGGATAATTTTGGAGTATTGAAAGCAGATGATAAACATAATTTGTAGATGTTATTATTGTAGCAAAAACAAGGTTTTTGGCAAATGAAAACATGAATTAACATTTAACTCTATATGTCTAACAAGCGGTCACAATCCAAAACTTACAATTGTTCGTTCATGTGAACGAATAATAACAAAACCATACATTAAAGATTGATAAATTATATTAAAATATATATATAAATCATATATCTGATATACTGGATGTGTTTTCAACTTAAAACGTCAGAAAAATACAAGGTTTACAAATAAAGGTTAAGCAATCAAGCCAGATTTGATCAACGATATTTTTATCACATGAATACTCACAAACAAGATAATTTAAATCTAATTATGTTAGAAGATGAAAGAGATTAATGCAAAAAGTGATGGCAAAAGTCGATAATGTAAACAAACCATATAAAATATTCTGTTTGAAATTTGCTGATTCAGCAAAAAAGAGAAGAAAAAAGAAACCATCTGATTTAATCAATTCTTGGATAAAAGATTTATCATGTTGCATTTCCTGTACTTCCGACTGTACACGTCGATTGATTTTGCTACTTTTTATACATATTTCAAATATGTACACTTCTTAACAACTGTCATGTGACTTAAGAACGCTGAACTGCTGAAATAAAACCGTCTGTCATTTTATCCAACCAGATGAGTCCTAAATATGATTTGTTTATGGATTAATGGAGTAAGCTACGTTCATGTTTTCAAATCACAAGGTAGACAGTCTCTCGAATTTTCTTTCCACATAAATGGATTCAGTAGAATATTTTTTTTCAAATGCATCTTTTACTTATTTATTATAATCGAAATGAGAACACTCAAACAGTGTAACAATGTACCAATGCCAAGAATCTCAAGCCACTACTTTACTAACTTTCATTTTTATGATATTTCCTTTCTTTGGTATTTTTAAATACAAGTGGAGAAATAGCAAATTCTCAAGGACACTATTCACACATCATGTAGTCACATGTTTTACAAAAAATAATCGAAACTGACACGTTACGTTGTTTATATAACATTTCATTGCTATAACTATTAGGGGGTGTCAACCATTTTTACCATGATATATAATATATGTAAATACACAGTTTTATTTCATGCTACTCTGAGTTTCACGCACACCGTGGTGGCGATCTTCAGGCATAATGAGTGCAACCCAACATTGTCAGCTTATTTCATTCTGGCCCGGCCTGGCTTCTTCCTATGTCTGCAGCTTGAGAGGAGTTCAGTTCTTTTGTTTAGGTTGTCACGACTGCAGCTGAGGATTTTAAGCTTCTCTTCTAAACACAGGTTGGATAAGCCGGAGTCTCGTCTATTTGTGTTTGATTTCTTCACTGTTTGCCAGTCAATTTTGAAATTAGTGTTGTTTCTCTTCAGTTTCCAAATGTATTTTGACAGTTCAGGTTCTTTCTCATATTTTTCGTTCCTGAATGATTGTGTATGGTTGTTATACCTGCTCTTGAAGGGGCCACTAACCAAACCAATGTATGACACTCGCTAAGCAGTTCCCTTTAAGTGGGCAATTATCTTTGTGTCTGCAGTTGCATGATTATGATTGCATGAAATTATATATATATATATATATATAACAGGAGGAAAATAGAATTAAGACGTGGTTATGTGTAACAAAGCAAGAGATAATGATACAGATAGCAGTCAAGAGAAAGCTATTCAGTTTTAACAGTTTATTTATCAGAAATGTTTGCATTAAATATGCCTGGCTGTCAGTCTCTCCAATTGATACCGAAGACGTAGAGAAACAATATGACATGAATTGTATAAGAATACAAAACTATATATCCATTACATAAACAGCTAAACAGCGTCTGTAACGTCAGAAAGCAGTGCTATCACAAACAGTGTTGTTGCAAAGTCATAGTAAAGTGACCTCATAATCACTGTAATGCAAACGTATCCGAGGATATTGTTTAAACATGTAAACGTCAACGTCAGTCATTCCTTTTTATACTCATTTATATATATATATATATATATATACAATATGTATAAACAATCTTATAATTCATACATTCATTGTACTGTGAATTAGTTTATCAAATGTCAAATGCCATTATTATTACAGTCCTTCTCATGTTTTGTCATCTGATTAATATAACAGAAATATTATTAGATAATGACAAACTTAAATAAAGTTGGCCTTTCCTTCACGATGTCAATCTATCCAATAATTTACAATATAGAAGATAGAAGGTTATCAGCACTGGTATTTGAGAATGGCAGTTATTGACTGTAATGAATAAAGGTAAATTCAATATTTAACAATAAAGTCTATAGCTCATAGTTCAATATTTAAATTGATATTATTGCTATAGTATTTATTACATTAACATTTTCAAATGTTACAAAGAATCATTTTACAATAAAAAATATAATGTATTGCGTTGCATGTCTCTTGAAGCCTCTTAATTCTATTAAAACGTTACTTGACTTTAATATTTAATCATCGATAACGATTATTCTTAATGTTGACCTTTTTAGCATATTAGTATTTTCTGCATAGTATATTTACTTAAATCGTTGATGATGCAATTGTGTTGTACATTGTTGAAAACGTAATTAGGAACGTTACCCACTGTACAACGTTTCTTACAGTTTAATTATATCAATCAATGTTTATTCGCTACACATTTTATCGTCTGTTGCAGACATTCCCAGTTGAGCCATTTGATCATCTGTGTATTTCAATGGATCATGTATTCATCATTAAGTTTATATTACATGTTGTTTACCATTCCGGTAATTGTGAGGATACGTTATACAATTATCCATATTTACTCCGATATTTCATTAACAGTAAACAGAATCAGTTGTTGTAAACAATTGCAATTGGTTTAACTACAAAACAATAACAAACCTTAAGATCAATCTGAATGCATGTCTTATTATCAGTTTAACAAAAGGATATTGTTGTAGATACTGTTTAGGTGTTCTAGGAATATGATAATGGATATGATGATGTTTTACATTGTTATTATTCTGAATAAACTACGAATGCATCACTGGATATCTCTTACGTCATAGGTTGTTCTTATATCTAACACCTATCTTTTACACCTTTTCTAAAAGTCCATTAATACGGTGTAATTTGATAAAACAAACTATCAATTTTGTTATGTTTGTAAATATAAATTATCACCTAAGTGTCTTCTAATATCACATTTATCAACACTAGCTGATAAACGTTACAAATATATTTATTTATTATATTTTATCAGACGACAGGAGGATAAGATTATATTTATCATCGATGTAAATGTACAGAACTGAACCAAACTCTGCCATTAGTTCAGCAGTACAGTGAGAACACACTTTTGTCACATCATTTCAGTGTGATCTGATCGGGATGACATTGCTTGTCCTATACTTGATGATATCAAGGCATTCTACAAGATCAATTAATTTAACAACCTCCTGTGAACATTATCAGTAAATTCCAGACACAATTGAATATATCTTTAAGGTAAATTGAAATATCATTCATGAAATAAATGTGCACAAAACACAATTTATTGAATATAATGTGATTTGAAATTACTTGATATCGTGAATCCATGTTATATATTTTTTTTAAAACAACAGAGACGTTGGACTTTTAACAAGCATGGTGGATACTTTCTGTAAGAGTGAAACTGTTTAAGTCAGCGTCATAATATTGCTGCTATAATTTGTTGATTTGGTGCAAGGTATATTGAACACTTAGCAAAAAGAACTTAACTTATTATTCTAACGAGAGAGGTTAGAGTTGTACCTGTCTTCACAGTCTAGTTTTACTGATGTCAAATTCATTTTGTATCGTGATGACAATGTGACAGGCTTTTCGTCAAACAACCTGTTGATTTAAGACCTATTTGTGAAACATGAGGCGCATCAAAGCTGAAAGTTTAAATGTTAAATGTTAAATTTAGCAGAAAAATACGGAAATTATGACATGGAATAAATATTGTATTATCTGATGTAATGACAATGTATCCTATATATCACTTGTTTAACCTCTCACTGAAGTGTGGTTATGTTCCAAACTGCTTCAAACACACTGTCATCACGCCTGTACAAACAAACAAACAATTATTGGGTCACTCGCTGTTCAGTAACTTTCGACCAGTGTCAAACCTACCCTTAAAGTCCAAAGTGTTGGAGAAAGTCCTTTCTCAGCTGTAGTCCCATATTGATGATCATGGACTGTCCGAGATATATCAGTCTGCCTACTGCAAGATAGGCCACTGAACACATCACCCCAATCTCCCTGTGGAAGACAGCATAACATTCAAACAACTTCTCCTGGGCTACACTCAATGACAAATCCTTCCCGCAGTATCTCAGAGACCTACTGTCTAACTACCAACCTCCAAGATAATTTAGATCGTCATCTAAATCCCAGCTCTTTGTGTTATTATGAATATTTTATTATTTCTCATCGTCACTTAATTTTATATATATTTGAGTGACAATTGGTGAATTTAACGGGTGACTCGAACATTTCAAGTGAACAGCAGAAAACGACTGTCGATTGTCTACACCATGCTGCAACTACAAGCTAAGTTTAGAACTGTGTAAAAGGTATACATATAAGAACTGTTTATAACAACCTGTGTGCAACTTCTTTTTCTAGTGACACCGTGTTGATATTGTTGGACTGACTTTGCATTTCAACACCTTTAGAAAACCATTTTATTCACATTTTGGCATCGGGAAAACTGAAATGCATCAAGTTGCCTTCAAAGTCATTAATTTCCTTCAATATTTGTTGATGAAAAGAACAGCTGTGGTTACTAATTAATACTTCATTAGCAATCAATTATGGTATGCATTATTACTTTTGCTTAATGCTTTGAATGACTTTTGAAAGTTCATTACATGAGTTGTGCTTATCAAGTATATACTTCAATAACATATAAGATGTATTGATTTTCTTAATGTTTCTTTAACGGTAGCACTGAATACATGTGTGTGTGGGTTTGGGTTTGTGTGTGTGTCTGTCTGTGTGTGTGAATGTGTGTTTAAAGACCCCTTTTCGAGCGCTCGTTTACATACGACCTTGACCTCATTAGCATGTGGTGGAGGCAAAACATGGCGGCGAGCGAAGCGGCAACTCGTAAACATTTTGTTGCAAATGGGCGGTAATATCATTAGTTAATGTGTTTCAAATACAAGTAAATGATATCCTTTGTGATTGTAGAATAATGAAAACTTGAGGTTGAAGGCTGTCAATCAGTAGAATCCTTTGCAAGCAGATTTTCAGACTGCAAAACCACATGAACATCGAAACGGTCGTGGTTGTCTTTGAGAGTCATGTCAATCGTCTGGATAGTATTGAAGAGATGAAGAGGCATATACATATTAACATCGATCATTCTTGAGATAATAGATGTATGTATATATCAGAGTATCAGTTTCACAATGTTATGTTCTACAGACTTCAGATCGTTCTAAGTCAGTTATTTCACACCCAATATTGGCCGGGTGTATGTCAAATTGTTGTTTTTATTTTATCTTAATAACACCAGTCTCCTAAATTAACTGAACATAAACATACTATTCCCTCAATTATACTTTTAAAACAATTTCCCTTTTTATGAACTTGTTGTCATTTGACTACATCATGTTTACAGACATGATCATTTTGCATATACAATTTTTGCATACAATACATGATCTATTTGATCTGGGTTGGTTAATATATAAGGTGTGAAAAACATGTCCAAAGTGATTATTTATTTTTGTTTTAACTTACATTTCAAAGGACACCCTACATACACAACTGGTAATAAATTCTACATAAGTGGCAATTTATGTTAATTACAGAAAATGAAAATATATTCATTCATCAAATATATGGATCATCTTTGGCATGAATTTGATGGATATTTACCTGTTATTATATCTTAATATTCCATTCAAATTCTTCCATGGGAAGAAAATAAAAATGTGTCAATTGGACAGTTATTAAAAATTGTCTTTATTATTTTAAAATGTTTATCATTATTTTCACTGAAAAGCTCATATGTACGGGAAAATGGGGATTTTCTCTCAGAGGTTTTATCCATAGTGTAACACTCAGACAAATTATATATCTTTAAAATATCACTATTTTATTTAATATTGAAAAGGAGACATGGAAAATGGAATTTTGCCGAGGCTCCTTTAAATTTCAGTACTTTCTTTTCAGAGTCAAAGTGTAAAGACTATTTCTCCAGGGCTATGCCTTTAAAACTCATTTGTTATTATAATCACATCAATGTCCGATGCTTTCTTAACACCATATGAGAAAAATATTACCATTGGAATAGTTAGTATTAATTAAATTTGTATTAATTGAAGTACAAATTATATTGGAGAAGGTATTAACTTAAATTTGTATTACCTTTCATTTATAATAATCTAGATTACAAGTATAGCATGTATTTTCTTTTCTTCTTACCGCGTAAATATTCATAGTTTTTAAAAAAATTATGAGTTGGCTTTAAAATTACATTAATTTTTGTAAAATAAAATTTGCATTAACCTTTCCTTTGTTCTGCCGTTCATTAATTATAAACGAATTCTTCAAATGTTTCAAGAGTTACCAAAGGAGAATATTAATGGACACCCTGCATATATATCAGCGATTCGGCTGACGATGAAATAACATGTTTTTTTGTGAACTCACTGAGATAAGAAATACGTTGCAGATAACGGAATTGTTTGTCACGTTGGCAGAACAAAGGATATAGTAAAATACAAACTAATTACCGAAAGGAAATTGTCACATAAGCACCACGGGGCTTTTGTCTGCACTGTCTACAGAACATTGTCAAACTGAGCTAAGTATACATCTGTCTCTGTTAATCCATAGCTAACGAAAGGCACACTGTATCAGTCTTTGTCATACATAAACTGATACTGCCATGCTAACATACATTACAATGATAACTTTTGCCATTTTCTGAAGAGTTGGTAACATTAAAATGTGAGTGGATATCAACTCATGATCCATGAACGTATTCCTTTATTCCCAAAGGATGTAGTGACGACAACCATGATAAACAGCAAACCTCCAGGCGAAGCGGATACCAAATTGTCTAATGAAGTAATCTGAAGTCAAATCAGGGTTTAAAAGCCTTTAAGCAAATGTCTCTACACAACGATCTTATTATTAATTTAAGGTCTGCGTTGTCACCAAACTCTCAAATGACATAGTATAATACCCTTGGGCTGAATGCTCCATTTTCCTTCGAAATGAGTAGATATGTTGAGAATGAAATGAAAAACTGTTCCTGTTGAATAGACAGTGTGCCAATTTAAAAAGAAATATGTTTGTCAAGAAGCATACGTTTCCTCATCAATTGATCAGGTACATTTCTCAAACTGTAGATCTAGACCAAATGCTTTTGCTACGAACACATTTTGAACACTTTGAGTATTGATAACGTCAACCTACAATCGGACATTCTCCTCATTTAAGCAAAGAATACCCTCGTCCGGTCTGGTCAGATATTATGCGTCATCTGTGCGACTAAAATACATAACAGATCGCCATAAGACGCTCAAGGGAGGCAGAATGGTTGATTAGGTCGTGAGGAGGTGGCACATGGGATGTTAAGACATCGCGAATGATCGCCAAGGACGAGGAGGACGCCAAAAACATTTTGAACATGCTCAAAAGTTCAGCACAGGGATCGTCGTCGATTCTGGTCGCTCAACGGTTGTTCCCAGGAGGCAAAAGGCTAGTACGATGGACATTCTCAGGTCGCTCAATGATCGCCATGTAAGGAATTAGCTAACGTGGGGCGATGCCTCTGCCGCTCTGCTGCGTTCTATGTGCAACAACCGTTCTGCCTCCATGCAGCGACCATAACAACCTTTGTGCCACCATGACAAGTTTTGTGCCTCTCTCTATTCATTCAGCCTTCTGTGAGCGTTCTCTTAAATTTTCTAAAATTAGATGATCCATTCGCACATGTTTCCTTGTTTCTGTTGACATCTCGATAACACATATGGCACCAGAAAGGAGCAAGAAAACGGAAACACTGCAGTCGGATAAAGTTGATTTTAATTTTAATTGATAATAACATGTTTTGTAAAAAAGTACGAACAATTTGGTTTGATACTTTTATCCTTATGTTTGCTCAAACACATACGTGGTACTTTTTCGACATGGACTTTGGCCAGAATGTTTGGTAATTCTGTTTACAAAATTATGAAATACAGAAAAGTAATTAATAAAAGATGTTGGCGACCTATTTATTTTATCTTTCTAACTTTAATTCGTTAAACAAGCCAAAAAGTAACTTTTTACTCTCCAACCCTCCCAGTTAAAAGAGACCAGTTTATAGAAGGCATGATTTTCAGAAATATGAACAGAAACTGTTCCAAAAACTTAAATTTTACCAATTTGACTTCTGGAATATGATGGAGCCCTGTTTCATTCGTATGTTTACCCGTGGATTTAATAACAGTCTAAGTAAACCTAGCCTCAATAATAATACTCGCTACACTCGACCCCCAACATTGACCATGCTGTTTAGCAGCAGAGCTTCGTGTCCTTGTTTTGCAGCTGCAAACAATAATTGGTTGGTTATTTTTGACAGTTGGGACTGAAACAAATGAGACGAATGTAGCTTATTATGAACCCAGTCTATCCAGTTTGCCAAACACTCCCAGGGATCACTGATGCATTGTTCAGGTATCGCAGAGGAGGCAGAAATGTTGCTGAATACTCGGCCAACTATCGCCATAGTCGTCAATGGTCTCACAGAGAAGGCACAGAGGAAGCACAGAGGAGGCTGACGGGTTGTACGGGGATACTTGATGCTGGAAATGTTCTTACATTGGACAGTTAACGCCCAGCGAAGGCAGAAGGAAGCCTGGAAATTTGCATTCTAGGTCGTACAAAGGAGCATTTACACAGAAATGGGATTTCGCAAAATCAGCCGACCATTGAGCCTCCGGTCCATTTTTATCTTAGCAAATCATTTAGTACAGTTAACATCATGGAAATGCAATGATAATATTAATTCCACTTGATTATTAACTTCTTGTCTAAATGACTACGTTTTGGTATTACGCCTCTTACCGTTTTGAAAGAAGAATCTGAATATGTAATCGTCATTCAGTAGATTATGTAAACGATGTGGGTCTTGATTGTTCCTTTTAAGGCCGATATCGTCTCCTGTATTCAAATGGTGTTCTTATGTGGTTAACATCTTAAATATTCATAACTTCTACATTTTATCCTTGTTGAAACCTAATTATTATCATGTTTTCTGTATTCAAATATTCCGATTGTGTGGTCTCAGAGGCTTTTTGTTTATTAATATGTTGACAAAATGTTATCATGCGTAGACCGTTTCAGGAAGGTCACACAGGTTATGGTTAGGTTATAAAATAGTAAATGCTGCTCATCCTTGATATCCATTCAAATGCTCATAGTAAAAATGAACAGAGTTAAGTCGTTTAAGGGGACGAGTCTTCTGCAGGATTGAACCCTAGACCCTCAAAAAGGCACTAATCACACCAGTCATTGAGGATTGTAACAATGTGACATTTGGTTACTGTCTAACATATATTTCTAACACTAGTGCCTTTGTATCAAAGAATATGTTTATGAAAAACGTGGAACGTATCTTACCTTTCATGTTATCATCTTTATCTTAATACTGCATACATGCCTGAATTTATTAAGTATACACGATTATACGTAAGTGATTAAAATAATTAAACAATGAGCAATAAAGAGGATATTGAAACTTGCAATTAATCATGGCTTTATCTGGAATTTTAAAGAGTTGGCATGAACATATGACTGTGAGGCATATGACACATTCTGTTTATACTTAAATATATTTACGATTGATATTTTTTACGGAGGTAAAATTGGGAATTTTACTTTTAAATTTTATAAAACATGTTCTCATTTCCCGGGAGCACATTACATAAAACCAGGTATTTCGACTCTCCCTTTAATTATCTTGTGACATTTACAGATAAACTCAATTCATGTTAAGTCTGTAAGGTAGCCTGTTTCGATTGAATTGAAATTAAAATGTTCAATTATATTGATCCCTTTAATACCAATTCAGCGTGAAACGTCTCTCTTATTTCAGCGTGGCTGATGGTTCAGATCTTCAGAGCAGCTATTTGTCAATCATGATGCAAGTGGTTTCTTCTTGGTTTCAGCCCGTACGCGTGTAACTGATAAGTGATATATAACTTTATTTATCCTCCAGTTTGGAGAGCTTGTACAACAAAAAATAAATCACGATATTACATCAGAAATAGAATGCTGCTCGGTCTTCAGTCTTCATTTCATCCTTCCATCAGTACTGATAGACAGTTTGTGTTTGATAGTACGTAGTACACATCTTGTACACGTATCGTACAGCAGTCAGTGTGAAACTCAATTTGTCACTTGCACTTAACGAGAAGCTAGGCCGACAGGATAATAGATTTAAAGTCAGTTCACCTGCAGACAAATTATGAAGAAACACACTGAAGTCAATTGGTCCAATATTTGCAAGATTACACCACAGATCATCCCTCTCTTCAGAGATATATTCACATGATGTGATAATGTGAGACAGCGGATCTGAAAAGAATTCACCACAATGTTCACAAAGATAGTCCTCAGACTTTACCAGTTTGTAGACAGCTACGAGTTTCATGAAGTAGCCAACAGAATGCCTAAGGGTCGGGATCTTCTGAACCGCTATCCAAGCTGGGTGCACAGTTAACGATGGGTGAATTTTTCCGAATTCATGTAGCTCTGGATCATTATGGATCCGCTCAGTCCATGATTTCGAGTGGAAGTCAAAAACTGTAGATTTTACTTTCTTCTTCCATATGGTATAGCATGGGAAATTACCACAGTCGAGGAAAGTCCTGATATAATCCATGATGCCATACTTCTCACAAAGTCTATAGATATCCGGCACAAGACCTCGCTGATTTGGTGAGCACACATAATGGTAGCTGAGTAGTCGAGTGAGGAGTATCTTGTATGGAAGATATGTAGTGTCCATTGTCAGTTGTCTGCCGAAGAACAGTAGTTTCTTGGAATCTATCACACCCTCAAGTGGCATGACACCAAGCAGACCTAAGCAGACGTCAGTACGAGTAAGCTTCGGCAGTCCTTGAATACATTTGATTATATACCTGTATGCCCGCTCTAGCATTGTAATTTCAGTTTTTGTCAGGGCAGTCCATAGCTCACAACCATACAGGGCTTTAGGAAGTGTGATGGCCTCGACGAGTGCGAGACACGTTTGAGGACTAACAAACTTAGGACTAAACCCAGATCTGATCAGAATGTGTACACTGGCTCTCATCGTCGTACTTGCATCCAGGGTTCTATCTGTAGATAACATATTTGCATCCAGAGTGATTCCCACGTGCTTCATAGTGACAGTACGAGGCAAAATAGTGTCATAGAGTGTAAGTTCTGGGTCATCTCTGCATTTTCGTTTGGTGTATGGGAAAGTCATGATCTGTGATTTTGAAGCAGAGAATGTAAACCTCCATTGTCTACTGTAGTTCTCAGCTATCAGCAGTAATGCTTTTAGACCACTGTATGATGGGCTCACCAAGGCAATATCATCTGCCTGTGTTGGACAGCATGTGTTCAAATCTAGGATAAAGGAGCCTCTCTTTGCATTAGTCAGCTCTGACAGGAGCTCATCAATGAATAGTAGGTAAAGTCTGGCAGACAGGATTCCGCCTTGGCGAACACCTTGTAGTAAACTGAACCATCTTGATTGGTAGTTTCCGGTTTTCACGGAGCTCCTTATACCAGAATATAGTTTGTCAAACACTCGCCATAGCTGACCTTTAACACCATTGTCAAAAAGTTTAACACTGAGACCATCATGCCAGACCGTGTCGAATGCCTTTGAAGAGTCCAGGAAGGCAACATTGACATCAGACTGCAGCTCATGGTGATAGTGGACGGCTTCCTGTAGATTGAAGGATGCTTGCAAGGAGGACAATCCGGGCTGATATGCCATTTGCTGTCTATTAGGGAATACGCCACTTTGCTGTAGTGCTGGTAAGTGAGGAAGTACACACATTTCAAACAAGCGTTCGATTACAGGCGTTAGAGAGATCCCTCTATATGAGTTTGGGTCTTTACGGTTCTTGTTACCACCCTTGAATACTGGTACAATGATGCTATCCTTCCATACAGATGGCACAATGCCTGTGGCAATGACAATATTGAAGAGGTGGCATAGATGAGTAAAAAGCATTTTCCCACCATATTTCAAATGTTCGTAAACCAGTCGGTCATCTCCCCCAGCCTTGTTATTCTTCAGTTTTGCACACAGCTTTCCTATTGTGGACTCAGTGATCAGATGCGTGGCTTTGATAATATCAGATGAGCATTGTTCACGAATGCTATTCACCTTATCCTCAATGTCAGATTTGAATGAATCATCAAAGTGATCTTTTTGCGTGTCATGGAAGACAGTTTGGAAGTGAGATGCCCATGCTTCCATCACCGACTCAGGTTCACTCACTACACTCTCGCCAGATATGACTGGATTCACTGTTGATATGCTATTATTGCCTTGTGACTTCTTGATTGATTTCCAAAAGAACTTACGGTCGATCTCAAAGGAGTGATCAAATTCGTCTAATTTGGATTTGGTATGTTCAAGTGTAGCAACTCTGAGTTCACGTCGGAAGATGTCTTTCACTTGCTTATATATACGAAAGGAGTCATACTCCATCCCTCTCGGTTGACCATCTAATATCCAAGCGTGCCTTGCAGATTTCATATCATCATGATGTTTCTTCAAAGCCTGAGTCCAGTAAGGTTTTAGGGCATCCTTATATTTCTTCGTTGGTAAAGTTTCTGTTGCTGCTCTCACCAAAGTTTCCACTATGCTAGAGTAGTATCTCTCAACTTTATAGCGTGTGTAGGGTTCCCCGGGAATGCTTAGTGGCCATAGCATATGAGATACAGCAAACGTGTAATCCAGAATAACGTTTTTCCGTTTTGCACTTTCCCATGAGATACGAGCGTTTTGTGAGTGTGGCGTTTGAGTAATGTAACTTTTTACTCTCCAACCCTCCCAGTTAAAAGAGACCAGTTTATAGAAGGCATGATTTTCAGAAATATGAACAGAAACTGTTCCAAAAACTTAAATTTTACCAATTTGACTTCTGGAATATGATGGAGCCCTGTTTCATTCGTATGTTTACCCGTGGATTTAATAACAGTCTAAGTAAACCTAGCCTCAATAATAATACTCGCTACACTCGACCCCCAACATTGACCATGCTGTTTAGCAGCAGAGCTTCGTGTCCTTGTTTTGCAGCTGCAAACAATAATTGGTTGGTTATTTTTGACAGTTGGGACTGAAACAAATGAGACGAATGTAGCTTATTATGAACCCAGTCTATCCAGTTTGCCAAACACTCCCAGGGATCACTGATGCATTGTTCAGGTATCGCAGAGGAGGCAGAAATGTTGCTGAATACTCGGCCAACTATCGCCATAGTCGTCAATGGTCTCACAGAGAAGGCACAGAGGAAGCACAGAGGAGGCTGACGGGTTGTACGGGGATACTTGATGCTGGAAATGTTCTTACATTGGACAGTTAACGCCCAGCGAAGGCAGAAGGAAGCCTGGAAATTTGCATTCTAGGTCGTACAAAGGAGCATTTACACAGAAATGGGATTTCGCAAAATCAGCCGACCATTGAGCCTCCGGTCCATTTTTATCTTAGCAAATCATTTAGTACAGTTAACATCATGGAAATGCAATGATAATATTAATTCCACTTGATTATTAACTTCTTGTCTAAATGACTACGTTTTGGTATTACGCCTCTTACCGTTTTGAAAGAAGAATCTGAATATGTAATCGTCATTCAGTAGATTATGTAAACGATGTGGGTCTTGATTGTTCCTTTTAAGGCCGATATCGTCTCCTGTATTCAAATGGTGTTCTTATGTGGTTAACATCTTAAATATTCATAACTTCTACATTTTATCCTTGTTGAAACCTAATTATTATCATGTTTTCTGTATTCAAATATTCCGATTGTGTGGTCTCAGAGGCTTTTTGTTTATTAATATGTTGACAAAATGTTATCATGCGTAGACCGTTTCAGGAAGGTCACACAGGTTATGGTTAGGTTATAAAATAGTAAATGCTGCTCATCCTTGATATCCATTCAAATGCTCATAGTAAAAATGAACAGAGTTAAGTCGTTTAAGGGGACGAGTCTTCTGCAGGATTGAACCCTAGACCCTCAAAAAGGCACTAATCACACCAGTCATTGAGGATTGTAACAATGTGACATTTGGTTACTGTCTAACATATATTTCTAACACTAGTGCCTTTGTATCAAAGAATATGTTTATGAAAAACGTGGAACGTATCTTACCTTTCATGTTATCATCTTTATCTTAATACTGCATACATGCCTGAATTTATTAAGTATACACGATTATACGTAAGTGATTAAAATAATTAAACAATGAGCAATAAAGAGGATATTGAAACTTGCAATTAATCATGGCTTTATCTGGAATTTTAAAGAGTTGGCATGAACATATGACTGTGAGGCATATGACACATTCTGTTTATACTTAAATATATTTACGATTGATATTTTTTACGGAGGTAAAATTGGGAATTTTACTTTTAAATTTTATAAAACATGTTCTCATTTCCCGGGAGCACATTACATAAAACCAGGTATTTCGACTCTCCCTTTAATTATCTTGTGACATTTACAGATAAACTCAATTCATGTTAAGTCTGTAAGGTAGCCTGTTTCGATTGAATTGAAATTAAAATGTTCAATTATATTGATCCCTTTAATACCAATTCAGCGTGAAACGTCTCTCTTATTTCAGCGTGGCTGATGGTTCAGATCTTCAGAGCAGCTATTTGTCAATCATGATGCAAGTGGTTTCTTCTTGGTTTCAGCCCGTACGCGTGTAACTGATAAGTGATATACTCTGAAGGACACCAAGTTGTTGAATTTCATTGAAACTTTCAATTAAGAAATTAGAGTAGAACAGTGCAAATGTATTATAATTCTATTTCATAACGCAGGAATAATGGATTAGAAATACATTGTTTCTATATATGAAAAGACTTTCATTATCTTGAAATGAGATGATATTTGTGATGGAGGGAGATGTTTATTCGGTAATGGGGCCATGGTAATCAGAGCAAATAAGATACAGCATAAGTGCCTACACATTATGAACAGTCAGTGATTCAGTAGTAGGCCATCATTGACAGTGGTGATGTTTTTAATTGCCAAATATCAAAACATGCACCACTGACGTACGTTACTAAGTAGGAACCAATGGTCAATGGCTACTTCATGCACACATATTAAACCAACTTGTTAACGATACATGTATTATTTCAAGTATCTAACAATCCAGCTTTTCTCGGCCGCTATATGAAACTGATACTTAAACACATTACAAGAAGGTTCATTCCTCTAATCCACAGCACGAAGTGTTGTTACACACTGTGCAGTTGCATTGTTTATCAAACACGGATAATAAACATATCTATATCAACATAGTCATTTAAGTAATATCTACCGAGTTTTGCACGTTATAGCACGGTGGAGAATATAGACTTGGTATTTGTTTATATATGCAGTAAGTATCTTGCAAATGAAACATTTGTCTAGGGTAAAACTCTAAACTGCACCTCCTTACAGCGAAGAGTTAATATCAAAGACATACAAAATCCAATCTCAAATGGTTTATCGTAGACATGTTTCAATGATTGAGAAAGATGCATGATTTGAAATACTGACCGGTACATGCCAAACCAACAACAGATTATTCAAACTCTTTAATTATAGGACCAATAAGGTTGTTTGTTGACTGTAAATGCGTGACCAACGTTGGCTTAGTAATGGGCGCTGCTTAGAAATTACATCTTTGATCTTCTATGCACATGTATCAATCATTATTTATTTATGTATATTTGTCACTGTTTAAAGGCAAGACTTCCGCTATGTCAAATATAATCGATGGTTTAGGCAATGCATCGCTTCATCAAAGTCAAAGGTGAGAGAGTAAATGCAGATGTCATGGGGAATATAATGACATTTTAATTCCATTTTATTTCTGAGAAAATGAAAAGAATAGATTTTGTGAAGTTAACATACAGACTGCTCCATCACTGTCAAATTTAGGATTAAAACAAATAAAAGCCACATATCACGAAGTGATCAATACATGTGCAACGTTGATTGATAATTATTTTAAAGAAAAGTTACTCAAGAGTTGCTCTATGAAACTAATATTATCTACCTAGAAACTGTACGATTCATTAATTTTCCCCCTCATACCATCTAAATTTAAAATACCATCAATAATCATCACAAGTTGAAACATTCGTAAAATCCCTAAGTTGAACAGATACTATTAAGCACACCTTGATTGCCAATATCCGGCATAGAGAGAGTTTATTCCTGTATTGGAGGCCGTATGGTCTAGAGTACAACTTGTTGTACATATACTATTCAATGTGAGATTTATAATTTACATTGACAAAAATAAAGAAGTGTACGTGTAACAATTATTACATGTTTATTTTCAAATATATTGAAAATGATCTAAAAAATTAATCCTTTCATTTTTACATGATAACAATCGTATAAATTGTGCTGAGTTGGATAGTGACAGTAATAATTAGGTTAACTTTTTAAAGACTTTCTTTAAAATATGGGCATACAAGAAGAAAGTGTAATTCTTCTTTTGTAACATTTTACTTACATGTATCACACATCAATAAAGAAAAATCTACATCTACGTTACTATAACGTTGCTTTTGAACTTTCAAATTGTGTGCATAACATCGAAACCTAGCAAGTGTTTGAAATAAATCAGTATCAAATGATACGCTTAAGTAAAATTATTGTTCAAATATACTCTTACATGACGCATAAGGCTTTAAAAAGCTTGAATCGTTTACTTACATAAAAGACATTCGTCGGCAGTTCACGTATATCATTGGACAATAGTTGAGAGGAGATGCTAACTTTAACTTTCACATACAAGTACTGCTTACATGAACTGTGCTAAATCGCATCAATTTGTACTATTACATTAATAGCCACTCAGCTACCGCGACCTCGATCTATTATCACACACACAAATTTGACAAAAGCTGAGCAACGGTTACCAAAGCAACAATAACCGCCCTTGTTCCTGCATTTGTAATGTCAATCTGTTGTCACATTACAGCTGAGTTTTGACATATGACATTTGATAAAAAATAACATCAATTTGTACTATTACATTAATATCACACTCACAAATTTGACAAAAGCTGGGCAACGGCATTTGACATTTGACATTTGATAAAAAATAACATCAATTTGTACTATTACATTAATATCACACTCACAAATTAAAAAAAAATCAATTTGTACTATTACATTAATATCATACTCACAAATTTGACAAAAGCTGGGCAACGGTTACCAAAGCTACAATAACATCAATTTGTAATGTCAATGTGTTGTCACATTACAGCCGAGTTTTGACATTTGACATTTGACATTTGATAAAAAATAACATCACTTTGTACTATTACATTAATATCCACTCAGCTACCGCGACCTCGATCTATTATCACACTCACAATTGCTCCAACCTCATCTGTTCCTGTTACACTTTTAACAAACGTGAACTATTTGGTCGAGTAGATGATCTGTTACCGCTGGCGACCGATGTCTGACAATTCAGGTGTTTTTGGACTCTTCCCGAAAATATATATGAAGTGTGGGTAAATATAAATATAAATATATATACAATGTCTCAAAGACTTGTTGTTATTGTCCCGATTCTTATAATTGAACTTTCCACCAATATCTTAAATTGTGTCGAAGCGGAATATGTATTGTTTTCCTCATAAAAGGCACTGTAGCATGTTTTTTAAAAATATATTATGTTTTCCCAAATATCAAAGTTAATACAAATTCATGTACGGATTGAGCCGTATCCAATGAATCGACAATCCCATCTGAATTGGGAAAAAATTTGCGACTTGTACAGCGACAATTTTGTTGCACTCTTTTGTATGAGATGTAGATTTGTCAGCCTCAAGCGATTTTTAGAGTTCATACAGCAAAATAAGTGACCATTCCACCATGTTAAAACTCTAGTCTGTGAGTGTTTTCGTATTGCTATCTCAGTCAGATCAATTGAGCTGTCGTCGAGCAGCTATTTTAATGAGAAGATATAAAATGACCGCCCGAAGGGAAATGTTCTCGCATGGTTTAAATGAACAATGTACATTCGTTTTAGAACTCTTTTTTTTATTGTTCCAGGAGTGTTATTTACATTTAGCTCTTATTTACATTTTCGTGAGAGCACTATATTTCAGGAAGAACAACGTGCTGCAATTCGATTCTAAGTTTTCATTTTAGTTTAGTGAAACTACATTTGGTATCATATTTATAATTTTACGTTATCTGGGATAAGTTATGAATAGATCAGGACATTGTACATTGTACAATCTTCCTGAATAAGGGACATGAAGAGGCAATCCTAATCTCATCATGGGTAAAATGTGCATCAATTGGACATGGATGGAATTAAACGAGGCTTATATCCATCGTTAGCCATCACTAACCAGCTATAAGGTAATTCAATACATCATCCAGATGAGCCTGACATTGCTGAAAATATTACCCTAAAAAATGTGAAAATTGCATAAAGATTAATGGAGCCTCGTCTGCGCGATAATTTCCCATGTTATATGAAAGGAAATCTTTCATCTCTTTTGGGGAGCAGAACTAATGTTAATCCTTATTTTTTGTTCTTCATGCTCATTATCTGATGAAAAATAAGATAAGAGGATATGTATAGGAGAACGGTTCAAATTAGATACATATGTTGTCATCGAAAAAAAAAATGTCATAACTTGGATCAAAGCGCCTAACCAATTATTGTCCTTTTGATAATTCAATTTCACATCAAAGCGATATAATTGGATCTTGTTTCGCAATGTAAACAGCATGACTTGCGTTATTTATAACTTCTCTTCTAATTTTATTTTTCATGATGTTTTTCTAAAAAAATATCAAGGTTATATGAATGGTTAATAAGTGTTTGTTCTTTTAATCAAATGCAAAAAACTGTCCAACTAAATATTCAATTTGTCAGAAAGAATTTCAGTCATTTGATCTTATAAATAATATCATTTGATGAATGTTAAAGACGTTAGCTTTGTGTTAGTGAAGTGTTAGCTTTGAAATAAACCTACAGACAAAGAAAAACACTTAAAATAAGTATAAACTATTTAGCTGGTAGTTTAGTAGGCGCTAAGAAATTCTCTTTGAGGTGTAGTCGTCGAGACAGCGATGTAACGTTCACATGATGGATAGTCAAAAGAGAGTGTGCACTTTTTTATCACGTGACCTTCATACTGGTGTAAAGTCACGTGACACATAGGTAAAATTGCTACGCAATATTACTGTTGACCATCCCATCTGTGAAAAACACCTTAAACCTGCAAAAGTAACACCAGAAAAACGTGAAGAACTTCTGAAAATTTGACAAAAGCTGGGCAACGTTCACCAAAGCTACAATAACCGCCCTTGTTCCTGCATTTGTAATGTCAATGTGTTGTCACATTACAGCCGAGTTGGGGTGACATTTGACAATCCCAGAACAAAAAGCAATGGTCTTTTGCCCCATGAAGGCTGATATCCGCTTGCGTTTGACCGCCGCCAACGCTTTCTCTGAGTGACGTCATTGACGGCGACCACCATAGATCTGCGTGTCACTACGCACATGTGTACTAAAAGACCTTGGACTGGTAGAGGCGAAGTTTTTCGACTGCTCAATAAACAGGTACTGACCACGGAACTTTGATGTATGGCTAATGTCATTATGGCTGTGATAACGTCGGTTTGACATGGTTCGTTACAGCTTTACAACTTGGACTTGGACAACTGTCAGACGGTCCTGAATGGCGTGTTAGAATCAGACCATGCCCTCCAGGTAATGAACAAGCATCGATGCAAGTTTTGCATGAACACAGAAACAGCTGTCAGGTGACATCAAAAGACATTTTTAATTCTTAATCAGACAGTGCATTTCATAATGCGTTGACACACGAATCAACCATATTTGGCTCCAATGTCGGACATTTTACAAATTGAACGACTTAAGGGAAAAGAGAGAATTAAAATTAACTGTTTGAGTTGTGTTCACGTTAAAGTTTAGGATTTTGATCTCTCCGAAATGAATGAACTATCCAATGAACCTTATCTCAAACTTCTACCATATTTAGTTTTTTTAATTATAGTGATTTAAAAAGAGGTTTTCACTTTCTTTTGCCTGCCAGTTTAATTGAATTTGATAAAATATTAATTTTCGACAGCTTCGTTTTTTCACGCAGACAAATGTTTCAGCAATGTCGCAAAATGCATCAAATAACTATACCCAAAGCTTGAATTTATAAGTGACACATTGGCTTTGACGTTTGGATTCGGTCTAGGCTTCTGTTCCCATTCTTTCAGTAGAAACATCACATGTATCATTCATTATTTGACGTATTTTGCCGCTATGTTGAAACAGTCGCCCGGGAGGACCATCGTAACTGTCGGAAAGGTCAGACTTTGTTAGCACCTAATTCAGTAGAATTAAAACAGTTTATTCTAGTTTTAAAGTTTTCTTTATTTGTCTGCAAGTGTATTTCAAAGCTTACTTCAGCATTTATCAAATTTATATTATTTATAAGCTTAAATGATTGATGTACTTTTCTCTTTTTGAAAAATTGAATATTCAGTTGAACAGTAAAAGAACAGACAATTATTAACCATTCATATATCTTTAATAATTGTACGAAAACCACCATGAAAAATAAAATTAGTAAATGCATTTTGTCAATCCCTCGTTTTGAAACGTTTCACTGCAGATCAATCCATACATCCAGATACAAGTGAGATACTGTGGTTGCTATCGTAACTTGAACGTGTATGTGTACTCTGACACACAGCGCAATATGCTTGCTCAACATTCACAATGTAAACACCAAGAGTAATATGGTTTATTGAAGTATCATTGAAGTAGGCAGGTAACAATAACAATAATAATGTAAATGTATTCATGTGTTTAGGGAGTCGTTATCATGGATGCCAGACAAATAGCTTCAGTGATGATACAATACTTCTATCGAATTCACGCATGAACGAGTTTGGTTTGACATGACATTATTTATTATACATATGCGTTTTTAAAAGTTCAAGTCAACAATTGAGCGCGTCTTTAAATAATTCAGCTCGTGTTGTTTATAATGTAATGGTTTATTGAGAAGTAAATAAGGCCAGCGAGCAATGTTACAAGTCAGCAAACACAATAAAACTGTATGGACCACCAGTAGTTATGATGTACAAATGTATGGCATTAAGTATCAGTGCATTATATTAAGGAACTTGACACATTGTTTTAAGTGCAAGGAAAATATACTTTTCAAGGCAGTTTACAATATAATTATTAGCACTTTTGTATAATGTTATACATATCTGTAAAGATGGTGATGTCCAATAATGATATGGAAGAGTACATTTTCTTAGATCTGCATAAAACGGACACTGTAATAAAAAATAATAAATTCAGATTCGTGCACTGGAACAGAAAAGGCACAATCAATCTTCTAATTGAATATTTCATTTCCTGTCTACTGCAATAATACTTCAATAAACCATTTCACTTGTGAAATTGTTAAACAAGCTACACGTCTATTGCCCTGTTTACTTATCAAAAGGAAAATTGTGCAATTGGTTAGGTGTTTTGATCCAAGTCATGACATGTTTTTTTGATGAAAACATATGTAGCTAATTGGAACCGCTCTCCTATACATATCTTCTGATCTTATTTCTCATCAGATAATGAGCATGAGAAAGAAAACATACGATTATCATTAGCTCTGCTCCCAAAAAAGATGAAAAGATTTCCTTTACTACAACGAGCAATTATAGAACAGACGAGGCTCCATTAATCTTTAGGCTTCACATGTTTATATGGATTATATTGTTGCTCCTCAGGACCATACATTTTATATCAAATAACGTTATAACTGGTCAGTGACGGTTAACGATGGATATAAGCCTAATTTAATTCCACCCATTTCCAAATGATGCACATCTTACGTATGGTGAGTGATGACAATGATGATTTGAGATTTAACGATCGCTTTCCAGCGGAGCGATTTCGCACTCAGGTATGGTGATTTTGGGATTGTCTCTTTTATAGTCATGTTCTTATTCTGGAAGATTTTATACATGTAGAATAAGATACCAAACTTACAAAATTTAAATTGAGACTGACACCTGTCAACCTTCTGTCTATGATACAATGATTTGTTTTGTTCTCCTTTACCCGGATTTATTCATTAATTATTCCAGATACAGAATTATAATTATGATACCATTTTATATTCTACTACTTATTATTTAAATAGTAATACAATGTATATCTAAATACAGTAAACATAAGTAACTTGGGTGAGCCACTTATATTATCTTTTGTCTTTGGACATACCTATGGTTCGATGCCCTTCGATTTTTTTATTATCCATAAATCATATGTTGAACCTTGTGCACGTGTCTCCTATCTCACCGCTTCTCAGCAAGTCAAACAATGTCCTTTACTTGCAAGTGCGGTCCTTCTATATACAGATATCATCACAATAATGAGCCCTGTTCATTACTCATTATATGATAATTATACACACAATGTCAGTCTCATCTTAAGACTCCAGTACGTCCCTCTCTCCTCTCAAAAGTATGCCTCAAAACATCATGCCATTAAGATACTGAACAAATGTTACATTGTTACATTTGGGATCACAATAATATATATACACTTTAAATATTTTTTTTGGGAAGAGTCCTTTGCGGGAATCCAACCCACACCTTCAGTTTCAGACATTAATCAAACACTGACAGATTATCCCTAAGAGATTATCCCTTCGACCAAATCATTCACATTTTTATTGAAAAAGTTATTGTAACAGATGATATTGGAACATTTGGTCGAGTGTGAGGTCTCGATAGCCGAGTTGATACTACCATACATAACAATTCTACAAATTAATGTAATTTACGTATCAACACGTGGTCCTACTATGTACTGTTGGTGAGATACTCATGTCAGCAGTATCTGAGATTTTAGGGATACTTCAACTTGTGAAGATTAAGGATGGTAAATTTATATTAAATCAAATTAATTGTTCTAAACTTAAAATTCAAGATACTGTACATATTTCATACAGCAACTTTTGAGCAACTTCTGTTTTGATTATCAAACCTAACAAGTACCTAACTGTAACATACATTGATCCATACTTTCGATGTATGGTATTCTAATAATTTGGCTTTAATTTGTTTCTGTCTTATGCCAGTGATGAAGCAGTGTATATATTCTCAATTCTACTTCCTGTTTAAACAAATGCATTTCCCGTGACATCTGCATTTACTCTCTCACCTTTGACTTTGATGAAGCGATGCATTGCCTAAACCATCTCTGATTAAATTAATCCTTTTGATGACAACATGATAGTACTGTCTGAAGTCAAGGAAGTGAATAACAAGGAAGTGAGAACAATTTCACTTCATTGTGCTAAACATCACCATCAAATGCAATGTGTGAGGGTGAAACGATTCACAACTACATTATATGTGCCTTGGTAATTTGCTTTTGGTTCGGTGCACCATGAATCAAAGTGTATTTCTGTTTGTACTTCATACCTTATGTCATGTTATTAAATTCATATAGTGTTATCAATTTTTCAGTTTTCCCCATTTTACGTTAATTGGATTTTATTTTGAAGTAAGACTGTCTTTTGTTGTAATTTTTGTCGTATACTTGGATCTGTAAATATACCGAACCGAAGTTCAAGTAGCTCAAGTGTATCGTTACACATCGAGCACTAATGGAGCATTATATCTGATCAAACTTCGATTTTTAGATAGAATCCTTATGATGCATTCACCATCTAACAGTTGGTGATAGAGAATATGCTGTAAAGATTAGTTACGCCTCGTGTGTTTTATTGACACACTCTTTATTGAGTACACGTTATCATCTGTATATGAGCGTAACGAATGGCAATGGGTTTATAAGTATGCTTATAGCGATAAAAGACAATAAAGATAAAGAGATGTGTAAAGGTCAATTAAACCATTGAGTCAAAAGAGCCTCAAGAGACATAATGTAACTATATTACAGGATTATTTATCACTCGTATTGTGGAATAATTTCACATTTTGTAGGTGTTCTTTCTTTTGCCCGATAGTTTGTGTTCAGGTGGTATTAATTATTACACAATTCAATCTTCAAATCTTCAGGCGTTGGTTCTGCTCAATATCTTTGTCAGTGTTAAAAAAGGATAACTTGTGAGATAATATGAAGTAAGTTCGTGTTGAAAATATGAATAAAATACGTGATTGTACTTTACACACACTGAATGCACATGCACGCATGCAAGCAAACACGCACATACATACACACATATTTATAGAATGTCAAGCCTCTGCAATAGTAACATTTCCACTTGAAATGTTATGTTTTGAAATTAAACATACACTTGACTGTGATGTCCTAATTGAAGAAAGTTACTGCCCAGTTGCCTAATTGCCCGAATCTATCTTGCCCTTTGAAATACATCATGTCTTGACGGTTCCTAAAGTAAACAGCCAGCCTCTGTCATCAAGGATTCAATCTTTCAATACCATACACATATATCACTCCTGGGATCTTTCACTCAGCAACACTGATAAGTCTAGAAAGATTATAAAGCTCTGATATGAACCTGTAGATTGTGGTTGCTAATGAATAAAACGTCCCCAAGATCATTGGTAATCAACCAGCCTTTGTTTACCATGATATAATTAAGAAAGAAACATCTTTTTGGAGTCTTTAAGGCCAGGACCTTCTGGTTGTGGATAATGTATACGTATTTGCTTCTTTAATCTTTAAAGCCTAAAGCATTATGGTTTGATGAAATATTATTGGAAGTTGTTTAAAGTAGGTGCTAATGAATGCCCTTTGAAGTTTGACCCGCTGTGACATTGATGTAAGAATCCTTGATCACAGCAATTCAACAATTTAGAATTAATGAGAACCGACTTCTTGGAGAACCATAATGATAACCCTAGGCGGCTGTTTGAAAACTCAACTGACTTGTACATAAACATATGAATTATTTATTTTTATTTTAGAATAAAATGAACACCACGTTCGTTAAAAGATACTTTCACTTCATAAGACATGATACACGAGGGTCAAATTATCTATCTATCTTTAATTCTATCTGTCTATCTATCTATCTATCTATCTATCTATCTATCTATCTATCTATCTATCTATCTATCTATCTATTTATCTATAATTCTATCTTTCTATTTGTAGTATTTAGCAATATGGTACCATACAAAGTTCCTTTATTCTGAGGCATCAAAGGGTTGGAGCTCTGATAGGGCCCAATTCAATTTCTCTGGTAATCTGTAATCTGTCATCAGTTTGTTGGGTTCTTTAACTTCGATGTTAAGACAAAATATATATCCTAATATAAACCAAAAAACTACTCTAGTTCTTTTAAAGAAGTTGATTATTTGAATTAACAATCTAACACCATGCCATGCATTAACACGATAAAAGCTTCTTGTGAAAAATGGTTAAATTGACTATTATCTAAGAGCATGGCTCTTGCACTTTTGGGAACCTTGTTAACGCATGGATATTTTAAAGTTGCCAATCTGTCGAACTTCCCCGACATCCCCCTCTATTTGATTTCAGAGTCCTTCTTAAGATTTAATGACATAAGATCTTAAACATGAAAGGCTGAGTGCAAGATCTGCCTAAGGCACTCTCAAAGACCGTTTTCCGTCAACTATCTTTCACAATTTCAAGATAATGTCAGTATGCACCGAGTTTAGAAGGAGATACTACAAAAACATCAAAGAGGCTCTGAAACACATAAAAATAATAAACTATCCTATCTAATCTTTTATATGAAAAACCTTCGAACCAAAGAAGACATAATTTATGTAATTTAGAAATCGAAATTATAAAGGTTTACCAGTTGATTGCAGAAATTCAAAAGTGTGCTAAGAACGTATTCTTAATGAATCACCATTTAGATTATAAAAAATATATACAAATCGACATCAAACGTTTCATTGCATGAACAAATTACATTTCAATGTTGGAGTAAGACGAAGTTTAGATTTGGATCCAAAGTAAAAACCCAATCTAGCGGTAAAACATGAAATAGAATCATCCCGTGAGTGGGGAATCTGAATTTATACTGTTGATTGAAGTCATCTTGTAGATCTAGAAACAGTTACAATTCAAGTCTATTAACCTTTAGTATTTCAACCAGCGAATATTAATAAGGCCCATCAAAAACATACAAAAGTGGTATATTCTTCAACCAATGTGTTCATGATTAATACATTTAGTTCAACATGTACTGAATAACGTTGTGTAAACGAAACGAAGTAAGCATGTATTACCAGGACAGCAAAATAGTATCTAACACATGCGTTGTTAGTTCTAAGAGATTTCTGGACACAGTCTTTGTCCCAAATTTATCTGTGCAGTATGTTCTTAAATGGCCCTTTGTAAAGTAAAAGATCTAAATATGACCTTGGACACTTTTTGCTTTTCAGTACAAACTATTCACATCTACGTATTAGTCAATAAAGCTAGAAAAATTAGAACTTGGAGATTTATTGAACAATATTCATGACATATCTAGCGGTAAAAACCTTTATGACCGTGAGTATATATATATGGTTTAAACAATATTTATTTCAAAAGAAATGGATTTGTAAACAGGCTAGCAGCCTATCTTAATATCTCTCTCTCATATATAGAAGTGAAGTAAGGTTATATATATAGAAAAGAGTACACATCAGATGGGTTTGACTGGATCAATCTTCTTTAATACGATGAGCTCATTTCGACCAGTATATCGGTCTTTTCAAGTTTGAAAAGACCGATATACTGGTCGAAATGAGCTCATCAAGTTTGAAAATTGACTGAAAACAACAGGTCTGAACACACGGTGTCCATTTGAGGGTGTACAAATGACAGCTCAACACAAACGTCTGTGGATGGTTGGGCTAGAGCTCATCGTTGTCATCTGCTGCGACATTCGCGCTACCGGATGTTTAGCGATGAATATCGCTTTAACATGGACTTTGCAAACGGACAGATTTGCGTCTGGAGGCAACGTAATGAGCGTTACACTGCGTGTCAAACAGTATGATGGGTATGGGGACGGCTCTATTATGGTTTGTGGCTGGATAACGTAGGATGGTAAACTTAACTGTTACATGTTGCTGGCAGACTTATTCGTGTACGTAACAGGGATGAAGTTTTGTTGCCCATAATTGTACCATAGAGTCAACGCATTGGACGTAACGTTTGGTTGCAGCAAGATAACGGCTGGCCCAACACCGCTCAAGTTTCAAGGCAGTATCTGCAGAATAACGTTATGCGGATTCTGCATTGAAAATCTACACGTCCCGACAGTAATCCCTTAGAGCATCTCTACGATGGTCTGTATCGAAGAGTTCTAGATACAAAATACAACCCCAGCACCTCAACCTACTGTATTCTGTTCTCGTAGAAGTGGCGTACTTTTCCAAGAGCTGTGAAAGGAAAACTCATACAAATTCTACCAAATAGGGGTGCTGCGGTAATCAACAAACATTGGGGGCACACATGATACCGACTTTAGACAATTTCCAGCTCTAGGTTTCTGTGACAAAGCGCACAGGATCATTCAAAAATCCTAACTAACCAAAGCTAACCAAACATTCCCTTATTAATTTCTATGAGTATATATAAGGTAGGCTAATAGCTAATCAAATTGATTCCATTACATAATGTAGCGAATTTTGACTTTATTATTTCCTCGTCAAATATTATTGGAATTGAAATCTAGTCGACAGTGTCAAATTACAAAGAAACAATCTATTTTGACAAGCTGATAATATGTTACTTTCAACAGTTATTGTATGATCTCCAATAATTTGTTTATTGATGGGATCTGAAAGAGCTGGGTTCGAACCTTTCACATGATTAGTGTCATGATTATCAGACCGTTACTGACCATTTTGGTTTTGTACACTTACTTAAGTAACACACAAATATAATTTTATTTTGATTTGTCCTTTGTATACTGACCTGACAACAAACAATGTTCCTAAATATACCCAATATCACCACGTACATTACCAGGTTGAATTTGTCATTACTATTAAAACATGACAATACTTATATATCTTATTTAACAATTAGCAACTTTCATCTATCGAGGGATGGAACTTAGAAATACCAAGGTATGATATGAATAATATGTTTATATTAATAATGTATAAAATAAACACTATGGAAATATTACTCTTTAATATGTTTGAATGGATAATTTATGATGATGTGATCCCTGTAAAGGTCTTTGTTATGTACATATGCATGTGAATAGTTTTGTACGTTTGTCCTGTGGGCCCGTGAGTCCCTAAGTACTGAATACACATTGATTACAGTAACACATGTATCTCACAAGTAAATAATGAAAAGTACATTGGCATGATACATAAGCAATGAAATAACAGACGTTGCGTGATGAAATTGTACAGATAATGGTTACATGACAATGTGATTATGCGTTTAATGAGATAATGTTATACGTTACTATGATTTAAAATTGCTATGTGAAATTGAATTAGACATATTAATGATCACTATGACATTTTAATTGACGCCATTTGATTGCATCTGTCATAGGAGACATGAAGAATCTGCGGCATGAATTGTATTCAATCTTAAAGAAAGTAAGTGCAATACTAAGCCTTTTAAATTGCATACTTATTTGCATCTGGCTATTTATTTGTGGAAAGGCTAAGCTATGAAACGTTTTAAACTATTTTTACATTTCTAACATTTGTGTAAGTTGAGATCAGGTGAGGTGAGGTGAGTTGGGGCTAAACGCCGCTTTCAAGAATAGTTCACATATAACACGGCCATGAGTATTTTGCCAGGGAGAATGCCGTCAACACCATGTGGCGATGCATTGTGGTGAAACCTGCGAGCATCGACTGGAACTAGTGAACAATTGGTGGTACTTCGCTTCATTTCAGTGTATGTATAAGTTGATTGCTACTAACAAATAATGTTCATCTATGGACAACTATTAACACCTTTTAATGTAATTAAATAACAGGTAAAAGGGGTTTCATAACAAAGACATATGTGTCATAATACCTTCAAGTAATTTGATTGGCTAACGATGAACTTTGACCCTGCCTTGACTACTTTATTCATTCATGAAACGAACGTGAATTCATTCATTACAAGTATTTTACGACAACACTTATAATTAATATTTATCTCATTGTTTTTGATTGTTTTTGATTGCATTTAATGAATAATTAACAAATACAGCATGACTAGAGCAGAGCGAATAAGCACAAAGTTTAGAATGCAGCAAGAGTTTTTGCTCACAATTTTACCGTTGGGAAGCACATTGCCATTTTAACGGCGATGTTCATCTTAAACTTACATTACATGAGGTTGTTTTAGCTTGTTTACATATTCCGACGACAAGAAACATGCGAATGGCGGCCGCCATTCAAAGGACGGATAACTCTTATCTCTTATCTGTCCTCAAGCAGGGAGATGTTATATTACGTACGCTTCCTTCATCATGACTGGCGCAACTGGTTTCACCATACCGAACATCACGGATTATAGAATGGTTTGATTTTAAAATCGTGAATATTTAACGTCGTAATATTTTGAACTTATAAATGCTGTGACAGGGTTGATATTACTCCGCTGGCGAATACTGATGAATCCGGAAGAATCCAAAAGAATCCGGCAAGCAGATTCCACTACTTTTTGTCCTGTGATCCCAAACAAAGGGCAACAATGACAGCAAAGAACATTCCGAAAGTAGAGGTTGTTATGCTCCTTGTATTATAAATGAAGTAATGTTTCAAGAACTATGTGTAATTCTATTACTTATATGAACCTAGGCAGATAAAAACAAGATAAAGAGTCTCGATAATTGAACACAAAACGAGAAGCTATCTAACTGTATTAAGTAAGTGCCGATGAATTCCATCTGAAGTTTGACATACTGAGTGAGATGATGTAAGAATTGCTTGCTGTACACCAACTTGGATTTAGAATAATGGCCTGCAGGTTTTTATCACCCTTGAATTTTAAAAGACTCATGGTGATAGGGGATTCAACTTTCAACTTCTACATTGTTAGTAGAAATGAGAAATTGACATAATAACCATACGTTATGCTACAAAAAAAGATACGATTATGTTTTGTATAGTTTATATAAATTACGAAATTGCTTCAAAAGACATTAGATCCATCATGCTAATACCATCAAAGAAAATGTCAAAAGATTAATGAGATGATACCTTTCACTATTGTTTTGCTGTTATAAGATTATTAACATACTGAATTGAATGACTGATTTTGATTTTAATAAAACACTCACTTTGGCGATATGTAGAATTTGGATATAAAACACTCAAATATTGAAAAGGAGACTAAGAAATATATTTGTCTGTAAAAAGAGGCTCCTTTTCAATATGTTTTTTCAATTCTTGTCAGAGTTTTGGACTAAATGTAAACACATTTAAGAGTAGGAAGATAATTAGTATTTTGCATAGAGAAAGTAATTCAATACACAGTATCTCATGAGTACTGCTTCCTATTTAGTATTTTTGATAGCGTTTCAGATTATGCATACTTGTTTTTCAGATTAGACTTAACATCAGTAAACATTTAACTGTAAGAGTAATGAAACTCGTAATCATTTTCTGTTATGAAGAAATAATTGATCTCTTTGAAATTAAAAAAACACAATTTCGTATGCTGTAACGAATTTACAAGCATATGGTATGCTCGTGATATAATCTAATTGATGCCAAAGAATACTTAAAATTTATCTAGCTATATTTGTACTGATTTTTTTGCTTTTTCCTCCCGATTTTGTCACTTGATTGTAGATAATTTTACTATGGACTATGTGAAAGAATCATTGTTCAACCGTGTGGTGCAATGCACTGGTTCTTTCATTCTGGAAAATGTAAGGGTTAAATCACTGGTATTGCTAAGTCAATTTGTCTGGTTCTGCAATTATCAAATAACAGAGTTTTTTTTGTGGAACATCTTATATTGACAATCCTATCAAGCATTGGGATATATTTCTTGCACTTTCAGGAACTGTGCTAACTCATGACCAATTGTAAAGATTTTGTCTGTCGAACTTCCTGTAGCTGTGTAACTGTGTAAGGTTGTAAACATTAAAAACAGTGTATAAAATTTGCTTCGGACACTGTCAATGACTCATTTTCCGTCAACTATCTTTGAAGATAGGATGAGCATACACGGAATAAACAAGGATACACTGAAACGAACAGGAGTCGTGAGACGAATCATATGCATCTCTAATGTTGTAAACTTGTATATTCAGTAAACAAATAATCTGTAAATTGATTTGACATTAGGTTTCAAGGGAAGAAGCAATGTGTACCAGTTGAATGAAAGCAATGCTACTGTAACCAATGCTAGGATGTTCCTACTATTTCCAATTTGTCATAGGATTGATTCCAATTATTTCTTTATTACTGAGTTGTCAAAGAGCTCATATCGAAACTTACCCATAAGGGTCATGTCTATCAGATCGTTATTGCCGAGAGGGATTCATTATCCTATGATTAAATCTTCACACTTTTATATTGATTTGTAAACATATGTCATTATTGTTATAGTCGTAAAAGCTGGCGAATGTATTATTTGAAATGTAACACAATATTTCAACTCAGAGAGGCAATCAACCCTTAAAAACAATTTGGCATCTCACAATGGGAACATACTGGTTTCAGATTATAATTGTTTTCATAAACAGATTCATCAAACTCCAATTTATATTTTCAGTACGTTCAAGAGACCATTTAGTCACGAGCATACTGGAGGTTTGGAATTGCAAAACTGTTCACGTGATTTGCCTATTATCAAAACGAAATCACAAATAAAGTTCCAGTTCATTTCAATATCCCCCCAATCATGCTTCTCTGGACGTTGTTCTTAATACAAATGAAAACTATCTGAATCTTGTGAGTATAAGAAATCAGTTAATACAAACATTACATTGGTAAACCCATATGAGCCTACTTCTCCCTTTCTGAAACATCCAAGGATCTCTTTAGTGGCTGAATACTCTTGCAGCGCCATCATAATCTTGATGACTTTATATCTTCAAGTACTCAACATTTAGTGCCGCAGTTCCTTGATGGATAAGCTGATATCGATTAGGAATCTTTTAACACGGTTCACTGTGAAAATGATCAATATATTGATAATCAACTGGCCGTTTTATTATATAAACCAGGTTGTAATACGATGTGGAACATCGCAAGGAAGGCTATAAAGCTGGTAGTTGGTACAAACGGATGGTACTGAGTACTTCCAGGAAACATTATACCTCATGTTCGTATTCATTGATTCTGAGTGTAATGATCTTCCTCAGCAGAACCATGTGAAGTAGTTTCAGGATGTATGTCATTTGTGCTATTCATCATGAAATTATCAGATACAATGATGCAAATGACAAGCATTAGTCCTCTTAGACCTCGAGGGGATGGGCAGAGAGCCTTGCTGTACATGTATACATTGGGATGAGAGTAATTGGTGTGAAACGATGTTAACAGCCAGGCAGCTGGATGTCCTTCAATAGGTTAATGGCATGCTTTACAGTGATAGTCATTCCTATTATCCTATTATATGTGATATGTGTCATGTATCTTTCTCATTGGAATTTTGTAGATATCAGAGTTCTATTGGCCATTAATTATTTTAAAGATACTCGTGGTAAAATGTCAACTATAGCACTCTAGAAATGTTATGAGGTCGGGAAAGAAAAAATATTTCACATCCCAAATCCAGATAATGTATTCTCGTTTTGGGTCACACAAGGACAGACTCTCATTAATGAGAAAAACAAACAAAGAAACTCCGAAACAACTTGACTGATATTAGAGCATGTACTCACCCTACGGGACAACATTTAATACAACATTAATAACTACGTTAATAACTGCTATTAATCGTAGATCATTAATCAAATATTGTTTATGTAAATTTAGCTTTCATTAATCATGTAATCAAATAAGTTTGTTAATGAATAAATACTGACTAATAACCTTATTTCATGTATTTAAAGGTGAAACAGTTCTATAGATAGTCAACTTCTTTATTGATTCATGTATTTAACATTACATTAACTGAGTATCGTAAAAGACAAAACATGAGCGAAATTTATGACAAAAGTCCTTTTATAATGATCTTAAATGTACATTTTTTTATAAAGAAACAAGTTTTAATAAACATTTCGCAATCATGTAAGAGGACATATATTTTGACCAACTTGTAGAAACTGTTCTTTTCATAAACTAGTTAGACAACTTAACCCGAAACATTTTAAGCATTGTCAATGATCTGTCATACACTTGAATAAATACTCGAATAAAACTGATACGACTGATCAATATTTGATATCCCATTTAGAGTCCTATAATGTGTTTGATGATGTATCTGAAATTTGTCTCGTCTTTCTATTTAATATCATCCCCATTATGTCGTTGACATTCAGATTTTGGCCTTCACAAATGCTAGACAAGTTCATGAGTGATTAACGATGTAAAGGAAAGGTTGCCTTGACGGAGTGTAGTATTATCAAGCCAATTATTGAGAAAGATACAAGGATAGGTAATTGAGCTGGTCAAATGGCAAGTTTAATTTATCAAATCGCATGACACTCGATAACATAGATTTTGTATTGTGATTATTGTGCGAATGTAGCATTTTAAATACTTTAGATAGTGTTTAACAAAATCATTGCTAAAACGTTTCTTTGTTTATAAGGACACACACATAGTTGCGGTTTTTGACCAGGGAAGATGTCATATATGATCAGTATAGCTTGATACATTAACTATTTTACTGAATAATACATGTGTTGCATTGTTAAGTATATGATATACGGTTATGTCAATTTGGATTTATATTCTACACAACATGGCTACCAGCTTAACATAAAACCTTGTCAAAAAGTGAAATTTAATGGACATTCATAAGCTTAGGGTTATTCAATAAGAGAAATGCGAAAGCTTGCAACGAACTCAAGCTTAATTATTCTCAAGATCGACTGAAAATACTATCCACACTATCTATCACAAGTGACCAATTAAATATCGGTGACCATATGACAAATACTTGGATACATCTTAAATTTCCAATTCGTTATTGGAGTGGTTTCCAATTATTTGTTTATTGCTGAGACATGAAAGAGCTCAAATCGAATCTTCAAGGTTAAGGTTATTAAACCGTTACTGACCGACCATTCTGGTACTGTAAACTCACTAGAGTTGGATAGATCTCGTATCTTGTAGTTGTCCAGAGGCAGTACAGTATCCTGACCAAAGCAGCTGTACATAATTAAATCTTGACAACTTTATATTGATTTGTCAACCGTATTTACTATAATTATAATCGCAAACGATTGAATGTAGTATTTGAGGGCAACACAATTATTCAACTCAGAATGACAATAGAGAATGATACCAATTGATCACCACGTGATAGAGAAGACACTGATCTCATTTTAACTTCATCAATAATAATAACAAGTTAATTAAAGGGCGCTTTAATACTCCAGGCACTAGGTGTCCCACAGACTACAATTTAGATATTCAGTACTTTTATCATCCAACAGACAATTAAGTCACGAGTATACCGGTGGTGTGGAAGTACAAAACTATTCAAATAACTAGCTAATAATCAAAATGAAATCACATATATTGTTTTAAAAAAAATTCCCCAATCATGCTTCTGTCGACATAGTCTCAAGGGAAACATCTGAATCCATATGAGGAATGAGAATGAGTGAATATATCATTTGATAAAACAAGCCTATGCGACAATATCCTTTCTAAAACATCAAATTGCTGGTATTGTGATTAAATAAGACTTAGTTCTACCTCTTATAATGCATCACCAAAGCCTCATAAAAATCATAAGCATGATCCAAATGAGTTTATATCTTCAAGTACTTAAGCTTTAATGCTGCAATTCCTTGATGAATAAGTTAAAATCGATTAGGCATATTTTGACAACGTTCCAGTTAGTTAACTATGGTGAAAGTAATCAATATATTGCTAATCTACTCAAAGCTTTATTGTGTAAATGAGGTGGTAATAGGAAGTTGGAAATCACATGGAAGGCTATAAAGCTTGTAATGGCATAATCATTGGTAGTCTTTGGTACTTCCTGGAAACAGTATTCCTATGTCCTGTATTTATTGATTCTGAGTGTAATTATGTTCTCCGACAAGCTTTAAACGTGCCTCTTATGGTATGTATGCAACTTCCAGAACAGGGGGAATTGGGGCAGAAAGTAGGGATGTGAAAGGATGTTAACATCCAGGAAACTAGATGTTCAAATAAATGGCAGTGATAAGACGCGTCCGAACTATCTTGGGCCCAACATATGTTTTGGTCCATATCACATTTCCTCTGGCATTAAGCTGCTTCATGAATGATATTGTAAGAATCTGGTGGCAAAATATCAAATGTATCATCTATCCTGGAGTTTTTAATCAAGGAATACTAAACTAGACACAGATAAATATCTAAGGAATGAAAAAATGTAATGTAAATCCTATATTAATATTATAATGGGAAATTTCTTGACAAAGTCACCACTTTGAATCAATTCATCTAAGCTAAACAAAAAACGGAAGCAAATTGACTACTGTAAGGGCTGTTCTCGTCCTAGAGGACGGTTATATGCAGTTTATCCTATACTAAGCTAACAAATACTGTCAAAGTTTTCTTAGGAAAATGCTTACAATCTAACTCTGCCATTCATGTAACTACCTAACTAGTAACCCTATTTGACCAAAAGTCATTAGCGTTAAAAAAATATGTCTTGAGCATACTCGAAATTGTCTCCAGGGAGTATAATGTTAATGGATGTATACGCATCAGCATGATAAAGTCACAGCAGCATAAAGAAATCAAATATCTTTCATAAAAAGTTCAGAGCTGAAAATTCTAAAAAAAGGTAAGAAATGCGGATTAGTTTAGGCTTAGACTGGAATTAATAAATGAAATATAGTGCATATGACAAGTGCAACATCTCCATATAAAGTCATATATCGTACAACTGCCTGCGCTATATATTATTACCCTGAAGGAATTGTACTTTTTATATTCACATTCTGACTTTCTCAAATGCCAAACGTGAGCACATTGACACTTCTAAATATGATATTGCCAGTGCATTAATGATTAACAATGCAGAAAAAAAACTATTGCCTTGTTGGGGCATGATTGATCACAGTACATGCATTATCTTACATGTGAAACTGAACGATATACAGGATGAATACGATATAAAGGATACATGACTGGTTTTAATCATATATCAAGTGTATTTCATCAAGTACCGTGGCGATAGTGGACATCTCACATGAACATTGCACATGACAGTCGATGACATATACCTTGTATTTGACAACATGAGTAATTATAGAATATGAAATACCACAAATTCTTTCAATTTTATCAATCTTCCCCACGATTTGAGATGACATGCTATATATCTTTGTCATTTAATATTGAAGCCATTTACATAGTTTGTGATTGCAAAGTAGGAACAAGAATGGTTCAAGTAAGCTATATTCGGCCTATGATGAATTATAGTAAATATAAATTCAATTCATTGAATGGACGCATAAGAATACCTGATAGATGTATAAAGCTTAATTTAATAAGAAAGTATACTATATTGCCTACGTGAAACCATCAAAAGTTATCAACAAAGCTTGATTTTATGTCATTGTATGTTTCCATTATAGGATATTATTTCATAATAATGCCAAACCTTTGATATTAATATAATATACCTAGCGTCTGAGCAGGAACAGAATATACATCTAGGTATATTTATGAATATAACATTTTCCAGACCAAAATATAATTTCATCAGGATTTTTAAATTTGCTTTCCTAATGAAATGACAAACTATATTTATGAGGCGCAAGAAGTTTTATTTTATCATTCACGAATGTATTTATGCTGGCTGATCCCACTTGTTCAATTTAAATTGTATTTAAGCCATAATTCTATTGAAAACGTCAGAGTCATATTAGCTTTGTAAAGTTATCACATTATGATTAATTTACATGTACGTATATAAACTACCGGGCAAAAGAAAGTACTCACCTCAGTTGATTTTATCATATGTATGATTTTCAATCGCAAATATCTCAAGTTTTCGATGTCATAATCCAAAACTGATAAGTACAGGTGTTTAGTTAGCAGTCAAAGAATACTTCTACAAGTTTTTGATTAATTTAAAAACAAATGAAATTTTAAGTTTAATTTTGTTTTTAAATTATTGTTGATGATACACAACTGTTCATCGACATATAAGACATATCCTATGTGAAAATAAATAAATGTGCCTGATTCTGCACGCATTTAAAACATTTTAAACAGGGCAGGGGTCATGTTGGTGAAAATTTCATTCTTAACCCTGTCTTCATTACAAACAGATATTTGAACTAAAATTTAACCTTAGTCACCAACAAAGTGATTCAAACTACTGCAGATAAGTATTATTGTATCGTGTCATAGTCAAATACATCTGATTTCTTTTAAATATTGAATTAATCGAAATAAACTTAGGTGAAAACTTTCTTTTGCCCGGTAGTTTAGTTCGCTGATCGCTTTTAAATATTTAATTACTCTTACCCGGTTTAGTAGTTAGGTCCGTTCCCAGTTCTAACTAAACTAAACTTTGTTAGTTTCACGTTTTCCTCAACATATTTTATATGTTCCCTTTCCATTTGATAAACTGATAAAATCAGGCTTTCAACTTGTGTGGTTTGGCCTCAACATTTATTCAACTGAGAAGGAATACAAACTTTTGAAATCACTTTCATATCAGTTCATTTTACCAATGAAATGCCCGCATGTGCTGTTCAAAGGAAATTATTATTAACAAACTCTTACTTTTGGAGGTATTACTCCATTATTTCAAACAATTAAGATGTATAGACATTAAAAATCAGATGTGGTTGGATAACCTGAAGATCTCCAAATTATAATTTTTAGAACATCTGCAACTACAATTGTATTTGAGAGCTATCAATGGACATGACGGATGTGCAGCATCTGCTATTTAGGACCTACCCTGAGTGACCTTCCTGAAACGGTCTATGCATGGCAATATCCTTGTCAACATATTTATAGATCAAAACACGTAAGAGAACATACTCGGAATATTGCTAAAAAGGAAAAGATATTCATTAAGTTTAAACGAGCATAAGATGTAGAGGCGATGAATATATAAGATGTTAAACACATAAGAACCTCATTTGAATGCCCAATAATTGTTCCCACCTTAAAAGAGACAATCAAGACCCAAATGGAACCCATAATCTATTGAATGAGCTACAGATTCAGATTCTTGCGGTAAGATGATCTATTAGCCATTAAGACAGTAAAGATGATTATCCATTGGAATTCTCACTGCATTTACATAACGTTGAATTTACCCATTGGTTTGCTTATCTTTCAAATGTTTTAAGTGATTTATGATAATATGTTCAATATTTCTCAACGTCCCCAATTGAACACTGGTTATTATATGTAAATGGACTGTAAGACCAGGGTATTGTTGCTGAAAGAGGATTTGAGAAGAAATATCCGTTTGTGAGTAAACATGATTGATACTCAATGCATTCAAAACGTATTGGTAGCAATATCATTTGGTATACCCGGTCATTTGATGAAGAGAACACTGACTGTGCAACCATTCGACGAGAACTTACCCTTCTCCACAAGCATATTTACAAAAAAGTCCATTTATTTGATAGGATTTAAATAAACATATTCTCAAGTTAAATAAAGATGAAGTCATTCGAAAAGAAAATTGAGAGTTTAACCTAAGGATAGTCGAATATGTCATTTGAGAGTTTGGTGACCATGAACACCTTTCAATTAAGAATTGGATTGATGTCGTTGAGACATTTGCTTAAAGGCTTAAACCCTTCTAATAACGTCATTAGACACGTTGGTGTCCGCTCCGCCTCGAGGTGTACTGCTTAGCATGGTTCTTGTCACTGCATCCATTGGGAATAAAGGAATTATTTCATGGATCATTAGTTGGTATCCACTCACCATTTTAACCTTGCTAACTCTTCAGGAGAGGAAAAGCGAGGTTTTTGTTTCTATATGATAAAGATACAGTTAGCCTTTCTTCAGTTTGAATTACCGGAATCAATGTGTAATAAGTTTGATGGTGACTCCATTCACGTAAATTTATATGCACACAATGATTATATGTACTTACTGATACTCAGTTGATATCAGCAGTAACGTTTATAAATGTTACGGTTATTTGAATTGATGCTTATAATTAAACTGATATCATTGGTATAATTGCTGTTATCTGGGAGAGTTTGTTTTTCTGCACGCAATGTATCACGAAAGACAGTATACTTAATTGCTTCAAGACATGACAAAAGCTTGAGTTATTTAGTGTCCATAAAGGTAGCCGAAATTATCCATGAAACTGTAACAATATTAAGGATAACCTTTAAATTGTGACGTTTTTGCCTTGAATTTCAACATTTTAAGGAATACCATTGGACTAATTGTGTTCTATCAATTTCTGTAGGTAATCGTAATTGTGTTGCATTCGCTGGCAAAACATGAATAAAATCGTCTTCCATAGGTGTCGAAAGTCCGATAATGTCAACACAATGTCGATGCAGGTACAAATGTAGATATGTAAATCTAAAAGATAACAGCAGAGAGGTTGTTATTAACAGTTCTTCTACACATTTAACACAGTTCTAGAATGGTTGTATTTGTAGCATGGCGTAGACAAACCACCATCTTCTCGAATGTGGTAGAACACACAAGGTACACAGGGAGGAACTTAGGTCACAATCTCTTTGTTTTCTGCTATTCACGTGGAATTTTCGAGCTACCAGTTCAGGTGACCAAATTGTGACCCAAAATATTATACACTTAATTACTATCATGGTGAGGTCTTTATGTGAATACAAGGACTCGAGAGCTGACTCCCAAGATGGTCTGACGTGACCGAGACCGCAGGTCGAGGTCAGGTCAGACCGCCGAGGGAGTCGGGTCCGAGAGTCCATGTATTTCACATAATGACCTCACCATGAGTAATTAAGTGTTGTATTATACCGAAATATGTTTTCTTCAGATTCTTTTTTATTTAACATTTTAACTGTTGCAATACACACATAGCCATACTGGTTAATCGAAAATATCTCATTACAAAATCAGCAAACCGATCAGATGACGCCATGCATCCTTGACAACAAACATCAAAACAAACAGTCACGTGACACAAATCACGTGATGGGTCAATATCTCAGGTCAGTGACAGAAATTTCAATTGACCTCATCACTGGCAGCGGGGTCAGTGTACAAATATATTTTTCGATCACGTGATGTGAACTGACCAATGCCATTCTTACAAACTAAAATTAAGTAACGATGACTCAAGTTGAATACATGTAAAGGATGCAGTCTCATTACAACAGATTATTTCAATATGTATGCCATGTCATAATTTCCGTTTTTTTTCTGCAAATTAAACATGAATGGTGTAACTTTCAGCTTCGATGCGTCTCTTAATTCACAATTACGTTTTGAAGTAATAGGTTGTCTGATGAAAACTCCGGCTGAAATAGCTTCACAATTACAGAAACAATCCATAATGCTTGTTGCATATCAAACGTTTCGGGATGTCATGTCATGTAATTTCAAATTACATTTTATAAAATAATGTTTTGGGCACATTCATCTCATGAAGGATGTTTTAATTAAGAAATAGAAGACGAGTTGGCGTGTTTAATCATAGAATAACATAGCAAGGCACAGTCCTGACAAACAATCAAAGTGACTTAAAATATGACGTCATTTGCTACATGTAAGTGACCGTTCTTACTGACGTCTTAAATCAATAGCATGTTGTATTGTCTCATAAAGCACGCCATCTGACCGCCTGTTTTATTGCCGTGGGTATCTTATATTTTACCTTAAACGTATATCAATGTGAATCTGGTATTTACTTAGTCATTGATTATGTACCATCAAATCCATGTTCACAGGAGATATTCCTGACGCTGATTTCACAATATTTCCTTGGATATATTGTCAGGTTGATTAATTAATTGATCATGGAGAATGCCCTGATCTCATCAGGTACATGTATATCACTAACAATGCTATGACGTCAACATTCTGATGGTATCACACTGATATGATGTAATAAACCTGTGACCTCACTAATGGCAATGACTCGTTCCATTCGGTGCACTTCACATTGATGATGATGAATAGAATCTTACCCTCGTGTCTTCTAATATAATACAATTAACAAATCTATATAGAAGAACGCCTAGGATATTCGTAACCTTTATTGATTCGTGTTGATGTAAGAAGACACTTGGTTGAGATTTTCTATTTAGATACATACAAAGATAGATTTTTTATTTTATTAAACTTTCACTCCATCAATTAAACTTTAGACAACGTGTGAAAAAAGGTGTTCGATGTTACAGTAACAGACATCCAGTATTGCAGTCCTATTTTCTTCAGAATGTTCAAAAAGTAAATTATTATCATACATATTGTCATATTCTTGGGACACCTGAACAGTATCTGCAATAACTTCCTTTTGTTAAACTGACCATAAGGCCTTGGTGTTAGGGTCAGTTAATTTGTGTAGTTAAACCAATTGCAATTGTTTACAAAAAACTTTTCCTGGTTAATGTCGCATACATTTCTGGAACATTTGAATAACTATGGATAATCTGAGTCACCTCGCAGTTAATGGGATTGGTGAAAATAATATAATGTTAACGTAATGATAAATTCAATATCCATTAAAATACATGTATGCTCAAATGTCTAAATTGAAAACATCTGTAATACATGTACATGATAAAATGTTTAATACATTGTTTGGTTATAGGAGTATTTAAAATCGTATATAAATGTGCTTAGCCAGTATTGGCCAACACTGTACTGAATGAAAAATAGTGATTGATTTATTGATGTGCTTATCCATTGCTGATTACCTTACATTGCCATAACTTACCCATACTTTACTATAGTTATATGTATTATGCCTTTCGCTTGGTATTCCCCTTTACGAGCGAATCCCAATGCTGTGAAGCAACTGTCATTCATCAGGTTGTATCATCGCGTGCTGGTTTAAATAATAATCATTACATGATATAGAGCTTTAGTTAACAATCATATTTCCACATGGTTACCATTTGTTATAATTTGTGAATTACAAAATGCATGAATAGCGAAAATACTCATGGGTAATTCTGAAGACGACATTTAATCAAGCCAATAAAACACTCACGGAAAAGATATTTTACTAACCAAAATTAACGTTAACTGTTTATTTTGGGGTAAATTGTAATTACCATCTCCATGTGTATAAATTCGACTTAAATCAGTGAATAGCATTCTGACATTACAATAACCTGCTACATGAAAATGAGGTACAAGTCATTCATTTTATGTCCAGTAAATTATTAATTTAAAAAATTGGAAATCATTGTAAGGGAAACGATTTGATTTGATTTTTTTCCAAGAAAATAGTTTGCTGATATTACGATATATTAACAACACTTAAATGAGCTTGTTTATACATTTCTCAACATTTGTGTTATATCTGGTTGTAAAGACATTCCCCCTTCTTTATAATACAACAATTCAAAACTGAAGCAGATATTACATTAAAAATCCCTAATATACCTATAAATGTAACGCATGAAACAGCTAAGGGTTATCAACTGTCTTTCTCGGATGGATTTATTCATTCATAAAATGCTATTTCAGACTCGTCACCAGAGCTGATTGACCATCGTCCATCGGTTCACGCATCAGTCTTGATCGCCAATCTTGGCCTTCTCAGCATACAGGGATATATTTCCAGTAGTGAACTTTGAAGATCATATATTGCGTGTTTCGGACTCAAGATTACCGTTTTTCATCTCAAACATGAAATGTGGTTAAACATTTACCTCTAAAATAACGTTCTTAACACTTTAAACTTTGGTTGGACGTGAACACGATATGCTTAATTGAAGGAAAAGTTATGTTTCATGTATGTAAAAGTAATTCGAAACTTTTGGGACGGAGTAGAGTTCCTATACAACGATGCATTTAAAGTAAATGTCAACCAAAAAAATCGTGTAAACTTTAATCGTATTCAATTGTGATAAATGGGAAACAACTTTCTTTTATCGTTTTAAACACAACGCAAATAATTGAATTGATGATAGATACAATTAAATCAAAAGATCAAGTAAAGAGGACTTTTGCAGTTTTGCCAACAATGCCGGCAATCCATTTGTTTTGATGAGATAAAGATATTTTGAATTTATTTATTTTAAAAAAAACCCTTTACCGTATCTGAAAAGGGTAATGTATACTTTCCTTTCTCTTTGGTTCATTGTCTGTTTCACGATTTTATTAAGTTTTATGTTGCGTCATTATATGTAAGCTCAGAGTATCATTACCAAAATGAAATGATCGCAGCAGTATTAAAGAAAGAATGTAAAAAATTAAAATGAACCAACATCGCAGATTCAACACATGCGATTCTTTAACCCCCTTGCTAGGAAATATCGTTTTGACAGTATATTTTGAACAATGCCCTCGTCAGCTACATGACATCACAATGATTTTGCATCAAGTAATGACATCACAATGCCATGACGTCATAATCATGATGACGTCACAATGCTATGACATCACACCACAGGAAGCCAAATGGCAGTGTTTTTTTCAGAATTACTCATTTTTATTAAAAACTAATAAAGAATGATTTTGGATGATTTAAATTAATATTTACTTTAGAAGGTAAATGATCTTTTTACAGAAACACATTATTCGTAATGGTAATAACGGTGTTACGTATAAAGCAAACATTGCATGGTGGTCATTTTAACGTGCACACATTTTATTATTTCGAATTACAAAAACGATTACCATGGCTTTACCGAACCATGTACACTCATTGTTATCTTGATTTACCGAATAGATAAGTGTGTTTAACCTTTAGTCACATTATTTTTCAAATACAATTAATACACTTATTTTAGCGAAAACGTAGATTGATTGAATAGTGTAATTCATTAGTCTTACAGGGACTATGTAGAGAGTAGTAATTCTGAAGAGGATTATCACCTAAAAAGGTCTGAGGAAAACCAAGGAGGAAAATCAAATCAAAAGTTATAGGATAAAAGTAGGCAAGGTAATTTGTAAACTGCTTTTGCACTTCTAGTTTAAGACAATAAAGTATATGTGCATATAATATTGTTTGGTGTAGACTATCTTCATCGACATTGCATCTAATATTCTGAATGTAAATTTGGTTTGTCAATAACAAAACTATACATCAATAACGAGAGACTGACAGTAATATATTGTGGAAGTTTTGGTAACATTGAAGCGATATGATTGGTATTTAATATTCACTCGTTTCAACCATGCGTTTTTTAAATGATGCAAGAAAGAATTTGATCAATGAACATTAAATGTAAAATCATCCACTTAAAATATATTTAATCTTTACTTTAAAGGTTACTTTTTTTCCTCAGTACTAATTGTCATGTACAGATATTTTCATGTATTTACAAACTTACATACATACATACATATGTGTATACAATATATATATATAGGTCATCTGGATTAAAGAAAGTTGAAATGGGCATCACAGAAAACATCTTGCCTGTACCTTCGGAGATTAATCTTGTAAATCTTAAAAGTTTCCCTATATTGAGTAGAGTCCCTGGAGAAATATAGTTTACTTGAAGTAAAACAGGGATGATTTGTGCTAGGAATTGAATACTCTTGAGACAAAATAACCGAAAACTTATCGAACTGGAAGCCAATTAAGTGAATTACTCACGAATTATGTGGTGAAGGCCAAATAATTTAATCAATGCATTCAATCAATTTTATTTTTTATCAATATATTTTTGATTATGTTTTATACAAATTGATTGTGTGTCCTTTTCTGGGCACTTTGATGTACACAAAGAATACACAGTCAAGCAGAAATTATATTAACGTTTTTTACATAGGCAGGGTATCTATCAAAGAGATCAGATTAATTAATATTTAAATTTCAAATCATTTGGATTTGTCTGCGTTTTTTACACCATCATTACACATATTGGAAGCCAAGGTATAGAATATGAAAATAAGTAAAATAACGAGAAATTCTACTTAAAATAGATTTTAAAGGTGCATCAGCTAATATGATCATATTATTGTCATTTCATAGTAACGTGTTGGATTTGGGCTTCGTTCAGGGATAGGTTAATTTCCGGAGCAACTAAACAGATTCATATCGGGAGCAGAATTAGTTGAATTGTTTATTTCCATAAGGTACAAAATTATTGGTCCACAGAATTACGATATTTTGTCGCATACAACACAAACATTGCAACACGTTTCATTATATCCATGTTATCACTGGATAGCAAAAGGTTGAACTTATCAATTGTTGGTTTATGAAATACTTATGAGGTATAAACTGTTTTCTAATATGGCTATAAGCATTACATACAATTAGAAAATGACATTCATTTTCAATATTACCACTGTTACAGATTTTACAAATTCTTTGGCTCCTAGGAATATTATAATACCTTCCCGTTTCAATGCTTAAACTATGTGAGCTGCAACGAAAACGAGCTAAAACTGTTCTAAACTTATCAAGATTTAGTGATAATAAATAAATCAGTGGTAAAAACCGTCTTAAACTGAGAAAAAGAAGACATTTTAGAACTATTCTACAAAGCGGAGTGCCAAATCGGTTCATACGTTGCTTTCAATCTAAATTCAAATTCTGACAAAAAATGAAGAGGACAATCAACACATTGAGCTTCCCAGATGTAGCCAAAACCATAAGTATAAAGCAACGATTTAATTTTAGATGCCCAGTTTTTCTTATCATGTGAAGCATCCAAGTACAACATATTATAACCTTTCCTGGGAAACCGAGAGTTGAGCATATTCAGAAGTTTACACCAATATGATAAACAGCATTTGAAAACTGAAATATAGAGAGGATATCTTCCACACTCACCACGTGGTCCGGAGATGAAGATATCACAACCCAAAATAACTTACATGCATATGCCAGTAAGTGAACCGATTCTATTTCCTCAATAGTATCTAAACCCCATATTTTGGCGCCGTATAGAAGAATAGGAAGAACTTTTGAATCAAATATCTTAAAAAATACAACCGTAATACACAAAATAGTACCTTTTTAGCCTGTAACGAAACACTGGCAAGATGTTTACTCCAACTTAAGCTCCTTGAGCAGGTAACCCCTATGTACTTATATGCTGAGACACATTCTATAACTTCATTACCAGAATACCACTTTTCATACCTAGATAAAATTCCACAATTTTTGAAAACGAGCACTTTGGTTTTAAATGTTAAAGGTGCATTAGCTAATATGATCATATTATTGTCATTTCATAGTAACGTGTTGGATTTGGGTTTCGTTCAGGGATAGGTTAATTTCCGGAGCAACTAAACAGGCTCATTTCGGGGGCAGAATTAATATTAATTTACCTTGAAATGGGAGTGTGTACTTACTGGCTACAAGCAGTCTGTTAGTAATCAGGTTGATGTTTATTGTATATGGACTATTTTAGCTGACACAGCAGATATGAAAAATATAGTCATGCAATAATATCAAATATAGTTAATTCGTATTTATAGATGTATATACGTAACTATGTTGTTTTAATCACCATAAGGCATGTTAGAAATCAATAGAATATCTTCTGATAATTTATTTGTTTTAGTTAAAAGTAAACATAAGTAAAATGGAGGAAGCATATTAATTATCTAGTTAAACTCATACGAAATGAATATGAAATGTCCTTACTTTATTTGTAGCTTACTTGTCAACCTTTGCTGCAGATTTTATATTATAATATAATGACAAAAAGTAACATTTTCAGACATCTGAAAATAAGGCACCACTTCAGTTATTGGGTACACATGCAACGTTTCAGAAAGATATGATGAAAGGTTTTCGAGTTCTGCTACAGAAACAAAGCTATCCCTGAACAAAGTCCAAATCCAAAGCATTTCTATGAAAACCAAAAAATAAAAAAACATATAAATTTTCAGAAATTTGAAAGTATCAAAAGGCACCACTTCAGTTGGTGGGGTAATAAACATAAAATGTTTCAGAAAGATATCATGACTGGATTCCGAGTTTTGTTTCATACGCGAAATGATTATGGGTAGACATGAGAGGATAAAAAGGGTAAAAGCAATGCCAAAAAGTAAAATTTATTCAAATATCTTTGTGAAAACGTGATGTCATAATGCAGCGACATTACACTTAAGTAATTAAGAATTATAAGATAAATAGTTGCGTTTGTAAAATTTCCGCGATTCATTGCTATTTAACACCCGCAAATTTAGTTTAAAACCGACGGCGTTATCATGGATTAAACATTTGAAAATTGAAATATGGTTTATGGCAACACTTGGCCAGATGTTCAATGGTAAATTATGAAAATATTGACGTTCTGAATTTTCTAAAACATCAACTGCAACAGTTTCTTAAAAACATTCAAACTGACTTCTTGAAAGATGTTCTTACAATCTCCAATTTTAGATCAGAAACGTTTATGAATTAAAACATCTCCCTTTCATGAGTTACGTCCCTTATGGCGATTTTGAAACATATATTATAAATATGGAATCAGCCGTATTCGAAACCTTTTGACTGACTCTGCACACTTAAAATAATTCAATGTCTTGAAATGCGATTGAACATTCTTGAAAACCCCATTTTTTTTATAATAACCAAGCTTTATATATGAAGTTGCCAATACACTAAAACCATATTTATCTCAAGATTTTATCATAATATTGAACAATTTATTTCAGAAGACAAAAGTGAAATGGGCCCCCCTTGCAAATGTAATTTGTTCCAAACCACAGCTATATATCACATCAATCTATCTCTTCTTATAAAAGTTCACGTTCAACTTTCAGTTAATTGAAATCAAATGCTGTAAATGTTTTGGAAATGAATGTTAATTGATATGATACTTCTGTAATAATTTAAAAAAAAATGATCTTATTTCTCAAAGTAATCTCTATCAAGTTTAATATTTTCTCCTATTCTGTAACATTTTCTAGGGCTTCCCAAGGAGGTCACGGTTAGGTTCTTTGTGAAAGGCGGTCCATTCCGAAACGTCTGGAATGAACGTTTCCTTACATAAACAATTGACTGTATTTCAAGGAGATCGCGTCCCATTATTCTTTAATCATTATTAAATAAGTGATTTATTCTCATTTTGCATATGAAGTCCTGATGTCATATAATTTTAAAGTTAAGTTGCAAATATATGTAAATCACGGCCATTGAATGGGGTAATTTTGTATTGATCAATGAAGCGGTTAATCATGAAAAGTATAATATAGCCAGGCAAATCTTGTTCATTATCTACATCCACTTAGGGTTCCTGGTTTTCTATTACTTAATAATGCATGACAAATTTCATCAATGATGCAAATATAATTAAATTGATGTAATAGAGAAGAAGCAGTCACCATCAATATCCAAACATATAAATTGCAATCCTTTTGATGCTTTTTGCGTAATTGGTTTTGTTACCAGTAATAGTCTTCATTCACTAGTCACATCATCTACTTTACATCATCATTAACTTTCTTTGAAGGAAGTTGAGAGATAACTCTGAACGACTATTCTCTTTGCAATGAATTGTGATGAATTACAAGCTTCACGAACGTAATGAATGCTAAATAGGTCATTGTATCTTACTTTGCATTATCTTAAATCAAATATTTGTATCAAACGTTGCTGAGTCGTTGTTCATATACATGCACGGTAAGACAACATCACGTTACCAAAGGGGCTTCATCTGCTGTGGCCTGTGTTTGGGTGTAATTACCTTAAGTCAACTATACCACACACATAAAGCTCACACTCAGGAGGTAAACATACTGGTTGGAAATCAGCGGCATATAACGAAATTATTATAGCTTTAAATTTACGTAGCGTGAGGCTCTAAATGGATAATTTAGAGCTATAATAATTCCGTTATATGCCGCTGATTTCCAAACACAGTATGTTTATCCACATTCTACCATATCAACGATTTAGTATTGAACTATATTCAGACGCATTCAATGGGTAGTGATTTGTCATTCGACACCGTGCAGACGTATCCTGTATTTGGTAATCTTGAATGACGCAGCGAAAGTTTCCGAATGCATTAAAGGGCCGTCACTCTATTCTGTAGACGATAGCGTTTTGCAACCGGCGTAAGGGTTCGGTGAAATTTTTGCAGTATTTTCAAAATTGACATAGTTTTTATTGCTTCAATTTTGTAAATAAAGTTTTGGGTAAGTTTATACTACATTCCGACAGTTTCCGGCTGATTTACTCTCAGGTTTTAACCCGATTGTCATCCGAATTGAATTTATTCAGGAACGTTTCTGAAATGTCAAGTTGTTGAATGACATATGCATTGTTAACTTTCGCCTTTTCGGGTCTCAGTTTCAGTTTCTCGGTTTCAGATTTATTATTAAAATTTTATATTTATCTCATTTATGTCAGCAACAAATCATAAAAAATATGATAAATTTATAACCAAAGGGAAACCGACATTCATTTATCGAGAGCTTGATAGCGACTAAGCAGCAGATCGTCTTGATAATAAGCGTTATAGAAATGACATTATAATCATGAAAATAAACCCTTGTTGTCAAAATCATTGTAATATTCCCATGTTATACTTATCTCCTTTTAGCAATGTTGTTTGATTAGACAGACAGAATGTTGTATGTCTCACATTGCATATGTCTATGTATAGCAAGTAGTGTACTTATAAACAGGCGATAAAATATACAAAGTACTCCTCCTGGAGTTGATAGGGACTATTCTTAGACATAAAAACACATACATGACCTTCATAATATGTTTCCTTTCATTTCCTAACTGGCTAACACCTCTCAACGTATAGTTAAACGGAAGCTGAACCAACCTGTAAACTGTTACTATAGTCAGAAAATATTGTTTTGTTTTCGGTTATTAAGTAGTTGCATCCTTGCATTTAGTAAACATATATGATCTGCTTCGACTTAAATTTGTTGACGCATCATTACTGAAGAATGCCATAAAACACGGCAAAAGTCCTTTTGACACTCCTGTCTCATCTAGTTAAAACAATGTGTTTCTCAGAAACATGAGGAGATAATGTGTTGAAATTTCAAATATTGTTTAGTTGTCTTCTAAAGACATGATGTCACTCTGTTTCGGTCGTAAACTCGTGGATTGAAATATATCGTTTCTTTTGCACGTGAGTATACAAAGACAACTGTGCATTTACGGAATATCAATTTCATTGCTTTGTCGATATCATGGATGTCACAGTACTTCATAATTGAATCACGTGCATAATATAGACACATCGTTCATGAAGCAAGATGATATTACAAAATGATTCGCCATTAATTGGATAGCTTTACCAATCAGAAGTTCAGTGATGAAGGAAAGTGTCTGGGATGGGATATTAAGTATTAAGATTTAAGCTGGCTCGTCGCACTGCCAAGGTTTGTACAAATGTCAATTTCTTAATTAACAGTCGCAACTTATAAATATGACAGTTAATAATAACAATATTTATATAGTGCTTCTTCAAAACTACGTTATTATGCTCAAAGCACAATCACTGATTTGATATGATAAAAGTTTATTTAAAAGCATTGCCATATATATGCTGGATTCAATAACCACCCAAAGGCAATTTCTTTGATATTGTCTTTGAAGATTAATGACCGCAGCTTTTCACTATGTTTTAGTGTGAGAAGAATGATATTCTCTTTTTGTTCTTTTCATTAGTCTATGGTTCTCCTCACAGCAACGTGTAACAGTTGACAGTTGATATCTCAAATGTCAAGAAGTTGGTTCTTATCGAATCTTCGACAATGCAAAAATGTATATGTTATGAATGAATTATATTATGAGCTTTTAAGAATACATCATTTCACCACACTACAGGTAGGTTAACACTCACTATTGGCGATCGTTCAGTGAATTAAATATGTTTCTCTGAATGTGTTCTGTGAAAGTATTCTGTAATATGCTTGGAAACATATGCCATCGTTAATTCACTTACTTTTGATATTGAGAAGATTGATACATATGTTATCAAGTGGTGAACCAATGATGATTATTTATGTGTTGTACCATGATGTGCCTCTTTTGAATTAACGAAACTATTTTCAACAAGTATTACACTCCAGCAAATCTCTTGCCTTTAGTACGAGAAACGTACACATTTACAGTAGAATGCTATTTGTAAGTAATTTTGAGTTGTTAATTAACGACATTTTTTAACACTGGTTTGTACATACGTTGGTTGTTGTGAGTATTATAACATTGAATGATATTGAGATTTGTCAGTTTGAGTTCAAGAATGGACAATAGTAATGAACTCTTTAACACAAACTTTTGAATACAGACATACATATCTGACCATGATACCGAAAGTACAATGACCATCATTTACAGAGACGTTCTTCAGAGTGCTGGCATGTAAAATACATCAGTTTGAACGATATGTAGTTTGGTGTAGTTTGTTTGCAAATATGGCTAGACGTAACAAAATGTTTTATTTTTGGTTTTTGATTGGTTTTACATATTTCGGTATATTTAGGTTAAAATAATAATGTCTAGGTTTATATCTGCTACACATATTAGAGTTCAAGGGCGTTACAATAATATGAGTTTAAAGGGCAATAAAAGAATATGAAACGTTGGACTATTTTCATGAATGGCTTTAGCATGCATTTCTACGTTCGATCAAATTTCTACACAATTTATTGGCAAACACGTGGCAGTGTTACATGACGTGATATGGTATCCCGTGGATGCAATACACTCCTCTTTAATGTACACAAACAAGTTGTGTGTTAAGTTTTCTGATATTTGCATTCTCAATCACACAGTGATTACTATTTCTATACTTTATGACATCTAATATCATCTCTGGAATATTTCACCAACAAAATTCATACTCTAATTACTTGCACGAAAATTAAATCCTGTCAAAGGCAAAACTTGCTGCAGTCCATTTAAAAAAACCCAATACCATCTCTTATTTCTTAATACTTATATATATTTCCTAATATTTATATACATTTCTTAATATTTATATATATTTCTTAATATTTATTATTATTTATTAAATAATGTACTTGGTAACATTGCATTCATTGGAATGAAAAGGTTTAAATCAATCAAACATTATTTCTTCTCACAACAGACAAAACAATCCTTTTATATTGCATATGTTGGTAAATTAAATATACATTCTTAGATTATCTGTCACCCCGTAGCCTTCAACTGAATTCCACAGACACTGTGATTAACCCAGTATTCTTAATGGGATTAAATGGATCCTCTCCGTCTCAGACAGATCTAATGGAATCGATAGCATCCCATATGTGTCCAGAATCACTTGAAGGTTTTAAAGCGTGTATTTGTAAGAACTCTGAAGAGAATTATGAAGCATTTTCTTCTTAAAATAAATGCAAAGTAACTGATGCCATGCATGATCATTGAACACAAACTGTACTAGAGATTAATGGTGTGCTGTTTTCATTCAGATCAGAGTCTTTCAATAATGTTTGTAGTATTTTTAAATTTTAGGTTTGGTTCAGCATTAATAATGTACCATTCAACAAGCAGCTGTAGACTGACCAACACGCGTAATTCTATTTAACATTGTTTGCTGGAAGATCAGGTCCAAAAGTTATTTTGTACCTTCTTGAATTAAATCTGTACGTTGTCAAATCTATGGCTGTGGAACGTGATTCTGAGCATACATGTAACTTACTTCATAACAATCATTGGAGAAATTAATAAAATACATCTCTTCATAAATGTAGGACAAAACGTTTCTGGGCGATTCCTTGCCCCTCGTCTGTCATCAATAATATCTTGTTTTTTACTTGATTATATTAACTTCTAAATAACCTTGTCCACAAATTGTCAATTAGACTTAAATGATTATTTCAAATCTGCATCTCGAATATTCTTCATTGACTTGTGATTATCTCATCTTGTTGGTAATGTTAATCTTATAATCACACCCACAAATTAGTAGTACCAAATCGTGCTTGTAAATGGTACAATAATTTGGTATATGTATTGTTATATTTCTTGTTCACAATAACCAAAATATCATACATAAATACATGTTCTTAGATAAAGCTTCTTTATACTCAAACAAAATATCTTGGTCCAATGCGGATAGTTTTCCCACTTTTAGAATTAAAGCAGTAAAACTCAAACATAAACAATATGGGTGTTTGAATAATTAATTCAGCAGATAAAATGCCTAATGCGAAAATCTGATAAAATAAATATTCTTACAAAATAATCAAGTGTAACAAATATAATTTAAAAAAAAAGACGTAATGCTGATTTAAAATTATCAAAATTTATCAAACTATCATTATCGAAGCCTATCTCTTTCTCACTATTACAATGCAACCAAAACAACTAACGATACTATTCTTATACCAAATTCACACGATTGCATCTTTCAGAGATAACACTATACAGTTGGAAGGTATCTTTTCGAAACTAATCCAGAGAAAAAATCAACCAGTTTCATCATAATTACCTTAAATTGCACATGTATGCCAAAATGTATCTCGAAACTATTGAAAATATGAACAAATCGTAGTATGATATCATAACATACGTGAATTTCTTTTTTCAGGTTAATCAAAATCTTCAGTTAAGGTCTTGGCGAAAATAAAAGCATAAAGATTTGTCAAAATATCATACCTTTGCTGTGCAGAAAGGGAATATATAACATATGACTCGTACACATAATGATTTATATTCTAACATTGAGGACATGATTTGAAAATATAACATTTATGCATTCGTGAATTATAAATTCGTTTTCTTTGTAAAATAGAAAAAAAACTATAATCTGCGATAAAATGTGAGTTGAAATCTGAATGTTTTGAATTTTTCATCAAGATAACGAATTGCAATGCTTGTCATTAATAAATGGGTATATAATTCACTAACATTTTTACTTCCAATAAATCAGATCAAAGTGTGTCTTCCTTTTTAGTAATATATTTCCTTGATAATAATACACATAATTCGTAATATGCAGAACACGTGAACACTCTATTTTGCAATCAATTTATACAATAGACATTTAGGGTTACACATTTGTTGTAAATTGTTACCTTTTGTTAATTTAATTTGTTAATTTATTTTATGTTTTATTCTCAAAACATGTACAGGTGAACTCTAAGGAATTGACATGGCAATGTTTCAAATCGCAAATGTAAATCTAGTCATGCACACTGAATATAACCTGAAAACCACTCCACAATGAACATGTGCTGGTAATGTGTGGACGAATGAATGCTGTATAATAATTAACATGTCACATTTCTCCTAAGGGACAATAATAACGAACGCTTAAGTAGTTTTATCTTGTCACTTGTACCGGGCAATGTGCATTGTGTACCCTGGAGGAGCTTTGATCCATTGTTGAACCCATATTAGCGGTCTCGTTTAACAATATAACGATTCTGTTATTTCATGGACATTTACGTATCATACCTCTTCTGATGTAATACAATGGTTCAGTTACAAACCTCTTATCATGCACTAGCGGATCCAGGGGGGTCCAGGGGGTCCGGACCACCCCCCCCCCCCCCCCCTTTTCAAATCCATGTATAAGTTCACTGTTGGGATTTGGGTCCTGACCACTCCCCCCCCCCCCCCCCCCCCCCCCCCCCCCCCCCACACACACACACTGAGTGGAACAAAATTATTTTGGGACCCCCCCCTTTTTAAAATCATGGATCCGCCCTTGTCATGTGTGTCCATCATCCTCTGGTTAATGTTTTTTTTATTTATCAGATATATTAGTTATATATATATATATTATACATATATTTTTCTTAAACATTTTTTTTTATTTCATAGTAAATTGTTACCATGCCGCCAGAAATGATCACAAAATTAACAAGCAGACAGAGTCGGCCATATCCCCCGCCTTTGGGAAAATTTATTGAAGAATAGTTGTTGAATAACAGTGACTATGAACCTTTTTCAACCAAACACAACACACAAAATTTCAGCTCCTTAGACAAAGTGGTTCTGGAGAAGAAGACAAAATGCTAAAAGTTTACGGATGGCTGGACACCGTGCAATGCCATAAGCCCATCGGGCCTTTCAGGCACATCTACACATGATGATTGTTCCGTTTCGTTGAGATATGTCTTATAGTTTTCGAGTTCTGTTCCGGAAACGATGGAAACGGTAAAAAAAATAACTCGAAGAAGTTGAAAACCCCAAAAGGCACATCTACACATGATGATTGTTCCACACACCAAGTTTCATTGAGATATGTCTTATAGTTTTCGAGTTCTGTTCCGGAAACAATGGAAACGGTAAAAAAAATAACTCGAAGAAGTTGAAAACCCCAAAAGGCACATCTACACATGATGAGTGTTCCACACACCAAGTTTCGTTGAGATATGTCTTATAGTTTTCGAGTTCTGTTCCGGAAACGAAATTCTAAGTTACATTTCCATGGAAACGGTCAAAAAAAATAACTCGAAGAAGTTGAAAACCCCAAAAGGCACATCTACACATGATGATTGTTCCACGAACCAAGTTTCGTTTAGATATGTCTTATAGTTTTCGAGTTCTGTTCCGGAAACGATATTCTAAGTTACATTTCCATGGAAACGGTCAAAAAAAATAACTCGAAGAAGTTGAAAACCCCAAAAGGCACATCTACACATGATGATTGTTCCACACACGAAGTTTCATTGAGATATGTCTTATAGTTTTCGAGTTCTGTTCCGGAAACGAAATTCTAAGTACATTTCCATGGAAACGGTAAAAAAAAAATAACTCAAAGAAGTTGAAAACCCCAAAAGGCACATCTACACATGATGATTGTTCCACACACCAAGTTTCGTTGAGATATGTCTTATAGTTTTCGAGTTTTGTTCCGGAAACGAAATTCTCAGTACATTTCCATGGAAACGGTAAAAAAAAATAACTCGAAGAAGTTGAAAACCCCAAAAGGCACATCTAGACATGATGATTGTTCCACACACCAAGTTTTGTTGAGATATGTCTTATAGTTTTCGAGTTCTGCTCCGGAAACAAAATCGGGACGGACGGACGGACGGACGAACGGACGAACGGACGGATGGACGGACGGACGGAGCCCATTTCAATATCCCCCCCCCCCCCCCCCCCCCCAACTATGTTGGCGGGGGATAATAAGAAGGTCAACAAAGTCGACTTGGCCCTGCTTATTCCCTATCAAAGCTTTGTGTAAGATGTGAAGAGAATGGATTGTTCTTGAGATATCAAGCTCACAATTGAGCATGCAGGTTTCACATGCTGCAAAAACCAGTTTCGCTTTGACCTTAATAATTTATTTACTGCAAATATGGATGACATATGCCATAACAACTATTTTATGTTGTCACATATTGTTACCACAAGCGAAATCGATTTCTTGGTGTATTGTGAGTTCTATAGTAAATGTAGTATACACTTCTTCTCATTTTTTATTTTAGGATCATTTGTACTTATTTGCACTGAAATACGTCTGTTATCTATATTTAAAAAATTGGATCCTAGGCAAAATGAATATCTACATGCCTAATGATCATTCATGCCAAGTTTCACACTTTAAGCAATTTTTGTTCAATTTTGACACTAAGGGACTCAACTATATCCCTTAGTGTCCTTGTTTTAAGTTTCTCCCTTCTCTATGTACAACGATAGCCATGCTTGAAGATCGTATTACAACATTACAGCTAATGGTTCATTCATGTCTTGCAGCTTTGTGACTCCAATGACCATTAATATTATAGTTAATCTTCAAAATATCAAATTACGTTTCCATTTCTAGTAGCACAAATATGAAGTAAGATCTTCTGTTACACTGTTCCAATTAACGCATCATCAGTAAACCAACATTTTATCTAACAATAGGCATTTGATACAAAGTTGAGATTGGCGGATTGTTTAACTGCTGATGTCATAATTGTATTTCGATCATAAAGCTCAAATTAATGCGTTGCCCTTTCACGAGTCCGTATGACTTGTGGTCTGTTAACGTTATGGAGTTTAATCAAACATGTACAAGCTGCTGTGACAAACCTAGATGAAATTTCATTGTGTTACAAAGTGAAACGACTCTACTTTTTAATATCAATCCAATCTTAAGGAACCTTTTAATGAATATCAACTTTCAGGAGTTCATTCTCAAACGTTCCTTGGTGAATCACTTTATCTTCTCACAAAACCAAGAACGTGTTTTAATTTGCAATGGTAACTGATACCTGCTCTTGTGGTACCTTCTCTAAAACAAGAAACTCAAACAAGATCTACAGTATAGAGGATAACGTGTCTCCAAAACGACACAAGTCGGTTCTTGAAGGCTAGATGCCTCGACACCTGAATCATTTTGAAAGGGACAATTTTAAGGATTTGTCACGACATAACACTTCTGATTTGCAGAATTGGGGAATGAGTTTGTCTTGAAAGATTTATTCTAAGCTAAAAACTTTATAAATAAGTACTAACACAGAAATCACAACTATTTGGTACTTTGGTACGGGTACTATTAGTTCAATTTAACAAACAAAACATGTACCATGAATATATACGGAAGCATATTAGTGTCACAATGAAAAAATATTCGTGATATTATCTCCTACGTCGGACTTAATATCTCCTACGTAGGAGATAGTATCTCCTACGTAGGACTTAGTATCCTACGTAGGACTTAGTATCTCCTACGTAGGACTTAGTATCTCCTACGTAGGAGTACGTAAACTATTGTGTATATGAAGAATAAAGAGCAATTTTATGGATACACAACTTCTTTATTCTATGTAGGCGACGTTTCGACATAGAATAAAGAAGTTGTGTATCCATAAACGTGTTCTTCATTCTTCATCACCTCAAATTCTAGAATGCCCATAAAAATGCCCATCTTGTGTATGTGATATGATGTATACATTTATGGTAGTATATATAATCATTAAAAAGCTTTAAACACGCTGAAGATGTATTTTGTTTTCTCAAATGTGCCATTTATCATTAAATTTATACAATATATTGTTATGTTAGAGGGTAATACATCGCATTACACAATCCGATAAGCCTGCATCCACAGAAAAAAGGCCGTCCCTATTGAAATAAAATGGTGTGATGTATAAAGCGACAGTGGTGTGGAACTCTTCAGTGTGAGAGGTAGATTTGTAGGTCTCATGCGAATTTGAGAGTTCAGACAACAAGATAATCGACCATTCTATCATGATTCCATATTCAAAACTCTACTTTGAGTGTTTAGGTATTGCTATAGCCACTGGGAAAATGTCGAAGAGGGAATGGACTCGCATGGCTTAACCGAAAAATGTACAGTCGTTGTAGAACTCTTTCTATTGATTCGGGAGTATCATTAAGCGATTGATAAAACTTATTTACAAATGTACCTTTTCGTGCGATAATCTTTTTCAGAAAGAAAAACGTGCTACAGCGTCTTTAATTACTTTATATATTGGTATTCTTGAGAGTTGAGAGGTGATTCTAGGGTTGATTTAGCCACCATGTGTTATGCAATCCAGTATAGTTTTGCACTAAACGATTATATTTAACAAACTGACATTAATCTAATAGTTCAGGGTAGATCTCTACATTGTTGGAAAACACGATATGATTGGGGTTTCCCTATTTATGTTTTAGAATATCAGTTTTAAACTCCTTCAATAATTCAAGTAGAGTCAATTTTTCCGTTAAAACCACGGCCACTCCTAGGGACGTATTTACACTTTTGTATTTAACGTCTGGTTAGAAATTTGTTACACGACGTCAATCAAAACATTACTCAACAATAAAGGATCTCAGCTTCCATAATTAATTAACCGTTAAGGAATTTCATAATTATGATGTTATGTATGTACTTAAGAAAAGTTAGCAATAAATGTAAATTTTAATTTGAACATTTACACACTGATGAAATATCAATCATAAAACTTCCAAAATACCAAACCTATTGTGACAAGTATATTTACCATATGGGTAAATTAACCATCTGAGGTGACGAAATTTAAAATCTACCTCAATTGTCAATTGTTCTTATTGTCATTTATAGCATGTCGTCATTAGTACGACAGCAGAACTAGTGCAGATATGAGAAGTATACATCTAATTACACATAACTTATATGAGTGGTATTTTAGAGTTTTGAACTGAAATAAGAACAATTAATTTTGTATAAATGAGGTTGTTTATCCATAAATGATTGTTCTTATTTGACTTTCATTCAATTACATATAATTCCAATCACATGTTCAATGAAGAGAAATAAGTAAGACTTCTACATAATAACTTCGTAAATATGAACAGAAATGACGAGACAAGATACAAGACAAATAAACATACCAAATAGATAAGAATGTGCCTCATTTAAGCAAAACTTACTTATGTCATATTTTCAATCCTTTGCCAGGACCCCATTCCATGCCTAACACAGTTTTAGGTTGTCATTTGTCTCCAAACCCTAACCCTTTAAAGGCGCTATAGCACGCTATTCCTACTGAAATAAAGTGATTTCACAAAAATGTTAATAAGTGTTACCAATGGCTAAATAATACTCCTGAATCAATAAAAAGAGTTCTTAAACGAAAGTACAAGGTTCGGTCCATTTCCCTTCGAGCGGCCATTTTAAAGTGTTCACATTAAAACGGCCTCTCGAATATAGTACATGTGTTCTGACTGATGTAACGAAAACTAAACAACCCAATCATAGAGTTTTGAATATAACATAATAATTGTCTGAACTCTCAAAATCACACGAGACCTACAAATATATATCTCACACTGAAGAGTTCCATAAATGTTCCCTTTATACGTGGCTCCATTTTCTACCAATACTGATAACCGTTTTCTATGGATGCGGTTTGTCGGGTCGTGTAATAGAAAGTTTTACCCTTGTAACGCGAAACACAATATTGTATAAACTTTAATAATAAATGGCAATAACAAATAATGCGCAAATAATTATAATTGTCTGAAACTAACTCTAACAGTATATTCGCAAACTATCACCAACGAAAGGGACACTAAGGGAGCAGTGACGGGAAGACAATATTCCCTCCATAACATTTTCAAGTGAACAATATTTTATCTTGAAAATTAAGACTTCAAAATTACATGATTTAATCAAACTAACATATGCTTATTTTGAGAAAGACAAACGCAAGATGATTGGGTATCTTCACAACTCGTGTATCAAAACGAAGTGATCAGTGCTTTATCATGATATCTCCTATGTAGGAGATACTAAGTCCTACGTAGAATATACTATCTCCTACGTAGGAGGGACTTTGTCCTATGTAGGAGATATGATTACTATGTCGTACGTAGGAGATACTAAGTCCTACGTAGGAGAAACTATTTCCAACGTAGGAGATAATAACTCCTACGTAGGAGATACTAAGTCCCACGTAGGAGATACTAAGTCCTCCGTAGACAAATTTTTTTCATCGTGACACTAATACGCTTCCGTAAATATCTGATATATATTCATTAAAAATCTCCAAACCTTTAAAACCCGAAAGGAACATCTACGTTCATGCAGAGGAATACTTCCTTTGTTCTCGACCCATAATGTTTGTATATGAAGCTCCTCTGTTATTTTTGTCCAATGACAATATAATTTTGAAAAAAATATTTGGTAAATTATGTTGTTAAAACTTGCTTTGAAACTATAATGGCCATTAGTTTTACAGGCGTCTTATCTTAGGATTTCATATCGATTACCTTTTCTAATCAGTATAGAACAAAGGTGAAATTACATGCTCTTCTCTTGTTCGCTGATCCAATTAATTCATCACCAGTAAGACCTTTAAACTAGCATTTGATTCTGATAATAAGTATTTGATGAACAGATGGGAAGATTAATTTACTTCGAAGGTGTCAGTTCAAGTTCTGTCATTAGGTTCCGATAATGAATCAACTTTATCATATAACTTTAACAGTATTGATTACCAAAAGGCGACGGCAGTCACTGTTTCGATGTTCTAAATAGTACGTATTTGATCAAATGTCATTATTTATACTCACCATTTATAACTCACCGCAGCCCAATTGAGTCTCTCTCAAGTTATCAATCGACCAATATAACACAGTAAAATTAAGAGAGTTACCTCCCTAAACCCTCGCTCCCGCTAGGTGGCTAAACCCAGTGACGTCACTTCTTTCTCCTGCAGCCTGGACGCAGGCAGCTCTCAGAGTCGCAGGAGGGGAGGTGGGAGGGGTATACAGACCGGTGAGTTATCAACGATGAGTATAAATAATGACGTTTAATAAAAAAAAAAACCATACTATTATTAACATACTTTAGTTGATAACTCAACTTAGCCAGCATGCCACTGAAGGAGGTTGGCTGCGAGACAATCCGAGAGCAGAGGAGGTAACTTTCCCTCCCGAAGGGGGAATTGGCGACTGGTCTGCTACGACTAACCGGGGTCATAATGGTACCGGGTTAGGAGCCTACCTCAACCCTAAAGGTTCACCTACCCCCGCCCCTGAGGGTACGGCGCTACAGACCTCGATCGAGGGTATTCACTCGAATATCGCAAAACTCTGGGAGCACTAAAATGGACGTCCTGTCTTGCTGGCAACAGAGAAAGAAGTAACGTCACTGGGTTAAGCCACCTAGCTGGGAGCGAGGGTGTAGGGGATAACTCTCTTCATTTTACTGTGTTATATTGATCGAGTGATTAATTGAGAGAGACTAAATTGGACTACGGTGAGTTATCAACTAGAGTATGTAAATAATGACATGTCAATGGGTTTATTGATATAATTGCTAAAAAGACACTGGCATCCAAATGAACTTCTATCAAAATGAACCACGGAATTCTAATTTTTAGTGTGACAAAATGAAATGGAACAACTTATTAATGACACTGAATTCACCTAACCATAGTTTATGCAGTTATCAATTTTAGCTGTCACATATTTTCCCAACACGGGCAATGGTGACTTATTTGACTCGTTATGGAAACAACGTTATTAAGAATACTTATAATAATGGATAGTTTTTATAAAGCGCACAAATCTCCACGTTGTAGACTCAGGGCGCTTCAAAACATTATTACCCTGGTCTAACCTAAGCTGCCGCAAAGCGCTTAAAGGTCACCTCCTCCACATCTTACACCAGGTACCCACTTTCTGCTGGGTGAACAGAGGCACACTTTGAATAAAGTCACTTACCCAGGATGACACCATAAGTCTTTCCACTCATGTCTCAGTGTGGGGCAGGGAATCACCCTTCAAACTATCAGTTAATTCAGCAATGAAGCGGGTAACCCACCCATGCGGCAAGCCGCGCCCATTGTTACTAAACTTCACTAATAGCGGTCGACTGAGCAATGCACAGGACCACGTGCCACCGTATCATGGTATGAACTTGAAAAGAAAACCAAATTAAAAGCAAAGCTACCGTGACTTAATGACAGCGAGCTAACCTAATCATAGTTCATACATTTATTCATCAATTTCACTGTCACATATTTTTCTAACATGACCAATGGTGACTAAGGCAATTAGACACAACCTGTTGGATTTTGACTCATGATACAAGATTATTATGAGGGATCAACTTCAAAATAAATTTAAAAAAAGTCAAGCTACCCTGATTTTAAGATAATATTCTTCCAAAAGGGCCATTATCAGTTGCCGAAGGAACAGTGGTTCAACATCCAAACCTCTACATAGGGGCACGCATACTTTCTTTCTTATCAATTGAGTAGAGAAATGAGCTCGGTCTACCAGTGTGTTCAGGCCTTTCATGGTTCATTAAATGTTCATAAAACTTGTATATGTATCAAGCGAGCATATGTCTTATAGTTCTTGTGTGAGTTGATCAAAAGAATGGTTCATTAAAAAAGGATGTCACAATGAAAGCATTTCATGGATTCTCGCAAACAGAATCGTTAGACAACAAGCGTATTCTTTAGAGAAAACAGAGCACTGTATAACCAAATTATATTTTCACAGTTACAAATAAATCAATATGAAAATGACCCAGAGTCATGTTAGAAATAGGATTCACCGTATTCTTGCTTTAGTAACGGAGATTCCAAACTACCATAAACTTTAACTTCCAATTGGATTTATCGATTTTACATCACATCCTATCGCTGTAAATACTGTCTGAACCTCTAATTTCATTTTGGTCATCAATGGCAGTAAGTGTATTACTTCCCCAGATGAGTCCAATGTGGTAACAGCTGGCATTAAGTTAATTCCTACAGGGCGTTACTGCCTGCATTTCATACATTTAAAAAATCAATATACAGGCACATATAATATAAAAAACTAACATATATATTTGCAAATTCTTCTATATAATTTATTATTTAGGTTGAAACAAGTTGACTTGTTATGAAGAGTGATCTAATGCATCATACATAGACGATGTGCTTCCTCCTTTTTGTCGGTTTGGATCATATTCTGCAGGTGTTCAATCAATCTTGATTGAATGACTCAATCTATTTCTCAGTGATGAATGTCTGTCTGGTATTGACCAATCCATCATTTTATATACAAACCTATACCTATCATCCACGTGACGTTGTAGTCTAGAGACGTATACATCGAATACTCTACCAACATAACATGTCTGTAATGCATATGAATAAGGTCCTGTAAGAGCTTCTACTTCAACCCCAGTAACTGATCTCAAAACCCTCATTCGGGAAAATTACAAACGCTAAGACACAAACACAACAAATCGAAATAGATATACCTGAAATCTGAAATTTGGTGCATCATGAGACACCTTAACTTTTAATAATAAAGAGAGTTTATTTCGTAAAACGGCCGACCCATTATACAATACAATGATGACGAATGATTTCTCACATTTCTAACACGTTAGCGCCATATATATACTGGAAATTGTATGCTGTCATGTACAGTGTCTCAATATTTTTTATAATCTAAATTCAGAAACTTTGCTTTTTTCTTTAAAGCTGAAAATGTGAACTTGGCAAGATTGTTCACAATTGTGGAATTGTGAGACCTCAGTAGTCTTATAAATTTAGTTTAGATCATTTATGTAATAAAGTTGAAGCAGACTGCGTCTCAAATCACAATAGAATGGACATTCAATACAGAAGTGATATTCCGATTCAATATTAAGTACATTACTCAAAAGGAAAAATCGCTTATGTCGCTATATATTTAATTTCTCCCTTATTCCAACATAAGAGGATCATCTGAACAACAGAATTTACACAATGCTAAACGGAAAGTTTTAACTTTTACCAATGACAAATAACCCCAAGCTTGATACTTTTATGGAGCTTTAACTTAGAATACAATTCTTAAGAACTTAGTCACTTTAGAGCATTAATATCAATACATCTTTGTTTTAACTGTATAAAATATCCTACGTCATTAACCCCTTGATCAAGCCAAACGTTTCCATATCTGTATTCAAACAATAATGCCTTTACATTTAACGACCAACAACCGATTTGCCAACATACGTTGATAATTATTAACAAGTTTCAATATTACATTTTCTTCCTGAGACAGGAGCATTAACCAATATTTTATATTTTTTACTGATAAACCTTTACATAGTCATGCCCTAGTTCCCCTCTTGCGACAATATTGAGAGTGTTCCTTGACAAATATAAAACTGACTTACAAACTTTATTATACACATTATTTACAACCATACAGCATAATGGGTAATATTTTAACATCAAATATATGAAGATTCACAGGTATAGTGAGATCAGAAAAATGATGTAATGACATCTTAATGCTTTGAAAAGCCTTCCATGCTTGCTGTGCTAAAGTTTTCTGTGTACAAAAGAAAGAACAAAAGCTTGAAAAATGGATTCCTAAATATTTATACATAGGGACAATTTCTACAGAATCTCCATTTATTGAAAAACGTTCGTATTTTTTAAGAGGCCCTGCTCTTCTGAAAACAATGATTTTACTCTTTTGTTTACGTTAATTTGGAGCTTCCAATCATTACAATATAAAGCAAGCTTATCTAACGTTTTTGCAACCCCAAAACAGTACTATCATGCATTGTCCTCCAGTAAGAATTATTTAAATATAGTCGCAAGCGACGACAAACGGATTCAGCAGTTTCAATTGTTTTAATTAATAATTCTTTCCTATGTTGCTGCGTATTTTTTAAAGCAAGTTTCAAGTCTCTAGCATATCTCTAGGAGTATTGAAACCCAAAGTTTACATGTTAAAATCGAACAATTGTGTGACTATATACAATAGTGTGAGCATGTACTTACTTTAAATGAATAGACCGGAAGAAGTTGTTTCAGACCTATTTTCAAAAGGGAGCAATTGGCTTACTGGTTAGGTAGAATATGTTTTGATAATAATGTTTGAATAAAAGGAATAGAGAACGAATAGAATTGAAATAGTTTAGAATTGCAAGGACAATGAAGATGTAGAACAGGGCTTTATAAAGTGTTAGAAACGGCAGAATATATGTTTGTGGATACGAGACAATGATGTCTCAAATCCGTTACCCTTGGCTGGTTTTAAAATACGCATTCAATGGTTACAGTTAGTAAACTGTGAGAAAGACTGGCTTAAAACGAGGGTAGTTTCATTGATGAGTTTGTTTAAATTGTCACATGCGTAATGTATGAATGATGAAGGGGAACTCTTTTGGCGCAGTAAAATACCATCTTGCCTTATATGGATGTAGCTTACTATGACAATAGTAAAATCTTGTTTATGAATGAATGAAGTGTTAATGCGTTGACTAGTGCTACGTTCCTTAATAATTATCTATTATGTAAAGATAACAAATTGCATACCAATGTCTGTGTGCATTACACTCAATGCGAACCATATAAAATAATTGAAGTCTACTTTGTGAAGTGTTAGGATGAGAGGGAGATTTGATACATTAACAGTCCATGCGCCTCCAGCTGTTACTAATTCCCAAATAAAATTGAACAACATCGTTATGATTGTGCAGAACCGAAACTACAGTCCGATTTACATGCACAGATCTTTCAAGCATAATCAACCTAAATTTTTCTTTTTCTGTGTTGTAAAATAGCATCTAAAATTACTTTCAGCTAACAGATGTGTGTTAACCGGGATGAAGTGTCCTGTTTTCGACCAGAAGTACTTTGACATATATCGTCACTATGCTGAGTCGATTGTCTTCAAATTGGTTATTTTCGGCAACATTCAGTACTTCTCGATACAATAGCACCATCTATAACAGGCCTGACCCCCAACAACACAATGTATGTATGCCTAAACGAAAGTGTGAATTTCCTGTGCACACATCAAAATGAAAGTCAAATTCATTAGTCATATAAATTATCGTGCTAATGGCCCTTTTTCTTGTTAGGGTGATATTCTCTCTATGGCTAATGTTGTATACAAACTTTGTTATATAGTTTACATTGATGTTTGAATGATTTTGTTCATGTAAGCTTCGGATATTTCTGGAGGAAATAAATAATATCTCTCTCTCTCTCTCTCTCTCTCTCTCTCTCTCTCTCTCTCTCTCTCTCTCTCTCTCTCTCTCTCTCTCTCTCATATAAATCTATCTCTCATATAAATCTAAGTTGTAGATGCAAATATCTTCAAACTGGTGTAACGCTTTGTTTAAGTATATTAGCGAAATACTTATGATTCTCCCATTTAGAATGAACCACCAGCAACTACCCGTATGGAATGTACCATTCACTTAAGCAGTACAGACACATCCATTTCGCTTACGAAGTCTGACTTGGAAGCGACAGACAAACGTGTACATGAGGACACTACATCCTCATCCCACCTGCCATCGGGAACCACCCCCATTGACAATATGTAAGCTACAACGCCAAAAAGCTGTTGTTGTTGGATAGGAGTTTAACTCTGCTTCCGCCATTGGTGATTTCGCCGACGGGGAGTTATACTTACTTCAACTTCCAAACGCAAGGCATAACTCTTGTCAGTCTGCATTACTGACTGATTTAACCCTTGCGGTATTTCCCTCGCTTTGTGTGACTTATTGCTCTCGGGGTTGGGACTGAGGGGTGGGGGTATACCCCCAACAGAAGGCCCCATGGCTTCAACTGAAACATGGGAAAAAAACTCCAAAAGCGGATCCAAAACCACCAATTTCACTTAAGGGAAACTTTGATGTTTCGAGCTGTATTACTGAAGTCACAGTTTAGCGTAACTGAAAAGGTGGGATTCGGAGCCGGTTTCTGAGCTTGACTTTTGAATTGGTACATCTAAATCGACTACAGTGTAAATATCGTATGAGCTTTTTCCAGGATGTACCTCTCAGTTCGCGCAGAATAGCTTTTCACTCGAACTGGTATGATTTAGTACATAGTAGCATGTATATCTGTGGAGAAATTAGAATTTTAAAGGTTTCCGGGAGGCCACGATGAACCAGACATTGTCGATACTGTTGTCCGGTTTAAGTATGAGTCTTTTCACTTGAAAATCATCTAATTCAACTAGTGTGTAAATATCATATGAATTCCTTCCTGTATGTATATCTAAGGTCGCGTATAATACATTTCCACTCGAACTGGCATGACTAAAAGCTTAATAGCATGTGTATCTTTGGAGAAATGAGAATTTTAAAGAATTCCAGTAAGGCCACGATGAACCAGACAGTGTTGAGACTGTTGTCCGGCTATTCGTGTCTTAGCATGATTCTTTACACTTTCAAAAATTCTAAATCGACTATTGTCTAAATATCATATGAATTTCGAACAGGTTTTACCTCACATTACGCGTAATATAAATTTTAACTCGAACTGGTATGACTTATTGCTCTGTAAATTGTATATCTTTGGAGAAATAAGAAAATTCGATTTGTTTAAGAACCTAGGTAAACATTCAAAGTTACCATGCTTTGAAAGATAATTGTGAAAAAGTTAATAGGAGTTCGCTAATAAGATATGAAACTTGTTGTTCCCCAATGCTTCAGCTGCTTATGAATATAAGTTTCAGCTCTCAGATGCAAATTATCTTCGGCGTGGTGTTTCCGCAAAAATGCACAGGGTCAAAACATTTGAAAGCGTTAGAATTTAAATATGGCGTCGAAACCACGTGACCTACGACTTCGCAATGGTAACATATTTTGCTTGTCTAGTTATGGAGCATCTTTTAAAACAAGTTGCGAGTCTCTAGTATGTCACTGGGATTATTTAGAGCGAAATTTAACATGTCAAAATCAGACAAATTTAAAGAAAATCAAAATGGCGGCTAAACCACGTGATCTACGAATTCGTCATGATTTACGTTTTTGCTTGTATTGTTCTTACGCATCTTTTGCAAAAAGTTTCAAGTCTCTACGTGGATTTTAGAAACATTCTCCATGTTAAAGTTTTTCTTTATAATGGCCGGAAATAACTGTACGCGAGCGATTTTATTATTGATTCATAAAGACCATAGTCCTGTCTGACTTTCCTGAAAAAATCGTTCAATTCGATAGGTAGGTTTTTCAATTATCGCCCCTGAAATTTCGCGGTTTTCAAAAGTTGCCTAACTTTGAAAGGTCACTGTGACAAAAGTATTAGGAATTCGCACAAACAAGAACAAACTTGTTATTCCCCAATGTGTCAGCTATATATAAATAAAGTTTCAGCTCTTTGGTGATAATATCTTCGGAGTGGTGTTTCCGCAAAGGTACATGGGGTCCGAAATTTTGAAAAAGTTTAAAAATCCAAGATGGCGGCTAAACCACGTGACTTACGATTTCACCGCGATTTACTTTTTTGCTCAGATTGTGAATGCGCATCTTTTAAAAAAAGTTCCAAGTCTCTTAGTGCATTTTGAAATTTTTTCCCATGTTAAAAATTGAAATTTGGATTCGAACTGGACCTTTAATGGGTTAAACGATTGGGCCCAAAAGCTTCGATTGACAAATTCATAGTAAGGGCTACCAGACTGGTAAGTTTGGTGGACTGAGCTGCAGCCGTTTTTGCTGTAGATTGGCCACAAAATTCGTGGAATAATAAAAAAAACAAAAAAACACGCCAATAACAATAAGGATTCAGCATAAATGCTGAATCCTTAATTACATTGAGACAGTGATGTTTCAGCAGTATAGTTAGTTGTAAAGGAAGCATCTGTTCATTAGCGCACAGGAAAGAAAACAAATTGGCAGGCTGAAACAATCACATCCACTTGATTATACTAACCAGTGTTCAATTGTACTCTAGAAATTTGGCTGCGGCTTTCTAAGGCACCATCTTAGATTTGTCCTTCTTTACATATGCATGTTGACAGATGTGTAAATGACGGAATGAAATGAATGAAACACTTAGATACACATTTCGCAGCATTAAAAACAATAAAGGCCGAAGCAAAGTTCAGTGTATTTGAATGTTAAAACAAACATAAGCAAATAAATAAGTGCAATTCAGGACACGGTAAATCAATCACAGATATTCCAATACTTGTTGCATAGCCATGTGAATGTCCAATAGTAAATTACAAAAAAACGCAGAGATAATACAGTTGTTTCCTTGAGTCTATTAGTGACACTGACGTGCATTCGACAGGTCAGTCAGAGCATGTTACGTTTATTTATGCATAAGTGTTATGACAACTATCACAGTAAAGAGGTGATATGGTTCTCCTGCGGGAAATAGCTATTTACCCAAGGATAATGATCTTTTATAAATATGTTATTGATTAAAACACATTAATACATGCAGCGTTCAACTGTTGTTCAGATTGAGGGGTAACTATTGTATAACATCTAGGTTTAGTATTGGTATTTGTTGGGACACGTGGTGGCTGAATTTTACCCGATTATCAGGAAATTATTTATGATAATAATAATAACAAGTATTCCGTTAATCCGAATTTGATATGAATACGATTCTCAAAATGTTATGATCATACATCAATAGTTTACTTGATCGTCATTTAGCTCAATGTTCAGGATCCTGGTATCTCACGCTCAACGTCGGGACTTAAATTTGGATGAAGACATTAACATTTGTTGACACGGGCCTTATTCTGTGTTGTGACCCTGGGTAAAGCTCTTTTCTACATTGTACTCAGTCAGCTGTACAAATGGGTATCTGAGACCGGAAGTGCGAACCTGAATGATCGCTTGAACTATGACTTTAATGGTATGGTGTTAAACAGCATTACTAAGAGAAAACAACATTCACATCGGTTAACACAAACATGAGACAACAAGACTGCATAAGCATTACTTGGACCATATAGACAAAATGAAAGTCGCTCAATTTGTGATTTGTCATATTTTCAAAAGCACACCGAATTGAACCAGTTGACTGAACCAGAAAACAACATGACCATTGCAAGTCACATATTGGAACAGGAGACGAAAGCCGAACATCAGTTACACCAGGAACATTACCAGCATAACCTTCCTTTGCAGAACTACAAACAAAGGTTTGTTTTGAAAACAATTGTGGAGACATTATACTAATTTCTATTGTCATAACCTGAAACTTCAAAAACCTCCAAATACGAAAACTGAATCATTATGATATTGAACAATTCGTCCTTTGTGACAATGCTAAAATATACAATTTTGACTAATTTAAAAACTACAAATGAAGGTTGTTTGGACAACAATTGCCGATAAATTTTAACTTTTTTTATATTACCATAACCTGAAACTACAAATAACACCTAAATACTTGTATTAATTATGGAAATATAGAAAAAGCCAAAAATGAACTTAAACATTTTAATAAACTAGTTCCAATACGATTTGATACAAAATACTGTTTGGTATTTATCATTTCTTTTAATTGTAAACTTAATTATATTATTTTATATGTTGAAGAATAAACAAGCATTAATAAAACAACTACCATTGCATCTGGAGGGCCATTGGAGACTAATATAATGCAAAATGGATGAATGCGTTTATGTTGTTTTGATAAACTGTGCTGCAAGTTTCAATTTGGTGAACTTTGTTCAGTAAAAATGCATTGAATGATATGTTAAATTTCACGATTACTGTATTTACAGGTTGATAGATATCGTCAGTACAGGATCGTTTGTCACATCGTTACACTTCTACTGTGTAGAAAGGGAACATGATTTCCCCCTTAAAATCTTATTCAGTGCATAATACTTTGCTAACAAGTATTTAATATCGTAAGTTATACCAAAGATACAAGATATAACTAGAAAAACTGTTTTATGTTCTATCCAAATGTATATAATTTGTAAAATATGAAGAATGAAATATGTGGCAACATTTGATTAAATTTTCATAGACAAAAGAGTTTGCTATTATTAAAAGAGTAACAAGTCATCTATCGTAATGACCTACAATAGTCATGTATGTGTATGAATATTTGTGAATGTTAGTCTGTTCATCCACATTGAATGTAACCTTTGAAATTAACAATTATCCTGGATTTTGTGTGCACAAGCATACATTAACAGATCGCATTGCTCTGAATAACTAACACTAGTATATTTATTGACATCAAGATATTTTTCTCCAGATACAATTACACATACCGATTTAGTAGTGCTGTCACCATTGTATACGTGATTTTAATAATAATGATACATTCATTTATATAGCGCAGAACTTAACACAATGTGCTCTTTGCGCTTTAGAGTAATATTCATTAAAAAGAGTATGTTTATGTTGATCCTAATAACTAATACTAACTCAGCTTATATCAGTATGTTCATTTTCCACATTAATCATTTACGAACTTAAAGGTTAGTAATTATTGCACCTTTTATTTCACGACATTAAACCTTTTATTGAAAAAAGTTTTAATTGCAGATTGCAGCTGATGGTCTCGATACTGTCCAGGCAGTTCTTAACATTAACCCACTAACTCACTCGCTAACTTTAATTACAGAGGCATTTAATATCACAATTTTTGATGAACTTAAGATGTGATGCTAAATTTTGAAATGCTATATCTTAAAAAAGTATTAATATGGTTCATCAAGGACGATACCATTTGCTCTTTATATCAAAACAGCACTTGTCTTCTTTCATTGACATACTTATTTCCCAAGTTTAACCAATCAAATTTGACAGGGTCTGGTATTATTCATGGCAATAGGATGTGAGGTGAAATCTATAAGTCCCATTGGAAATACGTCGGCGTCAAACTGTATGGTAGTTAATGTGATATGTCCTGAACTTAACACAAAGGGACAATTAATCTTACTTTTTATGAATTTACAAGGTGGTTAGTGAGACAGTCTTTAAAAATTTATGGATATGCCTCAAGATGTAGAATTAAATAATTACTCATGTGTATTAAATGGCCAAGTTATGCTGAAACAATTATTAATGTGACAGTCCATTGAAATCGTGGAAAAAAGTGGAAACAATGTTTTTTGAGTCAGCAACTTTCAAAAAAACCATACCCCATGAAGATAACTATTTCCGGTTGATTCACTTGAGCACCGTGACCATGTACATCTGCAGAGTTTCCACCACTTAAATAAGAGGGCGTGTCTGTACTGTTGCTAGTGTTTTAAAAAATATATATATATTTCAAATGTAATTTCTCTAATTAAACATTGATCCGATGCAAAACAGTTTCCCTTGTCTCATTTAAATAATCGCCATTCTTTTGTAACAACTCTTGAAACTTAGAAATGTTGTGCAGAACTTCATAATGCTATAATATTGCTAAAATGTACTCAAATCTGATAATAGATCTTGGTGGAGTTTCTTCTGCCCTATAGTGCAGATAAGACCTTAGCATTCAAACACCTTCCTCTGCATTGAAACTGATTCGGAGATCCAACTATCAAACACATATGATGACTTTTATTTTGTCACATGATATTTTGAACATGATATACCCAAAAAGCCCTACATGTCTCAGTTTCTTCAGGTATCTGTATGCTATCCAATACTATATAGTGAACGCCCTATCAAATCTTTCTCAATACAAAACATGGTAGCCATTTCCCAAATATGGCCAATCAAAGTAAACAAGATTCCTGGTAAAATATAACTTTATGACATCTTTGTTGACTTTTCCTCAACACAATAACGTTGTCACTTAATGTTTCGAGGAAACACTCCGTAGGATGAGTGTCCTCGGAAGCAGCTAGAATGATAAAATGTCAAGTTCATGCAAAACATATCTTATTAGATTCGCCACTTTTTAATTCCTTTTGTATATTTGTGTTCGATATATAAATAAGACTGTTCTGTCGAGTGTGAATTGTTTACAGAAATTCAGAGTCAGTTTACCGGATTTATATTTCTGGATTGATACCAGAAGCTACGTTTACAATCACTTGTATCAAACTCAAACTACAAAATGTGAATGGTCCGCATTCCAAGTGTCATTGAGCTCCTGGTATGTCTGTCATGGGAAGGACAGCGTACGGAAACAACCAAACCAGAAAAGAAGTTGAAAACCCCTCAAAATCATACTTGTGTGTGTGCAATTACATTTTAATGTCAATTAGTATATGTAATTTATTATTGGAGAATTTGAAACACATACAGTTACTTGACAATACTAACAATGATGATTATGGTTAATGTTTGGCATAAAAAATGTATTTTTCAGAACCTCTCTCAACAGAAAATAAGAGTCATCAGAAGATGACATTTCCCACCTGTCCCATATACGTAATTTGTAAAACACATGTTTGAAAGATAAGTGTATATTGTACCACTTCTATTTCTCTGTAATACACACGCAGACTTTCAGGAAGATACGATTAATGGACTTTGGGGTCTGCTCCGGAAAGCAAATCTATCCCTGTTCTACACTTTCTTTTATTGACAACACTGACTTCCTTCCATTGTCGAACCAAATGCAGTTTAACAAGACACAACCTTTTGACTTGTTCCTGACCTCTTGCTTTGTTTTTATCAATGAACTTTTCACCAATTGTTATGGTCACTGTATTCAAGAGGGAACTGTCATCGACCCCGATATGCATTAGAATAAAAACGGCAGACAGAGGGTTATTTATTATTCCTAATTATTCCCGTAGGTCTCATAGTATAAAATACGTAAAACGTGTATTACAATGAGAGGCAGACCCATTCCCTAACACAGTTATGAGACAAACAATCATGCTAAATTCTAAACACTAATATGATGATTATAAATCCAAAATTTGGAGCTTATATAAATATAAAAGAATATAAATCTCCAAACGTTCATTGCGAATATCAAGACAGGTAACTATCAAGACAGGTATTTACCGATAAAATGATGCATCTGGACAAACAAGAAAAAAGTTGACCTTTTCTATATCTTCCGAATGTTAAAATCTAAAGGCTTGTGAATATAATAATGACACAATTATCGATTCTTAACACCAAAGAAAAGACAATGATGATATCTCAATGATGCCCATCACAACGACTGAGTCAGTGATGTTTTAATGGATCAAAAGTGTGTTGTTCATATTTGGAAATTATTGTTCTGCTTACGTTTTAAGATGAAGCTATATGTAGGACTTGCAAATTGTACTTTAGTAACTGTAGTTTGATCAGTATTCTACAAAGTCATCGACTAGTTCTACAGGGAAAACCGGACGAAGTATTTTTAGTCTTTGAGGTAGGTATCACAATTTCACCAGGGCAGATATTCATATGTGTATGCGCATCTAAACCCACATGAACTATCGCCTGTTTCAATGTTGACAACATATGCCATTGCACAAGTAAAATAATGGATACTCTGATCAAATGCAGCGTAGGTGATGTTTTTGAATAACGTAGCAATTAACCTAATTGATCAAGGATTGCAATCCAACATAGATAGTAGTTCACGTTAGGATTTGTATAGGAAGTTTAAGATTAAACTAGAACATGACAAATGTCTATCAACTCCAAACAAAAGGGTTGGTAGAATAGTTTCTAAGTATGTACATACATGGAGTGTTGAAATGCAATTTTGAAATCTTTTTTGGACAGGATGTTTATGTTAATAAGGCTAATAAAAGAAATTGTCGCCATATTGTACCTCCTTGACTTTAATTCGTTGTCGCATTAATGCATTTTGGTCATAAAACATGCCAACAAAGGTGACCATCCTTTTATACATGAAAGCGAAATATGTTAAGGCGTGTTTTTCAGAAACATGAACAAAAAAAGATTGATTTCTTTTGGAGACATGATGTAAATAGGTTTCAGACGTGGAATAAAATATATATCAAATGTTCTTCTCATAGTTTTGTGTTGTTGTTGCCTTTGACTTTTCAAATATATCTTTATGAGTAGAATGGTAGTAGAAATGTCGAGGAACTTAATTTATAAAATGATAAGATTGTTACCATGAATATAGTTTGCCTTAATATGGCATGTTACAGAAAAAAACATACACATTCTTAGTCTAATAAAATCGACATGAGATGAAAATGTCCCAGTTCCATTCAGTTCAGTCAGTACTAAATCGTATTCTCACTGGTAGAGAGCATAAGTCAGAAATTAGCAATATCGACTCTATTCACAGTTTTTAATTGTGGTATAGTATATCAACATTGTGACTATGATTAACTATATGTTGCATTAATTGATAATCACAATGAAAGCTATGTTAGAGTATGGTTATAAACGTACCTACAAAATGAATGACAAACTAATCCAATAAGCCACCTCTACACTATCTGAAAAATTATAACTGACTAATTGATTAATTATTTGTTTTCTCCTTAATTGTTTTTAATTGTGCACTGTGGGACATTAGTTCGTACAGTCGAGGCATCTGGTTACCACAGTAATGAGTTTTGCTGGCTCCTGATCGTTAATTAAATTCATGTTCACAATCTAAAAAAGTATTCCGGGAGTAAATTGGATTAGGAGAGATAGTTATATTTTCAAAGCATCTACATGTCGACAGATGTCTTGCAGAATGGGTTTAATATTTCTACAGAATAAGTTTTTCACTCTTACAGAAAATTATTCCTTTAAGTGTATCGCCATAAAGGTCATATAATAAAGCATATGATAAAATTCAGATCCGAAAATGGAATTGAAACCTTATCTAAACGTTGAATGATATAATAACATAACTACTGATGTATTGTAAACGATTGTGTTATCATCATACGCATGGGGAAATAATACATTATGAATCTGTGAAGATAACGTTTGACATTAAATTCATCCATCATTTACTATCCTGGGAAATATTGTCAATGTGAATTCATATTAAAAAGTCTGTTTTCTTATGCTTGTGATTATTGAATTCCTTTGAAATTAAGCAAAATTTATGCTTTGAATTCATTCAACTTTTCTTCAAATTACTCTTTTTACACTTTAACAATTATGATCTACAAATGTCATTACTTGGTCACCTGGGTACACCGAAACTTCACATTCTTTATCAACCCATTGAAGACTGTTGAAAATCTGTAATTGTACTGTATTGAATGTTCTCAATGTAGAAATTGTTATTCAATAATGCCTCTTAAGACAGTAAAATAAAAAATCTATTGGACAAGATATGAGATGATATTGCCAGACATCCTAACAAGTTCTCAATATAGTCACTGATTTACTAGACTAAGAATCATTATGATAACATGACGCATGACAGAGAGGGTGCCTAATTTAACTTACTGTAGTTCTGTTACGTGATTCATTTGGATAAGATTATCATGAGCAACTGATTTATATCAACTGACTAATCAGTGGAACACCTACATGTAATACTTATATTTGGAAAATATAATTATACACAATTCTTCAGAAGAGTGAGAGTGAGAGTGAGAGTGAGATAGCTTTATGTTTGCAATCACTGACACATTCACTGTGAGAATAAAGTCTCCAACCCTTACAATTGATATAGAGACAGGGACACAGTCGATTTAATTTGAAATTGCCTCATTTAAAGTCAGAATAATACAGAATAAATACTTGTTATCTGTCTTATTCTCACCAGTAAGTGGACCACGTCCTTGAGGATTGCTCAAATTGATCGGGAAGATTTTATGATGAAATAAACAATATGTGGTCCTGAAGAGCTTCTGTTCCCTCTAGTGTATAAACCAATTAACTTCAGAATGTGCCGAAGTTAGTAAGAAACAATAAAGACGTTAACACGAGTTGACAGGCTACACATCCATAAATGAAAGTCTAACAATGTGATAAAAGCTTTTATTTGTAAGGATAAATTGCTCTTAGTAAAACTGTCCATAATTCGCAATGGGAAATTTTAATTGGCTCATTACTCTTTGAAAATGTCTTTTTATTCAATGTATCCTTGGCAACAAGTGAGCCACGTCCCAGTTGGTTTCCTATCATGCAATACACATGAGATGACGATGAACACATGTCGTCTTGAGGGGCTCTGTATGGATTATCATACTAACATCTGAATCAGTAGGACTAAGTAAACCAATAGTGGCAGCCAGCTAAATTCATAACTTGACTATTTAGTTACATAAACTCTCAGAAACAAATAGTTAATGTTGCGAGGGTAATTTCTTGATGGGCCGAAATTCTGTCAAATTACAGGTGACCATGTCTTATATGGTTTAATGAATTTAATAACCTCTCAGATATACATTTGATGAACAAGGAAGCCGAGATGTGGAATGAATGATCAAAATTTAACCCTTCGCTTTATGAATTTTATAATTGATTACATTTTATAACGAGTGTAGCAGCGAGCCCAGCTCACATACCACCGCTTCCAAATATAGTTGACATAACTGAACATAGGAAAGGCACAACTATGGGAATGACTAACCTGTGTGTAAAGTTGAATGAATAGCGAATGTACAATTCCAGAGATGTTAACTGTTAAACCATGTTTCCATGGAAACCGCCAAAAATGAAATTGAGAAATAGGTCTAACCCTCAAAAGGCACATCTAAGCATCATGGTTGACATGTGTATGAAGTTTGGTGTTACTAGAATGTATAGTTTAGGAAATCAGTTCCGAGTCACTGTTTGGCCATGTTTCAATTGAAACCACAAATTTTTTTTATTTCGGAAATCGATCTAATCTTCAAAAGGCACAACTAGAGATCATGGCTAACATGTATAGCAAGTTCGGTGAAGCTAGCATGTAAAGTTTATGAGATATGCTTCGCACAAAGTTTTGGGACGGACAGACGGACAGACGGACGGACAGAATGGACGCTATATACCCCCGCTTACGCTGTAAGGCGGGGGTATATTAACTCATTTGTAAAATTGGCAATACAAGTCATTTTGTTCTATCAGAATTTATCTGATATTATTACAAATTGGAAATGAATAATGATTGAACACAAATAGTGCTGGTTATATATTGTGGAATGCGTGTGGCCGTTTTCTCTAGACCCTATGGCCTTTTCTTTAATGCTATTGTCGCTTTCTCTAATTGGCCATTTCTCTGTTGGCCGTTTTCACTAAGACCTCGTTTTCCTAATAATAACCATTTCAGACATATCTCAGTCAAAAACTAATTCACCAAGAATAACCTAGTTTTTATTTAATTGATTCCAATAAACTTATGCATATTATTACTTTATTCAAAGTTTACTTGATATTTATATTTACTTTAATTGAAACTACAACATCACAGCATTAAATACATTACAACAAATCGCTTAAAAAGCCAATGCTCATGTACATGTGACGGATTTATTATTATATATGTGTTGATGTTTACCCTGATGGTTTTCAGAGGTTTCATGAAATCAAGATATAATTATTATCATTACCAAAGAAAGTTAAGATTGGCCTCTGCTTACACATTACATTATCAGTGTTTTCATCTGTATAATGTGTGGCATAGTGAAACAACACGGAAAAGAACAGACTGACTGCATTATCCGTTCAAAGTATTGTTCAATTACAAACGCTGAGTAAATGTCACGTAAGTATAACTGTCTCAAATAGATTACTAACCAGTCACTGTTTTTAAACATTGCTATTTCTTTTTATGTTTCATGTTTCAATGTTATATATGTTTACTCTCTTTCATAATATTATCTCAGTTAAATATCAGGTCTTACATGTATATCTATAGTGGTTTTTAACATCTGGCAAAACTAACAATAAGTTGTATCCAAAGAAAATAGGATTTCCAGCTATTTGAAATATAGCCATGTAAATGTAAACATATATTAATACATACGTAAATCATACATTTACTCTATTTTAGTGTCATACTGACATGGATTAAGGGGTCAAATATCATCTCTAAATTAAATGTTTTGAAAAGGTTCTTCATTCCCCACGATTGAGAAGACGTTATCATTTACGAAGTTTAAGTGCGCAATTTCAATTGAGGATATTTTATTAAATGTTTCCTAATCCTCAAGACTGTTAAGCACCAAATTCCAAGTTCAAATCCAAAATACCTTATTTGAAACTTTTTTTTACAAATACATACAATATAGCATACATATAATGTTGATAGACACTTTCTAGTGCTATATTATAATTTAAATATTGTTTACTTTTTATTGTATATAATCAAAGGTCATTGTAATCCATGTATCTCGTGTATGTCACTCAGTGTATAGATACACTGGTGGAAAACGGTATTTTATTAAACATGATCAATATAACACTAAACCATGTGTCCTTGAAACATTATAAAACAAAACATATTTAATGTAATGGTTACATTTTGTCCTATTACAAATGATTGTGTTAGGGTGTTGTTATGAATGATCATTCTAAATCAGTGAAAACAGCGCTCTACAATTGAGTTAATTAATCAAATGATACTTATTTCAAGAAGGCCTATTAACCGTTAGCTATTTAAGAGTAAGCTTATTTGATCTCATTGATAATTATCGACAAATGATTATAGCTAGGTCTGTGTTGGAAAGTCCTAATTTGCTTATCGTTTTTTAAAAAACAGATTTAGACAGTAGCCTTTGTTCAAAACACAATTCCTAGTAGACTTTGTATACTGGAAAGGTTGCACACAAGTATTTCTAAAAACTTTTGAAACAGTGCACGTATGATTAGAATAGGCACCAAAGGACGTACCTTAAAAAAGGATGCAACTGAATCCAGATGATTCTATAGTAAATAAATGACTTAAAATTTAAGAAAGTTTAATGCATTTTATTTAAGAAATAAAGTTCGCTGTACCCCAATGTGTTTTGTAATAAAGTATAGTTTTGCCCTGAACTATTATAGTTAAAGCACGAGGACGTTAGTCCGAGTGCTTTGACGTAATAATAGTTCAGGGCAAAACTATACTTTATTACAAAACACATTGGGGTACAGCGAACTTTATTTCTTTTCTAAGATAACCCATAACACAACATTCTGCTTTGAGTAATTTTGCAAGAAAAATAGAGTTTACTTCCTTAATATTTATAATCCATGATCAGGGCCAACTGCCGAGCCGCGCGACAACAGCGACTATGACGTCATTGTTCGGTTGTGACGTCATAGTGGTTCCTTGGGTTGCCTAATGCGGATTTCGTCGTTTTGGTTCAAGTACAAATGTAGCTTAAAATTTAAGACTAATTCGGATACAAAAGGACACATTCCTTCAATAATTGTTATAACAACGCTACCGTTGTTTTAGGACATTATCATTTGCAGAAAACGACGGTCTTTTCAACTGCCCTCTTTCGTTTGGTTACCATGAGCACACGTGACTACGAGGGGATCGGAAACGTCATTCAATTGTTACGTCATCACAAAAACTATACCTTTATCGTCTGATAAAGTACTTTTATTTCGATTGTTCTAGCCGCTAGGCATCTTAGAAATTGTGTTAAGGTGTTCCTTATATTAGGGAAAATTTTTAATTAATTAATATCAATATAACATAGATGACCATAGTTGATTTCCAGGGAATAATTGCAACAACATTTACCACATACCCATGCATGCCTAACCAAATGTGTTCCATGATCAACGAAATCATAATTTATTATGACACATATTCACATATACATACACGTATACAAATTAATGCTCCCTACTTTTCACTCTACAGTAATCGGATCTTAAACACGTGACTTGTTTTTGTGTCCCAAAAGTTTTGTTGACGTACTATAAAGTTTTCAAACACTAGGTATGTTATAGGATTGTAGATGTAGATGGGTTTTTTTTATCCCACCGGTATGTAATACCGTGGGATATAGTCATCACCCAGTCCGTCTGTCCGTCCGTCCGTCCGTCCGTAATCATTTCGTTTCCGGAGCAGAACTCGAAAACCATTCTGAAACTTCACATATGTATTACTGGAGTGGTGGCTTTTGATATTTTCAGATTTTTTATTTTTTTCTTTTATTTCGTTTCCATTGAAACGTGTTGAAATTGAACTCTGTTCAGGGATATGTTCGTTTCCGGAGCAGAACTAAAAAAACACTCATCATATCTTTCTGAAACTTTGCACATGCTTTACCTATTTACTGGAGTGGTGCCTTTTGATATTTTCAGGTTTTTGAAAATTTAATTTTTTTCTTTTCCATCGAAACGTGTCGAAAATGCAGGGTTAGGTTTGTTGCCGCAGCAGAACTAAAACAAACCGCCCAAGGTAACTTTCTGAAACATCCCATGTGTATGACCCACCTACTGAAGTGGTGCCTTTTGATATTTTGAGATTTCTGAAAATTTAATTTGTTTCTGTTTCCATAGAAACGTGTTGAATTTAGATTTTATTCAGAAACAGGTTCATTTCCGGAGCACAGATACAAAACTCTTCATGACATCTTCCTGAAACTTTGCATGTGCATTACCCAGTAACTGAAGTTGTGTCTTTTGATATTTTCTGATTTCTGAAATGTTTTTTATTTACCGTTTTCATAGGAATGTGTTTGATTTGGACTGTGTTCAGAAATAGGTCTGCTCAGGAGCAGAACTCCAAAACCCTTTATCATATCTGAACTCGGCATGGGCATTACCCACTAACTGAAGTAGTAGATATACAATTATCTGTCAAAGATGTGTTTTACAAATTATACGAGACCGGTAGGATATGTCATCTTCTGATGACTCTTATTTGCAAATGCAAGTGTGTTTAAATATCTTAACGTGGATGATAAAAAACTTACGTTATTATATGCATATATTGCTTACTGAAGAATAGGGACATAAGAACTAATCCTTTTAAAAATAAACCATCAACATATGAGAAGTTTTGATATTGCTTTAGATCAGATAAAGTAACCCTCAAGTGCTCAAACTTCGATAGCAAGAAGCATTCTTTGATGATTGAACAAAGATGTTTACAGCTGCGTACCGAAAGTTTGTTCACCTATCCATGTGTATCCTACTGCAATTATCATGTAAATTGACGTTCATTGTAACGTCAATAAAATTAAACCACATACATTGACAATAGATCATCATATATCCATGTGTAAAACAATCAGACAGACAGACAGATTTTATTCAGTATAAGGCCATTGGCCAAAAATACATAGTTAAACATAATGAATTGAGTATACATAGCATGCATTATTTTCAATTTCTATGCAGTAAGGTGGGAGCTTGACAAGAAAATTACTTAAATTGTATAGGGTATTTTTTTTCGGTCGATTGTAATATAATGTTAAGAGTAAAACAATCATTCTCAAACGTATCCTATGATCGTCACATCAGTACTAGTGTTGTATGTTTATGAAATTTGGCATAGTGATATAGACAGAAGGGGGGGAACGTTTGAAAAATCAAATTTCATTAATTTCCGAATAAAGGTTCCATATTGACTAAATGAGAAGAAATTCATCACAAATTCATTGCATAAGTCTAACAGCAAGTGTATGATGCATGATAGACTCAGGTAATCACTGACTGAAAATTTACAAGAAGAAAAAAATCTGTTTTTTTCTAAAAAAATCTAGCCCTGGTCACTTCAGATTATGTTAAGGAACACTCAATCGTCTTCTTATAAGGCAACAATCAAAGTGATCAGTCTTGTTTTCGCGTTGAAACGATGATAAAACATGCCAAATTACATGACATTTGCACTAATTACACAATCGGGTAAACAAACTTTCGATATGCAGCTGTATAAGTTGCGTTTGAATTGGTTCACAGGTCAGTCTTATTTGCAAACATACATATACATGACATAGGCGTTATCTTAGTAATACTTAATGACCGGTGATATGCAATGTATGTGTAAAACGTTCAAACTTGGGTTCGCCATTTTATTATTCATCCTTTTTCACTCCTTTTATTAATCAACTGGATTCAGTCTCCGATGATATAGTTAAATCTCTGCAAAAACTGGGTTGGCATTGGGATGGTTTTCATCATATCTGACAGGACGCACTCAGAGAGTCTTAACTAAGCAACGCTCATCCACAACGGCAGATCTAAATTGTGGAGTTCCGCAGGGATCTGTTCTTGGACCCATCCTTTTCCTTCTCTACATGACACCCTTCACTGACATAGCCGACAAGTATGGCCATTCATTCGCTGATGACAAGCTGATGACAAGATGAGCTGATAGACTCCTTTTCTCTGAATCAGATTCAACATTCTCTGGAGAAGACGGATATCTGCACAAAGTCCATCAAATCCTGGATGTCATGTATGATGCTGAAAATGAACGATGAAAAGACAGAAGCTATGCTTGTTGCCAACAAACATCGTCTGAACAAAATTAAAACTGAAACAATCACAATAACGGATGCAGAGATTACTCTAGCTCCATCAGTGAAATATCTTGGAGTATGCATTGACCAGGACTTATCACTTGATGCCCAGATCAACCATCTCCCAAGAATCTGTTTCATCCATCTTAGAGCTATCAGTAACATCCGTCAAAATCTAACAACAGATACAGCCCACACTCTCGTCAGATCTTCTGGTGCTATCCAGACTGGATTATTCAAACAGCATTCTATTTGGACTCAATTCTGCACACTTGAAAAAACTACAGAAAATCCAAAATGTTGCAGCCCGTGTAGTCTCCCTAAAATCCAAAAGGTCTCGAAAAAACCTCTATCCTAAAGTCTCTTCACTGGCTGCCCATCAAAGCCAGAATCGAATTCAAGATCCTGACTATTGTGTACCTATGTCTACTCACATACACATAAAAGTACTCTGGTGTATGCTATTGCTAGTACTTATTTACTAAACATACGTCTTACACATACATTCAATATCTTTCTTAAACTGCAGTATTTCGTTTTATATACACGTGAACATTTGTATATACATGTATATAAGGAGAGAGCAAATTGATGTGATACTCGTTTCGTGAAAGCCACCTTCTCAAGGGATAGGAGAAGAAATATTTGAAATCTCAATGCATAATGGCATAACATTTAGATCGTAAATAACAATTGTGTTATTATCATTGAATAAAACGCCACTTATGTCTGAAATATAATCAAACTGCGCTAATAAAATAACTCTCTCTCTAATTCGTTAAAACCTCAGAGACATGTGCTAAGTACACTCGCAACTTGGTACTTTGTTTAAAAGTACGATTACGATATTGTATGTCAGTAAAAATACAAATTATGTAAGGACATCATGCAAATCAACTCCCTTCGGACAACACATTGGCAACATAACAAATGTAAAAATAAGATGAAGGACAACACCTCCTAAATGATGAAATTTCTGTCATTTAAGTGTTCGCTCAAATTCAGCTTTTACTGAGGTTTAATACATTTTAAAATGCCATTCATTTTGGCTTGATTCCAATTCAACCAAACTCAGGGGGAAAATATTACCATCATTATTTTGGTGTTATCAAGGTTAACAGATACATCAGATAAATGAAGTGATATACGTTTGATAGACGATTCATTGGATCATGTGTTGTTCACAATTCCACACAAATGTAAACACAGTCTAACGCACAGCTCGAAACTGGAGGTAAAAGCCAATTTACAGAATAAACAGGTTTTTAAGAACAAAACATAAGGTTGAAATGTTAAAATAACATGTCTGAAAAACATTCAGTATCTCCTATGACATCCAGCGATCTGAATTAAACTCTTTTACAAGTCGATATACAGCGTTTACTAGCCGCAGGTGATGTTATTGGGGTCTCGAATGAGCGTTTGAATAAGAGTTTTGTTGACTTAGTGATAATGGCCTTTATCCCCCTTATTTGTCAATGCAGGTCGTTCAACAAGTGCGCGAAGGGTGATAAGTCTGAAAACTTGCATGATAATGCCATTATTCATCCTGCAGAAGGATCGGTAGCATTGAATTCTGTGTTCCCAAACACGCCTGATAAGTGTACTTCTGCTGGTCACATGATGTTATCCAGTGCTGTCGCGCGATGACATCACAGTGACGAAATGATTATGCAGATGTCAATTAAATACGGTGGTTGTAAGTTTTCTTTGGTGGTAATGACCTTCGGTTTTCTGATTCGAGTGTATGCAGTCTACATACTGTGGTTTGGGCGCAGTCGAAGATACAAGTAACCTGGGCATTTCGTACTTTCAACTGCAGGGTACAGTATTCCCTCTCTCGCTCTTGGACGTGCAGTCTTGGTATGTCAGATATTGAAGTCGTTACGACAACGGTGCTTAAAAATCTGTTTGGTAGTTTTTATACTGTTTGACCCATCTTTTCCTTATTTAGGTGTATTACTTTTTTTATGACAAAAAGTTCATTGTCAATGTTTGGGAAGATACATAAATTGTCTCTGGGTAAATTTAAACTTACAAAAGGTGATGTTGTTAAACAATAATATTCCTACTAATTTGATAGTTTTGGAAAATATAATATTTTGGTATACTTATGTTTGCCCTTAAGTTTATAAGAGTCCTGTCATGAATTTGGTTAAAACAAGTTACCGATTTCAAATTTCAAATTAAAACAAAAACCTTAATGAGAGATGGGAGGATGAACTGAATTTTTTAGAAAATGAATATATGGGAGTCACAGAACAATTTGATATTATTTTAATAATAACACTCCCGTTTAACTAATCTAACAGAGGGGTACTGAATGTAAAATTAGCTTAACTATCGATTGTTGGACCTCGATTTTTGTCGAGGCCCTGTGGTCGTGTAGTAAGCTGTTAGTACGGTCAGTGCTGCCGATAGTTACCTCACCCTGAAAGTGAGGGTTCGAATCCCACAAGGGACACGGCCCGAAAAATAAACCCTTTTGCAGCTACTCCTAAAACATTATGCACATATTTTGAGACTTATTCATAACAATACATTGTTGTCGCAACTGTTACTGTAAGTGAGTCAAGTTCAAGTTCTGAGTCCCGTCTCTCTTTAAGATAATGTTTTGGGGGAAATGTTCGCCATCGAAGTTTCTTATGAAAGAGAAATAAAAGATGAAATATTCCCCAACAAATTGTTTACCTAAAAGTTGTGCGTACATGTGTATATTATATGCATACATGATTTTGTTTTCTAAAACAAGAAATTGAAAATCCCTATTCAAATAAAAAAATTCATTTCCTAACTATTCTAAGAAAACGATTTCAAAACCGGCAAACCGCTTTATGATACACACGTTTTTCATTACAGCGTAAATGTCTCGTTTAAGCCAGATGTGAATATAAAAGTGATGTGTCATTAAAGATGATATGTTTTGAATTGATGTTGTATAAAAGACCAACACACGGTTGACTATTATGAGGAAATGGATCCTCCGCCAAGCCATCTCTTTAAGACTCAGCATGTCGTCTTCAGAGGCAAGGTATGAAACACTGGTCTTGATGAAGTGCTTCAGTTTGGACATGATCCGATATTGACTTGACAGTGAGGCCTTCCTGCTCTGTAAAATCCACTTACCACTTGGTAGGTTAATGATAGACAAGAAAAGCCTTTAAAAAGGCATGGTTGGAGGCATCTTGTTAAGGCTAAAATATATTATAAAAAGGATATGTATGTCATATGTACATATAGCAAAATGAAGTCTGCATTATGGTCATTTTGGTTGATAAAAGCTTTGATTACTAATCACACAATTAGTTATTCAATTCAAAAGTCGCAAATAATGTTTTTTTTACCTCGATCATTTAAGTTGTGTATATGCTTTTCAATTTACATACATTATTTATTCATAAATAAAATAAAATTATATATAATCTATCATTTGAAAATGAAAGTGAACATTCAACTTCCCCGATTTATTTTAAAGCGCAACTCCCGGGTGCTTTTGCTCCAATTTTGAAGTAGGCCTATATTATGAATTTGATCAAAACGTTGTTGACAGTTGTGTCATTGTTAGATTCCAGCAATGAGAATATGTAGGTCTATTTTCCCTGAAACACGCAGTCAACCATTTGTTAAACATTTGCAAATTTAATTCGATTGATTATGAAGCATATTCTGGCCCGGTATCCTCATGCTTGGTGCTGTCAGTTTGGACATAAATATGGTTCTATCCAATATGTGCTTATACGAGTCTTTTTCAAAAGATGCAGGAATTCTTGTCTCTGCCTTATACAATATTAATCCTTACAAATTTATTTATTTTTTGTGCTTTATTAATTTGAAGTAATGTATGGTCCCTGTTGCTTGGATACTCAAACTTCCTGCCATGCTCTTTGGCAGTTTCTTTTCCATTCGATACCACAGTGCTCAAGATGATGCATTGAGTGAAAGCTGCAAACGAAGTCTCAAAAGGTGAGAATTAAGACCATATTTTTACTTAGCATCTTTCCTATAACAGTATTTTCACCTTTAGATGTCCAATATGGCAAACTTTTGTTTTCATGATAGCATTTGAATGTTTGAACATTTGAATCTTAAACGGTGCATACTTTGTAAGGGAGCATTGATTTTCTGATAATGTAAATTGTGTTGATGTATTTCCTTCCCATAACATTCTTTTCTGTAACGATAAATTTGTTACAGGAAGGAATGATTTTGTTACAGTAAAGAAATTTCCGAACTTTAAAGAGGATCAATGATCAAAATGAGCTTTTACATATTAATATATTGGTGGGTTTGTACTACTTCAGATATTAGTTCATATCCTTTAGTGTGACAAGAAGATCAATATGGAACATTTATTCTTGAACTGTTACAGTAAAGACTGTGATTGTTATGGGAAAGAATTAATCCATGTTTTTGTTATTATTACATTGAATGTGTATCCAATATCTTACTCTTTGTCGGTGTAATCATTTCATCAATACAATATCATACTGCAAGTGTGTTCAACTTTAAATATTGTTAGAGGTACATACTTGTGAACTCACAATGAATATTATCGTTACAGTAAAGACAGCCTTCTGTTACAGTAAAGATTCTTTACATTACGGTAAAGATATAAAATAACGTAACATGTGTATTGTGACCAAACATTTCAAAACTTTCAAGTACTGTGTATTCATGTATGGACATGAAATGTATTTGAAAGATGATTCAGTAGTTGATTGTTTCATAACGTGATCAAACAGATTGATAAGCATCATCCCCCCTTGTTACAGTAAAGAATGATACTTGTTACAGGAAAGAATAATTATATCTGTCCCTGTAATTATTATATTGAATGATTTACCAACAACTGAATTTGTGGAGCTGTAATCATGACAGGAACAATATCCTATTACATGTGTCTTCAACTCAAATGCATTGTTAAAGCTTCATGCCGTGATAAATACATTTTCTGTTACAGTAAAGAACAGATTCAGTCACAGTAGAGATCCATTAATGAAGATTTTAACACATTTCAACTTAAAATATGACCATTAACTAAGCTCCAAATCATGCGAGCTTAGTATTTCTGTTTTACATTAATTGATGTCAAAATTAATTGTCTTTTCTTCACACAGGATCACAATGGCTATGATCAATGCAGGAGTGCAGTGGAAGTTAAGACAGAGGAAAATTATGACAGAAGAGAAGGCAAATTGAGCGTCAGAATGGCAATGGTATAGAAAAAATACAGAACAAAATGAAGTAATGTTCTAATAGAGAAATAGCCGCCAAAGAGAGAGAGAAAGAGAAAACATAAGATAAATCAACAAGAATGTGTAAAGGTTGCTGAACAAAAAATGGAAATAAGCTCAGTACAGTACACTACTACTAATTCAGGAATTAAGCGGGTCAACCACCCATTCTGACAGCCGCGCCCATTGATACTTCACTGATAGCGGTCGACTCATCTATGCACTGGACCACGTGCCATCTTCTTACATTTATGGATTTTATGAAGTTTTTTGCGACTTTAATATTGCTAAATTCTTTACTGTAACGATATATTCTTTACTGTAACGCGTTAACAGCACTAAACATATGCTACCCATAATAGCGTTTTATAACTTCTCAAGTATAGTTCATCTAGATTTAAATTTTAAAACCATTGGAAGGTATCTAATGTGTTTCCTGTAATTGTGTCCAATATTGGTGTGTCAGAGGGGCACTATCTTTACTGTAACAAGTTTGGTATTTACTGTAACAAACATTTCTTTCCCATAACAGCAATAGTGTTGTGTTGTTTAAAGATTTCTAGGACACGTGGTCCTATAAAAACATTGTTCACAGAAGTAGGAATGTAACCATATACATTTATGAAATAAAAAGTATTTTTCGCTGATGTTTTTCTAATATTTACAAAATGGAAACTTTCTTATGTGTGGAGTTTTAATGGGAGGCTGCATACAATTCTCTCTGACCGAAATAAAACAATTCAACTTCAAATAACTATATGGTTTTAGTTTAAATCTAATCTGCTCTTCATGTCAGTCATAAAATATTTTAAGAATCATGTTTTTTAATAATATAGAACATCATGTGAGTATCGTTTCGGGAAAGAAATGAAAAATGTTATTTTCAAGAAAACATGTTTTTTCACCAAAACATTATTGCAATTAAGGGTCAATTATGATATATTTAGAAAGAGTACTAATATATGATGACATATATTGAATAAATATCAAACTTTTCAAACGTTTTATTTTGTCATTTCATGAGCACCAAATATTGACATATTTTGAAAACGACTCATACATGTACAAGCTTCACTATCATTAATTCAATAACAGTACATTGAGTAGGCCTACCAATTTATGCAAGTCTGATTGGCATTGAAAATATTGATAACTGAGTGGAAGGTTGGTGTGTTGATTGAAAACCACTATTATCGTTTAGTATATGCTTGCTCCGCGCGTATAACATTAGCTTGTAAAGTTTCTTGGATTTTCCGAAACTGCAGTGCGAAATTATGCACTTGAATTGGTACATGTCTGCTCATGGAGGTGTAAAATGGCTTTGAATTGAAAAATCTTATGTTTACTAACATTAAGACTCAGAATAACACAACGGTCGTTTCTATTTTAGATGTTTAGACAAAATCTCTTTTCGCAGTAAAAGGGGATAATTATTTCGGATAACCCACATGGTCACGTGGTTACAAATTTGTTACAGCCGTGTTCGTTGGTCATATGCTTTTTCCAAAGTTTGAAGAGGCCAAGCATGATTGGTCGAAAGTTTATTTTGAATATTCCAACAGTAATATAGCGTGAAATCCAACTGCGTATCAGGTTGGAGGCGGTTTGCGCCTCCAACCAATAAAGCAACACAAGCACTACTGCAACCCATGTCCTTGTATGAGCTCTTGCTACATAAGGTAACACACCCTTTCAGGCCTCAGTTCAAACATGTTTGTCAAGCTTATTTCAGAGGCATTTCAGAAGCTGTTATGATGAATGAGAACAAGTCTATGGATAGTCAACTTCTTTATTGTTGTGAGTGCGACGTTGCAAGTGATTTTAAGTCACTGGTAAGCTTCAAAATATCCGAAAATGAAACAGACGCATATTACACCTGTGTTGAAATAACCACATTGGTCCCGTTTTTATGACCACAATCAACCTTACGATAATTCTTACTGCCAAGTCCTACTTGTTTGAGATCCTTCATCCTTATGTTCCCGGGCGCATTTCCGCTTAAACACACAGTCTACTTGTACCGTACACCTATATCCTGCTCTTTCCCCTCCTTTTACTTGTATTTTTAAACTCTCTACATTGGACTTTCAAACTCTGACGCAACTGACTTAAAAACCTACATCATATATTACTTGAAATATCATTATAAATTGTAAATATTAAACAATACTTTGTGCATACCTATGGCTGTGTAAAAATTACATACTGAAGATTATTTTTCATATAAGTTTATTTCCAACCAGTTACACAACATAGTGTTCAGCAGGGAAACTTATACATTGTGTTGCTAATGATGTAGCGTCAACAATGACAAGGGACTTAATTAATGACGTCATAAATGTATGCACAATATAAATATACAGTAAATGCGACGTCAATATTATTTCATATTAAGTACAGTTAAGTTTGGGCGTATAAGAATCTTTCTTTTTTTTCTCAGCTCTTCATTTTTTTTGTGCGCATTTTGAAAAATTGGACAGATTGTAAACTGGGGAATGCATTCATCAATATGTGCGCTGAGTGGGTTACATCTATAGGTTGGGGTTTTAATCTGTTGTTTGTGTACTAGTACTCTTGCTCTAAGTACATCCCCCGTTTGCTCAATATATCCTTCACCACAACCAGTGCATGTTATTACATATATTAGATTTCTAGAGGCACAAGACATATTTTCCGTTATTTTGAATTTGGAATTATTTCTAAAGGTGAATGAATTTACCTTTAAAATGTGTGAAAATTGTGCCGCAATTTGGCCTTTTACATTTCGTGATCATTTTTAAAGAATTTTTAAAGATAATTAATTAAGAATATGTAAAACATAAACCATGAACTTTTAACTTTTACATCTATATATTGCAAGTTGGTTAAATATGATATAGATAAAGATAGATCACAAATGTTGAATTGTATACTGTGTTATCACATCGAGTGTGCTTATGTTTCATCAATTCAATGATTTGGCTCCCTTCAGGCAATTGAACACGCCTCAACAGTTACTCGATGTTTGACTTGACACCATTTGTGAAATTAGAGTTATTAGAAAAGCTGATATTTCGATAATCCTGTTTCAGTTTCAATATCACTGGAGTCGTTTGGTAGGTTAATGATAGATAAAGCAATTGAATTATCTATTAGTTTCACATTTCTGATTTCAGCTCAAGTTTATCTTCCTATTAAATCCTATGTCTGAGTTAAGGTATTACTTTTCAAACATTAAAAAGGATTTGAGCGTTTATGTTTGTCACATTTTCAAATGCAAGTTATTCGAATGTATATCAAGAAAGAAACATTTTACAGCTCAATGTATTTATTGGAAGAATGAAAGACTCTTGTTTTATGTGTTTTGCTTATTACTGATATTGATACTGGTTTGAACGACAATCAAATCAAAAACAGAAATGTCGTCTTAACTTCATTCTTAAGATTGTTTTTCAATTTAAGATAAATAAAGATAAACGAGTTGACAATATATGTTGAACAAACGTTTCAGAATATTTTAATTTATACCCCTATATAGGGGTATATGTGTTGGCTTATTGAAATTAATGTACATGTATGTGTATTTTCCCGTCAAAGTTGTGTGTTTAAGACGGTAACAATACAGGCAAAATACGGCTAAACAAAGACCAAAGTGCAAGTGTATTGTCGTTACTACTTGGTAACATTAAACTATTGTCTACATGGATAGTTTAACTCAATCTCTAGTACGTCGTAATGATTCAATACTTTCTGGTATATATTTAAAGGTTCCTTGTATAGATTTATTCATTCATCAACTCGTCACAATCAAGCTTTCATGTCGTTTTGTATTACCAAGGAACTACATGTTTCTGATTACTGTATCAAAGTCATAATTTATGTGACTCGGCTGTTAATAAATATGCTAACTGAAGTGGTGCCTTTTGATATTTTCAGATTTGTATAACTTTGTATTAAATTGTATATATTTTTAATTTCGTTAAGGAATATGAATACGTCATGGATATTTCATTCAATTCTAAGTATTTTAAATAAATAAATCAATATCAAGAATAAGACCATTCACATCAATTCTTTATGTTATCAAAATACTAAATGTAACCCTAAATTATGAATGTATCGTTAATAAATCCTTTTAGCGGTAAGTTACATTGGTTAATGAAATTAAATGGTTTGACCAGTGGTGAAAACGGTTCACTAACGCAACTCTCTGCTGGTACACGTCTGCAGTACGTGATATGCTTACATGGAAGTTGGTAGAGAGCCATTGTGTAAATAGACATACTGTGTAGTAAAGCATGTGAATGTTATTGTCTAATGATGGTTGATTCGAAGTTTATCATAACAGGGACCCACAACAGCTCTAATTTATTTCCAACTATCTATTAAAGAGTTTTCGGCGCGGGCTTGGCAAGTGGTTTGTGTGTATATCGTTGGAAGCGGAGGTCTTGGGTTTGACTTCTGCAAATGGCTCGTCAATGTTGTAGACAAGTGTAGAGAACAGTTCTACTGTTAGAACTATTTGGGTGCGATAATACATTCAAGCTCATTATGTCTCCACCCATGGCCATTTACGTTCTCAGCTTTCACCACACTGCATAGTCACAATACTATTAGTTCCATTATTTATTCAAATGCCATGCTTTTCTAGAACAAAGACAGAAATACAGAAATATTTATCATTCCCAAACTTAATGACTTATAAAAACATATTTGTAGACCAAAGCTTTGTTCAATCCAAACATTTAGCACTGTATCTTAATATCATTGATAAACATGTGAAAAAGACATACAGATGAGTTTGTGTCAACTGTAATTCAGCTTTATTCTGAAATGACATCCTATATATTATGTGAATAATTATACCCTGCCATCTTGCTTTATGTTTTATGTATCATTATCATAAACTGTATCTCTTGTACGGACGAGTGTGGTTTCCGAGAATAAAGAGTTTGAGTTTGAGTTTGAGCAGCAATGCAGTCAGAATACTCTTTAAAATGGCCTTAAACCCAAAGTAACTTCAACTTACTTCTTTTGCAATAGCATGTATGTATTTGCTTTGATATTTGATGTTGACCTTCCCGTAGATATGACCACAGGGGCGTGCATCGCTTAGAAACATCGTTTAAAAGACATATACCTATATAGACCCTACCCTATTACTATATAAAAGGAAAAGGATGTAACGACGAAACCACCCCATGTTCATTCAAACCCATATTTCGCATCAAAAACATGGCACAAACGATGAGTACGATACGAAAGCTGAATGATGTCCCCACAAAATGAGCTATAAATGGTCACACTCGGATCATTATTACAAATGGTATGCGACAAAGACAGTCCGTCAGCCATTAATGACCTTGACATTCACTTTACCTAGAGTACCCATACCCAGTGAGAAAGAATCAGCATGCAATATCGTGTGACCAATGTGGAGAGTGGACACGCCGGGTCTGTGGTACTGGATTGTCTGCAGCAGGGTACAAGGACATCATGAAGAAGGATGAAGATTTTCCCTTCCGATGTTGCCAGGACTAGGACCAGGACCAGGACCAGGACAGTATGGACCCCATGAACAGCATCGACATTGACCGACATATCCTTTCAGCCACATTTGTGGTTGATTCGGATTCTATCATGAAGGACATGGTACCTGATGTTTTCGATATCAAACTGTCTGTAGTAGTACACCCTATCCCAGATATAGACAACGAGCTAGAAAGGTGAAACTGTTCATTTCCAACTTAAAGCAAATGTTATACAATAATCAAGATGCTTACATTAATATTTACTCTGTTCATTTATAATTTGCTGATATTCGTTGAATATTTAGAATATCTGTTATGAAAGCTTCACATACATTTTGTCTAATGAAATAAGATCAGTCAACTGTAGTGGTCTGTAAACACTTCAGTTAGTAATCCCCCTATTGTCCAGCTTTTAACATGTTGTCAGCAGATTAATTAAAAGATAAAGATGCAACAATGGGGGATTAATTAGGATCAGGGGATTAAATATTGCTACTGAAACAATAATTTCTGTCTTCCAAATAACCAGAATAGTTATATATGTTATACTTCTTTTTTAATAGATCTCTCGCAGACTGCAGTGTCCTCGACCCGCCGGTCATTCCAGAATGTACAGTCGGGTATACAGTTGTAGACTACTCACCAACATACTTTGTGCGTACCGATGTGAAGCATAATTCACCTTGTTCTTGCATCTGATCGACAACTACGACAGTTATGCATGTCTAGTTATTGGTTTGTAGATGGCACCCAGGTAGTTAAGGAGCCATTCTGACAACTAATGACTTCTCATGCATTTCTGCGTGTTGACCAGGACATGAACATGGCGCCGTTGGTCTTTGTGTTGATATCAAGTCGTACAACTACTGACTACGTGAAGGTCCTCAGAGCCATCGTTCAGCACTTGCCCGCCCCTCCTTCTGTCAAGACCATCATGATGGACTTCGAGATGGCAGCCTGGAAGGCCTCAAGAAAGTTCTCCCTCAGGATGCTTGTTCCACATGACGCAGACTATTTGGAGGAAAAGTCAAGAACTCGGACTACAGGTAAAACTTTTTTTAAATAATTTTTTTTGTTAGTTCGTGCATCAGCTTTGGCACGTATCCTCTTCCCAGAAAGTGTCCCTCACATCCCCACTTCACGAGCTGGTGCAATATGTCAACAGGCAGTGGTTGGCACATTCCATGTTGGTCTGTCTTCAACCTCGCGATCAGGACCAACAACCACGTTGAAGGCAAGGTTACATAAAACAAAATGACTAACTATCGCTGTTTCCCAATCCGAATAAATATCAATATATATAAACCAAATATCAATACTAAAAAATATATTAATATATGCGTATCTCTGAATATGTTGGTTTTATTATTTCAGGATGGCATCGTAGGTTGAATGACAAGTGCCTTGAGAGGACGCTTGGTGTCTACCGCCAGATACCGGAGTTGTTTCGGGAAGCAGAACTGCTGCCTCTTCAAGCTCGACTTGTTGAAGAAGGAAAGTTGAGGTCCAACATCCGCAAGACAGCACGTGAGCTCCAAGAAGAAATATTTGGTTCATGGAGCTTGTATACAAAACGGGGACATCTCGGTGATACAGCTCCTGTCACGATGTGCGGCGTTGCATGGACCTGTCGTTTGAAGCCAGTGACATTGGCAGCGACAGAGACACCAATTTGCATAGACAATATCTTCAGCCTGAACTTATAGCGAGAGTTGGTATACAATTGGTATGGCCACATTTGCCACACACTCTCATTTTTGTGTTTGGTATAATGAAGAAAACATCAGACTTATCATACACTCTTAACCAAAACGGATGCCACACACAATTTTTAACATATTCAAATGCTTTCTTGAAGTCTATAAATGTAACATACACTTTTTTCTTTTCTTACTAACTAGTTTTTATGTCAATGACTTTTTGACCAGTGATGAAATGAACAGTATTAAGCTGATGTATTCTGTTTAAAAATGAGTGACATGCATTTTAATATATATTTATATATATATAATTGCAGGGTCAATGTGTGATCTGATTATTAGCAGCTCCGAGTTGGAGCTGCTATCAGTTTTTGCGCAGTTTCCGTCGCCGCCGCCGCGTTTTGTATTGGCTATAATTCTTTTCCTAGAGGGTTTTGAGAAGTCATAAACAGTACTTTTTACTTATACCCCTGGTTATGTTTTAGGACATGATCACATTCAAGGTCAAAGGTCAAGGTCACGAGTTCTGAAATTCCTAAAATAATCATTGTAAACACGATAACATATGTGTGCTATCAGGCTCTTCTTTTGGTGTATATCAACTATGGAGAAAGGTCAAGATTTGAATAGGTTTTCGGTAACGTCCGTCAAAGGTCAAGGTCACAACGAGGTCACGACTTAAGCATGCTTTTGCAAAAATGTCTTATTTCAACTACTAACACTTTGAAGCATTACGTGATTGTTATATACAATGCAAAGTGATAATTGATTCTGTGACCTTGAATATTAAAGGCCATGGTCACAAGATAGGGTCAAGGTCACCAGTTCTGAAATCACTAAATAATTTTTTTCCAAGAAGGCATCAACACCTCATATACATAGCTTCTTTCTTATACACCTGGTGACTGATTTTGACATGTTCACATTCAAGGTCAATGGTCAAGGTCATGAGTTCTGAAATTGCTAAAAAGAATCCTTGTAAACATGATATCTAGAAAAATATTTGTACTATCAGGCTCTTATTTGGTTTATATCAACTATGGAGAAAGGCCAAGATTTGAAAAGGTTTTCGCCAACATCCGTCAAAGGTCAAGGTCACAACAACTTAAGCATGCATTTTCTAAGAAGCCTTATTTCAACTATTAACACTTTGAATCATTACATGATTGTAACAGACAATTAAAAGTTGTCATTGACTGTGTGACCTTGAAGATCAAAGGTCAAGGTCACGAGCTATGGTCATGCTAACCAGTTCTAAAATCACTAAGTAACTTTTTTTCCATGAAGATATTAACACCTCATAGCTTCTTTCTAAAGCCCTGTATACGGCGAGCGTTTGCATATGAGTAAAGCATTACACATATGCAAATTTGCTCATATGAGCAAAATTCGCCGTATGGACGCATTTGCTCATATGTATATTTTACTACCGTAAGCAAATTTTTCACTACCGTAAGCAAATTTGCACCTAGTCAGGGGCAGGTGCAAATGTTTACTACCGTGAGTAAATATGGTATTTTCACTTTTCTAGTAAAAGTTCGTCGTATACAGACATAGTGACTTCACACAGGTTGAGAAAATATATTAGAGAACTTTAGAAACTCTTAATCCTGTTTTTCAAATTCTCTATTTTGGATAATCTCCCTCTTGCACGCGATGACCTTCAAAATCTATCTGACTATCCGATTTTCATTATATAATTAGGGCGATATAGTAAAAACAATGTTGACAAATATAAAGTAATGTCATTTATTTTGTTTACATCTAATAAATATTAATTGGCATGTTTTAGGAATTCTCTATTCATATATTAAAAGAGCTGGAAGCCCATTTGCTTAGGCAGAGATTAAATGCATATGAACGCAAAGTAAATTTACTTTTACTCACGTGTGTATATTACTACCATAAGCAATATTGCATATGTGCAAAGTTCGCCGTATAAACAGGGCTTTATAAACCTGGTGAATGATTTTGAATGTTCACATTCAAGGTCAAAGGTCAAGGTCATGAGTTCTGAAATCACTACAACAATCCTTGTAAACATGATAACTTCAAACTTTTGTTTATTATTAACATTGAATTATTGCATGATTGTTATATACAATGAAAAGTGATCATTGATGGTGTGACCCTGAAGGTCAAAGGTCAAGGTCATGAGAGATTGGTTAAGGCCACGTTAATTGACCCCTCCGCACAGAGCACGTAGCCACGCCCCCTCTTACGTCATGATACCGCCGTCACTTCCTTAGACAAACATTGGACAAAATGGCGGCAGATTCAACGCGTCAAGCAGCGAAACTGACAGATCTTCCGGCCAATTTCTCCGTCATATTTCTAAATAACATCACTATTTCAATCAAAAGTAAGCAGAAAGGGTTCAAGTACTTCAGTAAAGTTTTTTTCATTCCGTGTCAATGTGCATGGGTAAATGTATTTCTGTTAGTCCGAGCTGCTAGGCCTACTACCGAAGTCGGCAAAAGAAGGAAATGCTACCTCATTACATCTCGACGTCAACCTATCAAGATATCATATGCACACTGTAATTGTCAAGCAGGGTGAGTATTTCTATGATGGGTTTTAATGTGATGTCCAGAAATATATTCAAATCTAATGCAGTAATTACGTATTTACCTAGGCCTACAAAGGTCTGCATCGATGGTATTCACATAGCCCACATTACTGCAGATTTTGGCCTTATCATTTCAACAATAATTTCATAATTTGTGTTTCGGTAAAATTCATTTTCAAACGAATAAACAAGATTGTATTAATAATCTCGGGTAGAAAAACGTAGGCCCTGAGTCCCTATTAATTTTATTTGGATTTCCACAAAATATTTCCTTTAACAAATAACTGATTTGGTTTGTCCCATTACATAGAACTATCTTGATTAATCAAATCATTATTTCAGCCAAGAAATATATATATTTATGTAACATAAAACATGTAATTCCAAAATTCATTCATTACAAAGTATAATTAGGAATTATTTCTGCTAATTAAATAAGAAATAATGAAATTGAAAAATTCCAAAATAAATGAAAATCACTCATCCCACTATTGAGCAACTAACAATGATTTTATTTTAAAGCACATATCCTTCAGCTGTTTATATACCTCCTCATTTTAACCATATGTATTGCACTTTTGCACTCAATATACATTTGCCTTGTAACCTATGGGAACAAATAAATAAAATAAAATAAAATTATTCGGATGATTTTAAGAAAACTGAAGCTAAACTAGGCCTTCTGAACGAACTTAATCCAGTTTAAAATGGTTATCTGTGGGATTGACAATGTTGTTGTAAGCTGGTAGAGTTGAAATTATTCATGCTTCAGGTATTGGCCCAGCATATTGTTAAAAATCCTGATGATATACATACAGACCTCAAAATACTAATCAACTGGAAGCATTTGTTTCCTGTAATTTAAAGTTGAGCACACATGCTGATTATATAATTTGAAAGTCTTAATTCATAAGTTCTCCTTGCAATTCTTTTTTTGTTCCTAAACATATGTAAGGAGCTTGTTCACTCCTAGACTAAACTGTTTACTTGGGTCTTTGAGGCCTGTAATATATTCTGATCATATATTGTCTATCTTTAACAGCGTTGTTGGATCTTGTTCCCACATAGTTGGCCTGACCATCGCCTTATAACAGTGGTAGCTGATGCACTACCTGAACAATGGAGCCTGCCCAGAGATAGAGCCGGACGATGTCCGAGCTGGTCGATGTCCCTCATCTCATCTTCGTAAACCAAAAACCAGACCGAAAGAAAAGGCTAATACAGAACACTCACAGATTGCAGGTATTTGTCATTTATTAAAAATTGTATAACGATTTTGTACAATTTACCTTGTCATAAACTTAAAATAGGGCTATTGCCAAATACAATAGACACAAGTTACACAACAGAGTAAATAGGAGAATATTTGAACAAAGTTTTTGACAATGATACACTGAAGCACAGTGCATTATGATCAGCTTACACCTGATAGCTGCCACAAGGAAAAGTTTTTAAGCATCAACAAAATATATTCAAAACATTTGAAAAGCAAAAAGCCAAATCTTGCTGGTCAATATTGTTTTTCAATCTGTAGAGAGTAAAAAATACCTGTTTATTTCCTGTATAACACAATGGTTCATTTTGATATCCTGTATAATTATGGAACAGGTTTTCTTGTTCTAAATTGGAGTCAATAGTGAAAGTGTCAGTTTTCATTTTCTTGAGATGTTCACATTCAACTTTGTCCAGAGTGTCCTTGGCTAGTTCCCTCTTCATCATCTAATTTTCAGCAAAAAGACCCATTGAATCCATTGGCTCCACCCCTGAAATAAATCAATAACAAGAAAGTGATAGTGTTACCATTGCATATTATGTTTAGTACTTTCATTATGACAAAAATTATTTTATTCTTCCAGGCAAAATTCTTCGAACCATGTGAAGTCCACCCAGTTTTCACCCCTGACAAGTGATCAGTCCACCACTGCGACAAGTATTACACAAGTGCAGTGTGAAGCAACAGAGGAAAAGAGCAGAGGTCAAGCTAATAAGTCTGTTATTGAGTGCATTGCCAAAGGACACAACAAAGTATAGATGGAAATTACATACCCATATAGTGATAGGGATATATACATAAATGAACCTTTTATATCACCACAATTTTGTTTCAAAGAATGATGGGGTTTTCTTTATTATTGAGAACTAATTCCTAGGTAGTAATAGTAATACTAATAGTGAATATATTTCATAACTTACAGTTTGCAGTAGTTTGAGAGTCACAGGAGGGGTTTGTCCCATCTTCTGTTGCCTCTTCTTCCTCAGGCTTCATTGTCATGTCATCACTAGAACATAAAAGAAATATGAATTTCATTATACTAAATTGATCTAAATTGAGGGGATAAACAATAGTTATCAGAGATAAATCACAAAATGTTGCATTCATCATGATAGGCATGTAGGTATTGCAAGATATAATATATACAGTTTGTTATTTGAAAACTGTAAAATAACTATTGTCAGATTAGAAATGTAACAATTAATAATATTGCCATTGTTTTTATTTTAGGGATATTCATAATAAATTATTAGGGGATGGTTTAAGTTGTTTTGTTTCAAAAATATTGTTTAACACTTAATCTGTAATGATCGTTTCATGAATGACCTTTTTGTACTGAATAAATATCTGTTGACTTCAAATATTTGTCTGTGTTTTTGTCCCCCGCCGCAACGCGGAACGGGGGACTATGAATTCAGCGGCGTCCGTACGTACGTCACATTTCTTGTTTACGCGATATCTTATGAAGCGTTGCATCCAAAGTCTTCAAATTTGATATATGCCTACATTGTGGGAAGACGCAGACCCCAGTCAATTTTGGTGACCTTGGTCTTATTTTCAAGGTCACCATGACACGTTAACTACTTTTTTAACTCTTGTTTACGCGATATCTCATGAAGCGTTGTATCAAAAGTCTTCAAATTTGGTGTCTGTGTACATTGTGGGAAGACGCAGACACCAGTCACTTTTGGTGACCTTGACCTTCTTTTCAAGGTCACCACGACACTTTGACAACTTTTTAAACTCTTGTTTACGCGATATCTCATGAAGCGTTGCATCCAAAGTCTTCAAATTTAGTGTCTGCCTACATTATGGGAAGATGCAAACATTAGTAACTTTTGGTGACCTTGGCCTTATTTTCAAGGTTACCAAGACACTTTGACCACTCTTTGAACTGTTGTTAATGCGATATCTCATGAAACATTGCATCCAAAGTCTTCAAATTAGTTGTCAGCCTACATTGGGGAAAGGCACAAACGCCAGTTTATTTTGGTGACCTTGACCTTATTTTCAAGGTCACCGCGACAATTTGACCAATGATGTGTCTTACTTACTCAATGTCACCGGCGGGGGACATTGCCATGTTAGTGGTAAACACTTGTTATATATGCAGAGCTCCAGAGAATATATACTGGCCTAATATCAAGACTATCAGCAATTGCTGTAGACTTGCAAAAGTTGGATATGCCTAGGCCAGCTTTGTTAATTTTTAAATCTTCATTAACAGTTGGATATGAACTTTAAGATGTGTTATTAGGTGTGAATAGATAAAAAATGGAATCAAATTCAAACTAACACAGCTTTTTTTACACCAAGTAGGCTGGAAACAAAACTGCAGATGCAAGGTAATTTATATCTGACATAGATGGTTTAATAGATATATCAATATTTGCTTTTGGGGAAGGGGCTTATAATTTATGATGAGAAAAATGAGGTTAACCAACCTTTGTGCAATAATTTCCACAGGATGCATGAACTCTCTCATCATGGGGGCCTTGCAGTTGCTGAATATATCTGAAAATATCATTCGTATGTGCATAAAACAATGACAAAATAAATTCATGATATTATCAGCTAACGAAGATATAAAAAATTGTATGTAGCCTCGGGGTAGAATCTAAGCTTATATATATATAGACATAGAAAATAGACAACTTGAAAATTTATTTATTTTATTTGTCATGTAGATAGTATGGGTTAAAAATCATATGGAAACTGAACACATGTCAGATGACCAGTCATGTTTTAGTAAACGAGCAGTTTGACAGATATCAAAACAAGCCACGCCTACTGGATCATGTAGGCTGTTGCTATTTATAACCGGGATGACCGATACCGTGATAACAGACATGTCTCGTCAGAAATGTTTATTGTTTCGTTGCAAGTCGACAATAATGTTAATAAAATCAATCATTTTCTTCTGTAATTAAAAATATTACCTTAGTACAGATTATATATGTTGCTTTTAATAACGGATGCATTCAGTTGACTGTCAGTGTGGTCCATCGTAGACACTTTTCTCGGTTGTTTTTTGGCTCAGGGAAGTGAATGAACTTGATGTCACCTTCCATCCGCTCTTGATATCGGTCGTCTGTCTTACACCGGCCATGACTGCAACGTTTTACCATGCTTTACGACAAATGACACACGGCAGTCAAATCCTTCGCTCAGACAAGTTTGTCTAAGGAAGTGATTTCCCGCGATAATGTGCGCGCGCAACTATGACGTGTAGCATGATGATTGGTCTACTCGATCATGTGACCATTTCTTGCGGAGGGGTCAATTGTTTGATCAAATTTTGAAATAAGAATTAGGTTTTAAGAATAAACTTGTGAAAAGTAACCCCAGTGATGATTGGTAATCGATTGGTTTCGGAGCTGCTCTGCGTTTGCGATGTCCCGCAAACGCTCATCTGGTTATCATCAAAAATGAGTTGCTGAATGTTCTGTTAATAACATATGAATGAATAAATCTTTTTAGCATTAATTGGTTTATCATTTCTCTTTTCAAAACATTTCTTATTTTACACTTTCCACTTGTTATCCATTATAAAATAGACGTAATATCGAACTCTATTTTAAAAATACCTTTCGACTATTTGGCCAAAAAACTTTCGACCATTTGGCCAGCACCCGTGAAATACGGCATTTATGTTAAAATAAAATCCGTATTTTCACAGAGTGAAGTAACATGTTATTCTACTCAGTAAAATAACACTTTCAATCACTATACGTCATCGTAACAATAGTACAAAGTAATATGATCTCGGAGGCTCTATACATGAAATGAACGTCATTTACCAACTACGCATAATTTGTTAGAAATTAATAAATAGAACATTTGCCATGTCTCGACGAATACCACGTATATCTCATCCGTTAAAATACACATTTCTACTTCATTCGATGAGATAGACATGGTATTAGACGAGAAATGTCAAATATCTGCTATACATGAAAATAATCCTATTCATTGTATGACACAGCTGTTTGTGATCTTCTTTTCAAATTGAATGAAAAGCAATTATATCCAGTTTGTGGACAGTGGGCTCTCCGTGACCTTAATCATTTTGATAACATACAAAAGTACTTGTTGTCATAATGTATCATGATTTTATTTTAGATGATTAATGCATGTGTAATATTTCTAAAACTGAAAAGAACAGTACAGTGTACAGTTTGAGAGATGAACTTATTGCTGTTAACGTTATCGGTTACTTATTCATGTTTTTAATTTATTTATTCACAATCTGGTTGACCTAAGTTTAATCATTTAACGTGATATAACTACAAATTACAATATTTGTGGGGTTGTTGTCTTAACATGTCTGCACCATTTATATATATTAGACTTACTACCTGTACTACTAAACAATGTTATCCACAAATATCAACTTTCCACTGAAAACGTGTTTGATAGAATGTCCGGGACTAAAGCATTCTAAAAGCGTCACTTAACAAATGGCAAACTAATTCATATTAGAAAAATGAAAAATTCACTATTAATATGTACGTGATATATTGTATCACTCAAACTTCAGAGCGCATTTTATCAAACTTCAGAGCGCATTTTGTCTGTTGAATAATTATCTCACCAGCAAATAGGCAAATCGAATAATCTGTTGTTTCTTTTTTTAATTATTTTTGCCTCATTTAATTTAATTTTCTTTCCAACTTATAATGCAGCCTCATGTTGTAATAGATGCATTGAATGTGTTACATTTCGAATTAAAAAGACATAACTACTTCATAAGTTGTCATTAGCTTCATTTGAAACAAAGAGTTTATTTAAATGAACGTAATTAATTTCAGAGGCTTGTAATCTTTATCTTCATACGAAAGCCATCACAACCGATCAACCTAGCTTAGGACTTATCCCATGCCACAGCCGCACTCTGGAACTCTCTACCTTCAGTTTAAAGACACAATCTCAACCATTTTAAGAAGTATCTCTGAACTGTACATTAACTATCATGTAAAATGTGACTGTATATGTGCTCTGTGTTCAGAGCATGTCCCTTTACCTTTACAGTCTGTGATTGGAATAACGAGTAATTCGCAAAGGTGTAGTATAAAGCACGGTGATACCATTAAGACGGCACAGTGATCATGCTTCATTCAAGTTAAGTGTCATAGAAACCCAACTTATCAAAGGACGTCTTGGACTTTTCTATTGCAGTCAATGTGACGTTTCGGTATATCATGTAAACCATTATCAAGCCAGTAGTTAGTTTTCAATTGGAAACGAGGCAGTAACTGTATTTCAAAAACGTTTCCTTCTCCATCTTGCCTTCATTGTACTTCTCAAATGTATGTCTGAGAAGTTGTTAAATTCATCAAACCATATAAAACACGGTTGTTTACCTGTAATTTGACGAAAACTCTGTCCATCTAGAAATTACTTTCGTCACAAGAACTATTTGTTTCTGAAAGTTTATGTATGTAACTAAGTAGTCATATTATGTATTTAGCTGACTGTCACTATCAATTCACTTATTCTTATGTTAGTATGATAATCCATACAAAATACCCAAAGGACCACTTATGTTTATCGTCATCACCTGTTCTGGTATTGCATGAGATGAAACCAACTGGGACGTGTCCTATTTGTTGCCAAGGATACGCTAAAATATATAATACAATAAAAATGTGTTTTCAAAGAGTAATGTGGAAATTCCCTTTGCGAATATAACAGTTTTACTACGAGCTATTAATCCTAACAAATACTGCGTATTGTCACATGATTTGACTTTCATTTATGGATGTGGCCTTCCAATTCGTATTAACATCTTTATTGTTTAACTTCTAAACATTCTGGAGTTAATTAGTTTATACAATAAGTTGGAAAGTTCTCCACAAGCGCATATGGTTATCATCATAAGTTCTTGCATTTCAATTCTAGCAATCCTCAGGGACGTAACCCACTTACTGGTAAGAATGAGGCAGACAAAAAAGTAACGTCTTCAGAAGGTCACATGGCAATTCATAAGTCTTCTATCGAATTAGTAAAACTCATTGGACATTTTTTGTAAGAGGAAGTCGATGCAAGTATGCATTTAAACTTATTTGGCGTATTGAAATATATAACACACTGAAATTCTCTAAACAATTGATTAATAAAACATTACGATAGCAAGTATTTCAACTGTATTATTCTGACTTGAAATGAGCCAATTTGAAATTAAATCGACTGTATCCCTGTACTTTCTAGCATTAATTGTAAGCGTCGGAGACTTCATGTAATAACTGTTACTGATCTTATTGTTATATAAGATAGTTGTCCATAGCCTGGTTTACATTACTTATTCTCACAATGAATATTTTTGTGTGTGCAAACATAACGTCCTTTCACGCGCACACTTCCTAACAATTTTGTGTAATAACTAACCAACTATCATTATCACATGTAAGTAATTGGTTAGTCATTTGATATACATTAATTGCCTCTTATTCAAATGACCCACTTAGTAGAACTACAGTAAGTTATATACATAGAGGATATCTGTCTTGTGTTGACTAGTACCAAGTTTATCTCATCGAGTGAGGTAGAAAGGTTATATTTTTCACGAGTGGCGCAGCCACGAGTTAAAATATATAACTTTTTTACCTCACGAAATGAGATAAACATGGTATTTGTCAAGAATTGACGGATATTCTATTTATTATATGACATTATCCATGTAATTACGTCCGAAGAGGGTCGTTTTCACGCAGAGCGCCCGCTAGGAACAGCCCGTCACCACAGTAACACTGTGACGTCATAAGCCAATTCACCGCGTTAGACCATTGTTTTATGACGTCAAATTATATCAGTCACCGTTCGCAGTGAAAATATAAGTTATTTTCACTGTAGCTTGATAGACCGTATATTTCACTGATAAATCCCAGTATTTCACTGCTCGTCATATAATAAAATGTATTAGGTACCGTCTCTGACTTACATCATATTGTAATTTTAATTCTTAGTCTGGAAAATCAATAATTATACATGAATTATTAGGTTGTCTGACAATTCAATCTCACATCCGGCTCAATATTACTTCTACTGTTATTTTCATAAGAGGTGATATAAAATAATAATTGCAATACAATACAACGTCGAGGAATTCAGAGATACAACTTTTATTGATTGTCAACTTCTTAATTTACTCTGTTATCAAGTTATTTACATTTGTAGATCTTAAATATTGGAGAGAAAAAAAGAGTAATTTGATAATTATTTCATGAATTCAAAGCATTTGATATTATTATCGATGCACGTGATTGATTTTTTTTTTAATTTCAAAGGAATTCCATCTCTTAATCGAAAGCTTACGAAAACGGACCTTTTTAATATGAATTTACATTGACAATTCCCGAGATAGTAAATGATGGCTTTGATTTCATGTGAAATGTTATCGCAATCGCGCTAATGTGTGTTCTTTGCAGATTAATGATGTATCATCATTCCCATGTGTATGATGATAACCTTATCGTAAAAGTAGTTGTATCATTTATGTTATTCCATTTTTGCAACTGAATTGATCACATTCCTTAATATAATGTTCTTTATGACGAGAATGACTTTCTGTAAGAGTGATATTCTCATTCTGTGAAAACATACAGCCCATTCTGCAAGACATCTGTCGACATGTAGATGCTTTGAAAATATAACAGTCTCTCGTAATCCAATTTACTCCCAAAAGTCATTTTTTAAATTGTAAACATGAATTAGATTAACTATCAGGAGCCAGCAAACCTCATTACTATGGTAACAGATGCCTCGATTGTACGATCTCATGTCCCACAGTGCACAATTAAAACAATTTAGGAGAACAAATAATTAATCAGTAGGTTGAAATGTTTAAGTGACTTTTCTTGTGAAAGACATTAATATAATGGAGGTTTTAGTCAGTAATTATTTTTCAGATAGTTGGGAGATCATTCATTTTGTATGTACGTTAATATCCATATTTCATAAATTTATGTAGCTTTTAATTATGATTATCAATTAATGCAACACACGGTTAATAATTATAGTCACTAAGCTGATAAAACCTAAGAGTCGATATTGCCCATGTCGGACTTTATGTTTTATATTCACATATGCCATCTCCTGCCATACTGTACCGACTGAACTGAAGGAAAGGTGAACGTTTAAACTGACGTCATACGACACCCAATCTATATGTACTCATAACGACTTCATAAGAATATGCATAGGTATGTTCTGTAACATTGAAGAATGTTGGTAAGAATTGTATAATTGTAATATTCGCCCAGTTTTCTGTTTGTCCAGATGCTCCCTTTTTATTGGTAAAACCCTGTCTTCATATTCTAAATAGCATATTGCAGATTTTAGTTTACATTAAAGGGACACTCCGTATGTCGCGCGTCAATTGTTCAAACGTTATTTGAAAACTTATATGTAGCAGACAAAGAGACAGATATTGGTTGGTACTGTTCAATCGAACATATAACTGGCATACTTATAAAGGGCGCGCATGAATTCGGCTTCTCATGGTGTATTAAGTCGCTGCTCGATCGAGTTACACTGAAAGCAATTTATTGTCAAATATTTGGCGTTAGGGGGAACATTTCATGAAAAACAACACGTAGTGTCCCTTTAAGATAATATAAATGCTACAGTAACACGTTTTATTTGTAATCATCATATCATTTTTGGAGACCTGTGGGAATAATAAGAAATAGCTTCTGTCTGTCGGTCAGTTTTATACCAATGCGTATCGGGTCGTTTCCTCTTGAATACATTGACCTTAACATTAAGTGGAAAGTTAAAAAACAAAACGCAAAGCAACAGATTTGTAACAAGTTAAAGACTCGGCAAAGTATTATAAACAGTGGGTTTTTCCGTTTTTGGTTTGAAACAATAACAAGATGGGTATTTACTTTCTGTTGTAAAATATGGTGATATCAAATGTTATTGATCTCACACCGCAAAGCCAAATAGCGATATTTCATATGAAGAGAAGTATACATTGAATATCTCATGCTAACCACTTTGCATATTCATTATTGTCAGCTTTATTAAGTTGTGATATGTGTTTCAAATTGTCGTATTGTTAACTTGTAAAACTCAGTTACATTGAAATTTAGTGCGTATGTGGATGATTTATTTTTTTTACAAATAATAGGATTAATGAACTTCCTAGTGTTAGATTATTAGTATTTGATGTTAATTTACGATAATTAAAAACGCCCTCACGCATATTTAGCAGCATGTTTGGAAGAGTGGACTCGCGAATTGTTCACATCTCTCAGAAGTATTATGGAGCACTGGGTATTGCATCTGGTAGCTGGAATTGTTTTGGTCTGTAGATTTATCTGTGATCCTTCGGGCTAATGAACAGACGCTTACTTTATGTCAAACCACACCGTTCCGAGTCGGCTTAACTAACATTTCGGAAACATTGCATTTTGATTGGTTGACGGAACTTCTGTCCTAGTTTGGCTAAATTACATCCATGAACAATTTCAAGCTTGTGTATATCAAGTCACACATTAGTAAAAAAATATATAATGAATATCTCACGTTTAATTCAGAGAAATTTGTAAGGTGAAGCAACATCCAAGAATCGCCGGCTGAAGTGTTGTGACGTCATGGCTTTGTGAAGTCCTTAACCATGACGTCATTCCATTCAGTGGCGTAATTGCATTCCTATCTTGCGTTGCAACTGAGTGAATGCTACGTATTTCACGTTTACTGTCAATTTGCGACAATATTTATACCATATAAACGAGTTGTTGATTATGTCAGAATTTCTGTTAAGGAATGAAGTTCAACAAGTACATAAGAATATTACCGAGTGTGAAAGTGGCAAAATGTTTATTAGCGCGTATCTTGAAGGTGTGAGAGAGTTTATGAATGACGTATGAGTATAAGTCTTATTGTACAGTCAAATCTAATGTAGTGAATTAGCTTCTTATTTCTATATTTTCACCCATTCAATATACTTTTGGTAAGAAAAATAATAAACAACTCAGTGCTAAAATAACGAATTATCTGTCCTTGTCAGTTATGATGTCAAACTCCTCGCTAAAACTCGGAGTTTATCACAATAAGTAACTCGGGACAGATTATTCGTAATTCCTCGCAAATCGTTGATTATTCTCATACGTTGATATATATAAAATGATGGATTTATTAATACCAGACATAATAATAATAATAATAATAATAATAATAATATATTGCATTTGATAATGCGCCACATCCACCCAAATGAGTGCTCTGTGCGCGTAATAACAGCAGAACTATTCGTCATAATATGAGTGATGAAATATGTTAACTCATTCAATCTAGATTGATTGAACCCACGTAAATGAATATGATCTAATCCGGCAAAACGGAGGAAATACACACTGTCTGTATGATGCATTAGATTACAACTCTTGCTGCAGCCAACATATAAATATATATATATATATACAAAAGAAACGTCTCCGCATTTTTAGGAGAGTAAAAAACGAAAATTTGTTGTCAGAGAATGTAGATTTTGACGGACACGTGTTTAGTAAAAAAGTACTACCAATTTTATACGATATGTAATATTTGTCATTGCCAATTCAAATACACATGGAATGCTGAAATCACTTTTGTCAAAATTGGGTTTGGCATTTAGATAAAAAAATTGTAAATTGTAGAAATGTGACAAATTAAAGACGTTGATGACTGCTTGAACTTATATTTGTTGACGCATCATTATTGTAGGTCGTCATAAACAAGCCAAAAAGCCCTTTGGCTCGTCTTGTTAAGGGGGTTTGGAAATTATGATTTCTTTCATGCAAAAGAAATATGAACACAGATGCTTTTCAAATTTGGTTTAGTTGGTTACTGAAGACATGATGTAACTCTGTTCAGTAGTATCATAATGGATTGAAACATCTTGAATTTTGTGTGGCGACGTTTCTTTTGCGTGTGAATATAGTTATCAATTATATGTACTTGTACATCTATTGCTACTTTTTCATAAACTGCCTTGTAAGAAAATGACATACGTATTGACAGAGATGTGTTTCTTATAAATACAAAAGGTGCGTATTATGATATAAATAATTTTGTTATGGGTGTGATAAGTCTTTAAACATCGTAGAACACATGGCACAGACTCAATCACCATAAAGACTCAGACAAACTCAAAAACTCCCTTCCCATAAGTTTTGGAATATTCTGGTGGATATCAGAAGGTTGATGTTAACGACCATATGGAGTCGTGTGGAAGATCAGATAACCTTGTGACATATTCTAGAGGCAGTTGTGAATATAAATAAGCCTGTTTGTGGGAAGAACTGACATTCTACACTTGGAGTCTATACTTAGACGCGATTTCCATTAGATTACTGCCACTGTCAACCCTGAGTGTTTTCACTGTACATTTTACACGCAAGATACAAGACGCCTGTGTCGTGTGCTGACCATCTATTGACATTTGTAGTTCTATTATTATGTTTGTGATCCTATTACATGTATATCACTATTTTATCCAATTTGAAAACATGTTAGTGTGTTTTCATTTGCTAGTTTCCTCTGGAAATGCATTTGTCCTTTGTCAACGTTGGACATTCATTTCATTTTTCTTCAAGTTGCTATTACAATAGTTTATCAAATTATAAAAACTCTTAATTAACGAAAAAGTTCAAAATACCAATATGTTCATATGTCTATATAAATCATTTGTGAATTTCAAGGTAAATTAGATTCGAACATTTCATTAATGAATATGTACATGTACCTTTTTAAAAAATAAAATTGTAATTGATGAGTTATTTTCCTTCAGAATTTTGAGAAACTAATAATTTTTGGAAATCTCAAAATGGTACTTTTATTGTACATCAGTGAAGTGACCAGGACGAACCATTGACAACCATCTCAAAACAGCACTTATATTCTTTCATCCGGGAAGAAACACAGTTTTTACCCATAATTAACAAATGCAGTTTCTGCTGTTATGCATAGCGATAGGTTGTGCTGCGAAATCTATACATCCCATTGGAAAACGGCGGCATCAAAGTGTATGGTAGTCAGTGTGATATGTGGTAACATAAAACAGACAAAATACAAAGAGACATAAAACAAACAGTAAATACGTTTATATAAATTGAGGTGCTTAGTTGTGAGACCGTCTTCGACACTTTACCGATATGAATATCAAAGATGAGATGCCAATATGATTGGCTTATTATTATTTCGACCACTCAAATAAATCGTGTTCATTCCCCGACCTCTGCATTGAAACTGACTTGAAGGTCGAACAATCTAACGAGTATGACAGTCGCGACTTCTATTTGCCATCAACATACACTTTTATCTCACAAAACCATGATGTCTTAATTTCTCAGTTTCTTTATTTATCCCCGAGCCTGTCCAATCCAACTTTTAAAAAAACTATGTAAGCTCTAATTAAGTCTTTCCCAAATCAAAATTAGGTAGTCATTTATAGACAAATGCCAACAATGAAACAAACTAATAACAATCAAAAAATCTAATACAAATTTCACAGCAATATAAAGATTAATATTTGGTATATTGATGTTACAGAACCTTCAGATTTTACTGGTATTGCACACAGTTAATGGGAATGGCGTTATTCAACGCGAATGAGGGATACGGACAACGGAAGTGTTAATTTGTACCAATATATGTACAAAGATGTTGAAATGTTTGGAATTCCCCACATGACTAAATATCACGAAAATATTCTAAAAGTTTATGTTTATCCCCTTTGCACACCACTGAGCGTAAGGTATAAGAACTAAAGTGTTAATTATTTCGAACAATACAATATGCTAATTTATGAATCCATGTTAATTGTGAATTTGTTGAAAGGTAATATTCAATGTAGTTGAATAGACAAAAATACACAAACAGTCTTTCACATACATGACTACTGCAGGTCATCACGATAGATGACTAGTTACTCTCTTAATAATAGCAAACTCTTATGTCTATGGACCAGTTAACACAAACTCAAATGTTGCCACATATTTTATTCTTTATATTTACAAAATTTATACATCTGGATAGAACATTAAACGTGGTATGTGTGTAATGTTATTAAATGTGGTAATTATTTGCTTAATTATTTATTCATGTGGAATGCAAATCAGTATAAACTCTCAAGGTACTTAATTCTTAGTGTTAATTTTCTGAAATACTGATACTGAGTGCGATAACGAATGATATTGTTTACAAATAATTAACCTCAGTATAATAGTTAAATCATCTTCCCTTTCTGCAGAGTAGAAGTATGACCTTTTGACAAATATTTGTGATTGTATTCTCGCCAAGTCCCTTATTGAAGATATTGATTAACCTGTAAAAAGAAAGTCACGAAAGTTAACATGTCTTACTACCACTGCTGTATGAATATTTTCTGTCAACATTTATCCATTAGGTAAAATGTCAGCTTGTAACTTAAAATTACAATAACCTTTATGATCATTATCATTTGTAAAGCGATCCCTTATAAACACTGTTTTGTTTGAAAAGACGGTTGTGAATGAGGAAACTTGAGTTAATAATTATAGATTATAATTTGGTGGTCATGTACAGTTTAGTTATGCTTGTTTCGAAAATATACCTTTGCTTGTAATTTTGCAACGGCAGGTTATGCTGGTATTGTTTCATGTGTAACTGATTGTAAGATGTCGTATCCAGTTCGCCTATGTGACGAGCAATGGTCACCAGGTGTTCCACCTGTATAGTGTTATCTCTGAAACATAACATGTTAACCGTATATATTCTATCAAAATTACATTATGATTAGTTATTTTGCAAAGGGATCCGAATTTGACACATAAAACACTTTGTGAGTACCAATAAAGACAGATGACACAACGACACAATTAGAACCTTTGGTCACCAGGTCTTACATTATTATATCTCTAAAGTAAAGACAGAATAATATCACCAGATTTATAATTTATAATCAACTTTGGTTTAGGTATGTCAACACAAAATTAATATTTATAGTTATTTTCATTGTAAGGAAGATGTAACAATTGCGTTGTGAAGATGGGCTCTATCTCTGTTAGAGGTTTGTACAAATTCTCTCAAGAAACTAGTCTGACAAGAGGTGAGGTGAGTTCGGGTTTAACGCCGCTTTCAAGAGTATTTCACTTATATCGCGGCTGCTAGTATTATGGCAGGGAGAAAGCCCGCAACCCCATGTGGCTATGCATTGCGGTGAAACCTGCGAGCATCGGCTGGAACTAACGAACCATGGGTGGTACTGCACTGAAAGCACAGAAGCTTGGAATATGATACTCCCATAACCTGAAACCACGATCACATTTTTGGACAGTTTGTAATATTATTTACAATCCAACACATATGAAATTATCAATATTTGAACTTCCTAGATTAAGTAGTTCCTTATAACATTGCCACATTTGGAGATTGTGTTTGAGAATTTATTACACTGTTTGATATGTTACACGATCATTGCTGGTTTTCTAAATTCTTTAAAGAAAATTATCTGAATTATACTTAGAAACGTTGTGACAATATAAACTAAGACACGGAATGTTATGAATTAATGTATTAATATTTTGAACAAGAAATATAACAAAACGTTTCATGTTACTTATTTCTACAATCAAAGATTAAGTATCAAACTCCCCAAATAAGATTTTTATTGAAGACATTTTATCAGTTAGAATGAATTCTCAGACATACCTATTGTGTGTTTATGATTGTTACACATTACATATGATTAGTGACTTGCCTTTATTCACCATAAAGATAACCTGATGCTCTTTTATAATCACTGTAACAATTATGGATCATCAACGTATTTATTCATTCAGTCGTTTAGTGTTCTTATACCATTGTCAAGGACTGTGGGGTATTCCCAATGTGTGGGTATGATTAAAAGATAAACATTACCAACGAAAACGAGGTCAAACTACAAGGGATAACAGTAAGCAGATGAGTCGAAATACCAATGAATCCACTAGGTGATTGTTAGCTGATGAGATTGTAGATATCTTGTGTTCTTTTATAATGAGATGTTGAGATTGTCGCCCCTATGTACTTTAGTAGCTCAATTTGAATCTAGTGTGTTATTACCAATACTATTTATCATGATTTTGTGTTCTGAAAAAGTAAGTTCCGATGCCTGCTGGTTACTAAGTAAGCAATACAAATACCAATACTATGCATACGATAAGACGCTTACGTCCAGTTCCCATATGGGCAATATGGAAGTTCATTGCGTATCCATATTCGTTTGTTTGGTTCTTGAAGGAACTCTGCTGATTGGTAATACTGTAACAGGAAATGTAAAAACATCAATGCTCATATTTGCCTTGTGGTCAATCAACATTGGTTGTGATTTAATGCTGCTTGACCAGTACTTAAAGACAATGAGAATGCAATTACAATGACATTGGCTAAAAGGGTAGCAATGGGCTATTTAAACTGACAAGCAAAAAACTATACTTTTCAACAGAATAAAACACAATATTGCTATCGTGGGATAAAGTTGATATTAATTGAATGTCATTATTGAGTATATATTTTGAAAATTGCATTCATCAGGGTATGATATTATTAATTATGAAAGTATTTTAATTGCTCGTGGATTAAAATTAGTTCAATATTTTGTTGGTTTGCTTTTCTTTTGCTTGTCAGGTTATATTTAGCGATTAAATTGATAATGTTGTACTTCATCGTGAACCAGTTGTATTACTCTGCTAATACTACTCATATGTACTGTAACCCGGGTTTCACCATTCACTTTAATTATGACCTTTTAACATCTATGTAAATTAATGAACGTGTCAAAGTCAAAGTACCTGTTTCCAAATTGCCCCTCTTTTAGATCAATGAGCGTGTACAAGTAGGAATACAAGGTTATACGTTAACTTGGGTTTGGTTATCATGATGTTAAACTTTACCTTATCATAGTTTTCCTGTGCTTCTTTGTTGTTAAACATTGGGCTACCAAACCAGTACGCTGCTAGGCATCCTCGTGGTTTCAGCACCCGATCAACCTCCTTATAAAATACTGGCAAATCTAACCAATGTATGGCAGTTGCAACAGAGACCAAATCAACAGAAGCATCCTTCAGAAAACTGAGATCTTCAGCTCGACCAACTCGGAATGTGACGTTAGGAAAATCCTTCGGTGACTGATTTATCTGTTCTTTACTGATGTCCACGCCGATAACGTTGTTGAAGACGCGAGAGAGAGGAATTGTACTCTGGTGACCCGTCCCACAACCAACATCAACAGCCGTGTCACACTTGCAACCGCCATCTTGGACGAACTTTGTGATCGTTTGAACAACAGAATCGGGAAATACCAGTCGATGGGCTGCATATGCTTTAGCATGCTCTTTATCCTCGAATAACTGAATAGGGTCACCCATAGTGTATAACCTTGCCTAACGCTAGTAGCTGGTTAAACAGTCCTATATACCTTGATAGTGCATCTATCTATATACTGGTGTCTCGCTTCTCTCACGAGGTGAACGCATGTGGGTCATAAGCTTTTCAGTGACCTTCAAACAGACAACTGCATAACCAGGGAATCGTTTGTTATTCTCCTTCGTGATTATTAAGCGTATTTCTAAAATTTCGTTTCGTTATTATCGTATAATGAACACATTCCGAGTGTCATTTAAACACTTAACAACCATCAATCTCCAATAGACTCTGAGAACACAAAGAACTTACATCCAACTTAGACCTCGTTGTAGGTGACAACCATTCCTTTTCATTATCGATATCAGGAGTCTTTTGAGTGAATGAGTGATACACGGACACTTATTGACGACTGTTTTCAACAAGATTGAATAAAAAGTTTCAACGAAAAAGACATCAACAATGAGGTAAATGTTAATGAGATCATGATGCAAGAACATGAATTTTAATGCTTAATTTACCAATAATATCGAAGCAAAATATTTTATTAAACATTTTGAATTTGGCAGATATTACGCTAGAAAGAAAGGAACTACCAAATAAAGGGTCTGATAAACCTTGATACACAAGATTAGCATTTTTAGTTAATTGAATACCAATCTAGAAATATATGAATAAACTAGTTTAAATTGTTTTAATCGTTTTAATGAATAATAGTAATACAAACTAAATAAAACAGTTCAAGAAAGTTCAGCTACAGTCCTAGTAACTTGTATGAGGAATATATTTCTATTAATAATCAACTCACTGCGCTGTGCAACACAGATGTATGTCTGACTAACTGTCCTGGTATTTCCCGATAAACTTGGAAACTATGGTTTTAACTATTACATATATGTAAACATAGACCTGTGTGCGTCTAGTTGAGTAAATGCTGTTTACTTACTTATTATCTTTATATCTTCTATAATAGCTGACTTTGCTTTAGGAGTTATAATCTCAATAAATATTGTCCAATACAAATACATGCATGGAGAATATTAATTTCTAAACATGAGCTTCTCCGACATGGTCAGTTTACAAGATATAGATGATCATAGACACAACATACACAATTCAAGTCATTTCAACTCAATATGTTAGACAATAGTTACCCATGTGCTGTTCAATATGTGCAAGTTGCATGTGTTTTATGTTCATCTTGATATATAAAATCCATTTATACTTAAGCTTAGTCATTCCCCTCAAAATCTGAATAAATGCTTTCTGTCTGTCGATCTCATCAGAAGAATAAAGTCATCCATGTTTGAATAAAAAAAATCATATAATATCATACCACCATATGGGAATCTCTGAAAGCAGAAAGTGTATGTTAACACTCAAAATGTTTTTTATGTACAATTCAACTTGAAATATTCTCAAAATATTCCAAATGTAACATAAACCATAAACATAAGCTCGCCACAACACAACCTCGTTAGGGAATTATCAGAGACTGTCATACACATCTAAATCGAATTAAGTTTCCTACACATGTCAATGAATATATGCATAATGAATAATAGCCATTTGGTATTCCATTAAGGTCGGGGTATATAAGGATTATGTTCACTACTCTCTGTGTGTATATTATATCGACGGTAATGATACTACTAAAATACTACTAAGGAATTTACATGCTTCGTGCCCCGAGAGGCAGAGGTTCTCTTAGGTTTCTAGTTGTCACAACAGAATTGCATAAATACTTGAACTAGCTTTGACAAGTTAACATTACAATGCTCTGTCTGACTTGTAGAATTACATACATCGGAAATACAAATTGAATTATCTGGACCTAACTCTGTATATGCAACAACTGTATTCATATCCCTGCTTTATATACCAAGGCATAATTAATATTAAAAAAAATTCAAAACGATTTAATTATAATGCATAAATTGATAATGTTTCCCTCAAACTGTTACATGGGTATTTAGGGTCTGTTTGACATGATAAACAGCAATTCTATCAGTCGTAGTTTTATACAAATATAAATACGTACGTGACCTGATCATGTATGCTGCAGCAATCGCCAGAGTAAACTAGGGCAAATATTACATGTAGTTAAGGCTTGTACTGTAGATAGGCGTTGTGTTAACAGAACGAACACGTAATGGCGGCGACTGATAAAACTATGAAGTATTTCGAAGGCAAGCACCATGCACAAGCATATGCCAAGTTCCGCCTCCAATTTTCGGAGGAGATACTTCAAAGGATTACAAAACACATTAAAGATGGTGGCTGCAAGTGTGACACGGCTGTTGATGTTGGTTGTGGGACGGGTCACCAGAGTACAGTTCCTCTCTCTCGCTTCTTCAACAACGTTATCGGCGTGGACATCAGCAAAGAACAGATAAATCACTCACCGAAGGATCTTCCTAACGTCACATTCCGAGTTGGTCGAGCTGAAGACCTCAGTTTTCTGCAGGATGCTTCTGTGGATTTGGTTTCTGTTGCAACTGCCATACATTGGTTGGATCTACCAGTATTTTATAAAGAAGTGGACAGAGTGCTGAAACCAAGAGGCTGCCTTGCCGTGTACTGGCATGGAAAGCAGGAGTCTTCCAACGACTTGACTAATCAGGAGATTGTGAAGGTTAAGCAATGTCGTTTCATTGTAATTGTTTAAATAGTTTAAATCTCATTTAAATAAAACCCTTTATTCGTTCCATAGGCTTAAATGCTAATTTTGGATTGTCATTAATCTATGATCAGACGGAATAACGTAGAGCTTCGTGTCCACAGGAAGTTATAATTATTACAGGAAATAACCTCGAAATCGACAGCTAATCAGCTGTTAGGGCCAATCGCTTATTAAGGTTCCCTCTGAATGAATGAAAAGCCACAAAGCACACATAATATTTGAGCGACAGTTTGATGTGTCGGATGCGCTTGCAGCCATTGTAAATTAGTGTTTCTGCTCATCATGATAACCTATCGAGGGCTGCATGTGCACCTCCAAATCGCAAACATCAATGCGATTTTTTAAAGAAGAGATTACCAAAGATAAACTGTTTTATTCATTTGTAATACACATCCTCGAACCTGCACCATACAAAACATCCCTAATCTTGATCACTCATCTTAACACGACGTTGTAGCAAATGCCTGTCATTTTGTATTTAAAAAGTTATGTCCAATAATAATATAAGATAGGGTCAAAGCTGTATGAAAATATCAAAAGTTTTCAAATCTGATTTTCAGCTTCGACAAGCAACGTATGAGTATCGGCCGGAAGCTGTGAAAATACTTTGGGATAGAAATGAACTACCAACTTGTCCAAATGGTAATTGGAAATAGTGAGTCCGTCTTCATAATTTCCAATTTTCAATTGTGAATATAGAACTTTATTTTTTACTGAGTGACTTTTAATAAATATTCATGTTTTCTTCATGTTCATTGTTTTTCAGTTATAACGACCTTATCATGAGAAAACAACTGCCAGTTGACGAGTTCGTGTCTTTAGAGTCCACCATGTCCTACAACCAGCTATACCTCAAGGAGCATCCTGAGACATCCCTATACACGGATTACAGGGAAAGGTAAAATTCACTTTTCGACAATTATATTATCTAAACATTCTAGCGTATGCATGTACATCTTACAACCGTTGTGCATTCAGAATGTAGTCAAAATGGCGACGATGCATCGCCTGTTACATATATTTTAAATGTCATTTGATAAAAGTACATCAAGACAATATACAGGGGGCTAGTTCTATTTCAGGGAACAGGGAACGTAGAACGTAGAGAGAGCACACCCATGCAACATCGAGGATGCATACTTCCGTAAAACTAAGTTATTCACATAAGTTATATAAATTCACAATCATTGGGATGAACGTTGCAGTATAACCGCAGTTTTATTTATAGAGTAAACATGAAATACCTAATACATGTTGAAATGAGACAATAATATCAATACCACAACAATGACTATTGCATATATAAACTTCGAAAATTCGAACTTCTTACATGAGATGTTTGTATTGTTAAAAACATGAGTCTAGTCGAAAGTACTTTTTTTTATTAACGTTCATTTCAGTATAACATGGTTATATTTGGGATAACACTACCTTCAATAGTACAAATACTTCTAGTTCATTTCATTTCCTACCATATTTTACATTATTGCATGATTTTCGTAATGTGGTATTCTATTTTCAGATTAACAGCTATAGCAAGGGAAACCAACGGCAACATATCACCTCCGATGGTTCACTTACAGTGTACTGTGCATTTGCTGCTATGTAGAAAACCATGACCCTCGCTTCAACTGTCAATCAATAAATATTTATGTCATTTGTAGTGGTGGCCATAGATCCAGGCTACATTTATATATATATTTATATACATGTATATTACAGAGCCATACATATGTGTACAAATAATGTTATGTGCAATACGTTATTCTACATAATTTATGGCACTAATCTGAATGACGTGGAATGCATGTATGTTCCACAGGAAGTTATAATTATTACAGGAAATAACCTCGAAATCGACAGCTAATCAGCTGTTAGGGCCAATCGCTTATTAAGGTTCCCTCTGAATGAATGAAAAGCCACAAAGCACACATAATATTTGAGCGACAGTTTGATGTGTCGGATGCGCTTGCAGCCATTGTAAATTAGTGTTTCTGCTCATCATGATAACCTATCGAGGGCTGCATGTGCACCTCCAAATCGCAAACATCAATGCGATTTTTTAAAGAAGAGATTACCAAAGATAAACTGTTTTATTCATTTGTAATACACATCCTCGAACCTGCACCATACAAAACATCCCTAATCTTGATCACTCATCTTAACACGACGTTGTAGCAAATGCCTGTCATTTTGTATTTAAAAAGTTATGTCCAATAATAATATAAGATAGGGTCAAAGCTGTATGAAAATATCAAAAGTTTTCAAATCTGATTTTCAGCTTCGACAAGCAACGTATGAGTATCGGCCGGAAGCTGTGAAAATACTTTGGGATAGAAATGAACTACCAACTTGTCCAAATGGTAATTGGAAATAGTGAGTCCGTCTTCATAATTTCCAATTTTCAATTGTGAATATAGAACTTTATTTTTTACTGAGTGACTTTTAATAAATATTCATGTTTTCTTCATGTTCATTGTTTTTCAGTTATAACGACCTTATCATGAGAAAACAACTGCCAGTTGACGAGTTCGTGTCTTTAGAGTCCACCATGTCCTACAACCAGCTATACCTCAAGGAGCATCCTGAGACATCCCTATACACGGATTACAGGGAAAGGTAAAATTCACTTTTCGACAATTATATTATCTAAACATTCTAGCGTATGCATGTACATCTTACAACCGTTGTGCATTCAGAATGTAGTCAAAATGGCGACGATGCATCGCCTGTTACATATATTTTAAATGTCATTTGATAAAAGTACATCAAGACAATATACAGGGGGCTAGTTCTATTTCAGGGAACAGGGAACGTAGAACGTAGAGAGAGCACACCCATGCAACATCGAGGATGCATACTTCCGTAAAACTAAGTTATTCACATAAGTTATATAAATTCACAATCATTGGGATGAACGTTGCAGTATAACCGCAGTTTTATTTATAGAGTAAACATGAAATACCTAATACATGTTGAAATGAGACAATAATATCAATACCACAACAATGACTATTGCATATATAAACTTCGAAAATTCGAACTTCTTACATGAGATGTTTGTATTGTTAAAAACATGAGTCTAGTCGAAAGTACTTTTTTTTATTAACGTTCATTTCAGTATAACATGGTTATATTTGGGATAACACTACCTTCAATAGTACAAATACTTCTAGTTCATTTCATTTCCTACCATATTTTACATTATTGCATGATTTTCGTAATGTGGTATTCTATTTTCAGATTAACAGCTATAGCAAGGGAAACCAACGGCAACATATCACCTCCGATGGTTCACTTACAGTGTACTGTGCATTTGCTGCTATGTAGAAAACCATGACCCTCGCTTCAACTGTCAATCAATAAATATTTATGTCATTTGTAGTGGTGGCCATAGATCCAGGCTACATTTATATATATATTTATATACATGTATATTACAGAGCCATACATATGTGTACAAATAATGTTATGTGCAATACGTTATTCTACATAATTTATGGCACTAATCTGAATGACGTGGAATGCATGTATGTTGCTGCAAATAAGTCTATTTGAAAATAAGTAAATGTTACTTGTACATTGGTTTGACTATGAAATGTTTTAAGAAATGTTAGTCTTGTGTTTTTGCGGTGATAATTTTATAACTAAACACATATTTATGTAATTAACAACAGGTAAATACATTAGTGCTTCTAATTATTAAAATCGTTGTGTAAAATGTATATTATGAGAGCAACGAGAGCAAATGGTTGTATTATGTTCTGATAGAATTATGTTTAAATATTGAGCTAATCGAAAGTGTGGACATCGTTGTGGCTCTCAACGTTGTTATACACAGGCTCTTATGCAGAGAGGAGATACTAAATTCATGCATGTCACGCAAACGTCACGCATCAAAATACATTTACATTCACAATGAAAATATCTCGATGGTATTTAATATTTAACAGTTTGAATATTTTCTTAAAATAACAACAAAATGTGCATAATGGTCGATGCAATATTATATTGTATTTAATTATGGTAAGTTTTACTCCTCAAATAGTATTAGTTTTGCGAGTTTAAATGTTGTCACTGTTATGCAATATCACGTTTAATTCAATAATAGTCACAGTGATTTTTTAAAAGTTCATTTTGTGATATTTTGAATGAAACATTCACCTATATGAATGTTTGTTGTATGAAATGAATAAAATAATGTTAAGATTAAATAAATGTGAACAGTAATATGTGATAAAGTTTATGTTTTTTATTTTCATATGTATATGGAAGCATTCCCGTAATGCTCAATGAACAATAAAATGATCCTGATAATCAACTAGAACTTTTTTCTTGTATGCTTCACTGATGAGTCATTGTCACGGTTGTTTTGTCTGTTGTGAGAAGAAAGAATGACATGTTTGTGGGTTTAAACCATTTTCATCCAAATGAATGCAGTGTTACGTAGTAAAATATGTGTTGTTGTAAATAATTCAAATTTGGCACTATTTATAAACTAATAAATGTCTAAGTCATTCATATTTCTCAAATAAATATGATATAATTTTGTTCTCTCAAGTGGACTGAAGCAAGTTTTGATATTAAAAGGATTTAATTTTCATGCAAGGAATTTGACTATGAATTTCCTTGGTGACATATTCCGGAGTTGGTTTATTTGGTAACAGATATTGATTTTCAAATATTAATTCCTGTGTGATGCAAGTATGTAACAAAATAACAAATATAATAATTTGCATTCATAATAAACAAGTAGTTGTATTGCATTCACGGGATAACAACATACGATGCCATGTAACAATACCATGTGTTTGTCAAAAAAGAAATTACGTTGTAAATTCGGTCGATCTCAGAATAAACAGCGTTAATAATATTGTCTAATGATAACTAAAATTACTTACATGTTGCATTCTACTGTAAATATATCATAAGAAGTAAAATTTTGTTGGGGTGTAAGAATCTCTTTATTTCCAAAGATATACATCACGGTAAAGCATCATACAGATTCATCATGGGTTGAACATTTGATAAAGTATGTATCAATCTGCGCAATATCAAACGCATTTAATATGCATGAATGATGACATATTTCAAAGCAAAGAAAATATTCAGAGAAACCAATTAAATTCGCTGAAAGATCGCCATAAGTGAGTGTTAACTCGACTCAAAGCTCATAACATAATTCATACATAACATAGACATAACTGCATTGCCTAAGATTCGATAAGACCCCCCTTCTTGACATTTGAGGCAACAGCTATCGACAGTTACACGTTGATGAAAAGAGAACTAAACACTTATGAAAAAGAACAAAAAGAGTGTATAAGTTCTTCTTCACATTTATTATTCAAAGACAACATTAAAGAAATGCCTTTGACTTGTATTGAATCCAGCATACATATGACAATTTTCATTTGTTTTCCTCATATCAAATCAGTCATTTTGCTTAGAGAATAATAACGTAGTTTTGAAAATATAAATAGAGTATTAATATTATTTGTTGTCATGTTTCTAAACTATCTATTTATTAAAGAAAGATCTATTCCTAAGTTGACATTTGTACGAACATTGACAGTGCGACCGAGTCAGCTTAATACTTAATACTGCATATCTCATCCAAGACATTTCTCTTCATCACTGAACTTCTGAATGGTAAAGCTATCCAAATAATGGAGAATCATTTTGTAATATCATCTAGCTCCATGATAGATGTGTCTATATTGTACACGTGATTCAATTAGAAGTACTTTGACATCCATGATATCGACAAAGCAATGAAAAGTGATATTAATGGATTCTGTAATGTCACGGTTGTCTTAGAAATCATATACTAAACACAAGGCGTACATTACGGAGATAAATATAAATATATATGTGTTTGAAGGATGATTCACATTTTTTTATTTCACTGACTAGTTAAAAAAAAAAATGGTTTTATTTACGTTAAAACATACGTTAATTGGTGTTAAGGATATTGAAAGGAAAATAACACGTTATAAAGTATCTTGTATGTGTCTATTTTGTCTTAGAAAAGTTCAAATAACTCCAGAAGGAGTTTGTATATTTTACCACTATGTGTATCCAATATAATGTGCATATACAAGGTGAGACTCAATGAACCATTCTTTCTGTTTGTATATTTAACATTGTTAGTGACATCATACTAATGGGTAATAGCCAATACTACTAAAAAGGAGAAAAAATTAACACTGGAATAGTACATTGATTTTGGAAGCAAGGGTTCATTTTAATAATGTTCATAGTTTCAAATGTTTTTCGATAGTTCTTATTATCCAGTGGACCTGCTGCACGCTCGTTTTTCTCTCTCGATAAATGGATTCATTGTCTCTTTGGGTCATATCACGTACTGCCAGATGGCAGTTCACATTGTTTCATAGTCCACTTTGTTCACTGGGACGTATATGTCCAAGCATGCTACACGTTGGTCTACACTAGACGCAAAAGGAAACGTTACCTCTCAATGAATTTAAATATCATAAAAAGTTATGTGCTCAGAGGAACCTGATTGTTGAGTTTTAACATCCCATAAGTTAGGCCTTTGTGCTAAAATAACAGACTTGAGAATGTACTGGTAATTATGTTATCGGCATAATTTCATGGGTGGTGAGAATTGTCCTATTTCCGATCATATATCATAGATGAAGATTTTGGTTAAAATGTATTTTGACCGTTTTAGGACCGTTTTACATTATTAATGTATTCGTATACATTAGACTATAAATCTTACTAACCCATGAAAATTCTTCACAACAGCATTCAGTATTAATTTAACCTAATTGGCTTCCAGTTCGATACCAGATAAGATTTCGGTTGTTTTAGATCAAGAGTACAGTGAGACCCCGTTTATCCGCACGTTGCAAAATGACTGTTTACCAACCCATTCATCTTTTCATGAATTAATATTGTATAAATTAAAATTGTTCGGAAAGCGAAGCACGCGGTTAAGCGATTCGTTAATGGCAAGAAAATGCAAAGAGAAGATTTGAAATGCTGACATGTGGATGGCCGGGTTTTCGGATATACGGGGTCCGGGTAAACGAGTTCTCATAGTATTCATTGGTAGCACAAATCATCAGTGTTGTTCTTCAAGTACGTTATTAATGTCCACGGATCTTCCCTAACATTTTGAGTTCTTCCGACAACTACAGGTCAGACAGTTTCTATGATACCAATTTCAGCGTTCGTGAATGCGGTATATTTGTGTTATTTAAAAGTCATGACACTGCAAAGTTGCTTCAGAATGTTAACTGCAAAGATTGTCAAACACTTTCCTTGCTTGATCTATTGATTTTATTCCTATCCATTATCGATTCCATTCTTGATGTTATGTTTACAGTATAAAATAACAGCTTCTCACTGACAATTGAATAAGATAAAAGTTTATACGACTTTTATTGTTGACATTTACTTTAAATCTTTTTATAGGAATTCTACTTCATCAAAATAGATTCGAATTACTTTTTATTAGTATAACATAAAGGTTTCTTCAATTAATCATATCATGTTTACGTCTACACAAAGTTTGTTTTAATGGTTTTTTTCGAACTTTAAGAAATTCAGATGATATTCTTACCTGAATTGTTATTGATAACAAGACAAAGCATTGTTAATGTTTAGTCACATTTTATGTTTGAGATGAAAAACATGGTCTCTTATCGCCACTTGACCATGTTCACCCCACGTTACCAATGTGGCGTGTGCAGATCATCAAGCAGTATGTTCCTTCATTAGGTAACCATATCATTTTCAAAGGTTTGTTACCAATTGTTTTTTTGTTTGTTGAAAAATTGAAATTGAAATTTTGTTTAAACGGAAAAAGAGCAGATAACCTGTATCAGCCCGTCGTCAAGGACGAAAACCTGTATCAGCCCGTCGTCGAGGGACTTGAACCTCGAACCCTAGGTAACGTCCGAGACAAAAAGATCGAAGTCACCGGTATTTAAAATTGTCTCCCTTTGCACAGCATACGTTCAACTAATTTTCTCACAGTGCTATTACGCCCACCCTAGATACAAATTTGACGCAATAGCACTGTAAGGAGTTTGCCCTTGGGACGGGATTGACGTTTAACATGGCGGACGTCGCTGAAAAACGCCACCGTTATTTGCAGACCGTAGTTTTGTGAGCTTCATGCCATCATTGAATCGGCAGTTGCCGTAGATAATGGGTACAGAGAAAATGCGAAACCCAAACACTGTAAGATGAAAACACATGTGCAAATGAGCAATGTTCTAAGTAAGTGTTGTCATGATTATTAAAAGATTCAGGAATTAAAGTTTATGAATGTTTAACTTAGTTGGGTTGTTTTTGTTCGTAAGTGTATATGATAAACATAGTATGAAATGGGTGTTTTCATATCACATCCTGTATCAGCCATCGACCAATATCGACAGCCCTCGAACTAAAGCTCTTTGCTCTCGGGCTGGTACAGAATGTGATATGAAAACACCCATACAATACTATCTATATATTGTCAAGTATGTGTACATTATACATATAAACAACAACTGGGAATATGTACATGTATACTTAGACGGTGAAGATTCGTGACCAAACATGTCTGTAAATCGAGGAATGATGGTCGATCAGCTCTGGGGACGGATCTGAAAATGACTAGCTAGAAAGGATTAGCATTTTATGCATGAATAAATCCATCCAGGACAAACAGCTAAAAGCCCTTGACTGTTCGACCCACGTACGGTCTAATGTGTTGGTGTATTAGAGCTTTTAATTTGTATGTCTCCTCTAAAGCTAAAACTTTAAAACTTTGAATAGTTGTAATACAGGGAGTTATCATATCACCAGATTTATATCACCAGAGAAATTCATAAACCTAGATAAACACGATAAAGATAAACGTCAATTCTTTTCACATAAGTACATGTATATAAAACATTTCATATACACGAGTCCCAAAATAAATAAATAAATGAATTGCGGTTCATCTCAGGCATCTTACTGCATTTATCCACGCCATCGATTCATATGTATACATTAAGGAGAGGTATTCATATAAGCCATCAGGCTTGTTTACCGATCCGATCCTTTCCATTGAATAAAATACGTCTACATGTATATGATGATTAACATTTAACCTAAAATAAAAGCATTGTAACAGTTGACGTTAATTTTGGTTTGGGAAATAGTAATGCCATGAGTGTGTTATGGGCTTGATTCAGTGTCACCCATGAGTATTTAAAATCACCCATGAGTATTTACCCTATTCATGCATTTTGTAATCCAGAAGTTATGACAAATGGTAACCACATGGAAACATGATTGTCAACCAAAGCTATGTATCACACAGTGATTGTTATATAAACCAGCACGCAATGAAACAAACTGATGAAGCTACTGAAGAGACGAGTGATATAGTTGCTTCACAGCATTGGCATTCGCTTGTAAAGATAAATGGACAAGAGAAAGGCGCAATAGAGATAGCTATAGAGAAGTATGGGTAAGTTAATAAACACATCAATCAATCAATATTCTTTCAGTGCAGTTTGTGCCAACGATGGATAAGCACATAAAATACGATTTAAATATACCTATAAAACCAAACAACATTCGCGATAACATAGTTAGTTACATGTTATAAACCTGATGATTAGCGAGTATCGTGTCATAGTTTTCAATGCATTGGAGTTTCAAACATTCTTAAGACAATATGCTTGTTATTTCCGCGGCATCGTGGTATATCACATGATATAACTTGTGCTACACTAAACGCCAAAAGAAACGTTACCCCACTTCTTTTGTTAATAACTGTTTAAAGAACCAAAGCTATTTGAGAAATGAATGTAATGTGATGTAAAGCATCAACCTTTTTGTCTAGTCACAAAAGTAAAAGTTTACTTTCAACTTCTTCTGGACATCTAAATCATATATATTTGTTTCTACCAGCCTGGTCGAAAACCGCACAATTTTAATCTTCTTAAAGGTACATCCATTGTGTTTCATAAAATTGTATTTCCTTTTAATATGTTCCAACTCACCATATGTGGTGTCTACAATACAAATAAATTCACTCAGCTTGCATATTTATCCCCAATCGCCAAATATATCATAATAACTAGTTTCCAATCAAAATTGAGTAACCCCATTATGCATGTGCAGAAACCGAAACTGCACGTCCCATTTACATGCGCAGCAGTTATGTGACCTATTAAACATTATCAACTCAAAATTGTCTTCTTATCTGTTATAAATAAGATTCCAAAATTACGTTTGACTCATTGGCGCGCGCCATAAGCTGTGCATTGTCCGGTTTTCGATCAGAAATCACCACTTTTACCTTCATATCGTCAATATGCTAAGTCTACTATCATCAAAATGGTAGTTTTCGGTAACTTTCGGTACTTCTCGATAAAGTAACACAATTTATAACGTTTGCAATATGTGACCCCCAACAACACAATGGATGTACCTTTAAGCAAGCTGCATTTTGCCACAATATCTCTATCAGGATTTTTAAACGTGTTATAAGCATAAATCTACGTTATTCGGCTTTCTTTTGAACCATTCATTTCTTAAATAGCTTTGATACTTAAAAAGTTATTAACACAAGAAGTGGGGTAACGTTTCTTTTGGCATTTAATGTATATATTGTTATGACAGGATTCATGAGCCCATCTACATGTAAGGTGAGACCAACACCCACACAGAAAGCAAAAACGAGTAAGGTGGGATAGACCAGCCTTGTGATGAATAAACGAGTTGAAGTCAGTTTCCCCAAAAACAAAATATGAAATTTACATTCATACATGTGTTTGCTCTGTAAAATAACTGTATACCCCATACATGTTCTTCGTAATTATTTCAATCGTTAGAATACAGAAATGTAGCATTGTTGCATTTGAATCACACTATCTGCAATAGTAGACAATCACATTATTTAATACTTAGCTGGTAGTAAAGCAGGTAGTGTGATCTCAAATATATAAACAATGTTATAAACTACTAGGCAAAAGAAAGTTATCACATCAGTTTGTTTCGATTAATTCAATATTTAAAAGAAATCAGATGCATTTGACTGTGGCACTATACATTAATACTCATCTTCAGTAGTTTGAATGAATTGAGTGTTGTCTGTGGTTACATTATTGTTAAAATATCTTTGTTTAATGAAGACAGGGGTAAGAAATGAAATTTACACCAACCCAACCTTTACCATGTTTAAAATGTTCTTAAAGGGGCAGTAGCACGTTTTTTCGCACAAAAAAGTTGATGAAATGTATTTGAAAAATAATTTCACCAATAGTAAAACATCCTTCTCTCTTCAGAAAATAAAGTTTAAAATGAGTGTACATGTTTCTGTAAAGCCATGGGAATCGTTTTTTGTAATAAAAAATAATAAATTGTGTTCACAATAAAATGGCCGCCATGCAATTGTTGCTTTATACGCAACAAAGTTTTTACCACTACAGATAATTGGTTTGCGTAATAAGATGTTTTACCCTCTAAAGTTAATTTAAATGACATAAACTATCATTATAAATGGGACATTTGAAAAAATAAATTTTGCAAAAAACGTGCTACAGCGCCTTTAATGTGGGCAGAATCAGTCCCTTTTATTGATTTTCACATAGAATATTTAGAATTTAAAATTTAAAATTTATTATTTTTAAATTAAAAACACATGTAGAAGTAATAATTGACTGCTGACTAAACACCTGTACTTTTCAGTTGTTGATTATCACATCGAAAACGTGAGATATTTGCAAATGAAAATCATACATATGATAAAATCAACTGAGGTGATAACTTTCTTTTGCCTAGCAGTTTATGTTAAACGTTTCTCAAAGATAACTTTGGGAAAAAACTTATTGAATTGTGCTGCACATTTGGAATCCATATCATGAATGGTAGGCTTTTCAAGGATAAGGTAGGGCATTTTACTTGTGTAACACACAGCGGTGCTAGCTTAGTAGATTATATGATTGCCTCATCATCTCTATTTCCTAAAGTGATTGATTTTGGCGTTGGCACTTGTGATGTGTCTGACCATTTTCCAATTTACCGTTCATTGAAATATCCAGCCACCACATACAGATACTGAACACCTGCCACTTGTGTCATCAGATCACCTAACTAATGATCACAGTAATAATAGTAATATGGTCCAAATATGTGTGGAATGGAGATCCAGAACACTGTTCTCTGTTTATGTCACAATTCCAGGAATCATTGGAAAACGTACGAAATAAACTGTTTGAGACTATAGACACTAATATTGAAGATTCCTTACATGTCTTCACTGAACTGTATCGTCAAGCTGCAGACCACTGTAAGAAGATATTTCCAGGTTCTCATAGTTTTAAATACAATTCTCGACCCCCATGGTGGGATCAGGAACTGGAGCACTTAAAACATATGAAATATAAAGCACTAAGGGATCATAGGGAAAGTGATGTAGATATATCCATTTTTAAAACCCTGCGTAAATCTTTTTAAAATCTTTCTGCAGTAAACGACAAACCTACTTGGATTCACAAAAGCAAAAACGTATCGCAGCAAGAGACAATCCTAAAGAATTTTGGAAAACATTGAAACAATCCGGCTCAGCACCAAAATATGACACTCTGAAAGATATAAGCTGTGATGACTGGTTCGCCCACTTCTCTAAGCTTTTAACTGTGATTGCAGATGATGAAAGTGACTGTAATATTAATCCAGATATGAATGAAGACAATGAGCTAAAAACATTAAATGGTGGCATTAGTGAAAATGAAGTGTTACTCCACATTGATAAGCTGGCAAAAAATAAGTCTCCTGGACCAGATGGTATTGCAATTGACTTTATTAAAGCTTCAAAATCCTACATTAGCAATTACTTAACAGTGTTATTTAACAAGATATTTCATGATGGTATTTTCCCTGTGTCTTGGGGTAAAAGTTGTATATGTCCCTTTTACAAATCTTGTGTGAAAAGTAACCCTAATAATTATAGAGGTATTTCCCTTATTGATTCTGTGTGCAAGATATTTAATTCAATTTTAAATAGCAGGTTAAAGGTGTGGTGTGAGGTGAAGGATATTATCCATGAAGCTCAGGCAGGATTCAGGGCCAATTATTCTACTACTGATCATATTTTCTGTCTCCAAGCTATGGTACAGAAATATGCATGTGAGAGGAAAGGAAGGGTTTAGTGTCTATTTATAGATTTCTCAAAGGCCTTTGATACTGTAAACCATAAGGTTCTTTTGTCAAGTCAAAAAAAAGGTTGGTGTATATGGCAAATTTTATAACTCATTCATCAATGTATGGTAGATTATCTGCTTGTGTCAGAACATCTCATGGTCTTTCAAGTTATTTTGATTGTAGTATTGGTACTAGGTGGTTGCATCCTTAGTCCTCAATTGTTTATTATTTTTATTAATCAGCTTATGGAAAGTATGGAGCAATTTGGAGGCCAGGGTATTTTCATTTCTCATGATGTAAAAAATGTGTTTGCTCTTATGTTTGCGGATGACGTTTCCTCGCAGATACTGCTCTTCAGTTACAGAAGAAGATTCATGGTCTTGAACAGTTTTGTCAACTTTCTGGTATGAAGGTCAACAAGACTAAAATTATAGTTTTCAGGAATAGTGGTCCCCTTAGAAAGTATGACAAATAGTTTCTCTATGGTCAAAGGTTGGAAGTTGTTTCACACTACAGGTATTTAGGTCTTGTATTCACCCCTAGGCTAGTTTCGACTAAATCTCAGATTACTTTGGCTTCTCAAGCTAATAAAGCCCTTATGGCTATCTATAGGTATCAAAAAAGAGTAGGTTATCTGTCATGTGGATCTTTTTAGAATATTTGATGCTATGGTTAAACCTATTTTATGCTATGGATCAGAAATTTGGGGTGTCACTTACAGTAAAATCATTGAACAGATCCAGATTAAAACATGCAAATCCTTTTTTTACTTGTAATAATATGGTTCCTGGCGAATGTGGCAGATTACCTCTTCAACTTACTTATATGACAAGGGCAATTAAATTTTGGTGTAGACTTTTAACTCTTCCAAGTTCAAGGCTATCTCATCAGTTTTATTTAATGTTAAAGTCTCTGGATCAATCTGGTCGCATTACATGGGCATCTCATATCAGGAATATTTTATTTAAATTTGGCTTTGGTTTTATTTGGATTTCTCAGGATATTGGAGACGTTAAGGGTTTTATTTCTGTCTTTAAACAAAGACTTTCTGATAACCTTTCACATGATTGGTATTCACCTCTTCATAATACAGCTTCATGCTCTAATTATATACTTTTTAAGTCCCTCCTGAATGTTGAAACATATCTCAATTTAGATATCCCCCCTTATTAAAAAAATTGTTTGATATATTTTAGATGTGGTAGATTTAAACTTAGTTCAGAGACTTTTAGATATAGCAATGTCCCCTATGAATTAAGAGTTTGTACTTTTTGTAAAAAATCTAATCTTAATCAAATTGAAGATGAAGTACATGTCCTACTTTATTGTGATGCCTACCTAGATATAAGGAATATATTTCTCGATAAATATTTGAAACCCCATTATCACAATACAGTTTTATTAATCTTATGTCTTCAACAAATATAAATGTTATAACTAATTTATGCCTATTTTTATATCATGCAAGAAAAAAAAAATTCTGATGTTTTTTTTGTAAAGCTCATGCAATATATTTTTGATATATGTCTGTATTTTGGGCCAATGGCCTCTTACTGGATAAAATGTCTGTCTGTCTGTCTGTCTGTTTCTCAAAAAATGTTTCGCCCTTCTTTTTGCAAATGGAGTAGACTTTCTGTACGAAATCAAATGATTTAGAAAATGATAATTTTGGAGTATGGAAAGCAGATGGTAACATAATTTATAGATGTTTTTTTATTGTTGAACAAACCAGGTTTTGGCAATTGAAAACATGAGTTCACATTCAACTTTATAAGTCTAACAAGCATCCACAATCCAAAACGGACAACAGCTCCTGTGACCGAACTTGAGACGTCACAGTAATACAAGGCTTATAAATAATTGTTAAGCAATCAAGCCTGATTTGATCAACTATATTTTATCTCATAAACGCTGAAATACAAGATAATTCAAATCTAATTATGTTAGAAGATGAAAGAGTTTAATGCAAAAGTTGATGGCAAAAGTCGATAATGAAAATCATTTTCATCTGAAATTGACTGATTCAGTAAAGAGAAGGAAAAAGAAACCATCTGATTTAATCAATTCTTTAGATTTAACATATTGCATTTCCTGTACTATACGCGTCAATTGATTTTGCTACTTTTTATACACATTTCAAATATGTATACTTCTTAACAACTGTCATGGGACTAATTACCGCTGAACTGCTGAAATAAAACGATTAGTCGTTTCATCCAACCAGATGCGTCTGAATTTTTTGATGAAGAGGAAAAATGGAGTGGAATCGTCAGCTACGTTCACGTTTTCAAATCACAAGGGAGATAGTCCCTCGGATTTTGACAGTCATTATGCCATTTCTACATTCTGGTGCCTCTAAAAACGTAAACAACAATTACCCTTTACTTACCATAACTTACCTTTGATATTTTGAAGGTGTGTTTGTTTTAAAACATGAAAGGAGATGACATCAGTTTTATAAAGATATAAAAAGATGTAAAACTCACTATCTATCCATTTTATAAAATAAAATAGCAGGCGCCAGTGACAGCAAACTTCTGTAAAAATCATCTGATTAATATTACATACGTATTATTAAATAACGGTAAACTTAAATATATATCTTTCCTCTACGATGTAAATTTATTCAATAAATTAAGATAGATAGATAGAAGGCTATCACCACTGGCATTTGAGAATGCCAGATATTGACTATGAAAGTAATGAATTATGGTATTAAATTCAATATTTAACAATAAAGTCTCTAGCTTATAGTTGAATATTTAAGTTGATACGTAAGGGTATTATTATAATTATAGTATTTATTAACATTTTCTAATATTACAAAGAATCATTTTAAGATAACAAATATAATTTATTGCGTTGCAATTATCGAAAACACATATTCTAATTGTTGACCCTTTTCCATATAGATACTCTGTGGATGATTGATATACTTAATTCGATGATGATGCAATTGTGTTGTACAATGTTGAAAATATAATTAGGGACATTTCTCATTGTAAAATATTTTTGACAATTTAATCATTTCAATTAATGTTTATTCGGTGCTTAAACAGTTTATTGCAGACAATCCCAGTTTAGGCATTTGATCATGTTTGTATTTCATTGGACCATGAATTCATCATAAAGTTTTTATTACTTTCGTCTTACCATTCCCAATAATTGTGAGGATACATTCAGTTATAAAAAATATTAAAGATATTTTATTGATGTATGCAACATTAAACATGATCAATTGCATTTGATTTAACTACAGAAACTAACTACGCCTGTTATGAATCCATACGTAATTACCAGTTTTACAAAAGGAAATCATTGCAGATACTGTTAACGTGTGCCAGGAATATGATAATGGCTATATGGATGACTATATTTTACAGTTCTGTGTTCTAAATTAAATACGAATGAAACACCGGGTATTTGTTATCTTTTACTGTAAATTATTAACCTGTGTATGTATGCACATAAACAAATCTCACCCAAGTGTCTTCAGATATCACATGTATCAACACTAGCTGAAAAACGTTACGAAAATGCAAGGCTTTCTTATATATTTATTCATTATATTTTATCAGACGACGCGATGGTAAGATTCTATTTATGTAAATTTATGTAAATGTACAGAACTGTACAGTGCAATGAGGTCACACCTTTGTCAAATCATATTAGTGTGATCTCATCTCAATTCTAGACACAAATGAATAGATCTTTAAGGTAAGTTCAAATATCATTCATGAGATAAATGTGCCAAAACACTGTTTTAATACATGGTAAGTTGAATCCATGTTATATTGTTTCGTTAAAACAACAGAGACGTTGGACCTTTAACAAACATGGTGGATAGTTTGTGTAAGTTTGAAACTGTTGAAGTCATCGTCGTAAGATTGCTGCTATAATTTGTTGATACATGTTTTACATGTCTTTTTAAAGATGTCAATTTGTTTGGTATCATGATGACTTGTTACAGAGTTTTCATCAAACAACCAATTGATTTAAGATGCATTTGTGAAACATGAGACGCATCAAAGCTGACAAATGAAAATGTTAAATTTAGCAGAAAATTACGGAAATTATGACATGGAATAAATATTGAATAATCTGTTAAAATGACGATGTATCCTTTACACCACTTATATCACACGTTACGTAATTCTAGATGTATATGGTGACTCGAAAATCCCGCATGAACATCAGTGTACCTTGTATGTTCTGCTTCTTTCGAGAATATGGTGAATTGTTTATTGTGAATTGACCCATATAGTCTGTAGATAAGATATACGAGAACCCTTCACAATCTAGAAATCGACTCCTATAGTCGGTAGATGAAATATCAGAACCCTTCACACTCTAGGAATCAACCAATACAGTCGGTAGATAACACAGAACAACTATTTTGCGACCCTTCACAATAAGGAATTTGTCCATATAGTCTCCAGATAAGATAGAAAAACTATTAGAAACCCTTCGCAATCTATGAATCGATCCCTATAGCCGACATGTTATATTCATTTAATATGAACACCCTCACGCTCTATTGTTGATGATAAGAACAGTTGTTGTTACTGATCTTGTGACACATAGTATACTTCATTAGCAATTAATAATGATATTAGTTTTGAAAGTTGAATAAATGAGTTGTGATTATCCAGTATATACTTAATATACTTATAATAATATGAAAGGGACATGTAGTCCTGAAATAGACAATTAGGGCATCACAAACAAACGCAGACTGAAGTTAACTTAATAATAAGCAAACGAGTTCTACAATTGTTTTCAAGAATTATCAAGGGAGAATGTTAAGGTCACTCTGCTTATACAACAGCTGCTGACGATGAAATAAAATGTAGTTTTTTTAATGTGAAAACTCGTTGAGATGAGAAATACTTTATCATTCAACTCGCCGCTAACGGCTGCGATACTGCCGAAGTGGTGTTAAGCAACAACTCACTCACTCACTTATAATTCAGCAACAGAGCTGTTTGCCACTTTGGCAGAACAAATGATAGCGTAAAAATACAAACCAATTACCGAAAGAAAATTGTCTCAGAAGGACCACACGGCTTGTGTCTGCACTATATACAGTACACTGTCAAACTGAGCAAAGCAAACACTGTTTCCATTAACTCATAGCTAACGAAAGGCACATTGTCTTTATCATACATAAACTTCCACGTACATTATATAATGAGAACTTTTTCCTCTGAATAAGTTAGCAACTGTAAAATTAAAAAGTGGATATCAACTCATGATCCATGAACTTATTCCTTAATTCCCAAAGGATGCAGTGACAATAATGATAAGCAGTACACCTCCAGCCTAAGCGGATACCAAATTGTCTATATAATTAAGTGATCTGAAGTCAAATCAGGGTTTAAGCCTTTAAGCAAATGCCTCTACACACCGATCTTATTATTAAGTTAAGGTCTGCAAGGTCACCATACTCTCACATGACATATTGGACTACCCTTAGGCTGAATACTCCATTTCCCTTTCAGAATGAGTAGATATTTCTTTGAGAATGAAGTGAAAAACTTTTCTTGTCAAAAAGTGTACCTTTCTCAAACTGTAGATCGAGACCAAATGATATTACTATCGACACATTTTGAATACTTTGAGTATAAATAACGCATATTCTCCTTATTTTAGCATTTAACATACAACAATGCGAGTTCAAATGGGGAGACTGAGGAATAATCAGAATATTAGCATAAACCACTCAAAACATTAACATATCTTAGCAAATCAGTTAGTAAGGTCAACTTAATGGAAAGGCAATGCCGATTCCAATGGATTATCAACTTCTTGTCTAAATGATTGTATTACTCCTCTTACCGTTTTCAAACAAGAATCTGAATCTGAATTTTTATCCATCCATATATTATGCAAACGATGTGGGTCTTGATTGTCTCTTTTAAGATTGGACACATTAATGGGCATTCAAATGAGGTTCTTATGTGTGTAACATCTTATATATTCATAACTTCTACAGTTTATGCTCATTTAAACTTAATCATTATCATGTTTTCATTATTCAAATATTCTGATTGTGTGCTCTCAGAGGCTTTTTTCTGTATACATACGTTGATAAGGATATTGTCATGCATAGACCGTTATTTAAGGTCACAAGGTTATTGTTAGGTTCTAAATAGCATATGCTTCTCGTTCGTGATGTCTATTCAAATGCACATAGTAAATAGGAACAGAGTTTAGTCGTTTAAGTGGACGAGTCATAACATATTTCCGAACACATGTGTCTTGGTATCAAAGAAGATGTTTATGAAGAACTTGGGGCGATTTGTATCTTACCTTTGTAACGTCTTTATCTTAAGACGGCACAAAAGCGTGATTTTATAAAGCTTAGAGCACAGTCAAATGCTTTCGTCCAATCATATGAGTGTATTGTGGTCACGTCGAGTACATTTATATCCCGAAAGATGTACGGTTGTCTGGTTGCGTTCGGGTATCATGCTCATAAACTGGTTCACATACTTTCATAAAAACAACAAACAATGTCAACTGGTTGTTTTATTTATGGAGATAATACACAATTAAACACTTATTACATTGACAAATGACCTGCTGTGTATCCGAAAGGAAATAGTCGCTTCCGCTGATGAGGGTCTTCTATATTAAGGAGCTTGATATTCCTAAAAGAAGAATAAAAGCATGTAAATAAAGCTAGTAATGTGAGGTCAATTGGGATTTGTCAAGTGTATTTAATTTATATCACGAGTAAGTGAAACAATGACAAGCATCAAACCATGTTACCAATGTTTTATATATTTTCAACCACAATATAAAAAATAATATCAAAAGTTATATAGAACGACATAAAAATGAGAAATAAGAAAGTGATATAAAATTACCTTGTTGGAGTGTTAGAGGATGGAGACTGCATTGTCGTCACACAGCGTCCGAGCGATGTCCAGTGCGACGTTACATTCTTTCCTACAGACAGTTCGAGTTCCTTAGCTGCAGTAACCTGAAATAATGTATATGCAATATAGACGCGATGCACACTAGCATATGCAACAATAGATATAAGAACTCGCATATTGATAAATACAGCTCAACAAACAAAAATATTTGAAATACAAAAGACAATAACTTTTATTAAATAAACCAATTTAATGTAATTTACTTATTTATGTAAATATACACTTTAAAAAGTAAGGAGTAAAAAAGTAAAGTTACCTTTCCTGAAAGAAAAGCGACTTGTCCTTGGACTGTCCATGATGAAGCCATTGTGTGAACTGATTCATTCCACAAACCACTCAGTCTGTATAGGCAATGACATGTATTACTGATCAATGTTGCTGAATAAAAACGTGCTTAAATCATGCATGTGCGTGATTCAAGCACGACGCTTATGCTGTAGCACGACCCGTACGCTTTATATAAAATGTACGCCTCATGCACGTCGGACAATTTCAGAAATTCAGTGCTCACAGTGCCGAAGATGACGTCGATGTCCCTAACATTTGCATATGAAAATGAGAGATGTCAATGTTTTGCATGTTGTGTTCGAGAGAATGTTTCCCAAATTTGTTATATTTGAAATGAATTCATTTTAAGACATTTCTTGACGACTCAAGCATTTGATTGTGCTCTAAGATAGATAGAGAACTCGCAGCAATACATTATCGGGATATAAATGTACGGGTTTGAGAGGGTTAGGCTCGGCTGACGCCTCGCCAAACCCTCCCAAACCCGTACATTTATATCCCGATAATGTACTGCTACTCGTCCTCTATCTATTACATAGACGCTGATACGTATGTGATTAAGATAATCAGACAATGAGCAATAAAGAGGATGGTTTGTAACTTGCAATAATTCATGACTTTATCTGAAAGTTTAATGACGGGGTTGGCATGAACATATCACTGTGAGGCATATGACAAATTTTGGTTTATACTTAAATATATTTTGGATTGATATTTATAGTAATCTAACGAGCTTCCCCTTACATATCAAGTTTATGTCCCGAGTGAAATAATTTTGCTTTTTCTCGAGCCTTGGCTTTGAAAGATGAATTAACTGAACAATGAGATAAATATTAATTATAAGTGTTGTCGTAAAATACTTGTTATTTCATGAATGAATTCACGTTCCCTTTATGAATGAATAAATTAGTCCAGGCAGTGTCAAAATTCATCGTCAGCCAATCACATTTCTTGAAGAAACCCCTTTACGAATTACCACGAGGGTAATATTTTTCTTTATCATACTGAAACCATATCAAATGACGGGGTAAAATTGGGGAATTGACTTTTAAATCTTATAAAACATTTTCTTATTTCCCGGGAGCACATTACATAAAACCAGGCAGTTCGACTCTCTCTTGACCTATCTTGTGACATTAACAGGGAAACACAATTCAAGTTCAGTCTGTAAGGTAGCCAGTTTCGATGGACTTGAAATTATAATGTTCAATCATGTTGATCCCTTTAAATACCACTTAAGCGTGAAACGTCTCTCTTATTTAACTGTGGCTGATGGTTCAGATCTTCAGAGCATCTATTTGTCAATCATGATGCAAGTGGTTTTCTCTTGGTTTCAGCCCGTGTTACTGATGAGTGGGATACACTGAAGGAAAGGACACCAAGTTGTGCAATTATTTGATAATAGAGATATTGGTGTTGCACAATGCAAATGTATTATCTCTCTATTTCATAACGCAGGAATAATGGATTAGAAATACATTATTAAGAATTTGTATATATGAAAAGATTTTCATTATCTTGAAATGAGATGATATTTTAGAGGTAGGGAGATGTTTAATCGGTAATGGGGCCACGATATACGTAATAAGATACAACATGAGTGCCTACACATTCTGAACAGTCATTAATATTGATTCAGTAGTAGGCCATCATTAGCAGTGGTCATGCTGTGGAAACCTATTTCACAATGTAAATGCAAGATATTGTATTTTTTGGAAGAAATTTGAACTGATTTTGTCCTGAGGCAGTTGTAAAATGAACACTGTAAGATAAAGTGAAATTCAGTTTATATCACAGGAATAACACAGAGAGGACCAAGATGTTGGTTTCTTGACAATCTAAATAAATAATGGCTAGAGCACCAATGAATGTATGTATGCTTTCCCGGATATATTTGTGAGATAACTCTCAAATTCATCAGTAGTTTTGATTGATCTTTAGAGTGTTCATTTAACGATATCTGATTAAGAACATTGATTTATCTCTGTTTAAAAGATTGGAGGAATACCTGGACACTGGTAGTGCCCTAGTTAACCCCTTCTGAACCGAAGTTCAAGTTGCGAACATATCCAATCATAAGATAGTGGGTAGATCGCAAGCGATAACAAAATGAATTTCTATACATTTTCACCTGCATATTTAATTAATTCAGCAGTAGTATTAGATGATTTACAAATGTTAATTTGGAGTACTTCTTCAGGTTATCCAACCATATCTGATATCTTATTGTTTAAAGATAGGAGTACCTGCATAGTTGAAGTTCCCTGGTTAAACCATGCTGATCGAAAGGTAGCTCCTTTACACTCACAGCCCAAAACTCAATATTGCTATTTGTTTTAAACTAATAGTACTATCATGATGCAGCAGTCTTACCCAGTATTTGATGATACTCATTCAATGGTTTACTTTCAAGTTCATAAAAGTTTGGAGTTGCCTGTTCAAATGCAAAATAGTCTTAAAGAATACCTACATACCTAGTATTTCATTTCATGTACACAAAGGTTTTGCATTATTATGGAATGATACCAATATCCTATAAAGTTGGTAACTTTTGATTTGAATGAAGTTCACGAAGGCAATATTATATAGTTTCATATAAAATTCAACTTTAAATGTTCCCCAGGTTTCCTTTTCTCTCCAATCAATGAATTGAACTTATATTGACTACGATTCATCCAAGGCCTAATATGGCTTATTTTAACCATTCTTGTTCCTACTTTGCAATCTCAAACCATGTATAAGGCTTCCATATTTAATTGCATAATATATATTATGTCATCTTAAATTGATAAAATAGAAAGATTTTATGGTATTTAATTTTCGATATTTATTAAACTTTTGTCAAATACAAGGTACATGTATATGTCATCGCCTGTCATGTGAATCCAATCTAGCCACACGATTTGATGAAATAAACTTGTATCCATGTTAACGTTCTGCATCACCTTGAAGATAACTCATGCATCATGATCAATTGAATTCCACCAAGTCAATCGTTCATCTACATTGTTTCTCACTAATGAACTGACAATATCAGATATCAAAGTGTCAGTGTGTTTTGGTTTGGCATTTTTCAGAATGTCAGAATGTGAATGTCAAAGATGAGGATAATGATATTATGTAGCTGGCATAGCCAAAGTTCAGTTATATGATGAAACAAATTATAAGATTTAACATGGTGGTGTTACAAAATGATCAATTTAAGACTATGATAACTACTTGGTCATTCTGAAAGAACATGCTGTGACACATACATCAACAATTTTGTGGAACTTTCCAGTGTGAGGGGTAGATTTGTAGGTCACAAGCTTTGAGTTTGAGCGTTAAGACAGCAAGATGATCATTAAAATTTTAAATAATTTAAATATTACAAATTCTACTCTGAGTGTTTAGGTATTGCTACATCAGTCAGATCACTCAAACGACTTTCGGCCAGCCATTTTAACGTGAGCAACAGTTTTAACCACACTCTGCATTTGCTAATGCATGATAACAAAGAATTCATACAAAGATTAACTTTTATATCTACTATTTCTGTATTACATAAATTGATACATAATAACAAAACCGAACAATGTAAAAACTATTTATGTTCTAGATCAACACTTAGTCAATCTGCTTCCGTTTTTTAGTTTCGGATATTTGTTTTTAATTGATAACTTTGCTAAGAAATTTCTCATCATCATATTAATATAGGATGGTAATATTCCCCTGTCTGACCAAAAAATACATTACATCCGTCCCTTCTTTACATACTTTTCTGTCCCTAGTTTTTAATTCCTAGATTAAAAACTCGACCAGGGGACTCATGGCCAATAGCTAAAAGATTTGAAGTGATTTATCGATTTATGAATCTATACCACTGCAAACTATGCTATTCATTTGTTGGTGGACATATAATTTCCTGACTTTCCTAAACATCGTTTCACATCACTTACTTTAATACAGCTTTATACACCAAGGCTCTCAGCTCCTTTCCCGCGGTTCTTGATGTTGCAGCTTGTCATAGAACATAACTTTACCCAGAATCAATACATACAGGACAAGAGGAATAATGTTTCCAGGAAGTACCAAAGACTACTAATGGCTATGTCATTGCAAGCTTTATTGCGTTCCATGTGATTTTCCACTTCCTATTTACATAACAAAACGTCTAGTAGATTAGCAATATATTGATCATTTTCACCAGAGTTGAGCAGCTGAAACGTTGTCAAAACACTCCTAATCCTAGTAGCTTATCAATCAAAGAAATTCAGCATTAAAGCTTGAGTACTAGAATACACAAACCCATTACGATCATGTTTATGGTTTTATGGGGAAATGATTGCGTTACAAGAGGTGGAAATATGCAGTTCTTTAAAACCATATCTGTTATCTTTGATGATTTAGAAAGGAATAACTCCTATGGTCTTAGGTGGTTTAGCAATTGATATATTGGCTTCTTCAACAAGTTCCCATTCCTCATATTGATTCAGATGTTTCCCTTGAGAAAAAAGCATGATCGTGGAGTTTTGATATGTTCGTTCTTTTTACCCTCTATACAAATGACTGTTTTAGCGATAACCTCAATTCTTTTATATTCAAGTTCGCAGACGACGCTGCATTAAAAGGAATAACAAGATAACAGGAATGAAGTAGACAACTTCACATCCTGTTGTAAAAACAATTATCTTTTGTTAAACGTTGACAAGACAAAGGAAATGACTTTCGTATCAAAAGACAATCTCTAGAACCAGTATTCATCGAGGAAAAGTAAGTGCAGATTGTAGAGGAGTACAAATATATTGGCACCATACTAGACAAGAGAGCTCTAACAATTCAGGCCGATACGTCCCACTTCCTCCTTCCGGCTGCCGCTTCAAAATCCCATTTTACAAAATCAACAGAACTTCCAAATCTTTTGTACCATCCAGTATTCGTATTCTTAATAATCTTAACATTTTAATCGTGTTTTTCTTCTTTGTTTACTTTGTACATTTTCTCTTTTTTTAAGCCTTTATTATTAAGCTTTTATTTTTTTTAAATAATTGGTTGTTAAAATTACTACTGTTATCAATCTTAATAGCATCTTTATACATTCTGTTTTATGTATATATCAAAAGGTCCTTTATTCTTCTTTAGGAACATGATTGTTAATAATCTATTTTAGTATTGTTGTTATCAATTTTAAGTACCATTATACTTTTAATGCGGAGTTATTTTTTACTATTCGGTGTATATCACTTACTCTTGTTAAAATTCCAGAGCTCACGTGTATGTAACCAACATTTCCCTCGTGGATAATAAAGTCTTATCTTATCTTATCTTATATTTGTCTTTTCTTGACTAATACCATGTTTATCTCATCGAGTAAGGTAGAAAGGGTATATTGTCACGAGTGGCGCAGCCACGTGTGAAAATATATATCTTTTCTACCTCACGAGATGAGATAAACATGGTATTTGTCAAGAAAAGACAAATTTTCTATTTATTATATTACAAAATCCTCAGCAACAATGTGACGTATTGAACGTGTCATGACGTCGGAGCATTGTTTTATGACGTCAGGTTATTGTTATATCAGTCACTAGTGACGGATAACACGTTCAATTGTTATTTTCACTAGTGACTGATAACGAGGTTTATTTTCATTGATAGATCCTGGTATTTCACCTGCAACCATATAATAAATAACAATATCTGTGACTTCATTTTGAGAATCAGTCAGTTACTTGAATATATTTGTACTTCCAAACATCCAGTGTGGTCGTTGTCTATTGAATGATACTAGTGTGGTATGTACTGAAACCCATTATAAAATTAAAGGGCCAATAAGTATGTTGTTAGAGTTATAAATTGATAGTATTGTATGGGTGTTTTCATATCACATTCTGTATAAGCCCGAGACCCCAATATCAGCCCGAGAGCTTTAGCTGATATTGGTCGAGGGCTGATACAGGATGTGATATGAAAACACTCATATAACACTATGTTTATCATATACATTTACGAAAAAAAAAAAGTAAGTTAAACATTCATAAGCTTAGATTCCTGAATATATTAATTATCATGACAACTAGGCCTAACTTACTCCGAAAATGTTCTCATTTCACGTTTTTACTTTACGGTGTTTTCTCTGTACCTTTTTCGATTGTTTCAAAGTTTACCTACTTTGATATATTTGCCTCGTACGTCACCTAGAGTTCGAGGTTCAAGTCCCTTGACGACGGGCTGATACAGGTTTTTGGCCTTGACTACGGGCTGATACAGGGTGTGTGGAAGAGAGGCTCTATCATACATGCGAAATCTTCGTATTTATAAGCAAGTATATCATAAATAGTGTTATGGCATCGATCAGTACTGAATGTTGCTGTAAAGTTTCAAGTCAATGCTAGTTCATTCAGTATTGTGACATACATGTATGACTGAAACTGGACAACGACACACGCCAATTGGTCAAACGTAATTTTGGACATTTACATGTATACCTATAACAGACAAACAGAAAGATGTGGGCTGGTATTGTTTAAAAGTCGTATAACTACTGTGCATTTATTTGGGACGTTTAATTTTGTAAAAAGCTGTTGATCGATTTTCATTGAAAACATGTTATTATCATATACCTGGCGATAGGGTTTGAATGTCGAAACACGTGAAATTATTCGAACTTAAATCAACAATTGTGGTTTATATGTTTCGTCACTTGTAACAGATACTATTGACAGTATTGTCAATCAATTTGGAGACTATTTGAGACGTAATAAATAAGTCAAAAGCGTTTAATTAAGTAATGAAGCATTAATGTTGGTTGAAAGCCAGTCAGCTTGTATAGGACGCATTTTCCCACCCATTAGTGCGTCTTCAAGGCGCTACCAACATTAGCCTGGTATAAAATTCTAAGAGTCTATAATCGAAGAGCAAAATAAACGATACTTTATTTTCAAACTATACACGTTTTTTCTAAGACGAGTTTCTACCTAATTGAAAACGTAAATATTTGCTGTCACAGAGTACCATTAAAGATAAATGTTAACAGTTTTCCTCATGTACATGTACCAGCAATTTGTTCTATCTGTAATTTCATTTCAGAAAACAAATTAACATTAAAATGTTTTAGATGTATTTTGTAAAATGAATGAAACGTTGGATGTGGATGGATGTAGACATTTGTATATCCTTAATTCTTCCATGCAAACTCCAAATTACAGATAGAGATAAGATACTTTACGGTTCGAAGGTTTTTCAAATCAAAGAACTGGCAGAAAGGATTGAATTTTTTATCTATTTTAAGGACTCTTCGGTGTTTGTTTCTGTAATTCTGTACTCTAAGATCTCAACCCATCTAACCTTGCAAAACTATGTTTGTGTCTATATAAGCAAAGTAAACGTCTATAATGATATACTTCCGTCGTTAAAAAGTATCTAAACTATATACAATGCTAAATTCAGACAATAATCATAAATAAATGTGAGGTACAAGTACTTTATTACTCAACCGTGGTGAGATCACTCATTATATACTAATGAGTTGGTTACACACATGTGTGATACCACCGCGTGCTGCCGTAACGTCATAATCGGCGCGTGACGTCATAGTCGTTTTTGGTTGACGTCACAATGTTTGCCGCGCGACTGCAATAGCGGTGGCCTATTTGCAACGTCACTAAAAACCACCTTCGTGCAATTCAGCGCTATTTACATTATTGAGTAATAAATAAAATACTAAACTCTGTCCCGTTTGATAACATGTTTATGAAACTAGTGAATGGCATCGGTTTTTAACTCGCTTTCGCTCGTTAAAATAACAAACCATTCACTCATTTTATAAACATGTTATCAAACGGGACATCGTTTACTATTCTAAATACTACTACTACTAATAATAATAATAATAATACTAATAATGATAATAATTATTACTATTTTCACAATAAAAGGTCTATGTCGTCGAGTGTCAATTACCTATTCTTTCTTTATAATTGGCTTTTTATTATTACAAGAAATGTGATAAATTAATCTCAAGACAACCTTTCCTCTACATCCTTAATCACTCATAGATTGACAATATCGGGTATTGGATCAGGTCCAGTAGTTGAGAAGGCCAGACTGTGAATGTCAAAGATGTTACGGACATGATATCAAGTAGGAAGCCCAGGCACAGTTCAGTTCCATGATCAAACACATTATAAATGGTAATATTAACTAATGATTAGTCGTCATCCTAAATCAGTTTTATTCGAGTTTTTATTCTAAGTGTATGGTAGCTAAGTTACAATGCTTACAACGTTTCGGGTTAAGTTGTATCAATAGTTTATGAAAAGAACATGAGTTACTCCAAGCTTGTCACACTAATGATCAGCTCATTAAGATCAATGTAGAAGGACATATGTCATGAATGTAGTTCATTTTTTGTCTATGGGGATGTTCCGTTAATGTCAGGTTAAATACATAAAAGAATCTTGACAGTTGATTGAACTAATTAGTCAATATTTATTAATATCTGCAAAGTTTTTGAGGAATGATCTTCAAAAAAAATAAACATATATTTAGGTATATTAAATTAATATTTATTTCCATTTATGTCCATTCAGTCAGGAACTTTCACACAAACACTTTCAAACACAAATTTCTCATTCACATCTGTACAGCAAGGCTATCTGCCCCTTCCACTCGAGGTCTGACATGCCTTGTGTTAAAAGCTTGTTATTTGCATTGGTAATGCCAAGATGAATGGCACCACTGGCATATATCAAGAAGTTCTTTGAGATTGTTCTGCTGAAGAAGATAATTACACTCAGAATCAATAAATGCAGGACGAGAGGAATAATGTTTCCAGGAAGTACTAAACACTACTAATGTATATGCAACTACCAGCTTTATAGCCTTCCATGTAATTGTCCACATCTTATCACAATCCACATTCATGTAATGAAACGTTGAGGTGATTAGCAATATATTGATCCATTCACCATAGTTTGGTAGCTGGAACACTCACAAAATGTGCCTAATCGATATCAACTTATCAGTCTGGAGAACTCATTTATGGAAATAATATGGAATAAGCGTGTTCACATCGTGAGATGCTCAATTGGTTTAAAGGGCTGAGTACCATTCTGGGTTGAATTCTGCTGTAACATTTCAAAAACTACATTCTATGATGATGTTATTATGATTTCCCCTGATAACTTTTGCGAATATAACAATAATAAACCATGTTTACAAATCAATATAAAATTAAGACTTAATCATAGGATAATGAATCCCTCACGGCAACTACAATACACAGATCCCTGTTACTGCAGTGAATGTACAGTACCGGACGAGTCAGTAATGCTCTGATAAACATTACCCTTATGGGAAAGTTTCGATGTGAGCTCTTTGACAACTCCATAATAAACAAATAAATAATTCAGTAATAAACAAATAATTGGAATCATACCAATCACAAATTGCAAATAGTAAGAACATCCTAGCATTGGTCACGACATCATTGTCTTCATGCAACTGATACAAATTGCTAGATCTCTTGTAACTTGATTAGATATTCAACGAATTTGCAGAACGTTTGTGGACGAAAGAGAGAAGTCAAAATCCGTCTCATTAAGTAAAGAAAGTATTAACATTAATTGTAGTTTAACGTAAGCTAAGATACAAACAAAAATGGAACAGATATAAGAAGTGCACGGGAATTAATATTTCAAACTTTGGAGCACTCGAATAACAGAAGACAATTGTTGGACACATCAAAGTTTCACATGTGATCTTATGGCATTCTTTCAACTGGTGTACGTGACTTCGTACCTTGTTGATGTTGACGTTGATGTTCTTGATCAGACTGGCAATGGAAAAAATGTAAAATACTAAAGTCAAAACCTCTTTACATAGTAAATTAGCATAAGCAGAGATGACACAGATGATACATAAGACGTAACTTGGAGTTACAGAAGATGTAACTTGGAGACAAAGAAAATGCAACTTTGAGATACAGAATGTGTAACTTTGACAGAAAATAATATGAGTTTAATTACTTCTACAATGTAATAATAAATAATATTTACTCTTGTTAAGGCTAATCTGACGAATGTCAAAAGCTATAAAACTTCTAAGTAGGGAGCAGCTCTCGTTAAATACGTTAAGCACCTTCCTTACGTTATAGTTCGACCATGAGGGCCTGTTGTCTAATCGTTGAAATGGTTAGTTAGACCACGAGCGCGTAGCGCGAGTGGTCTAACTAACCATTTCAACGATTTGACAACAAGGCCCGAATGGTCTAACTTACTTAGACTATTGCCAAATAATTATAAAATAATACGTTTGTAAAGATTTATCTAATCAACTAATGTAATATTTTTTCTCGCGGACTATATTCTTTTGGACAAAGCACACATATGAAGCCCGTGCCACACACGAAATTGACATCAAAACAATACCGAAGAGCTCGTGAAAATCGCATTCTCACAATTTGCATGTGCGAGTGAACCTCGTGGAGACGTACGTGGAGAAATTGAAACGTTGTACTGCTTGTTTGTGAGGTAAGAATTAGTATGATTATAACGAACAACAACTACTATGTTACATAAGGAACTTTTCATTAAACTTTTAAAAAATATGCAGCTTAGATAGTTCAGCGGGAATATGGACACGTGTATCTAAGTTTCTCCCTTCACTTGCAAATTGGTCATTGGCATTGCTTAAAAAGTAACATTAACTGAGTATTTAATAGATTTGGTTTCAAACAGTACGCAATTTAACATCACTGTGTAAATATGATGAACGAAGTTAATAGGGACGCCAGGGCTCGAGAGGAACCGCCTGAATACTTCTGAACGTAAACATTGATATCACTGTACATACTTTATAACTTCCCAAGCTCTTTAATCTGTAAACACGACATTGATGTAATCAATTTTTTATTTGAGTCATGTTCTTCTTTTAATACATGTCAAGCATTTTACGAAATATTGAAACCACGTAAAAATATTGAATCGTATAAAAAGTAGTTCCGGCCGTGGTCTAACTGAAATTCACGTTGGTTATACCACGGCTCAAACAATAGCAGCTATGGTCTAATTACTACGTTATTATTTTCTATATGCAGAGTACTATCAGTCTTCAGACGATTAACTGCATTGTCATGGGTTCTTCATTGTTATGCTTATTGTGTCTTCCTCAGTGAATGCATGTATTCCAAAAGAAAATGAGTTTTATAATCAAAATCAGTCATATGTAATATCAATATGTTGATGATCTTATGATAACAAAACAATAGTGACAGTTAACATGTTTAACAAACCACAAAATGAATCTTTTGACATTTACTTCAATGATATGGGCAACATATATCTAATGTCTTTTGATATTTCTAGTACATTTTTAAAGTTTTTGTAAACAATAAAATCATACTTTCTTACATTGACGCATAACTTACAGTTAATATGCCTAGTTCTGATATTTTCATTTCAACCAACATTAAGTGAAAAGTTGAATCGCCAAACACCATGAATCTTTCAAAATTCAGATGGATCTTCAAAATGTCGCCTAAGGTCATCATTTCAGTTGTGAGAATACCTTCTTACATCGTCTCAGTATGTCAAACTTCAAAGTGAATTCATTAGCACTTGCTTACAATTTGATAGGTTTTCATTTGTGTTTACTTATCGTGAGTCTTGGTTTCACCTGATGTCATAATGCATAGGTTCATACAAGTGGTAGACGAACATATAGTTCTTGAAATGTTACTTCATTTATGATACAGGGAGCAAAACAATATCTGCTTTTAGAATGTGTTATGCTGTCATTTTTGCTCTAGGGTATTGATGACAGATAACTCCATGACAACCTGGAAAATCTCACTTCCAATTCTATTCGAAGTTAATACAATAGTAATTAAATCATTAAAAAAAATGGAAATAGTATAAGTGTAAGTGTATAGCACAAGGTTGATGAGGTGTTGAATCTTTATGAAATAAACTTTGTATTTGACAAACTCAGTTACATATCCTTTATATTGTTCTCAACAATTAGCTTGATAATACAACACGAATTGTGACAAATTAAATTCCACCAAGCAGTCGTGCCCCTAAATGTTGATCACTCATAAACTGACAATATCAGATATCTAGATGTCAGTCTTGTCAGGTCTGGCATTTGAGAAGGTCAAATCGCGAATGTCACATATGTAATGAATTATGATATAATGTAGAATTAGCAAAGTTCAAGTAGATGATCAGTCAAACTATGCTCTAAATGCTGATATTCAAGAATAATTAATTGTCGCACAAAATGTAAATGACAGAGAATTAGTTTCTAAGGGCATGATAGGTCAGTGGTAATACTTAACAATTCTCGTCAAAATATTTGATGAATAGAATATGTGTTGCTCAAGGCAGCTCAAATTAATGATGCTTTGTCATTATGATTTATTACCTGCGAAACAATTAAGATCAGAATAGGATGACAATTATCATAAACTTTACACCTGATTATGAAGATATTCAGTAAATGTGAGATTAAATATATGAAAGTAATAAAGATTGACAGTTAGATAAGTTAATTATTCATTTCAACGGATCAGTTTTACTTTTCTTGAGATACATTGTATTTGTATTAGAATGTAAAATATGATACACAAACTTTATTACATAAAAAGCTGTTCATAGTTCTCCATGTCCAATATATTAGCATACATGTGTAAGTAGCCTTCAACTTATACAAATGCTAGAAGTGGAAAGTCAATTTAAAACATTTAGTAGCTTAGTATTTCTCCTAATATATAGCCAAATGCAATTTAGTCTGAAATGGAAACCAGGCTTACTCATTATATCATTTACTTTCTTTACGACTGAATAAAATCAATGTTGCATATATTTTCTGTTGTTGGTGGTGGATTTTATTAATGTATCCTATGAAAAACCTGAATGACTGACGCAAACAAATGGAGTTTTAACGTCAATTGAAATGTCATAGTGATCATAAATATGTCTAATTAAATTTCACATAGCAATTCCAAATTACAGTAACATGATATCTGGAATTTCTATTATTCTCTTCATAGTTATAAAACTTCGTAACAACTTTTTTCTTCTGTATAAATGAAGTTGGATATTTAGTTTATGTTTAGTTTTGTCTCGAGTGTTAGTCTCGGTCATTTCTCTGGCCTCTCATCAAAAGCATTGCTACATTCTTTCCCATGTAACCATTTTTCGAACAATTTCATCAAGCAAGTTCTGCTTTTGTTCATATATACTATGTCAATGCACTTTTCATTGTTATTTCAGTTAATTATGCCGATTTTCATGTATGAAAACGGATAAAAATACGATATATCAATAGCTTTTCCGTGAAATACGATAATAGTTCTTAAGGGAATGGGACTTAACTGCCCTATATTCACAAAACGCACAATATTTTTTAATTTTTTAAAATGTATTAGGATATAGCTAATTCATTACATGCAGTCGTACACAATGGGTGTAACATGCCGCCATATCGCGTCAGTGGTAACCGAGCTTGGTTCCCGCGCTCGTTCTTCACAGAAAGTTGGAAAGTTTGCGCAGCGCGCAAAGCGAAGTAGACCAGTACAGGCCAAGCACGACTATAACCGATAGTACACCCGCGCCCCCAAGCGGATTAGTGTGGCGGCGAAGCCCATTGTGTCTTCATTTTTACACACATCCCTGAACATAACCCAGATAATATATATTTTTGATACGAGCAGATGTGCACATATCAAGCTTGCCTAGCAACAACTGCCACGTCATAACTTGTTAACTTTGTCTGCTGTAGAGAACTGTTCTACATATAGTAAGATTTGGATGCAATGCTGCGCTGGATTGCAGTGCAGTACCAGCCATGGTTCGCTAGTTCAAGTCGATGCTCGCAGGTTTCACCGCAATGCATAGCCACAAAGAGTTGAAAAATACTAGCAGCCGCGACAGAAGTGAAATACTCTTGAAAGTGGAATTAAACCCCAATTCACCTCACCACCTCACCTCAAAAATAAATATTTCATATGCCTTTACCAAATAAAGTGTATATACACTTTAATGATCATAATGTGCAATACAGAACGGTTGATACATTGAATGTAGAGAAAGCGTCTTCGTTGTATGCAGTGTCCTATAGAAGCAGTACGTTACTGGTTTATCGTGTTGAATATTTGCAATCTTTAACATTCAATATTAACGAGTGTGTAGAAAAAGAAGACATGTGTCAAGTGCTTCAATAAGACCCATTAATGAAAACATGATAAGAGATTAAATATGGTTGGTGAAAACAATGAAACCCTAATTAATGAAAAAATCAAATATAGATATATATTTTCACAATGTAACGCATGTCGAAATATAAATGCTGTTCACCACTGTTTTATGCGTATATAGACAGGAACGTTTTCACATCTAAGACCTCCTTTTATTTTAGTGCAACATTATTTTGTATTTTTACAACCTCCATCGAGTGTCTTTATGACCCTTAGATCGAATATATACGGATAGATCTTTAATATTTCAGTTTTTTAGAACTTCTCCCTGGGATATCAGACATTTTATTTTGAGAAAGCACTCTCTTTGATTAGGTTCAGTGGACAAAAAGTGGTGGACTCCGCTTGGATCAACCAAAATTTGGGAGAATCCGGAAGGATCCGGCAAATGGATTCTACCACTTTTTGTCCTGTGGTTATAATAAGTTTAAAGCAGAGACGTATTATTAACCCGATTTACTGTTAACCTCCAAATAAATTTATGGCAAAAACAAAGCCACTTTGATTTTATAATTGATATTGCATTATGGAAACCCTATATAGTGTATAAACAGCACAAAATAGATATCAATATTGAAAACTGGACTGTTTTATATACTTCGATAGTTGACAAGCCCTTTCAACTCATACAGGTTCATACTACCGTAAAGGCAGGACCACGATGCAAACATATTGTACATATTGAATGTAGACAAAGTACATTACCAGGTTGTTAGATAAACCGTTGCTTAGGTTACATTGTCTAGACGGTGCCTTGAGCTGACGATGTATCAAGATTTTCTCATATTTTCCCTCTTGACCTTTCACCTCAAAGAGAAACGAGATGATAAGCAGTTGACATGATGAATAGACGAATTATTATTTCTTTGAATTCTTCCACACAAAAGGGCAATGATATGTATAAAAGTATGTATATGTCACTTATAATAATTATTTATTATAAGAATATTTTCATTTCACATCTAGTATCTACCCAAGACCTCATTATCAGGATTTGATATGAAATTTACTAATATCATACTTTTAAAAATATATATCTTTACCTATGGCTCCAGGTTCCAATCGAGCCTTGATATAGAGTTTTGTTCTTGGCGACTATGATAAAGTTTTTAATACAGTAAAAAACGTCCCAATGCCAATAAAATAATTTAGTAATTGCATAGTATCTCTCTTGATGTTTGATTTATTTTGTATCCCCTTCCATGACCAATGGGAACTTACTATGGAATACAAACGATGGATATGTCTGTACATGTACGTACATGTGGTAAAGACGTTCATATTACAATATAACTGGAATGAAAGAAAAACGATGAGGTCATTATGAGTAATGATATCTAACGAGGTTGATGGTTGAACTGCAAATGGCACGATCCTTCCCTAAGTGTAAGGTATCGCTTGTTACTGAATGTTGTTCTTGTGAGTGGAGAACTGACCGATATTCCGCCACATATTGAATGGACAGGAATAGTCTTTTTACTACCGACCAATAAAATTTGAAAAATAAAACCATTCGCAAAAGTCTAGTTTGAAGAATAACTTAAATTGAAACGTTACGTGACAAATGATGTTCTTGGGCAACGTCTAAAAAATATGAATATACTCGATATGATTGCTCTCGTAGGCAATAGAAGAGAATATTATGATGAAGATGGACATATTATGTGGTTTCATTGGTCATTTATGTGAATCAGCTTGTTGGAGATTCAGCTCTCAATCAGTTGCTGTATCACATGTATATTGTCCTGACAGATATTTCCGATAACCTGTTTGTTATAAAAGTAACCAGTTATCAAATAAACTCGTATTTTTCATAGTTTATCTATTAAATAATGTTTCCCTTTCAAGAATTTAGTTTACCACAAAAACCAAACAGTTGCATCGTTTACAATATTGCATATATAATATATTCAATTTACCTTTAATGGTGACAAATATATGAAAACATATTGGTGAATGTGTCTTTTGTGATACTGTTGATGGATCAAACAGATGTCGATGTATCTTCAAGGTGCATCCATTGTGTTTCATAAAAAATTTTATAAGGTCTAAAAACGCTCCGACTCACCATATATGATGTTTACATTGCAAATAAATTAACTGATCTTGCATATTCCTCCCAAATTGCCAAATATATCATAATTACTAGTTTCCAATGTGCATGTGCACCAACCGAAACTGCACGTCCCATTTACATGCACAGTAGTTATATGACCTAGTAAACATGAACAACCCAAATTTATCACTTTGTCTGATAAAGTAACAATACTTATTACGTTTGGAATATGTGACCCCCAACAACACAATGGATGTACCTTTAAATGATTAATCAAAGCGCTTATGCATATAACATTGCTACGAGTTGTGGACAACGGTATGTTCCTGAGCACTATTATTCTAGTCTGCTATTTTAATTAATTTGCACAGTCGAGTTCATACTTACTGAGCTTTTGATAATGCAGTTAAATTATTGGTAAACCAAAACTCCATTGTCATCACCTCCTGATTGTTATGAGATCGTTGATAATTTGAATAAATTTAAAGGAACCGTACAACATTCTTCAACTTATTCCTCAAAGTATAAAATTTCAAATTCTCAATCCATTACAGCCTTATGTACTTGAGTTTAACTAGCCATGTAGCCACTATTTTCAGTTTAATGTTGCAAAGTAGGAATGACAGTTTACTTTCACTTTGTTATTTTTGGTTGTATATGCCTATATTATTTCCGTCTTAACCGTATTACCTTGGCCGAAAATTACATTATACATTAATTTCAAGAAGCCAACACGTGTGTGTATACTATTAAACTGTAAAAACTTCTACTTGATATATTTTATTCGAATAACTTGCATTTAAAAAAGATATAAAATATTAACACTCTAAACCATTTCAATTTTAGAAAAGACAATATCTTAGTTCTAACTCTGACATAGGATTTTATAGGGTGATTGAGCTGAGCTGAAATCAGAAATGTGAAACTAATAGATACTTGTATTGTTTTATCTATCATTACTCTAGCTAACGACTCTATTAACCAGTGATATTGAAACTGAAATTTGATTATCGAAAGAGTAGCTGAACTCCAATTTCGCTAATGGTATCCAGTCAAATATCGAGTAACTGCTAAGCCGCGTTCAATTGCCTCAAGGAAGACTACTCGTGAATCTCCACACCCTCGTTCTGACATCTCGTATCATGTATCTCCACACCCTCGTTCTGGCATCTCGTATCATGTATCTCCACACCCTCGTTCTGATATCTCGTATCGTGTATCTCCACACCCTCGTTCTGACATCTCGTATCGTGAATCTCCACACCCTCCTTCTGATATCTCGTATCGTGAATCTCCACACCCTTCTTCTGATATCTCGTATCGTGTATCTCCACATCCTCGTTATGACATCTCGTATCGTGAATATCCACACCCTCGTTCTGATATCTCGTGTCGTGTGTCTCCACATCATCGTTCTGACATCTCGTATCGTGAATCTCAACACCCTCGTTCTGATATCTCGTATCGTGAATCTCCACACCCTCCTTCTGACATCTCGTATCGTGAATCTCCACACCCTCGTTCTGACATCTCGTATCGTGAATCTCCACACCCTCCTTCTGACATCTCGTATCGTGAATCTCCACACCCTCGTTCTGACATCTCGTATCGTGAATCTCCACACCCTCCTTCTGACATCTCGTATCGTGAATCTCCACACCCTCCTTCTGATATCTCGTATCGTGAATCTCCACACCCTCGTTCTGACATCTCGTATCGTGAATCTCCACACCCTCCTTCTGATATCTCGTATCGTGAATCTCCACACCCTCCTTCTGATATCTCGTATCGTGAATCTCCACACCCTCCTTCTGATATCTCGTATCGTAAATCTCCATATCCTCCTTCTGTTATCTCGTGTCTTTTCGTGAATCTCCACACCCTCGTTCTGATAACTCGTATCCTGTATCTCCACACCCTCGTTCTGATATCTCGTATCGTGTATCTCCTAACCCTCGTTCTGATTTCTCGTATCGTGAATCTCCACACTCTCGTTCTGATAACTCGGTATACGATTGAACATGGCATTCGTGATGTGACATTCCTTCACACTAATACCCCCATTTCACTGAGCTACGAGTCGGGAATGAGACTTTGTCAGAGTCGTGGTGGCGGATTAGTGTCGGAAAAGAGTTGGCAGTTTTAGTCGTGAACGGGTCAGGAGTTCCTCCTCACTATGTCGTAAGTAACTCGTAGAAATATCAAATTTGACAATTTCATCCCAAACGTTCCACGATTCGTAGCCGAAAAGTTGGGAAGAGTCGGGAATATTCGTGAAAACTTTTGGAAGTCGTAGCTCAGTGAAATGGGGGTATAAACCACATTGCACGCACATTATAAAACTTACATTGTACGAAGTTCTTACTCATAATGCGCCTTTTCCACACCCATAAATACTAACTTAAAGTGCTACAAAATATTTACAATTAATGATCATATGTTAATATATAATATAAAGAAAACAATATGAAGGTTTGAAAAAGTTGTTGTGTCAGAATGTTAATAAGAGAGTTCCAAAATGAAAGTGCAAAGAGGACAAACGAGTAGCATTTCAATTATGTTAGGCACAACAAGATGAGTATGTGTGTTTTAGTATAAATGCACTATAGGGATCATAGGGATGAAGGATCTCAGACAAGTAGATGTGAGCAAACCATGACAGTAAGAAGAATCTTGGAAGTCGATTATTGCCGTAACAACTGGCATCATGCATGTAGTTATTAGTTATCAATACAAATATAATATCTGACAATTTAATTGTCTTGGTGATGGTATGGGTCGAATGTTGTATCTTCCGGAGCTTCTACACCAGGGTAATAATACTACTATAGCACTACTATAGCGCCTTGAGCAATCACTGAGTGGATGGATAAGTGCGCTCTACATATTGACATATTATATATTATTATTATTAATTATTATTATTAGAATTGAGGTCTAGTGTGAGTTCTTGATATAACAGGAGTTCAAGGGCACGAAGGGCAGAAGTTGTTAGGTATTACCAATTCTTACCAATGGATCTCCGGTGAAATTAGCTATTTTTGGGGGGTTTTGTAGGAGCGAGGATAGGTAAATACACTCAAGCCTCAAGGTAGTCTCTCCAACAGTCACACAACATTCATGTTCTTTAAGGTTCAAAATTGTCTCATAAATCACTACGACGGACATGGAGGGATATCATGTAGTTGATTGCGATTACACCTTGACTTGAAATAAGTGTATGACAAATTACAGGGGCTCATGTCACCTTAGTCGGATTTCCTTGTTCCGTGTAATTCCTATCCGTTTACTTGAATAAATTACAATAATATATGATATGCCTGTGCAGGAATTGGATGTTAAGTTCACTTTTTCATGATCTGGTTTAATAATTTAATAATTTGGCAATAAATGAGGAACCATGTGGTATAATATAACATTGTGTACAGTTCTGTACATGCTGTTTTGCATTGACATTATATGTAAAAAGAAATTATAACTTTAATCTCTTAAAGAGGTTCATTGAGCACATCTTCACACATTTCCAGAAACACATAAACACAAGTTAAATTTTGAATTATCAAACATATCAAAAATGAATCTGTTACTTGTGACATTCTCATAATATGGGAGACCTTATATTTGATATACAATGAAAGATTATCAGCGATTATCGTCATATAGTCCTACTTTTTTAGTTTTCGCAACCATATAAGATATGCAAAGCAGATGTGTATAGACACAGTACTATTCAGAATTAAAACACAGTACTAGTATTTCACGAAATGTTTGCCAGCACGGTTATTCCACATCAGTGTAAACCTAACAGAAAAGGGATATATTCCAAGTATGATTTATCATGGGTTTTAACTTTTCCATTTTCTGAATTTTTACCCAAATGCCCTAATTACATTATCTCATTTTCACATGGCTTTCATTTGATTTAAAAAATTATATTATTGTCCGGAGCACTTTGATGTGACTTGTTATCCATTAGACAAATTAACCTTGCTGTCTTTTTTCGTTTCTGTTGTGCAAAATCACATTATGTAATGCCCAATATAATCAAATAATTATGCTTTAATAGGATTGCCAAAACAATTCAAGATATTTTAGTGATGAAAGGACTGACGTTGTATATGTTTTTGTTTTTGTGAAAAACAGAATTCTAGAAAGACATGTTCTTAAAGTTGTAACAAAAACGAATAATCAAACGCAGAATTATATTTTATGCTATCTGAACAATGTATATACATATGTATCAGGATTTAAGTTTACCAGAAGAACCAAACAGTTGCATTATTCAGGAAACGTGTACTAACAATAACATCCAACCTATTGTCTACATTAAGATAACAGAAATATGTGATGGATTTAGATGGATAATCTATTCATCTGAAGATGAGATAGTGTTGATAGATCAATCACATAGAACACATATGTCTCTGACATACAGGTTACTAGCCAGGAAAACCTTTAAAAGGATTATCACGGTCACCACCACTGGTAAGTGGATTTTACAGTGCAGGAAGGCCCCACTGTCAAGTCATTATAGGATCATGTCCAAATTGATGCTCTTCATCTGGACTAGTGTTTTATTTCTTGCCTCTGAAGACAGCACCCTGAGCCATAAAGAGATGGCTTGGTGGAGGATCCATTTCCTCATAAAAGTCAACCGTGTGTTGGTCTTTTATACAACAATTCCGTAAGTATCCGCTTTAATTACACACCACATATTTAACATTTGTACCAACCTCTGGCTCAAATGAGACTTGTACGTTATTGAATAGGAAGACAAACAGATTTCGTAGAGTGAACATGAGGCCAAAAGGACGATGGCGTCTTTGCAAACAAATAATTTAGAGCTCTGGTACTAAAATACGTCAGTATAAACACTTGGTTTAATTTGTTTACAAATATGGCTAGATGTAAGATTTTTTAGTTTAAATAAAAATGTTGAGGAATATATCTGCTACGAGATTCAGAGTACAACGGGTACAACAACACGTGGTACTCATGATCGCTGATAATGTAATATGAATAGCTGGGAGAAGATTACATGATCTCCAACTGTTTGATGGATCCATAACTGTGTGAAAACATATTGAATTTACACTATTCTAGCTGACGAGACCCAATTAGTATCTCAATTATCATCTAGAATTTCCAGGTCATTATTATATCAAATAATTATAATGCTTAGAATTTGCTGACTCTGCAGTTGTAACCATTTGATTTATAATGTACATGCAGGAAAACATTATGGAAACAGAACAGGAAGATTGTTGATAACATATTATTTAATGTGAAAATACACGACGTTTCGGAGTATATGCTCACTCCTTCATCAGATGGAATGTAAGGAAATGTCAAAATGTCATTATGGAAACAGGTTTTCCTGACAGAATGAACATGTTGGTCCATACCTAATGATGAATCCATTACGAACCCTATATTCCTAAAGTGGGATGATGGGTAAAACGCTGTGTCTCCAATCTCTGGCGCTCTTTGCATGTCTTGAAAAGACACTAGAACTTTTAGGCTTGAATCTCATACATAGCTGGTTGTCGTCAGCATATGAAATTGAATATTGTGCTTTCTTGCCGAGTTGGAGGGTGTAGATGTTGAATAGAATAGAAACCATATACATGTACGTACGTTAACACTATTTTTGTTTAAATTAAGTTTTTATCACTCTTTCATCACAAACTTAATTTGAACTCCTTTAATCCATAACTTACTCTCTTGCTCAACCCGCATTGTAAAAAGACAAAGGTTGCATTTGGAAAGACACGAATAAAGTTAAATGTTACAATGACGAGATGAATCGCATTTAAAAACGTATTTTATCTCATTAAAACTAAATTTGAATGAACACTAATATGACTTTAATTGCATCCTATAGGAGGTGTTGTCCTCCATTCCCTGTTGATATTTGTCATTTTGTATTTTTATGTCCGGAGGGAGTTAATTTGCATGATATCCTCTCAGGAGTTCTTTTTAACACACAATATCGTATATAGCATTTTTAGAAATGAATAAGTGTACTCAGCACATCTCTGGGATTTTACTGATTAGAGTGAGTTGTTATGTTAGAGAAGTTTGCTTATATTTCAGACATTAGCGCCGTTTCATGTAATAAAACAATTGTTATTTACGATCTAAATGTTATGCCATTTTACATTGAGATCTAATATATTTCTTCTCATATTCCCAGAGATGGTGGGTTTCACGAAATGAGTGTCAAATCCATTTGTTCTCTTCTTGTAGGTGATATTTAAACTTGCATTGTATAAGCAAATGAAATATCGATATGTGACATTTTGTTGCTATAAGTTCGCTGATGGAAGACTTTATGACCTGCTCTTTGGGATGTCAGTTGGGTTTGGTGGTTCTCGTGTTCATTAATTTAACCATTGTGCGGCCAAGAGGCATCATTGTACAATGTCTTCAGTTACCATGTGAATGTTGATGAAATAACCACTAGCTTGTCATCATATTATCAATTTCGGCAATTATATGGCAAGGGGGGAATTCTTCCGTTATAGGATTACATTGTGTTATTACACGAACTGGACATGCCCAGGGAAATATAAATACATATCCTCAAGTCAATCAATTTTGAACGTCAGTGAACTCTAATTCTAACCAACGCGATTAATGATATAAGATGTTAGGTTCAGGAGAATATCCACCTGTGATGACCTTTGAAAACTGGTCTGACTCTTTGTATTACTGAAGAACCAAGGGTATGCACCTGAACTTTCAGCTGGATACTATTAAACATGTCATGTATTTTTCTTCTTATGTATCTTAGTTTCAAATTTCCTAATCTAATATTCTATTTCTATTTAGGTATGATTGTAAACTGACATTAATATAAACTTTTTACGAAATTATAGATTAATAGTGGCAAAAATGTTGATGTAGGTCCACGTAACTTACTATTAAGGCGCTTAAAGGGTCTTCGGCTTCGGATCAAGAGGTCTGGTATTCGAATCTTGAGGAATCCGCTACGTTGACTGCTGTTCAACGTGCAGTAAGGTTTGTGTGCAATGCTACACTGAACTTACCAGTACCACCCATAGTTCTCTTGTTCCAGACGATGTTTTACCGCAATACCTAATCACAATAGTGTTGCGGGCTTTCTCCCCACAATAATACTAACAGACCTGATATAAGTGAAATACTCTTTCCAGGGTCGTTAAACCCCAATTCATCCAATTGAAGCCTGTTTGGTTTCGTGGGGCGTTATAGTCACTTCAAGCTTTGATAGACCAATATGAATCACATACATCCAGCTGTCCTCACTTTCCGATCGTCAAATGTCTGTTGATGAAGTTATTCCACGTCACAACTACTCGCATGGCATACAGATGCAATAGATGTGCTACTTGATTCGATATAAGTATCAGCGCTTCTTACTCTTATTAGATATAACACGCTCAGGGAAATATCATTAAACGTTTACATTAAATGTTTACCAATTTAAAGGATCATTCTCTTCAACAGGGGAGCAACATGTCACACGTGCAGTCACTGGAATTTCAGTGCAATTGAATGTTGAGCCAAATCCTTCTGGAGGGATATTATAAGTTACCATGTGCCAGCGAGTTTGATATGAGATTTATCATGTATCCGAGTTTAATATCAATCGAGAACTAAGGAATTTATTTTGAGCACCCTAGTTCATTAAATACAAAATATCAGCAGTGGAAGAATGACATAGTCAAAATGGCAGCTGAACATGTCAGTGTAACTTTTTTATTTGTGAACTTACAACATCTTCACAAAAAAGTTAGTCTAGTACCGTGCAACGGTTCTTGGCTGAAAGCGATGATTTTTACAAATTAATCACAACAGTAGTTGAAACGGGGATTTCTCATATCCGTTGCAATGGTCATGTGACCTTGCATACACATTCCACCGTAGAGACTTACGTAAACGTTCGAGAGAGGACAGGCGGGCGTTACGGAACTGTTGACCAACACCTTGACAGTCTACTTGTTAAAGTGAATTTAGAGATTGTTAATAGTGCACTGGTAGAGAAGTGGCACTTCAGGTCTAATGGTTGCTGGGTTTTGTCAATGAATTCTCCAAATAGGTCTCCCAAGCTGATGTATCGATCCAGAGCTTCAGTTGTTATTCTTGTCGACCACTTCTTGGCCTGTCTGCCACCGAATTCTGTTGGCGATACCTATCCCATAAACGAGATATGGTGCTTTGTTGAGTGTCCATGCGACGAGCAACTGTTAGCTGTGACTGTCCTGCTTCAAGAAGGCCAATTGCGATGTTTCGGTGTTCTGTTGTCAGTCGAGGCATTTTCAATCCATCAAAAAACTCTTAAATCTGGTGAATGTATCTAGAACAGCGTTCAACCTTTTATACCCTTCACTGACATGACTTGATCACTATCCTTTCCATGCAAATCACGTGCATTACGTGTCCTCTCAGATTGCATACCTATCTTGGATTTCTTACTCTCAAATAAAGGTTAATTTTGTGGGTTGCATTTTGACGTCGTGTTCTTGTACAAAACACCATAGAAATCATATCTTAAACAATTAACTTTCTACAAATTATTGCCTATCCAAAAATGGAGTTTACCAAAAACTCAAATCCACTATGCGTTTCATTTTTGGGAGAGTATATTCCCATACATGGTTGGTTTCACGAAATGGGTATCAAATCCATTTGTTCTCTTCTTATATAGGTGATATTTAAACTTGCATTATACAAGCAAGTGAAACATTATCAATATGTGACATGATTTTGTTGGTATAAGTTGGCTGATTGAAGACTTGCTCATGGGGATGCCAGTTTGGTTTGGTGGTTCTCGTGTTCATTAATACATACTTTAAGTGGCCAAGAGGCATCACGAATGAACATTGTACAATATCGTCAGTTACCGTGTGTCTGTTGATGAAATAACCACTTGTTATCCTATTATAAATTTCAGCAGTTATAGGACAAGGGGGAAATTGTTCTGCTATTGGATTACACTGTGTTATCAGCTCTCACACGAATGTGGACATGCCCAGGGAAATATAAATACATATACTCAAGATTATCAATTTCCAACGACAATGAACTCTTGATAAACTGATTGTAATTCTAACCAGCGTGATTAATGATATCAACCTGTGATGACCTTTGAAAATTGGTCTGACTCTTTGTATTACTGAAGACCCAAGGGTATGCACCTGAAAGTTCAGCTGGATACTATTTAACCTGTCATGTATTTTTCTTCAAATGTATCTTTCAAATTTACTAACTTTTCTTAATCTAATATTCTGTTCCTACACTGTCGGCCAAAAGAAACACCAAATATCTTATCAGATTTCGTAAAACACTAAAATGAACAGTCTAGCAATATTATATCATTATGAAGTTGCATCACTTGTGCATAATACATTTAAATTTTCAGAAGTTGTCATGTCACAAAAGAATTGCGATTATTGAAATGAGACAACAGAAATAAATTTCGACCAGTGCTTGATCAGAAAAACAGTTGAAACAGATTTTCATACAACCAAGAGCAACAATACAGGCACGCATTCACATTAATGTGGTGAATACGTGGTAACTGTGCGCGAGTGAATCAACCGAAAATGGCGGTCTTCATTGGGCGTGGTTTTCATTAATATTATTGACTCGAATCCCAGTTTTCCACGATTTCAATGGACTTGATTAACAAATTATATTTCAGAAATTTTTTCATCTTTCATTTTAATAAAAATTAAGTAGCCGTTTCTTTATGCCGACATTGTAATATGTATGATTGTTAACTGCCATATGTATAAATTTAATAGAAATAAAAGGTTAATAGTGGCAAGAATGGGTCTTCGGCTTCGGATCAATTGGTCTAGTGTTTAAATCTCCCCAGGGACTCAGCTACTTTGTCTTCTGTTCTGCATGTAAGATTTGGGTGCAATGCAGCACTTAATTTCAACGCAATACCACCCAGAGATCGTTTTGTTTCAAGCCGATGCTCGTAGGATTCACGCAATAAATAACCAAAATTGTGGTGCTGATTTTCTCCCCGCAATAATACTAGCAGTCCCGATATAAGTGAAATACTCCTAACATCGTCGTTAAACCCCAATTCACCTCATCTCACCTGAAAGGGACACCGCTTCGAGGATAAAAATGAGATCAGGTTCATCTACCTATGCTGAATAGCGTGCCTGCTGACAAGTTACGCTTCGCCTCACTGTCAACATGCAGTAGTGTTTATTACCAATCACTTCAATTGTCTGAAATCAGGGGTCTGTGATACCTTAGCAGACACGTTAATCAGCAGATACCAGATAAACATGATCTCAATTTTTTTCTCGACGCGCTGTCCCTTTAAAGGGTCATGATCGGTTTCGTGGGGCGTTAGTTACTTCAAGCGTTGATAGAACAAGATGAACCACATACGTCCAGCTGTCCTCACTTTCCCATCGTCAAATGTCTGTTGATGAAATTATTCCATGTCAGATACAATAGATGTGCTACTTGATTCGATATAGATTTCAGCGCTTCTTACTCTTATTGAATTTAACACTCTCAGGGAAATATATTAAACGCGTTTTACCAATTTAAAGGATCACTTTCTTCAACAGGGGACTAACAGTCACTGACATTTCAGTGCAATTGAATGTTAAGTCAACTCCTTCAGGAGATATGTAAGATATTCAGTTGACGGGATATATTCATCTGTCGAGTAATTGTGATTCTACCAACAACAAAGGGCCACAAGTGAACATAGGTAGACGAACCGCTGTAATGATACAAGCTTTGTTATTCCAGTCGTCATCTGTGTAATTAGGATATACGGAATTTCGTACATAATTATGATGATGCCATCATATAGGAGGAAACATGGTGCGTAAATATTTGCAACTTATAGGACTGATGAGCTTATGAAAAAAGGTATAAATAAAATCTGGCCTTCATAGACGTTAGCAACATTTGTAAAAGGGTCTCATAACATTAAAAGTTTATCTGTTTTAAGTTTAAATTAATTGTAATCTATGAGTCATATTACAGAGAGCATGTTATGATGAACGCTTATTAAAATTAAAAAATATGTAAAGGACAAATATATGTTGAACTGAAGAAATGAAGTGACGTGAGGGTTCAGTTATGCTGGATCAACTGATGGCGAATGTAGTACGGCACTATTACGTATCATTGAGTAACTTGTTGTAGTTACACAACAGCGTTGAATAACGTTTAACTAGTTACACACCATTTGTTTCAAATAACCAAAGTTATCTCATAAACATATTCAGTAAAGATATGCAGTACATGATTTTAAACAAGTATGTAAACAGTGTTAAAAAGTACAACTTTAAATTCGCAATAACCAAAGTTATCTCATAAATATAATCCATAAAGGTATGAAATACATGATTTTAAACAGTGGGTAAACAGTGTTAAAAAGTACAACTTTAAATGTGAAATAACCAAATTTATCTCATAAATATAATCAGTAAAGGTATGAAATACATGATTTTAAACAGGTATGTAAACAGTGTTAAAAAGTACAACTTTAAATGTGAAATAACCAAATTTATCTCATAAATATAATCAGTAAAGGTATGCAATACATGAAAATGTTTTTCTTTAGTGATATGGAAACTCGCCCTTCAATATGCTTTGTTAAGGATAGACACCTGAAAGCGATGATTGATTGATATAAAGATTATTTGTCCACATGTAAATGTTGATGTGATAATTCGGCACAACACGATGGCATGTGTCAAATAGTTAATTGGTCTTGAAAAGAACAAATCAACAGAAGAAACACCACTGAAACGTAATTTTACGAAGCAGGACCTAGGCCAATCTGTCAAGCCTTTATTTGATCATGTCCAATCTTTGATGGTCTTCATCCGGAGTCAATAACGTACGTAACATTTTCTTGTTTAAGACCTTTTTGATGGTGTATATAGAATAGATGGAAACATTTTTTTAAGCATTTGCATTGTTGAACTTTTCGTTATCAGACATGAAATATTTATATCAAACATATAAATAAAAGAAATCGAAGCAAAACAATACATGTGTTCAAAATGACATTGACAAACTGTTCATTGTACTTCATGTGCTGATAATTCATCTATCTTAAACGTTGTGTTCTTCATGATGACTCTACTTAAACAGTTAAGGGGATTACAATTTAACTTCATGAAGATTGCCCAGTCGTCAAAATGATATGTTACTTAAGTTACTACGGTGTTTTTCAATTCTGTTAAATATTGCAATACACATTGTATGGTATTTACATTTCTATACTGTGACAGTCTGTCAATGTATTTGCAATCCGACAGTGAAATCTTCATTCAAATTGGTAGCTTCCTGTTGTATAATACAATTATCAACTTGTTGTTTGGTACTAATGCAGGAATCAGATAAAAGACAATGTAAAATAACATACTTTATGATGTTTTTCATGTAATTAACTTGAACAAAATATCACAGTCAATTACCATAACAATGTTTAGTGCAGTTTTCAATATATTGGAACGTTCGCTCATAAGAACACTCTTACACAAGCAGTGATGTATAGGCTATTTTGTATTTTACTTTGTCATCAGACAGTTCTGCGACCAAAATCCCAACCACTTAAAAGGTTCATGAAAAAAAACGAGTCTTAATTCCAAATAATTTTCCGTTTCAAATTGACAAGTATTAAATAGGTTTGCGATTGTGTTTAAAACCAAATAAAAGTTAGCAAGAATTGTCCAAAGCCATTGAAATTCTACCCGTAGAATATTTTTAATTTTTAAGTTATATGGTCAGAAAGTTGTTCAAGTTTAAGTTCGATAATAAATTTTGTCTTGATGAACACATTTGAATTGTCATGTGGAATGGCTCCTGTGGATTTGCGGGTTTCATGTCAGGAGAAGGACAGGTTTGAACATTCAATGAAATTATCTGCTACACTTGACAAGACAATAGTTCATCTCTATGTTTATATCAATTACCCGTTTATCCAGACAATTGCCAGTCCGGTTATTTGAAGCCTCCTAAACTGTTGTAATTAGTACGTTTGCCAATATCACTCACATATCGATCACAAGCGCCTGTGACAATTTATATGTAGGTCATAGACACGATACATACTTATAGTAACTATAAGTATGTATCGTGTCTATGACCTACATATAAATTGTTACAGGCGCTTGTGATATCGATGTACAAAAACTGTATGGTGTTTAAGCTTACACAGAAAACTTCCTGATGTTTGTAGATGTGATTACGAACTCTAATAACATTCCCTGCAAGGAAACGGTTCACATAATTACTAACGATTTAGAGACTGTATTCAGAAAACGATGAAATTATGAGTACAGATAATGTGTTATGTAAAATCTAAGTGGACATTAAATGATAGAGAGCGTCGCTGGAATTTCACAACATATTTAATTTCAACGGGATTGATAATGGTTTACTTTGTTAAAAAGTGGGCTATGTGATGGTGTGTTAAAATTTGATTTTATGTACATGTACCTTGTTTTTTTCGTATTTCAAGTAGGAGCACAGGACGAAATAGTATTTATCAATGGAAACACGTGTTTCAACGTACTTAACTTGTATCATCACTATGTGTGGAGCGTAATGAGTCAGTAAGAAAATAATTTTACTCCATTTCCATTTCCACATGAATGTATTGCATATGAAGTATGTTCTCGATTTGAATTCCAGTCAAAACATCAATTAGCCTTTACTATTACACACGTTTAGTTTCTCCTAATTTCGTTGATAAGCTGATATAGTGTTTCTGGTATTGGTAATCGATTTGTAAAATTAAAGTGAATGGTAACGAATGATTCTTTTTATAATGTAAGTATATTTTCCTGTTAACTGATTGGTTTACAGGCAGTCACGGCAACCATTCGTATTGTGTTACTTAACGCGAAAGGGTCGTGAAAGGTCCCAATTGTTTTACAAATTCGCCAGCCATCGTAAAATGCGAAATATATCGGGACTGGTGGGCAGTGATCATCAAGGTATGTGAGGGTGTCTGCATAATCCTGAGATTAAATTCGAATCGGACCAGGTTTTTGAACAGATGAAGAATAGAGACGATTTTATGGATATGCAACTTTCGCCTTCAAGAATAAAGAAGTTGTATATCCATAAAAAAAATCGTCTCTATTCTTCATCACATCAACTTCTAGAATGGTAATCAAACAAGTTTTGAACAGATTTTTAAAAAATTAGTCGATTGAAAAACGTCAATTGATCGAGGTCATCTCTTTTTTGTCAGCATTTCAGAGTTACTTAATGTAAAATGTTGCAAAAATATTTCCATTTAAATAAATTAAATGTGAACATTCTATAATCAAACCCAATAAAAGAGGTAAACAGGTAACATACGTGTATCTTCAAAGGCTTCTTTGGGGGGCATTCATTCATTTCAAAGGCACCTGTACGTCTTCATGAGGAAACCGATAGGGAGATATGTTAAATGTAAGTGGACATTAAGTGTTTGAGACTTTCTGAATTTCTCATATTATTTACTATCAAATCGATTGAAATGGTAAAAAGGTCAGCTGTATAATGTATAATTCTTACTACTTGACCTCGTTTCAAGTATCATCGTATGTACAGAGTACTGGTATGAGAAAAGTTTCGACTCATGTTGTATTCTTGATATCAGATCTAATTGATTTCAAGGACACTTGGTTTAGTTTAATATTGAACGTGTCTTATAATACTTCCGTTTGCCAATAGTATGTTACAAACAGAATGAGATACATGAGATATATTGATTACAGTGACCTTTAGTCTTGGAACAAAGAAGGACAAGGGAGAAGTACATTTTATTTCTGTCAAAATATAGCATGGAAATGCTAGAAGTAAACACAGTTGAAGTGCTTACAGACCAATATCTATTGTGGACAAATGGAATGTGGGGTAAACAAAAATGGTGAGGAAATTCATAATGTGTTTTTTAAATGACAATAAAACTATCTTAAGAATACAAATGAAAATGATGCAGCGATGCCTGAGAAACATGTAGTTTCTTTTTATTAAGCCTCATCAAAATGATATTTCATGATATGTAATGGGATACATAGAGATTTATCAACCTTTGTACGTAGTTTCAATGTGATACAAGCATCGCAAAACTATATACCATATTGAGTTTGACATTTCGCTGAAACAATAAAATCACATTTCTGTGGGATATAGAGTTATAGAGGTGCAATAAATCTAATATGTTTTTATTGTTCTCCAAGATTTTATGTTTTCAATATTGGATGAAACAGAGAAACAGTTGAAAGTATCAAATAATTTACAACATATTTCAATATTATTTTCGCAAAGAAACTTGGAGAAACTGAATCGATCACTAAGTTACACGTAGATGGTTAACGCTATAACGCTGAAAAGTGTTTTCATAGCTCAAATTATAAAATTGATAAAGGATTATAATATATCATTGTCATTTCCCGAACTGAAGTGTTGAATATTCCGATACATAGACGCACGTGTCGTAAAGTACAGCTTACTCGCACTTATATGTTTAAATCAGAAAGAGTATGGTTTAAATTTCAGATGTGTGATCATAAATTTTAACTTCGATTATTTGATAATGCCAAACCATTGCATTCATTCACAGCATACGTGTGGGAAACGTCTGTTTTTCATGGAGAGTTGTATGCAGACTTTATTTTGTATTTTATTTAAGGGGACACAACGAACATTTCATACGTCATTATTTACTTCCTTACTTACTTCAAAACCTGACAACTGCAGTTGAAGGAGTTATATGTTGTCCAAGTTATGTTTTACATTTGATTTGCTAATTTGTTAATTGCCTTTAAGTTCTTCAGTGTTTCTGGTGCATAATTAGTTTGTTTATATGTGTTTGTTTACATAATCGATATACATTTTGAAATTTATCATCGAAAATGGTACATCAGAAATAATGTTCATATGATAAGTATATCTACTTGTGTTTAAAAGACACCTATCCTCTTGAAAGACGACACAGGATGCGATAGGACTTTCTTGCGTAGCATGCGATTTATGATATAGCCTAGAACAAGGATTTTCTAGGCGCTACAATATGGCAGTTTCAGAAACGTTTTCTCCACAATGCAGACTGAATGAAATGTTAAGCAAACGTAGGCAGAGCAGTCGAACACTTTTGATGGCATAATAAAATCTTGTATGGTCCCTTGTCGTAGTGTCTCTTTGACAGAGTGCGAGTCGACCAGAATGCTCTGTGCACAGAAATAATAGACTCATCCTTTCTTCAGACTGGGAAATAATTGTCCAAATAACAGCAATCTCTCCTCTTATTTGGTGTCGATACAATAGCAAAATGTGTTACTTTCAATGAGATAGAACGTTTGCAATTATGTATGAATCTCAAAATTTATGGCTCGTTCGGTTTAAAACGGGTGTCTCTACAGTTTTGTTATTTGAAATATGAATCTTATCATCTTATCGTTTTGAATGAAATTGATAGGAAATACAATGCCCTTAGGCATAACATTCAGTACAGAGACTACGAAGCAAGCTAAACACTACAGGGTATACTACAGTCTACTATTTACTGCTGGTTTGCATAAACATACTTAAAGTAATATAAATGTATATATTCCACCAAAGTGAAATTAGATCTTGAGATCACTGAAGCTTAGCAATAGTAACGTATATATTGCACTGTTGAGTTAACCACAGGAGAGTATTGATTTACCTTCCATTGTCAGAGTCAGAGATGGGACTTATTTATTGTTATGCAGAACTATGAATACATTACTGAGATACAATGCATTATGCTTTACAACTGCATGTATGTATTGCTGAAACACGGGACCTTGTTGTCATGTCTTGAGACCAAAAGCTGCATTGTATTTAGTATAGTAAGCATATGAAACCAACGTAGATGTATCGTCATGACTTATTTATATTATTTAACTGCACTGGAATCGCACCTTCTTACCTTACCTATAAACTGTGCACACCCGATCACTACGTTTACAGGATAAGTTCAAGCTAAACTAAAATCAATATTGATTAGATAATTTAATACGCTGCATTTGTTGCATGGAACAATTTCTTTCGGAGCTCAAAATTCCTATCTTTAAATTAGGTTTTATCTTGTAATTGATTCTCCCTTTTTTCATACAATCAGTATTTGTTTGTTATGTATGCTATAATTAGTATGTTGCAGTGTTGTTACGAGAAGAAACCGATGTTGTAGAATGAGCTGCACACCAGGACTACTGTTATCCACTTCCAACGACGTATACATACATACCAGGTTTCTTAGATAACATACACGCAAGAGTAGTAACATTGCCCCAAATAAAATGTATGGCAAAGGGGAAGATACAAGGAAATGAGGTTCATTCGTATGATGTTTTAACTTCATTGCAATTAAAACTTCAAACCTGACGAATACATCAATTAAACACAATAAAAGTCTGTAGTTCGATTTCACATGCCAACTCTACCGCCAGATTTTGTTGCAGAACAGTCCATTGCATGCTGATTAGACTCCTAGTAGCTCGATTCAGACAAGTGGCAATGTTGTAAGATAAATCAAATTACATACTCATTCCACACTGAGAATTTATGTACTGTTATCAATGTAATTACATTATATTATCGTTTTGTTCATATCAAAGGCACGTGCACAAAATTAGATTAAGAATGCTCGCTCCTCAAATTTATAGAATTAAACTTTTTTTCTAACTTATATTTTTTAAAAGATCAAAGTATATGACTGAAAAATCAGCATTAAAAAATAGGGGGTAGTGTGTTTTTTTTCGAGATATGACGCCTGACAGTGGGGTGAAGTACAATTTTAACATGGGAGTCTAAAATGAGAAAAAGAACTACTAAAAACTTTAAAATACTACATTTCTAGTATTAAACTTTTTTCCTTTTTTGATATGTTACAAAGTTCATTTTACCCTACCGAAATCGATGAAAAAATATATATGGTAGTTTGGGTTTTTTTAAGCTTTGACACAAAATGTACCTGAAAGCCCCCCCTTTTTAGTCAAATTTAGGCACTTTATGCTGTTTAAGCACTTTTTAGAGGTTCTAAAGTCACATTTTCTTTATTTCATATGTTTTTTTAAAAGTATGTAGATGATGTAGAATATCATGAAGTAAATAAAGATGAGAAAAAATCTTTACTTTATCAGATTTAATTTTTGAAGTTCAACCAGAAGGAGCGGACATCCTTAATATTATACTTTGCAAATATTGTTGACTCCTATCGCATTGTAATGCATTTGTTAAATCATGTAATACTATTTGAGGAACAATGAAGACGACATGAAAGCATGAATAAAGTTGGCCCAGCAAAGGTTCCAATAAATATAAATTTAAAAATTAAATTTAGCTAAAAAGAAATGTAAACTAAAACCTTACTTATCTGCAAGTCGTAAATGTTTTCATGATTAAAATTTCCAAAAGGAGGCAATATTCAGAAATTCAGTTTAATTCCTCCAATCATTATATGCTTCCAATGAATACATGTGAACATTACAAGGAAACCTCGCGGGAGACATAGTGTCTAGAACACATTTCACATGGTCGTAAACGGCTGCACCAATCATAACATATACCACCAGGAAACAGTCATCGTATAAACGAAATCACGACTGACGCTGGTTTTGATTTTACAGCATTGTTACTTTTTTACTGGACTTTCTTTATATAGTCAGAATTTGTTCAAACATTATTACATTTATTCAAATCATGAGTCAGCTTCGCTCTACCAAGGATTAACTTTTTCTACACCCTACATATATTACCTCTTGGTATTGTCATCACGAAAAGATGAAATCGATGAGCATGATTTGAGTATTCTTCTGCAAACATTAATATAACAAAGTAAAAGCCTTCGTGTAAGATGATGGCTCAAGACCGATAACATTGAATGAGATAGGTAACAATTAATGCAAAATGTGAGCTAGGATTTCGATAGCAAGCAGGCGGTTGCAAGTTTCACATCGACGGAGCTATTTTATTTCCTAACATAGGTATCAGGTAGTTTATTTATTACACATGTAATGAATTGCCCCAAGGATGATATGTAGTGCTATATTGAAAGATTTGTTTTATGGATGATAAACTTCTTTATTTCACAATGGCGACGTTTCGGTATAGATGCTCATACGGTCATCAAGCACTGTGCTATATTGTTGTTTTAATATCGTTAGCTAGATAGCTTGATTGTTCCACATACCTTAAAAGAATAACAACATGCACAATGACTAATCGTTATCTTCGCATTTCAAAGAGGCATTAGTAGTATTATATTTTACGTAATCTGATTGTGTTCTAAATAGATTTTCAATAATTTTTTAGAAACTCGATTCATATTTACATCTGAAAATCGCCATGTTGAGTCAAGATATCTGAGTCTTGATGTATTACATTTCGCGTACATGTACATTATCAGAGTTTTCGGTTTTGGAAATTGCCTCCAAAATAATCAATCTTAAGGACACTCATTAGTGCCAGCTGAAATTGATAAATAGAGATTATTGAACAAAATGTACTAAGTAGAATATTCATTAGGGTCATCAGGTTTTCTTCATTACGCTGCTTTCTCATACTTTCAGTTCAGTGGGGGATGCAGGCATTTTTATTGATTCGTGCTTCAGTGGCGACTGCAAGTATGCTATTACCCCCTCCTATATGTTGAATCAATAATCTAATGTAATTAATTACATTACCCAAGGGGTACTTTCTATCTAGTGAAAACATTGTAATCTCCAAATTCATTCTCCTGACAACAATTGAGTGCATTAACTGTAGTACCTTTCTTCAACCACAATAACAACAATACCACAGCACGATGGGTGTGCTTCCTTTCTATATATCAACCACTACACCAGTCAATATACAACTGTTTTGGGAATGTAACTCTACATATAATCACAGAGAAAATTGCATTTTCCCCGAAAACGTTATTCCGATCATTTCTTCACCCGTAACCTAGTGCATCAAAAGTTAGTTGTGCGATCAGACACGTTGTTTCATACGGTCTGGTCCAGTAACTATCAAATGAGTTGTTTCATCTGTGCAATGCGGATATACGTCATAGAAGGCAAAAGTCGGTCACATATGTAAAACTATGTCTTGCAGGGTCATAAAACATTATCAGTTGCACCTTCATCGCCAGGAGAATATTGCGCGAATCGTGAAAAATGTCCCATATGCAACAGAGATAATGATGGAAGAACTGAGTGGAATAAGCTCTCTGGGAAGAGAATGGGAACATTTATGACGAAAAAGAAAGTCTAGAAGTATTCTGAACTTTTCCATATGATATTGAGTCTAAACAAGGGTTTTTCTCTCTCATGACATTGATTGAGGAAGATTAAATTACATGAAAATCATCAGCAGTGATAAAGTTACTGAACAAAGGTTTGTTGTTTGCTTGAGTACGTTCCTTTTTTGGGGGAAAATATTTGAATCAGAATTTTCTGTGATATTGTTTAAAGGGGTTCAAAACAATTGCCCACGCACATCTCCAATGGTCAGATTTTCGCTCTCAGGACTTAATAGCTTAGGTCCATTTTTGTGAGAAACATTAAAAATCAAATTACTTTTGAATACTAATAAAGACAAGTAGTGGTATTATGGTTGTGTGAAATAGTTTAGTTTTTATGGTACACAAAGTATTTGCTCTACAACCTTATATACATGAATTATGTCCAAAAAAACTAAAAATTTCCAGTGAAGAGTTATCTCCCTTTGCCATTACTTTTCATGTGTTGTGAGAAACCTTAAAAATCAAATTACCTTTGGATACTAATAAAGAAAGGTAATGGTATTATGGTTGTGTGACATAGTTAATATTTTATGGTAAAAAGATTATCTGCTCCACAACCTTATATAAATGAATTATGTAATAACAAATTCCATTTTCCATTGAAGAGTTATCTCCCTTTGCCAATATTTTCGTAAATATTCAACTTCAGCATCAAATTACTCAGAAAATGGGTCCGTGACATATATTTTTTATTTTCTATTATTTTTCAGCAGTAAGTTTCCCACAAGTTTTATCATGTTTGAATTATTTTCCATTTATTTTTATTCTTGAACAGGACTTTTGAAGTTATTTCTGCAGAATCCATTGTTGACATTGTATATTATCATATAAGGTTAAAGAAGAAAAAGCAACGTACAAATTGCAGAAATCACTTTTCTATTCTAATAACATTCCTATTTATGAAAGAAATCAACAATATAGCTCTGAATGATTATCATTATTTTTGAAAAAGTGACTTTAACAAGTTTGGCATTTTTTGAGACATTACCACAAGAAAACATCATTTTGCAGAAAAAAAGGTCCCTGACACACACTTTTTCTTTTTGAATCTCGAATAATACATATTCAGCTTGCATCATGCCAACTTACAGCAATATTTCATTTATTTTGATTATTGTTGGGAACCTCTTTAAGAAGACATCCTTCAACATCCTTTAGTTAATCAGGAACATGGTTGAATAAGCATGCAGAGGTGCCAAAACAGTGTCAATAACATTGGTTTATAGGACAACGACGGAAATTAACAAGAAAAGTCATCACCAGACCGGCTGCCTGACACGTTTGTTGTTTCAACATTTTATCATTTGCATAAATATGTGATAATCAAGCTTTGAAAAAGGTATGATAACCTGCCAAAACAAACAAAGTTGTGATATTCTTTAAACATGACGCTGAAATTTCATTTGTAACAATGCAATGATCCGATCCACAGTAAGACGCAGCAACAGCAATTTGTTGCCCCTGTCATACGTAAATAAACTGACATTTTTCTTACATCAGGATTTTAGTTTTCTTGAGCTTCTAAAAAGAAGATAGCAGTTTCAGCCCGGTAGTTAAAGAGAGCTTCATTGAATAATCTTTAACATGGAGTTATTCAAAGGAGAACTGCATTGCACAGTTGGTTTTGGCGACATTGGCGTTTGATGGTTGACTCCTCAACTCTGGATTATATACGTTAAACCTGTCAGTACGTCCTTGATATTGTTGTTTAACGTTTGAAAAATATATTTGAGTTTCATTTACCACATTGAAACATATCAAGAGAAACTGGATGAAGTTTTCTATCACAAACTGTGACCTCTACTGTGTTTCTCTGTAATTTTGATGCGGTAATTGGAGACGGGAGAAGATGTGAATATAACTTTGTACAGTTTGCCTCCTGTGAGGAAAATCATTCATCTGAAAAGAAGTGATTGCAATCCAGACTATTAAACTGTTCATTAATCACAATTTAAAACTAAAACGCAGCTGGGTCACCTTTAGTTATATCCAGTATAACCCTCATGATGTAACTATCTACTTAACTTCGCCCTAATGCAACGCTTGTGACAATGCAACAAAAAGAAGAATCGCCCACGGGAAATAACTGATGATTAATATGAAAGTCAATAAATATAAACCACGTGCACTCATTTGCCACATGCCATGTTTGGAGCCATGCTATGTAAAGAACAAGGTTCAATCTAGAACGACCTAAAAAGACACATTTACAATTAATACTAATACAAATGTTCAATGTTTGATTGAGACTGTATAGTGTGTACGATCAAGTGAGAAGTCCTCTTGACATTGTTACAGAGGACAGAGAGTCTGGTTAATTAATCAAATATGAAGCAACATACAGCAACAACTCTTCAAAACCATTTGGCTAATCTGGCAAAGGTCTTAGACGGCATCCAAGTTTCCATGACATTCCAGGAGTCCTATTAAGAACACCAATCACACTCAAACACCATTATGATGTTCAATGTTCAGAACATAGAGCATCACTGATCATTGCAATGAGTGCAATAGATCCTGATGTGCTATGTTTTTAGATATGAGGCATATAATTAGAAATATGATGTGTGTGTTATTCATGGCACATTGATAATTTAATACCATCATTAGGCAATTGAGAAGAACAAAACCTGGTCAGGAGCTCCAAAGATCAGTACCGTTATAGATATGTATTCAAATGGTGAATCGTTGTTGGGTTTTACATTTATTTTCTGTGACAGATTTATTATTCATGTCTCCTTCACTGTCAGTTTTGCTTTCTCTGACATGATTACAGCAGCTATCACGTAAAGGATAATAAATGATATAGACATGCAGTTTCATCAGACCATATACTTGCTTAGCATTGTTGACAATAGAATTTCTTATGTAAAACTGTCACGCAATGTAGATATGAGGACAGTTGAACTAAATGTTTCTGACAGTGTGCACTAGACCAAATACCAAATTTGTATCATTTACCTTGCATTAAACCATTGTCTTTGGTACTGTTTTCAAGAAAGGCCTTACGAGGACCTGTATTCTTTAAGTCGCAACTGAAATTGTATTACATTATTTATAAAGCAGGAAACATAGTTTCCTTATTTTGCAAGTGTATACCGTCTGAATATATCGGAGGCGTTTTGATTTTAATATTCAGAGAGTTATCAACCAATTTCCTCAAGATGATGTCCAACTTAATATTGCACCATTAAAGTCAATGCACGTCGGTGTTTATTGTAGCCGTTTCATTTGTAACACATACACAATATATTTCCTTAGAGTTACGTGTTACTGTCGATGATGCCATGGAGATTACTCACTTCTAATCATTGTCAATTCAAGCGGTATGGAATATACTCGCGGGCAAAAGAAAATATAGCTACAGCAACGAAAGATATTTTAATCAACGAGTGATGGACACGACTGAAATATAGTTACGTCGTAAGCGTAAACCTAATTTAATATGAATATTGACACATTATCTGTTCATATTTCTGAAAAACACGGCTTTTAAAAATCGTCGTTTATTAAAAAAAAATTCGCTATAGGAGAATGAAACATGGCTTTCTGGCTTGCATCTGACATCTTACAGCAAAAGTGCGTCATCGATTTAAAAAAACATAATATATTTACATAGTTTCCACATTTCATAAACAGAATACCTTAAATACCAAACCTTATGTTTAAGAGACATATCATCATCACTAAATTTCACAATCGACTTTATCCGGTAGGAATATTTTGTGTACTCTCTTTTGCCCGTGAGTGTATGTTTATAAGTATTACACGTTTTCCCTTTACTGTCAAACATTCCTGAATAAAGTGTTTCTCCCAAAAATATAACGACTTTACGTTTGATTTAAAAGGGAAATAATCAAATAAGCAATAGAACGTGTCCATAAATAATACGAAGTTATGACAACAACGTCATATTAAAATATTCACAACATCATGCGTTTGTTGTGTATGCGATGCTTATATATTATGAATGTGTCTACAGTCCGACTGGTGTTAATTTCATCAAGAACTTTCTTATAAAAAGGAAATCTTAGGATATAATCGAATATAAATCGATCATAAATCGGAATCTCAATGTATGACACAAGAAGGAGAGCTATTGTAGAGGGTGTATATTTTTCATGAATAAAATATTTCACAAGAGTAAAAAATAATGTTAGTTGTTATTATTGTACCTTTTTTAACATAATGAGGCAATACTATTAATCACTGGCTCTCATTTTGGTATGAATAAAATATTGCAAAACAGTCGAAGATATGTTAAACGTGAGATCTTTTCGTTGAGTTCTTTGCGTTTGAGTGGATTGATTTGGAACTTTATTGACATTATTCTCGAAGTGATTATAACTTAAAGGAACTACATTGCAAGAGTAAGTACATTTGTGTAATATTATCTTTTGTAAATGATATACATGTAAAGCTTGAACACATATTGTTGAACACATGTTATTTACGATGAAGTTAACGAATATGTTCGATAACTCAAGAGTCATATGCGATTTTCTATGCAAATTGCAGAGGTTCAATTCGTGCCATCTTTTGACTTTGGGGTGACGTCACACGCTTCGATTTTAACGCCCACAACTTCATCAACACTGTTCAATAACATAGAAGATTGTAGTCGTTGTGTCCGTCTGTCCGTGATCACACGTTTCCGGAGCAGTAAACACATTTTTCCATGGAAGCGATTTGGACTTTGTCTGATTGAACGGTAGGGTTTGCTTCCGCAACAAATATCTAAGATTACTAGACCAATCCTTACCAAATGTGGTTTACTGCCTTCCAATATAATATCATGTAGATGTGCCTTTTGGTGGTTTCAACCTTTTAAAAAAAGTATTGTTTCGTTTCAATGGTAACAATTTGGACTTTGAAGGATAGGGTTTTTCCGGTGCAGATCTCTAAATCTTTTTTACCATAGCTCACCAAATTTGGTGTACTGCCTCTCCATATCATGTCAATGTGCCTTTTGTGGGTTTGAACATTTTACAAATATATTTTTCTGTTTTCATGGCAATAATTTTGACTTCGTTTATTGAGAGGGTAGATTTTCTTACCGGAGCGGATTTGTAAAACCAATCCTCCCAATTTTGTTTATACTACCTCATCATATCATGTAGATGTACCTTTTGTGGTTTTAACTTTTTTAACTTTAGTTTTTTCTGTTTCCATGGCAACATTTTGATCATTTGTCTTTTAGAGAGAGTTGAAGTGAATTGGGGAAAGGAGGATACATCTATATTTATGAGCAAAAACCCCCTTGACACACTTTTGAATAATATCCTGTTGAAAGTGATTATTCAACTTATGTGGGGCCCGGGGGGTAAGGCATCTCTTCTGATGGCTCTTGTTTTGTAATTGTTTTAATGGTGCCCTTACTATCGGATCCTTTGAATATACCCTGACGCTGAATATACGTATACCTACAAGCCCATATAACATATGATAAAGGTAAGACACTGTCCGCCATCCTGGGTCCTGCCATAGGACCGAAAATGGTTAAACTGATTTGTAGACTCATTCAGGATCCAAGATGGCGGATAGTGTTATATAGGTAAATAGAAATACTTGCATGTATATTAAGGGTCTGGCGCCTGTGTCGTTAACCTACAAAGAAATAGAACATGTTGCAATAAACAGAATTCGAATCATTTGATCTCTTACTTAAAACAGCTCTCTTTCAGCTTTCGAACGAGCTACTGCTTGGTGCCGTAGGTATTACCGGTTCAGAGGAGAAAACTTTTGAACAAGTACCCAAAAAGAGCGATAGTTCAAAAAAGGAAACGCATCTATTATTGTTATCGAAAACCGCTGATGTACGAAATATTGGAAATGTTGGTTTTAGTGAGTGTTTTATGAAATTGTCTTGATCAGTTGATTTGATCTTTCAAGCTCGGCTGTTGCCTTGAAAATAATGTTGAGGGCACGACAATCGACTGGGTCGTTCATCTTCCCTTTAGGGAAGCATTGGGTAAGATATGAAGAGAATCCAGTGAATTGTTCTTGTGGTATCATGCTGACAATGGTACACTGAAAATAGGTAAAGGTCACAGAACTCTATGGGGACATTTCTCTCACTGTTGCGAACCTATGTTCAAATGATAATCTAGTCTTTAGTTCTTAGGAAACACGGGTATCGTACCTTCGTATGTCCGTTAAACGCACGATTGGGAATAATAAATAGAAGAACACTATACAAGCACTCATGGCTGTCTAACATTGATGCGTGTGGTAGCACGTACCATCGTATCTCTTGGGTACCGTTATCAAGACATATGACTAAATACAGAAAACGCATGACTCATTATTTGGTCCACTCACATTGTCTAAGTCCCAGCATGTGTCCAGATAAAAGGAACAATGCTTATCGAATGAAACGATAAATGTAGCGATTGTTTTTCATTTGCTTATCAGAGGTTTAGATGTTCAACACAATGACAATCACTATCAAACTTAAATCACATTATATCATATCGTCCCTCTGGATTGCATAAACATATTATGTTATGAGATATTTTTTGCTACATGGAAGTCTCATGGGAATATTCAAAACGATTAGATGACAGCATTTCCATCATTGCTTCCACTCTTAGAAGACAGTGAAGTTATTTCTTAGGAACGAATTGAAGCCATGACATTGGAAGGTATACCTGTCATACTGTAATCTTCCATTGTGTGTATTCTTGTAATGGAAAAAATGTAACGTACGGTATCACGGTCATCAATCAGTTCATAATCCTATTTATCAGGCTTAATATACCTTTAACCTTTCAGTTTAACTAGCCGGAATGGCCTGATTGGCTTTTGACATGGCATGACGTCAGTCCGTTCGTTCGTCCATCCATCCATCCGTCCGTACACTTTTCGCGTTTTCGACTTCTCCTCCATGACCACTGCCCCAGAGAACTGAATATTCGTATACAGACTCTTTGGTTACCCTATGGCCCCAAAATTAAGGCATTATAGGGCATGACGTAAAAACCTATTTTCACCTTCTCCTCCAGGACAAAAAGACGTAAAAGGCTGAAATGTTGAATATGTATACAAGATCCTGAGCCAATTGGGATTCTGAATTCTGAATTCTGACCCTGTGGTAATAGTTTATTGTTTGAAATGTCTAAGGTGAATTCTATTATTACGGAATAATGTAAAAATAGAAAACTAGTGTATTACAAAATATCACAACCTGCTCCAGTGTCCAGCCTTTATGGCATTTCGAAATTTAAAGAAATAAATAATAATAAAACCCGTTTAATAACAAAAACAATACTCATACAGGCACCGTTCTTATGGTAAAAACAATATCATCCAATGGCCAAATAAATCTCTTTTTACACACGATATATGCGTTCTAATCCTCGAGATGAGATATACACGGTAAGTACGGTAACAAATTATTGATAGTTCGTAAATTGCGGTCAATTTATTAACGGAGCACCCTGTATAGCTCTTCTTTATCACAGTAATCTCATGATGTCACATCCGTTATTACATACATTAGAGTTCACCGTTGTACAATCTGGTTGTTATTTCAATCATCTTGTCATTTTGTTGTTTTCCTGTCACTGTTTAGTAATGTTAATCAAGCTGAATTGATCAATGTAAACCATTCGAGGTGTCAACCCACAACACTTAATATTGAAAAACATATGAATAGAACCTGATTTTCTCTACGGGTCAAACTTCTACAGCGAGGGGCAAAAGAAAACTTTTCAACACTTTTAATATTATTCAAAATGTTAACAATTAATATTTTATATATATTCAAACATACAAGGGGTAACGAAATGGCTATTTCAAAGGATTTTGGTAATATTTGGTATTTCAAAAGAAATATTGAAATTATATTAATATTACATGTTGTCGGCATAACGTACCTGCTTGGGCGTAAATTTTTTGACACATCATTACTGTATGATGTCAAGAAACAAGCCAAAATTCCCTCTTTGACTCTCATACCTCTATTTAGTTATAATAAGGAGATTTGAAATGGGTGAGATAAAGACGAATTATTTATTTGAAAGACCAGCAGCCTAGCACATAATTGTCTGTCAACTTCCACATGTGATGTCTTTTAACTCCTCCAGGTCTTGTTAATATCAGCTTTGAAATAGATAATTACTTCCACCTTTTCAAGTATAAAAAAGTAGACTCACAATGTTCGTGTTACCGGTATTAGGAAGTAGACAGTGAAACATTAAAACTTGTAATGAAAAGATCAAAGAGTAACAAATCAACCACATGAATTGAACCTGAAGGTTCAAACCAGGTTTAAACCAGATTTAAACCAGCCTCAAGTGGTCGTTGAGAAATTAAATTATTTCCTGTTTCTGGGCAACGAGTTGAATCCCATACCAGCTCTAGCATAAGCACAACGACTTTTAATAATAATGCGCCGTTAGGAATCGTGTCCTATGTAATAAATACTTCATCAAGAGATCAACCGCATTCTCCTATATGAAGTATATTTCGAGTAAAGTAATTAACGTGTAGACAAATTATTTCCTTTTTACAAACAAGTTCAATATCATGAAAAAGTGACTTCATGTAAAGATATAATTCTATACGAAATATAAGATACCTTTCGACAACATTTAATCTACATGGTCTTTCTTGATGGGAATACGTTTTCAACAGGAATTTTGTAATGCTCTACATGTACGTGGGCTCGATCTATATAATTTCCTATTCCGTACATAGTACTTGTTCGGTTGTATAAGGTGAACACTCTCTTCCTCTAATGGAACTATGCATCAATTGTCAACTTTATGAAATTTACATACAAATCGCAATCACGAAGGCACACTTACTTGTCGAAATATAATCATTGAAATGCAATGTAAGTAACACTTATATACATGTCAGCCACATTTCACTGGAAATCATATTTGTGTCACCTTATGCCAGACTATCTGAGGCAAAGGAGAGTCACGTGAGTGTTAAATGCGTTTAAAATAATTTATGAAAAATGTATGCCAAACGCTTGAGTAAAAAGAAGAATTTCACATTCTACATCTATCATCAAACCAATTTTCCTTCTCAATAAGAGTGTAGAATTTGGAATGGCAACATTGAACAAAATATATTAATCTTATATTGATTTTGACCTTTCGATAACGATTATTTTATGTATTTTTCAATCTTTTTGGCAAAACCACAAGAATCTGAGAACAAAGAATATATTATTCATTTACCTCATTATCTTCAGTTATCTCATAGGAATACATAGGGGAAACTAATTAAGACGATTTATTTAATTTTTCAGATTTTAATTGATTTTAGCGATATTTAATCCCGAACCAATTTGAAACTTTGGAAAATTAGGAAAAACGATAGAATTTACTTAATGGTGAATATTATGTTTTACATATTCGAATTAGTCATGTAGTAAGGGAATAAAAGTATGCTTATGGACATATGATTAATATAACATCGACTCAATGTCTGCAAAGTAGCATTTTCTTTGCCTGATTCCACAACCACCAAAACCATATTAAGTTCACTTTACAGATCATACAGAACATATACAGATGCAAGAAAACATTTGTTTTGTATTAATCGATATGTTCTTCAAAATATTGATTGGAATAAATTTAGCTTGCCTATCTGTGATCAAAGATTTATCTGTGTGTTTTTATGAAGTCCTCTAAAATGAAGTAATATCGAAAAACATTCTGGTATATACAAATACATATAACGATTCACCTGGTATCATTTGAAAAATCACAATGTTTTATATGTTATGATAGTTTAAAGTACGTGTAAATGTACGTTGATGATAATCAGGTATATAAATGTACCGATTGTTGGATTGACATATATGGATCGATTATATAAGAGACATATGGTACTCATCACATACATCTTGACTGCATGGACTAAGTTATATCAGTCAAATTCTACTTCTGATAGGTAATTAGTTAACAGTTAAAAAATTACATCATTTTTATAACAACTTTATTGAATGATAAAACCCTTTGAGGAATGTAAAATATTTATATTTCAAAATTGTAAAACATGGACCAATAAAAAATACGCATGCATGTTTACCAACACGATCGTCATTCTTCAGAGGACTGTTATTAACAATAAACCTTCCGTTATATTATATCCAACTTGTAATGCAATAAGTTACTTATCTTCTGGTTGACATATCATTTCAAGTGAAACAAAATACGTTACAAATCAAGTAATATGATTTCAATTGCAAACATTAAGCTTGAACTAAAGCTATTACATCGTCCATCCATCGCTATTCCAACCATAAAACGGTGGGGCGGGTCTACTTTCATTTCACAACTCTACTTTTGTGTTATGTGATTAACGTTGAAAAAGAATTAAGCCATTTTCATTCAATTTCTTAATTTTGAACATAAAGTGCATTGCAGCTTTGAATGAAAACCAACGACAACCATAAACTTAATAAAACAAAAGTTTTATATATCACGGTGATGAAATAGTCAACGTAATGAAAACATGAACTTATGCTACAGAAACTGAAAACTCAATCAATCGCCCATTCATAGTGGCTAACTTATACATATTGCTAAATTATTGTGTTACATCCTTAGATAGATATTTAACAAAGGTTTACTTGCCTCTCCTGATGTTATTTATCATGATTGTATTTGTAGTGTTTGTATTATAGACCTGATGTTATTTCAATTAAAAATAACAATATAAGTCGTATGCTTCTCACGAAGGTAATACCGTCTGTTTTACCATCTGTACCATTGTCTCCCGAGTCTTCAAACCAAGCAGCAAATAATGCGAAAATAAGTAGACCCGAAAACAGCTATAATCGAATTTTTTAAACTCCGTACACCGCGTGCGTTATTATATAACACCATCTGACCGTTATGCAACACCTACTCTTGGCTAAAAGATGTAAATAAGGCCTAAAAATAAAAGTGTTTCTGGTCTTTTCGGGCTGAAAAAAATTATGCGATGACGCGATATTTTATTATTTACTACATTTTGTTTTTGGAATGAAGAGATAAACACACACTATTTATACAAATATTAAAATAAATAAAGCACAACCCCTCTTAAATATGTGTTACTATATAATAGTCAATAATCTGTTATCTGCCCCTTACTTTTGTAAAACCTTTAAAATAGACCTGAAGCGTTGGTTTGAAACTGACGTGGGCGGAAACCAGAAACAAATTCCTGTTTTGGGGGGAAATTTTGTAATTTCTCCGCTGTGAGACTGACGGGGTAGATTAGGAAAAATGTATCAACCGTCAGCCAATCAAAAACGATTATTTCACTGTAAGGATGTATGCATATGTATATCTTGGGAATAACACACGCTCCGGAAAACAAGTGTGATTCACAGAATAAAACTCTCTACGATGTGAAAAGGGTATGCACTTCAAGGTATGTTGGTTTATTCATTGACGTAAATTGCAAAGAATTTGGAAAGCTGGTATTCATTTTGCAATACTGAGCTCTAAGGAACTCTACATCGATGTGAGTGTTGTTGAAGATATTATACCATAAACAGGTAAAGCTAGGGATCTTGTACCCAGGTATGACTGGAACCACTGGTTGATAGTGTTGCATGCAGCTCTGAAGTCAAGTAGGACCGACCGCATAACCTTTTTCTTAACCAATAGGGAGATCACTGAGCACTCTCAGAATAGCAGACTCAGACTGTGTTGTGATGGCGTCTATGGGCGGATTGATAAGGGTCGTAGAAAACTATCATGGAGGTGTTTGCTCGGACGAGTAGAACAAGCCTTTTCTATTGTTGTATAGCTCTTGATGTAGATATCTTGGTTTGACTAGAGCATTTTCAGAGTGTTTCAACATATGTGATACTGATATTGACAAGCTAAGTAATTGGCAAAAGTATGAGAACATCTAATGAATAATGAATAGGTCTAGTTGGAAAAGGATTCAGGGGACAGGATATTTGTTTAGCATTTATAAGAAAAGATACGATATCTTCCTCTGTAAAAAGCTCAAAAGAACATTCTTTGATCTTCATTCTCTGAATCTTGGTCGTCGTCAGAACTCTGCTAATGAGGTCGACCTTGCTGTTGAACCAATCCGCAAAACGTTCAGCAATTTGATTATCGCCGGTGGAGGGACGAGAAATGTCTGCTGTGTACCCCCATTAGCTTGAAAAACAGTTTATATAGTTCTCTAGGATCATATTATGAGTCTTGAATCATCTTATTGATGTGATCCCAATTTGCAATGTTGCAAATTATTTCGAACCATATCATAAATTTCTGTGTGAATTTCACCGACGTTCTGCTTGCCTTCATTCATATTTTGCCATTAAGGGGTGAACATCCAAGTCGACTTTGGACGCTGAAGAAGTCTCCTAAACGTTTCAAAGAGATTATTATCCAGAAGGTATTTGAGGACAGTGTCAAATCCATCGGGGAGCCCATGTACCAAGTTAGACTCATTAAGATCAGAATTACAGGTACTTATATCCACCTTAGAACTGCTTCTGCATCTCACTGAAGTTGTAGGATGTGGGGTCGGCTGATGTCTAATTCTACAGTCAGAGGAGAATGTTTAGAGGTTAGCGATAGAATCATACTTCTTGAATGTATGTGTATGTTTTTATCTGTCCTACGTGACTACGTGATATTTATTTGTTTTGGCCATTTCGTTGGTTTTTCGTTCTGAAGAAGATGAAAATATTTTCCGGCCGTGACTCAGTTGGCATTTTTTGGAGCCACAGAGTGACGAAATCTACAAATTATAACCCTTATTGGCTGAGGAGTCTGTGCACACAAATTCAGCTTTCTAGTGCTCTTGATTCTGGCGAAGAAGACGAAAATAGTTGTTTTACGTCTTAACCAATGTTGCCCTTATTTGAGGCGTGTGGCGGCATATGTACTGTATAATCCCACATATACTCAACCTTCGAAGGTCAAGTGAATAGTGCACAACCAAAAATCAAAATGTGTTTGGTTTTTCAGTTTGTCTTATTGATCATGATAAGATAATTGATACATGTACATTTAAAAAGGCCTTCACCTTTCATATTTGTTTTCTCTAAATTCATGAATTGTAAGTTATCTACTTTTTAAAGTATATTTCTTCTAAAATATATCATTTATTTATGTATATTGCTAATTTATGGAGCTTTATGTTTCATTTGTATAATCTATTTTTTAAATTAAATTTAATAATAGATCCTACGAAGTGTTAGGGATATACAGTTTCAGTTAAACTACACTTACACTCCTCGTTCAACGTTCATTATAAGCTTTGTAGAACATAACTATTTCTACAACTGCAGCCTCACTCAGTTTTAAATGTACTTCTCATGTACAATACGGATGGTGATCAGTGTTTGAAACTAAGACTGATCAGCTGAAGGCATTCAGGACCCACAGGTTTGAAAAGCTGTGGGTCCTTAAGAGACACCGTTGGCTTTTAAGAGACACTGTGGGTCCTTAAGAGACACCGTGGGTCCTAATATTCCGTGCTAAAACTTAGTTTCGGAATTCAAGCAAATGCACATACACCAAATACTGTTATATTATTCTTCTAAACCAGAGGCATTCCATGGCCTCAGTACCAGGGGAAATGAAATTATTTTATTAACATAAAACGTGAGAGTGTTTTGTGTGAATTATAACTGATTGTGTTGATAGTACACTAAGAATCAGGTATGTAATGACATGCATGTATGTCTACCATTTTTTTGCTCAGTATCACATTTTCAAGTTAAAAATCATAAAACATAAAATATCATGCTAGTTTATCAAATTAGTCACACTTAAAATACATTTGGTTAAAATCTTATAAATTATCTTTCTTTGAAAACAAATTTCTTAACAATATTTTGTGACAAATTTTAAGTATGTCGAATGAGAAAAATAAACCTATTTGTCTAAATTCAAATAATGATATTTTGTAAGGATTGACGTTTTGTTAAAAAAACGCATTAGTACCATTCAAAACCTAAATATACAGATTAATTTGTAAGTTATTAATATTTCCAAAACCAAAACTGTTTTATAAATACAGGAATGTATCAGTTAGAAAATATTTGTCTCACAAAGCTTGGCTTGATTCACAACTGCCAACAATAGTTTGTCTTTGAATTGTATAACAATACAAGCAAGTCGATCTGTTTCTAAACGAAAGCAAATCTATGAACGTGGCAATGACGATATATCGAACATATTTCAAATACATGTATTTCAAACGTGACAGAAACAGTTGATATAGAACATCTCACATCAGTTTCTAAAAATTCACAATTCTCGCATAGTTATTGCATTTAATTGTTGTTTAATCAGTTGGAGAATATTTGTAACTGCTGTACTTACAATCAAAACGTTCTGTGTTGACGACCTCGTAGACAGAAAAAACATCTGCAATATAATATTACACTGTCATTGCCAAAATTAATGAAGCGCAATGAGAAAATCGCACTTCAATATTCCTTCATCATTTACCAACATTTAGATCAATTGTAAGTATGTACGTGTTCGACCGTTTCTATATTACGATTAACGACATTACAACCTGGAAGTAAATTGCCCGCTGATCAGATCACGTAGTCCAAACGTTTCATTACACGTCATAACAAAGTTTATTGTCTCGATTGAACATGATTAAATTTTCGTGACATTTTTTCATATTTGACTGCACAATATTAAATGAACGCAACTATTCAGTTCAATAGAATCTAATGAATAAGTGAAACGAAAATAGTAAACATGAGCACATTTGAAGTTTGTCTTTTTGTGATTTGTACACATTTCTTTTCATTAACTATTCAGTTTCTCGGTAATAACATGCATTAAGAAAGAAAAGAAAGAAAGAAAGAAAGAAAGAAAGTTGGAATAGTACAGTTTGTACATGGTAATGATTTTACTATTACCAATCAATTGCATGTCTAATATAAATATATAAATAATATGAATAAATAAACCAATAATGACTAACTTTACTTGTTACCAAGAAACACGTTTTTTGGACATTTCCTGTCTTGGAATATCGACCTTTTTTCACCAATATATTAGTTTACAAAAACAATGTGTGACATCTTTCGGCTTCCTAACAGCTGGAGGCCATTAGGACCTGCAGCAAATCAAATATTTCGGCCTGGCCCTGTTTCAGTCGGTCACGGGCCGACGTACCGACGTACCGACGTCAATTTCGAACACTGATGGTGATCAATTAATTCACCTCATTTAGGGTTCCTTGATAATAAGGTGGTAGTCACAACATCGTAAAGCTGAATCAATTAAGTTGTTACAAGACATCTGAAATGAATCTGGAGTAACTGTATAAGCTTCATTAGCTTGCCGGATAGACAAGAACTAAAACAAAATAGTCTACCATATTCCACATGTGATTTTATGCTTTCTTCTCTTCCACGTGTCATTGATATAAGGTGTTAAGTAGATAACAACTCTCAGGCTAAAGAGAGCACGTTTAATTAGAATGCCAATGTAACCAGATAGGATAATACCTGATAATGGAAATGAACAAGGAGGCTTGGTGTAAAATATACATTAAACGTGGAATGGATAGATCAAAGTGAAGTTATTAATTGCATGACTTGTTTCAGGCAGAACAATCTTAAAAAGCTCATGAACTCTAAACTGAGCTAGACGGTTTTTCAAAGATTATCCCATAACATTGGGCTTTTTTGACGAGGATATGATGTATCTGTAACTAATTTTTTCTTTAAAGATGCTATCAAACACTATGCTCTCCTAATTTATGAGAAAATCTTTGGTGAGTAATACAAGCTCCAAGAAAGCTTCTATAACTTCGTATAATCAGTACAACCTTGCATCAGATAAGCATAAACTTCAAACAGCAATTGAAGCCATTCAGTAATCCCGAGTGTTCCCAGTTTTAATAATAATCTATATCTAGTCTTTTCTTTGCATTCTTGTATTGTGTCAGTATTGATCTGAATTTTGTTTGCTCTGTTCAATCTTTAAATTATCAATCAATCAAGTTCTAAAATATACGTTAGCATGAATACCATAAAGACACGTGTCTTTAATACTCACTGTATGGCAAATGTATCCGCGTGGAGCGGGTTTCCTTTATAAAATCTTATATCAATCCAATTTATTAATGAACATTTTTTTCAAAATGATCACTTTGAATATTGGTGTTTGTTTTCATTGAGATACGCTTATTAAAAACATATTGAAAATATAATCACATTTCTTAACTTTAGAGTGAAGGGTATTCAAGTTTTACTTACGTTTCGTTTGTAAATTATTATCCGCTAGATACGTATTTCCATTCCAAACTATTGGGGCGTCTTGATATTGATTACATATAATATCATGTGATTCAATTTATTGTAGTGTGCTTACAACATTACAGTTAAACTAGACAAGTATGGAACATGGGATGTAAAATCTATAACAACGAATCAATTCCATGATAAGTATACATGTCACAAACACCGCTTGTTTTACCAACTTCGACTGGGAACATTTCCCGTTCAAACAAATACAGTTTTACTTATATTTACCATCCAAACTCCTTGGATATATCGTTTCGACAGTAGATTTGCACAATGTCACAAGCGTCACACACACATGACATCGCAATAGTTTTACATCTTTTAGTAATAACTCATAGTAATATGGCGTCGAAAACATGACATCACTATGCCATGACGTCATAGACATAATGACGTCACAATGATGATGACATCACTGCACTGGATGTTTAAGGCAGTGCGGTGTTCAGAGATGTAGATGTTTTATTAAAAAAAATAATGAAATTGATAGGGTATATTTTTAACAAGGTCAAGATCATTCTAGATGTGTTCTTAAATCATATAATGCAAAACTTGAGGGTACTATTGGCCAACAGTAGACAGCGAGTAGCTTCAATTTCCTGTGGACAACATTAATCTTGATGTGTAGCCTAACAATGCGCCTTATAGGTCTACCAATCGAACTAACCATTTAACAGTTCTTGAGAGATACCGCTATTAAGCAAGACTAATGGGTCAAGCAACGCAGCTGTTTATTTGACCAAGTGGTTAATGAGTTCGATTAGGTTAATTTAAATTATACAACAAACAATGACAATGAATCATCATATATCAATGTCTAAAACAGTCATTCTCACACATATCTTGTGATCGTCACGGCAGTGGTACATGTTTATTACATTTTGGCGTTATGAAATAGACATATTTTCAAATAAAAGTTTTCATTTTGACTAAATGAGAACAAATTCAACACAAATACATTGAATTAGTAAAAGAGGACATATATGATGCATGTTACACCCAATTGATCACTAACTGTATAGTTCAGAGAAGAAAATGAAAACTGCAGTTATGAAAATATTGACCCCTGGTCACTTCATGAGCTATAACTGTTTATTATTTGACATCAAATCAGATTCTGTTATGGAACACTAAACTGTCTTCTTATACTGCAAAGCTGCAAGATGATTGATCTAGCTTTCGCGTTGATACGATGATTCAAAGACATGCCAAATTATATGACATTTGCACTAACGTAAACAGGTAGGTGAAAAAATTTTCAGTTCCCAGCTGTATTGTCGACATTGTTGATATGAGACGGGTTTTTAATGTGCTTGGGTGAGAACTATTTCCAGGCAGTAAACAACCAAAAATCGCCTTCACCTTCACCTTTGTATACTGTTAGTGATATTACTTCGTAAAAACTGAGTCAAGTCTAAGATCAATTTTGCCTCATAAACTTTTATGTCATTGTGTGATAACGAGATTCGAGATTGTTAATCTCGTGTGTTTCGCATATGATATAATGTATTATGCTCGAAAAATATTCGCATATTAAACATATTTTTTACAAATGAATTATATTAATTATACGGAGACACACTTAGCAATAATCTCAATATATCAAATAAATATATAGATAAATAATCCAAGTTGAAATAAACAAATGCAAAATTCATCTGATGCATGTGAAGCATTGACATCATGTTATCTTGTATCGATTTTCACATAATTAAGAATGGAAATGCTGCAAAATATGTATGAGTGATAGGAACCATGTGTGATTGAAGTATTTTCTCTAATCACCCATATTTCATTTCCAATATGCAATGCTAGTTTGTTCGATACTGTATTGGCATATGTTACATGTACATGTACGTCATTAAACAAATAACAATGACCAAGAAATTTTAAAAGAAAACATAAAATCATTGATTACTAAGTCTATGGACAAATAATACATGTATGTGTATGTTCATATTGAAATTTGCTTGAGAAATACAGTTGCCATTACAAAACCAAATAAAAACGAACATTGTAGCATCTGTATCGTTATTGTGCTACGTGTACACTGGTACACAAAAAATACCTAATTTCTAGAAAATTAACAGAAAAATATCTACTTGGGAATTTAAACGATTTCACTGAATGCAAACATCTTACACAAACAAAAGTTAAACCACTACAGGCAACTTGAGTTTACATATGTGAGAGTCTGTCTATTTAACGATTTTGCCAAGTTATATATTCTACTGGGAATGTCGTAACTTCTATTTCCGTTAAATTATTTATACGATAAGGTATTTTACATTTCATATCAAGAGGTCGATAAAGCTCAATAGCCAAACGGCTAAACCGAAAAACCTTATGACGTTTACGTTACCGTCGACACTGTGACGTCATAACCGCTCGCGCCTTCGACGTCATTGTATTCGAACGACAGCCGTCGCTCTAAATGCTCTCCTTCGTTATACATAGTAAATATGAAATCGATAGGTTTTTTTTACTGCTTCCTCAAACCTCCCATGTGTTGGAAAATTCAAGAAAACTATAATGTGAACTACGGGAAACAAATATAACATGTTTAGAAATACTCTAAATACATAAGACATCGCCTTAAGCTACCCGGCACTTAATGAAAACGTTCGCTGCTTCAAACGACCAATTAACGTTAAACAAAGGTTAACTCCCAGATTCAGGGGTAATATTACCGTGTGTCCAATGTCCATCATCTTCCCATAGGGAATTAAGTTGTACATATTGTATATATTTTGAAACATTCAATAAATGAGTGAGTGAGTGAGTTATTGTTTAACGCCGCTTCGGCAGTATTGCAGCCATTAGCGGCGAGATATTTAATTTATTAGCCTAATTTAAAAAATAAAATTGCAATTGAAAAACAGAACACGGCACGAAGGCCGTAAAAACATCAGCGTATTATCACAAGTTGCATTCAATAAAGACGGGAAAACTGAGATTTACGCATGATCTTCAAATGAAATGGTTATGTATTGTTAAAAGTGAAACGAACAAAACGTAAAGTTATAGTTGAATGTGTGGCCAACCTTTTCACGTTGCAATTTTCTAGATCTGTCGTTAGACGAACACAAACCCATTTACATGCCGTAAAACTCTTTTGATTATATCCAGCAGTTGTAAAATTGGAAACAATATGTCAATGACTTTGTGAAAACAAACATTTATGATGTATCTTCGTGTAATGTTTAAAATATGATTTATGATAAAACAAATCTAATGTGTATAATTAACGAAGGAATAATATCTTGTTGAAATGACATGACCTTTACTCTTATGCTTACTATTGATTTAATATGTCAAAAAAGCACGTTATCAATACGCGATATATCACAATGCAATATTACTGATAAGCGAGATTGAATCTAACATATAAAACTCTCTCATTAGAGACGTTAAACCCTGCAAGGAGCAGGAGTAAGACTCAAATGAGCAACCAGCATTGCGAACTCTACGCAGCGAAGCTTCTAATCGCGAGAACACTAACGTTTCTCAGTAGGGTGTTGTTAGTGATCAGAGCAGGATACTCGCTCTCACTCTCGAGCCTAGGGCTGTGCGGAGCTTGGATGATGATTGAAGTTGAGTCTTCGGATGTGGAAACGGGTAAGCAATGATGTCATATATGTACATGTGTCAGTATTATCACACGATCATGCATGTAATAGACCGTAATCGTCAAAGAGACTGTTATGTGTGTTATAGTGTACAAAAGTGTTGCATTTATGACAATCATTTCTTTGTCAGGTATGAGTTACCTCATTTATCAGCGTATGTGATTGGTATAATTAAGAGGTTAGAACAATAATTCCACTACTGACAGAGGAAATAGGTTGACCCGAAATAACTGACTTCTAGGACGTTTACAGAATTGTACATTGTACCACAATTCCTGATATATATACAGTGGCGAAGTCTGTTAGAGATAACTCTCCCCAGTTATATCACCTCTTTAATGTTTGGATGTTCTATTGATTTAACAATGAGTTTCACATATGTCACCATATAAACCATGTCACGAAAATGCGGAACGCATAAGTGATCTGTTATTGATTTGGGCATGTATCTCTTCTACAAATTAACTGTATTATTTCCATGGAGTTATTAGTGTGTCAAACTATCTCTTAATAGCAATTTATATTTCCCCACGAATATGAAATACTTTCAGGAGTATTAGCTTCATATCTTGACATTACATCTTACATTTTGTAGTTCCCGCTCCTTCTCTTTTCCTTCCATACATTCCTGCATTTATTGCTTCTGTCGTAGCAACAATTTGAAATACGTTATATGGAATAAAACCGATAATGTTGAAATGAACTTATTTTTGACATTCATATATTATATTATCTCGATTTATCTTTTCAACTCGCCTCTCTACTGCTTATTGTCTGACTATATATCATTTTCACTTCATCATTATCTCTTCTGATACCTTCTCAGCCGTCTCAATCCATCTTATAATGGTTTTTGCTGACGTGTGTTGCGGTATTGGATGACATTATCTTTGACACGACATCTCCAGAGACCATTTACGGAATAACCTTTTCACTGAAATGACAATCTTGGCGCATTTCTAATATTTGTATTGAAGTTGAAAATTGTTATTAATACAATTGAAACACTGTTATGGTTTAAGGTTAGGTTAGTTAAAAACTTTCTGAAATGAGCCAAAGTAGTGAACCAAAGATATTGCCAAATTCACCACAGTTACACCGTGTTCCCTATTCGTTTATCACTAAGCATGGAAAAAATAATAATTGTCACCTGAATCATTATCAAATGATAAACCAAAATGATGATATTTTGATGGGGTTATTGTAGATTTGTATGCGAAACTGTATGTGCGCATTTATCATTATTGGTTATCATTTATAATTATTTCCTCTGCATTTATATCTATACTTATTTGAAATAGCAGTCTATGACTCATGATGTCAATATCACTACACCTGCGCAAGCTGTTTCATCTGTTTTTTTAGTACTGAACATATTCATATTGACAGCAATTAATTTATTTAAATTACTAAACCAATGTGTTTAATATTCTTATTCAGGTATTACAATTCAATTACAATGTTTTTGCTGTTTATTACTATCTGTACTTTACACGAATACCTCGTTTTGTATCTACCATATCAAGCATTCTAATTTTATAACACAAACCACATATAACAATGTGATACGTAACAGTTCTTGCACACATGAAAAAATTAATACATCAGTGTATCGTCCTTCATGACAGCATGTCAGTGACCTATGTGTTCATGCTACAAAGACTAGTATGTTAAATCATGTCAATAAAATCCAACAGTATCATATCCATGCATGAGTGCTCATGCAAAGTCCACATTAACTGATAAACAATGCATCACTTCATATCAAGCCATTCACCGTGGCGGGTACAGCTTTCCTCCACACATAAATACATAACATTACAATTGATAAAACATTAACCGTACCAAGTGAAATCATACAGGTGAGTATTGGTTGTAAGGACGGATTTACACCTGTCTGACAAGAGTTAATTGATATCGATTATTGTATTCTGAACTGCATCATGATATTTGCCTCTGTTACCTCAATTTGTTGGTTTAATTGGCAATTGTCCTGTATATTGAAGTCAGAGACGAGGAAAATGTCCGTTTTATATATATCGTATGCTCTATGAGTAGTGGTTGACCACACATAATATAATTAATAAACTAGCTTGTTTTGTAAGCATATCACCTGAAAACTGCATAGAGACGCATTGGTGGCGTATTTTCACTGCTAATAACAGAACTAATCATGATTTAAATTATGATTTCACATCAATGATTGTTAAATTGGCCATTATCCTGTAAAATGAAGTCACAGCCGGCGGATATCTGTATATATATAAAGTTATATGTGTATAATGTATGCTCTACGAGTAGTGATTGACTATGCATAATACAATTCACTAATGCCATAAGTACAAAAGCATAGAATTTCAAAATTGGATAGAATTAATTTGCTTATAATTTTTAATAATATTTTTAAAATGGAGAGCGTCCACTGAAAAAGTAGTTGACGGTGATTTAAATTGTTCCTGTTGACATATGCATTTCAGGATGAATGCGGTCTTGTTATTTCAACTGAGTAATGTTTATAAAATGAAATATTTCATGACAAATTGGAGTTAGCCTACGTGCTAAATTTTACATATTAATGGGTTGCCCTCATTCCGATATTCACATTGAAATAGGCCAACGAATCATTTACTTGTAAACTATTTATATAATATTACCCATACGGGTGAGGAGACAGAGGTGATTATTTTTGTGATATTTGCACATGTGCTTTCAAGTGATTCTCAACGTTGATTGGTCGGTTACCCGGAGGAAGAATGACTATGACGTCATAAAACAATGGTCTGACGCGACGAATTATCTTATGACGTCACAATGTTACTGTGGCGACGGGTCCTTCACAGCGGTCGCCCAACATGAACATGTAATAACCAAGCGTATTTTGGTCAATTTAATTGCATAATGGGTAATATATAGAATAACCAACTCGGTACGAGTGATTACGGGAAATATCCACTCGTCTAAATAATGTTCAGAGCCACTCGCTAAAGCTCGTGGCTGAACATTATTTAGACTCATGGATATTTCCCGTAATCACTCGTACCTCGTTGGTTATTCTCTAAGTCTCTATCCGGACAGTTCATGACTTGTGAGTGATATTGATATTTATTTTGTAACTGACTGTGTACAATTAATCGGTAATTAAAGGTTTAAATATATTGTTATATGTAGCTTGAATGCATCTAAATAATCTCCTGATATCGTTTCATAGATACGTGTATCGATTATTGTACTTTCATAGGAAGTTAATTAAAGATGTTTTCAGTGTTTTACCTACCTTCTTGCTTGTTTGCACCTTCTGTGAGATAAGAACCATATTAACGTTTACAAGAAATCATATAACGACAGTTTTTTCAAACTTTCAATACATGTACACTTATTACTACTGCATAGATATTGAAGAAACTTTGAGACAATTACAAAAGAGTATTCCATTATGATGGCAAATTGTCATCCATAATTCAAATTTACCATTTATTGAAATATATTTGGTAATAAAAGCATTCATTTTGATAGATCATCACATCTAATGTCACAATACTACTATTTGAACGCGTTTACTCTATGAGACAATTTATTGACATAAAAAGTCTATTGGTAAGTTAGAAAATAAAACTTTAAATGACACATGTTGCCGATATATCAAAAATATTGTAAGTGAAATTCATTAAAAGGAAACTGTTTTATTTGCAATATGTGACAGAAACATTACAGCGTTCAAATGTCCCATTCATCACCTTTATCTAATGCACATATCGACTGATTTATTATTTAGAGTCACTGGCACGTCGTTTGTCAGTGACAAACTTGACAAAAAAGAAATAAACTTTATCATTTTAAAATTGATGGAAATGGCAAGTTTAAAGTACATAAGTGATATAAGTTCTTAAAAGGTGGAAACTAAATGTGAGAACATGTTCAATCCAAAACTTTAAGAATTTGCCAAGTTTTTATCCCTTTACCATGTACATTTTCCAGGAATACCAACTATACAATAAACATCGTTCAACTCCAAGATTTACATATATCATTTGCACAAACATTTCATCTGAAATGAACAAAGTTTTTTATCGATGAAAGAATTTCATACGTTATTTTCCTATATAAATTACACAATATTGATTCTTGAATGCTTTGGTATCATCAGCTATTATTAGTTCTTGGCATAAATCAAAGGTGTTGATTCTCATATAAGTGAGTATGTTTTACTCGTCGAATATGTATGTACACATACGCCCTCAGAACCATGCATCTTTAGTTAATTCATATATAATCACAGTGTAAGATAAACATTTACAAGTTTTATCACATTCTTTGACTTTCACACAATGGTCATATTTGTTATTTTAAACACTTTACGTATGAAAGTAAATTCAAATAGCTCTTATCAATCAACCATCGCGAACAAGGTTAAGATTTGAGTGGTAAAAGTGATATTTAAAAACTGAACGATTATGTCAAGCTTGTCATATCAATGGCATGCAGTACATCTTCATGTGTGACAGTTACAACACGAAACTTAAATATCTATAAGAATTCATACGGAAACCATGTATATTACAACGCAAATGTGTCAGCCATCTCCATTTAAAGTAAAATATCATAAAATTGCAACATTGACTACTTGACAAATACAACAGTTTGAAATAGAGTTTGACTAATAAGGCATAGTGATAAAACGACGTTAATGAATGAAACATATTATGGTGAAATATTTAAGTGCGTCTAATTACATATGTGATAAGTCAATTTCAATTTCTGTTCGTCAACTTTGTCATCTCGTCGCAATCCAATTTGAAAATTGTACCACTCACCGTCACTCAATTATAATGAAATGTTTTTTTCTGACATATATGTTATCTTTTATGCCATGCATATTGAGTGAGTGAGTGAGTTGGTGTTTAACGCCGCTTTCAAGAGTATTTCACTTATATCGCGGCTGCTAGTATTATGGCAGGGAGAAAGCCCGCAACGCCATGTGGCTATGCATTGCGGTGAAACCTGCGAACAACGGCTGGAACTAGCGAACCATGGGTGTTACTGCACTGAAATTCAGTGTAGCATTGCACCCAAAACTGACTGCGTGTAGAACAGTTCTCTACTGCAGACAAAGTTGCCGTCCCCCTGGCGGGATTCGAACCCCGGACCTCTTGATCCGAAGCCGAACGCGCTAACCACTGCGCTGTCCCGCCCCGCCATGCATATTGAATGAGAACATCTAAATATCATTATAAATTCAGTTTATTACCCTTTATAGTATTCATAATATCATTTAATAAATGCTAATATTTTTTATCATTTATTTTAAATATTCGTAAACACGGTATTGATCTATCTCATCAAAAGTAATTTCCTGAAATTGATATGATAGTCGAACAGTGAACAATAAATAAATCAATAAGAAAAATAAATAACATGCACGATAAAGGCGGTGTCCTGTAAATCTTGTTGTCTTTTGTATCTCAATTATAAATGCCATTCAACTTTATCAGTACACGACATATCACACTTGCAATATTAGTTGTATATACGAGATTGAATCAAATATATAGAGCCTTCACATACGTGGGGAGCAGGGTTAGAAATAGTCAAATGGGACGCAGTGCACTTCCTTTTAATCACGTCTCAATAATAGTTCTCAGTTGGGAATTGTTAGTGATCAGAGCAGGATACTCGCTCTCACTCTCGAGCCTAGGGCTGTGCGGAGCTTAGATGATGATTGAAGTTGAGTCTTCTAATGTGGAAACGGGTAAGTAACGATGTATATGTCTCAGTTATATCACACGTTTACATGTATGTATGGAATATATTGACAATGTAATTGTCTAAAATACCACTAAGTGCATAATAACGTGCACGAATATTGCATTAATGGAATGTAATTTCTTATATATAATTAACCTCATTTATCAGCGTATGACTTTTGTATAATTAGGAGGTTAGAACATTAATTCACTAATGAGATGTTTTTCTTTTTAACGTAACAATATTTTATATAAACTTTAATGACAAACGGCAAATTTGAGAAAAAATAATATGCAAAACACGTGCTACAGCGCCTTTAAGCACTGGGATAGGATGTGTTATGCTATATGTATTTATGATTACATTTTAATGATAACGATCTCACTCATTCTCAATGTTACAATTTAATGAAACTTATCGTTTCGCTCTACTCGTATACAAATACATGTTTCCTTTAAAAATCGCTCAACATCATTTGGACATAAGAATGTATTATTTCTGCAACATTGAATATTACTTGATACAGATATGGATTAGATAAAACTTGACTCAGAATACATAGAGGGTACTCAACGACCTTCCATCAAATACCAGTTTTATCAAACGAGTTAATGATTTGGTATTAAACGAGCGAAAGCGAGTTTGATACGCAATCATTCACGAGTTTAATCACCATGGTATTATATCAACTGAGTTTAGTATTCTGTTTATTACTTGCCAAAACTAATCAAGAGAAATTGCCGACAATGTGCTGAAACTTATGTATAAGCAAGTCATGTATCACTTTGGTAGTACGACCACGACGCCACAAATTGCACACTGCTGTGACTTCATACTTGCAGCGATATTACACTAGTTCAATATTGCCTTGTAAATGTTTCACAGCTGTATCTTACACGGGCAAGTTATAAATACAAAATAACCCAAGCTTCGCTCGACTCAAATACATGCCCATGTGTATCAGCTCTTTTTTAATATATATTTGCTAATGGCTTGAACTTGTAGTGCTCTTCTCCCTTGTCTCCACAAATCACGTTAAGAATTGTTTCTATGCAATCAATCAAAAAGAGCAATGCATTATATAGGATTAAAGAGATTATGCTTCAATGAAAATCCTTTTAAGCTTTCCACATTTTTATAATCTTGATTTATCTGTTCATCTTGCCTCGATCGTGCTTATTGTCCAACAAGTTGTCATTTACAATTTATACTTTATTTTCTGATAAAATGTTTTTTCTTTTCTGTCTTTCTCAACATGCTTTTTACTAACGTAGGTTTGCCACATTTGCCGCATCAACTTCCCAGATCGCTTATGAAATAATCCATTCAGGGATTTGGAAATTAAGCTAATTTGTAACTGTCCTTTTTTCGAAATTGTGTAGAATATCAAGTATCTTAATGTTAATGAAAAAGTTAAACACGTTGTAATCGATGAAAATGCTGCCAGTTATTAAATAATTCATCAAATTAAAACTGTTTACAAGATTTGTTTATTGATAAGCACGGAATGAAATTTATAAAGATTATATCAATATAAATGGCTCAATCAGTGAATTTGGCGTTGCCATGATAACAAGGTGCAATATGTGTGATAATGTAGTTGATGATTCTGTATCCGACATTATCGTTTTTATTTCTTCTTTATTTCTCTACTTCAGCGAAATCGCAGCAATAAGAATACGTGAACTGATTGTGTCATAGAGGATGCAACATCTGCGCCAATCTGATGCTGAATATTGATTTATATAACAAGATAGCAAACTATTTATCTTTAACAATACGCATCTATTCCAGTAGTTGAAACATCTGTTGGCGAATCCTATTCAGTTCAAACTGTCCTCTTAACAAACTGTTTAGTTGATGTGCATTTCATCACTTATTTACCTTTATGGATCAACTCATTTATTGTACTGGACCATTCTTGCAATCATAAAATATACAAATTCATTGTTGATTATTAATAAGTTATAAACATTATTGTAATAATCTGTAGCCATTTGGTAAATCTAAACAATCACAATCTGAGCAAGCCGACACGATCCATATTAAGTTTACAGGTCATGGGTCCGTATAAAGTCCTTTATCCTTGCATATCAGGCATATAAATCAACCTTCCTCCACACATAAATAGAGCGCAAAGCAATATTCACCATGCCTCATGTAAAAGATGATTATTTGTAGTCTGTGGACAAAGTGTGAAAACGGTTTGCACCTGTAACATAAAACTTCAGTGACTGACATCTAAACTGAACCACATTGACCATTGAACTAAATATGCAATTATCCAGGAGCTCCCTTCACAAAACAAGCTTTGCTAAGTATAACTTAGCTCCCATTTTTCAACATCATACACAGGTAACTTATTACAAATATAAGTACTTACTTGCGAAGACTAAGGATCGCCATAGTGCCTTGTGAAAAGAGGCCTTGTAGACCGTAGTATCCAAATCATTTTATTTCGGTTTTGTTGGTCAATGTACAATATAAATACCGTATACAACATATAGAGTAGCTAAATGTACACATATAAACTGCAAAATGACATAACACGTTTCCTAAAAGCAAGAGCTTCCCCAATACACTACAGAGAGAATAACTACAGATGCTGCTAATCAGCTGATAATAGTTAAAATAAGAGAGAATGTGTCTTCGACTACTGTATTTATTGTATGGTCCGTGGCTAGTGCAATTTACTGAATTAATGAGCAATATGTCATTAATGTGGCTAGTGCAATTTAGATTACTGTACAATCTTTTATACAAATATAACTGAAATGTGTATAGAAATGAACCAATGGCTAACTTCACTGGCAATAGCGAACACACGCTCGTTGTGGTCGAAGACAAGATTTGAAAGTATTCCCAATAGTGTGGAATCCTTTACTCTTCATATACATGTGTTGAGCGCAATCTTAATTTAAACAGGTTAACATACATGGTTACTCAAGGGCGAGGTATCAATTGCTTCTCATATGTCCATTTATATAACTATAATCTATGTAACTATCACACCTGTGGTGATGGAAACATGTGTTTCATTCTGATATTAATATTGATACAGTTCGAAAATATTTTACGTGTAAAACTAGACCAAATGCTACCATTTAATGAGTGAACAATCAGGACTCTTTATCCACAAGTCGCTCACTTGTAGCCAAATGGTAAGCTTCATGTTTTCTGAAGGAATCCATCTGACATATATTATAACTTCTGATTTTCTTTCTTACATATCCACGATAGATGGTTGCATGACTTCGTGATTCAAGATTTTATCTGAGATTGTGCCTACGTTCTAACGTGCAGCCTATCATTTGGCTGACACTTCTAAAGGGAAAAAGATTTAACTTTAATATGACATGAACCTACATGTACACTTGTAAATCAAACTTTCAAAGTGTGAGTATTTTCTTGATAGATGAGAAATGAAATATTAGGCAATAACACCAGATTTATTTCAACCATTCCATTATTAAAACATCTGTACTTACAATTTATAGTAGCGTAACAGTAATCAACGAATTTACTTTTCTATTTAAATTCCGATTATTGATTTATCATCATGTCAATCAACTTTAAAAAAAACCATTTCTTCAAGTGTTGACATTTTCATCGATATATCATAATCAAATAGTTTTTCTTATGCAATTTATTGAAATGGCACGGCATATTGAAATATACATCACTTACAGGCAGTGTTAGCTGAATCATTTGCTCAGTGGTATGTTTTTTTAGAGGAAGTCGATAGAGATTATTCACACTTTCACAACTTCTGTAGGTATGTTTTGGGTGTCGGTAAACAGGTTTCAAGTAATGGAGTTTTAGCAGATTGTGGTAGATTAAATAATATTATGTATGTTGATTACTATGTGAAATGTACTACCTATTGGTGTAAGTTATTGAGAATGTGTGAGGATTGTTATCTAAAACAGTCGTATTTACATATGAGGTATTTAGATTCAGCTGGTAGAGTAACTTGGGCTACTGCTGTTACATATTTGTTAAATTCCTATGGATTTGGCTTTGCTTGGTACAATCAAGATGTCGGTGATACATCTTCATTTATATATAGTTTTAAAAACGGAATTATTGTGATAAACAGCGAATATTTGGTAGGGTAAATCAATCTTCTCATTTGATGCCGTACAAAGAAATAATGTCACTTCTGAATGTTAATTTTATGTTAATTTTATCAATCAAGTTACTGTTAGAATGCCAGGAATAGTTGTTTACTTCGCTCCCATTGCGTTGTAATGTAAGAAGTGTGAATGTAGCTATGATTCGTAAAATGTGTGAAATGCTGTACATCTTTTGTTTGAATGTAATGCTTATGATGTTATAAGAGATAGATGTATTCCTGTGAATGGTCAGGCAAATTTGACTGCTAAATATCATAATGTATTAACTAGTAATTATAGAAACACTTTTGTAAATTCTTCTAATTACATGCGAGAAGCGCTTGCTCAAAGAAAATATGTTATTTCAATTTAATGAATTTATTTGCAAAAATCTTTCGTTTACTTTACACAATTGTAAAGTTTATATGCATAGTACAAAGTAATCCTCACATAACACTTCATTTAAATGTCGAACATTTATCTAATGTTTAGTAATGTACATAAAAAAAAATCTAATAAAACTGATGATAAAACGATTGATTCATTGCTGTTGACAATGGTATCGTAAGTTTGAAAGAAATCCCTTCACGATCTGCATGAAGGCGATACAAACAATGCCACGGGTGAGTTATAGGAATTTCAAAGCATCACGTTTATATGACGAATGTTTTTTTTATCTCTTAATTGCATTGATGTTGTTCAATTGTTTTTGTTCTAGCTAATGTATAATTTGTCTTTGTCGTTTTCTCTCCCAATGCCATCCTTCATTTTCCCCATCATGTTCACCATGAGTTGTCGCCACGAATGCTTGGTGACTTATGTAGCTGCGGTATCGGATGACATTCCCCTTCGAAAACAAGACAATCTATTTCGCTCGCGTTGCTTTCACATTTGTCCAAGACAAAATATCACGATATGTATTATCTGTAAAGACACATCAACCACATAAGGCTCATTATCAATAGGTTTCCTAGGGTTGCAAGATTATATAGTATTGCTATATCTACAACTATAAATTTCATTCCAGAGATGCTCAGATGGATGGATTTCTGTATGGATGCTTTTAAGTTTCTCTGTTGCTAGGGTGCATGTTAACATTTTATACTTGGATTCGCAAATTCTTTCTTTAAACTAAGTCCGAGTTGTCGCCAGGGGTCCTATTTCACCATATATATTTATCATGTGCACCGAAATATTAACCAGACTGATAAACAGTATTAAACTTATCAAATGATTAAAGATTGGTATCACAAATTCCATGCAACTATGGAAAATCAGGATATTGACTCCTTCTGGGCGTAATACAGTATTGAAATAGCTAAAATTTAATAATTTGTTCTCTACTCTCCCCGCACCTGCTGAAAATATCATACAAAATGTTTTCGATTTATTTTGAATGCAAAATCCGATAAGATTAAAAGGGACATGGTAACAAACAATATCTCGGTGACTTTAAAGTACCCATTATAAAGGTTATTATTTCTCAGGTCTTTTACGCGCATTTAGAAGTGGTACTCATAAGAACAAGAATATTTCCTGGAGAGCAACTTCTTTAATGTGAAAATATCCGACTTTTCAGAGCATATGCTCACTTTTTCATCAGGTGGAATGTAAGGAAATAACAAAATGGGATATATTTATATAGTAAACAAAACAAGCATGTATACTCCGAAACGTCGTGTATTTTCACATTAAAGAAGTTTTTATCAAGAAAATCTTCTTCTTCTGATATTATTGCTTCTGAAAAATATTCTTGGCTTCGTCGATTACAACTGTCAAATACTAAGCTAATATTATTCCATCAAAGATCTGGGAAATGTATGCAAAATATATCAAAGACGACATAATTATAACTATAATAAACTCATTTTGGCGGAATGTTTTATCATCTTTGGGTAGCTATATATATAACATCAGAAATTACGAGAGGATGCATACCCCCAGTATTTACCGTATAATGATACTGTACACATCGATAATAAGTACATGTATATTAAGATGTGAGATACTACATTAACGACTTAATTGAATATAAGAAGAATAAGAATATATATGACATCGTTTGTAACCAGTTGACCTATTACGGAGTGAGACATGCTGTAGATGTGTATTTGTAAACTTTAGAACCTGATGATAATATTCCATTGATTGCGCAGTTTTCACCATTGAATATTCACGTAGTCATGAATAAACTGGATCAAAATATTACTATGATATATTATCAGGATCAAAATTTCAAAAGACCTCTGCTAATCAACAATCGGAGAAAGACATAAAATACTTCAAAGATCAAGAGTGGAGAAATAGTAATGACATTTAGATGTACTGATAGTGTGCAATTACGTTGGCTTCAATATACAATTAGCAATCAAATCCTCCCAGTTGGTAAATATTTGTTTAAGTTTGGATATAAAGATTCCCCCGTGTGTACAAGTGTAATATATCCACTGCTGACATTGCACATGTGTTTTTGGATAGTGAACGTGTTAACTCCGTCTGAAATGAAGTTGGAAATGGATAAATAACAAGGCTGTAACAATTCATTTATAACTTTTGCAAAAGAAAATACTCTACTTGGCTTTCTCTCGAAAGGAAATGATCCATTAAATGCCACATGTCTTGTCATAAAAGATGCCATTTTCGAATTTTACATTAAAAAGAGGGTAGGTTGCATATATCTAGAGAGAAATTACTACAGTATAAGTAAAGCAATAGCTTATCCCAACTGTGACTACAACAAGTTGGTAACATTCTGGTCAAGCTGCCAGAAGCAGCTCTATGACCACTCCAATTCGATTCGTCATATGTATACTTGTTTTTCTTCTCATTGATGTTGAAATGCTTGAAATATTGTATGATTTGCTGTACACAAAACGTGGAATAAACCATAAATATGCATTGGTTTATCCTAATAAATAAGTACTTAGGACATTTTGATAAGAAATGTAAACAATAATATGAAGACTGAATTAATCGTTCGTTTGTTATCAGTGAATTACTCTATAATGTGGTATCATATGAATGAATTTGTAAATGAAATTAGACAATTATGTCAAAGATTTTGAAATTCAGAATTGGCAGTCCAGATTCCAGGATCACATCTACATCTTTTCTTGCATCTGACCAATCAAGTCTGTCCTTGAACCTATAAAATAAGTTTGAAACTTAATCATCATAGAGATCTTATACGTGTTTTATGCACTTTTCGCTGTTTCAACATTCAGCAACAACGATATAATGTTAATAGACATAATGTAACTATGTATTTTTATGTGACAAATACAATTTAAATGTTATCAATATGAAGTTCGATGTTTACTTGTGTGCCGATTCTATTTTGTACATAGAAAATTGTACACCAAGTTATTTCGATTCTCTTCAGTCAGAACTGAAATTTAAAACTCTTAAAACTAACACAAATGTACACCTATTGAATTCTGTTGCAATATTTCTGAAACACAACCTGACTATATGAAAGTAATAATAATTACATGTACATCTGTTCATCCGCAAAAGGCTGTTTTAACTGTTACTACTACTAATACTACTACTACTATTACTACTACTTCTACTACTACTACTACTACTACTTCTTCGTCTACTACTACTACTACTACTGCTGCTGCTGCTGCTGCTACTACTACTACTACTACTACTACTTCTTCGTCTACTACTACTTCTACTGGACAAATATAGTTATTGAAAAATACAAATTTTGAAATCATGAATAATGATATATTTATTCACTGGCGTACTGATAAAATATCAATCATAAAAGTTCAAAATATCTTATGTTGTCCAGTACTAGTATATATGTAAACATATTTTCAGTAATAAACATGAATCAAATATTATGCATAAATCTTAATGCAAGTTATATATAATATTATTGTAATAAAATACTGATGTATGCATATAATATTAGAAGACATATAAATGAACGTTTCTGTTTAACGAAATCAAAGATCACTTTCATATAGTTGTTTGCAGATTTTGTGTTAAAATTTAAGAAATGACCCATTGCTATTCATTCTAGACCTGAAATATTCGGAATCTTGACCTTTAATGCTCAGTCCATGATTTGTCTATCAACCTGCGGTTCATACTGAGTGTTGATCTATAGACAAGATTCAATTACCTTCTCTTAATACTAATAAACTAGACCTGTAAGGTTGGTGAGTAATCAGATTTTCCGAGTGGAAATATGCCAGTGTAGTGAATCAGATTAGATTACAGTTATCTATAGATTCGAATTAGATTCTAGATATCTGTCATTTCCCTCGGTGACTTTGGATGCATAGGTGACAAAAGATGCTTTGGTGGCAGTATAAAGTATTTCAAACAATGTAACAATATATAAATTTGAGTACACGTTTTCCGCTAGAAGATGTACGGATATATTGTGTCTCAGTTATGTTCATTACATACATTTGAATTCCTTTCTTCTCTTCATCAATCTAAACTTTGTGATTTGGGCTGGTGCATTTAACAAAACTCAATATTTTACATCTTAAACATTTAGGTTTAAAGTAAACATTAATTGTGTTGAACTCAATCGAACTGTCAACCTTCGCTGTCAACAGTTTACACATAGCATTTATTGCAAATATAGATCAAACATTTTTCTTCTAAAAAAGTTGCATCAAGGATGAAACAGGCGATACCAGCTGCGTCAATGATTAAATCAGTTTCATCAAGTATTAAAACTCTTTTAAATGAGTAGCACCAAGTATTTAAAGTCTTCAGACCAATATGTATCAAGTATTAAAAATCTTCTCAATCAGTTGCAGCAAGTATTAAAAATCTTCTTAATCAGTTTCTGCACGAATTAATATTATTCTAATCAGTTTCATAAAAGTTTAAAACTCTTTAAACTCCGTTTAATCAAGAACTGAATGTCTACTGAATTGGTTATATAAAATTGAAATCTTCTGAATCAGCTCCATCTAGGCGTATATAACTAAATCGGATTACCCATCCACTACACAGAGGACACAGATCGACAGCAGTGATGTAAGAGGTTGAAACAAATTAGAAGCACATCAACATCGTCAAGCTCAAATAGAACTCTCACTGCGAACGATCAAATGAGCGGTGCCTATAATACACGTCAGCACAGTGAGTGTTTATTTAATCACATCAATAAGAACACTTCCCTGTGCGGAGTTTTTAGTGATCAGAACAGGATACTCGCTCTCGCTTTCAAACATTGCGCGGAGCTTAGAGGATGACCATTGAAGTTGAATCTTCGGATGTAGAGGATACAGGTATGTAATACCTTCTATCTTAAGATATACTAATATATATATATTATAACAATACATTTGTCTGAACATAAATTTCACTAGTGCTTATATATATAAGCACGCCTCGCACTAGTGAAATTTATGTTCAGACAAATGTTTTCTGCTTATATAGATGCAGTTAACATACTGAGCTTGTACTTTAGAAATCCACGATTTATAAAGATATTTATTCTGTTCAATGGAATGTTTATAGTTTTGCCAGCTATTATTACCCAAGGTTGTGAGTGATAGTAAATTAATGCAACAGATTGAAGTAAGATGGTAATATAAGAAACATAAGAGGCCATCTGTTCACATGAGATCCGTTTATTGCACTATTTCTATTGAATGACTGTCCATAATTGCCAATTTCCTAGATGTGTCACATGAAAGGGAGTCTTTGTACTGTCTTCAAAGAACATCTCATTAAGACGTGTACAGGATTAAACGAGCCTCTTCATCATTCTATCTTCCATAAGAACACTTTGGTTATCAATCTCGTGCTTTCTTCATGTAACACGTTTTTTTAGGATTCGCCTTGCTTCATATAAATATTGATCAAACTATCACTTGACAGTTGCTACTCGCATGAAAGACAGCTGTTGTGATATACAATTACTTTTGTAGAAAATTGACTTCACTTTTTAACATTATACAAATGTTGGGCACTTTAAACCAGTTTGTGACAAAGCCAAACTACACAAAACCTCGTTGTTAATTACTGTTCTTTTATATAAGTAAGCATGTGTGTATGTATGCAAGTATGTATGTATATGTATGTATGTATGTATGTATGTATGTATGTATGTATGTATGTATGTATGTACATGTGTGTACGTATGTATGTATGTACGTATGTATGTATGTATGTATGTATGTATGTATATATGATTGTATGTATGTAAATAAATACATTATTTGATTAATCTAAGATGATTCTCTCTTCAGTTTTTCATACATAAGTCTGTCTGTTGGCTTACCAGTCAATTTTCTGTTCCTTTGTGTCTGACAGACTTTTCTTTTTCACCGTCTTAATATCGCTTCATATCTTTTACGAAATTACAACACTTAAACATGACAATTTGAAGGTTTTCTTTCACTTACCGGGTAGTTTCTTTTGACCACTAAATTATATTTGAAATATTGATATATGCTAGTTTATGAAGTTTGTGTCAGTATTTTAAAAACAATATATGCATCCTTTTGATTTGCCATACTGAGATAGATGAAAATTGTTTAAAGCTATTCAATATTAAAACATAGCTGTCTGTCAAGTTTCGGGAGAGATTCTTATTCCAAGTTCAAGTTTGATTGATGGTGAAATGAACCATTTCAAGGAGCGGTTAGGATCAAATAAAAAATTACTGTCAATCTCGTATATACGAGATATATAAGCGGGCAATTTGTGTATACTCGATTTCCGCTTGGTTACTTTCTTGTCATGAGTACAGGATGTGCATATAGTCTGTCTGAGTACCTTTGCTCGTGTTGCATCGAAACTATTGGTTAATGATAATCTTTCCGGCCAAAAATGTTTGTTTTGTGTGTATTATCCGTAACTACATCATGTAATAACATACTATAAAATATTAAAAATAAACACAAGGCATATTATTTAAACTCTGATTATTTTTTGCTTTGATGAGTATGTCATGCAACAGATGTGGACATATTGATGTGTTGAAAGTGAAGTTAATAGTTTTTCAGTTAACTTTGGAATTAGGTAATTAACTACGCGGCAAAAGCAGCTAAACCCGATTTTCAAACAAAGAGTCAAACAATACCTCTTGCTTCCTGATCAAATACATTTTGAATATCTATGACGAGGATGTATTGGATACTAGAAGTATATACAATTTAGTCATCATTGTATGTTGTTTTGTTATATAACTGTTTAAATACACATGGGGTGTTGCAATCACTATCTCAAAATGATTTTTTAAAGGATATGTTTTAAAAATGTTATTAGATATGGAACTTCAATTAACAAAAACAATGTTGTCGACATAATGTACCTTCTTGAACTTTAATTCGTTGGTATATCGTTACTGTAAGATGCCATAAAACAATCAAACGGTGATGCATTACTCTCCTATCTCGCCTACAAAATGTAGTCAAGGAGATTAAAAAAACGGCATGATTCTTTTTAAAAAACATGACCAAGTAATGCTAAAATATTACAAAGTTAGTTGGTTTCTAGAGACACTGTCATATCTATGACGCGTAGTTTATATTGTGGCTGTTTTAATTTTCAGTCAATGCCTTTCTCTCATTACATCCGTTAATTGCGGACCACAGAACATGGTGACATCCTATCTTCAGAGTCATTATAGTAATTGAGATACATCAAAAGAATGCAGTATAGCCCAGCATGACTACTCGGTGCGTCTGTTAACATTGATTAACTTCCAAGTGCTTATATCCTATGTTTGGTCGTTGTATCATCCCCTGATACCAGCAAGGTTCATTAATTTGCAAATATGCATCGCCATTTATTCCTTGGCCCTTTCAGTTCGGCTATTCATTAAAGGTACATCCATTGTGTTGTTTGGGGTCAAATATGCCAAACGTTATAAATGGTCTTACTTTATCGAGAAGTACCGACTGATACCGAAAACTACCATTTTGATGATATTCGACTTAGTATATTTACGATATGAAGGTAAAAGTGTCGATTTCTGATCGAAAACCGGACAATGCACCGCGTGTGGCGCGCGCCAATGAGTCAAACGTACTTTTGGAATCTTATTTAAACCAGATAAAATAAAACATTTGGGTTGATAATGTTAAATAGGTCATATAACTACTGTGTGTGTAAATAGGACATACACTTTCGGTTTCTGCACATGCATAATGATGTTACTCGATTTTAATTGGAAACTAGTAATTATGATATATTTGGTGATTGGGGATGAATATGCAAGCTTAGTGAATTTGTTTGTATTGTAAACAGCACATATGGTGTGTTCGAACGTATTAAAGTCAAATCAAATTTTATGAAACACAATGGATGCACCTTTAAGAGAGGCATTCTTATACAAATCGAAACGGGCACTGCTGTTTGCGGTCAGTACATGTCGGATAGAAATTGTCCTAAAAGTATAAAACTATTTGGTGATGCGGATGATTTAGTTTAACATTATAAATTGGTTCCTTAAGCTTAATAACTCTTATGTGAGAGTAATTTGTTATGCTCAAATTAATTTAATGTATCATAATAAAATGTTCCGGCAAGCTTCAATGGCGCTTCTATTGGAGTGTACTCTAGACACGGGTGACAGTTTCAAAAATCACTTGACACTCAAAGGCTGTAAGTATGTAAGGACTTGAAGAGACAAAAGGATCGATATATTAATTCTATGCTCTTCGTGAATGATTAAACACTGCAAATTAATTCATATTGTTTGATGTTGTACCGTTATTTGACGGGCATCAATAACACCGTAAATTGGATTTATTGACAGAAGAAGACGCAATTACATCAAGTTGTTATATGTAAATGCTTTAATCGTACAACAGTGTACATTGGAAATTTTGCTAGTAGGCGATTTACACCATTTACGGTGCAACAGCAACGTTTTAATGTTTATGCATGTGTGTAAATGGTACAAATAGTATAAATAATGCAATGTATATCTACAAACTTGAACATATACTTATTATATTTATTTTGATATTTTCATTTAAGGAATCGTCTATGATCCTTTTGTAATGAATGAATGAATGAATGAATGAATGAGTTTATTCCGTAAAGAGGCCACAGGCCCATTAATGGTAGACAAAGTATCAAAATAGGTACATGTAACTGTCATTTCAATGATTCAATTCCATAACGTAGCTATAATGCTATACTATTTTATATTTATCTTAAATTTTGCAATGTTTATTTTGCCTTTTAGTGTTGTATGAACACGTGTATATTTTAGTTGTATAGTCTCTCATAACCCTAAATGGGTGGCTCGGATATTTCTTTTATTGTACTGTATATATGTTTTAATGTACGAGGTGAGACTTTAATAAATAATCTGTCTGTCTATAATGTTTCTCGCGAAAAGATTTTACTATATTTGTACATAGAATTCTTAAGATAGGAATGTTTTCTGAAATGAAATTCAAGAAAAATAAACGTTTTAATATAAATTTAAAAATCAACTCTCTCAATCAAATATATTTTACAAGTGTTAAAATAACACCTGGCAATTCTGACATGAAGCGAAATAGATTACTCTCCATCGCGTGTGAGAAGAAGGGGAAGGCCAGCCCTTGCTGTCATCATTCCACAATGTTATCAATCACAGAACACAGGTTTCCCGTCTTAGTTGCTGAACAAACAAAATTGTGTCTCACTGTGTACATTTCTTAATATGGAGTACACATTGAACTCCCGGTGTTCATCTGTGCATCAATCCATCAAACTTTCGGTACGCATTCATTCTCTCACCACAGAGGTTACTCAAATGAACTTCTTTCAGACTAAACTTTATTGCAAATAGAGCACTTTCTCCGCTAGAAATAGAAAATCTTGATTGGTTGCACCAAAAGTTAGTCGTGTAATCAGCGGCTCCTTAATAATTGGAAACATAAACGGTTTATAAACGTTTTCTCGTTTAATGTGTTATTTACTATGTATGCTATTTGAATACTGAAAACGTTTAACCATAAACATGCTAATAATTTAAAATGCCCAAATTCGAGACAGTACTGAAAATAGTTTATTTGTATAATTTCAATCAGGGACATTTGAGGTTCATCCATGTATGCTAATTAGAGGGACACTAACTTGTCAAATTCTTTGAAGTAACTCTGTCGGTGTGGTCAACGTCAGACGTGATTTCATTGGATAGCAAGTATCGAGATTAGACATGGTACCATTTACTGCTGCTACAGGATTTTTTTCCTCAAGCGAGAATTAAGGCCCTTTTGGAACAGAATTTACATGGCAATAACTGACTGAGTTACCCATGTGGTGGGTTCATGTATTTTGCATTATTTTCCTTCTCGTTGCATTCATGTGTTACAGGAAAATTAAATCAAAAACATTAATATCATTTCGAATAATCATTATTAGGACCCCGCATTGGAATATGAAACATGACGAAATCAACGTCATAAAGCAAAGCTCACTGTTTAGTGTCCCCCTGTGTATAACACCACAACATATGTCAATCTGAAACTGAATATCTCTATCTGTATCTCCTATAACGTTCATAAAAACACATCATGTGTTCACATGATTACATGATGTAAGCCAAACGTTTGTAAAATTATTATCCCATACATTCTATCCAAATTTTGAGAACGTTGGCAATAATATGCACGTTCAAAAGACTGATATCACAAAGCGTAAAATCTTACTAATGATCCCATCTGTCAATGCACAATTTGAATAACCATACAAAATCACGGTTGCAAATAAACGTCCCAAATGTGCCATTAACGTGAGGCGGATACGTATGGAGGTTTTCTTTACATTACTTCAAGCTCCGATGGTTTCAATACACACACTAACAATAATACATGGCTGATGTACACTGAATTAAAGTGTTGGACACCGGCGTGGCATCATGGTATGTGATGCTTATTAATTTGATCTGTCAATAAATCGAATTACTTTCGAAATGCTAAACCAAGTAATGAATATTTATGTCGTGAACAATTGAATGGAATACATTAAATAATTTTATTGTCACTATGAAATACTGATAAATGACATATCGATTCATTTCTTCTTTACTATTCCAGATTGTGATTAATTGGTAGTAACGGTGGAAATATTTCTTATCTTTATTATGTTCATTATTAGCAGTTCCGACTTAGTCGGAGCTGCTATCAGTTTTTGCGCCGTTTCCGAAGCCGCCGCCGCCGCCGCCGGTGCGTTTTGTATTCGCTATATTTATTTTCCAAGAAGGTTTTTAGAACTCATATTCATAACTTCTTACTTATGCCCCTGGGGAATTGTTTTGACATGTTCATATTCAAGGTCAAAGGTCAAGGTCACGAGTTCTGAAATCGCTAAAAAAAATCCTTGTAAACACGATAACTTGAAAAATATTTGTACTATCAGGCTCTTATTTGGTGTACATCAACTATGGAGAAAGGCCAAGATTTGAAAAGGTTTTCGCTAACATCCGTCGAAGGTCAAGGTCACAGCAGGGCACGACTTAAGCATGCTTTTGCGAAAATGTCTTATTTCAACTATTAACAATTTGAATCATTACATGATTGTTATACACAATGAAAAGTGATCACTGATTTTGTTACCTTGAATTTAAAAGGTCAAGGTCACGAAATATGGTCAAGGTCACCAGTTCTGAAATCACTAAATAACTTTTTTCCATGAAGGTATCAACACCTCATATATATAGCTTCTTTCTTGTACAACTGGGGAAATGTTTTGACATGCTCACATTCAAGGTCAAAGGTCAAGTTCATGAGTTCTGAAATCACTACAAAAATCCTTGTAAACACGATAACTTCAACAACTTTTGTGCTATCAGGCCCTTACTTGGTATATATCAACTATGGAGAAAGACTGAGATTTGAAAAGGTTTTCGCTAAAATCTGTCCAAGGTCAAGGTCATAGCGAGGTCACAACTTAAGCATGCAGTTGCGAACATTCCTTATTTTAACTATTAACACTTTGAATCATTACATGATTGTTATACACAATGAAAAGTGATCATTGACTGTGTGACCTTGAAGATCAAAGGTCAAGGTCACAAGATATGGTCATGGTGACCAGTTCTGAAATCTCTAAGTAACTTTTTTCCAAAAAGGTATTAACACCTCATATACATAGCTTCTTTCTTTTCTGCTATTGTGAATATGCCTTATATTAACAATGAACACTTTGAGTCATTGCATGATTGTTATACACAATGAAAAGTAATCATTGATGGTGTGACCTTGAAGGTCAAAGTTCAAGGTCATGAGATATTGGTTAAGGCCATGTTAATCTTTTGATCCAATTTTGAAAACAGAAATAGGTTTTAAGAACAAAGTTGTGAAAGTGACCCAAGTGATGATTCAACTTGTTAGAATAACTTGAATAATGAACAAATTTGGTCCCAAAAAAATCCCATTTTATTTATGCCGAGGAGAAGGCGGGACAGGGAAAGATGAGACCCAAAGTTTCGGAGCTGCTCTGCTTTTGCGGTGACCCGCAAACGCTCTTCTAGTTTCTAACCTATGTTTAATATAACATGAATGGACAATGAAAAACCTAAATTTAATCAATGTTTCTGATATCATTCCTTGATTCGAAAATGACATAAGTAATGTAGCGTTGTTTTGTTCCCTTATTGATTTTAATCATCGGTGGATGAACACTTTTTAATGTCAACTCAACGTTTAAGAACTCACATTTCATAGCTTATTTTTCTTAGTATCTAATACATTTAAAACTATTATGAAAATGATATTCATAAAGTTGGCAACACTGTGTAAGTAAGTAAGTCATGATTGCGATTTGATTAGAGGATGTTGCTGCAATGATATAGCAATCCATCAGATCTCTGTGGCAATTGACAAGATGGGTTACCAATAATTCCCTCAATGTGTTTGTACAAGTGTATCTGTAACAATACATGCCCTATAAAAATAATGTATCTACATGTACTCTGACGAAGAAGAATATATATCACTTGTATAACCTTTAAGACATCACATCAACCTGGCATGGCGCTTCCTGTCCATGAAATTTACAAACAAGATCAAAGACGGTAACAATGCAGCATTATTTGGGAAGAGTGTTTGCAGAGGGGGTTGGTTGTAACAAAAAATGACTCACAAAGACATGGGCCGTTTTCAAGATAAGTTTCAAAGTAATCGCGCAATTAGCGATTTTTTTTAAAACCTCTCTTGAACGCGATTGCTCAATGTACGCTACGTAGCAAGGCGAGCAAACTTCAAGGAATTTGCACTGTGTCGTTCAAGAGAGAAGAAGCGGTTATATAAATTATGAGCGCTACATTGAGCGATCAATGAGCGCTTCGAAGCGCTTCATTTTGTTGAACGGCCGGCTGGTTGCGGAATAAAGGCAAAAACTTGTTAGCAGATGGGATGCCCACCCACGCTAGATCACATATATGCTTTCCTTTAGCCTGCAACTACAACGATGATTATGTCTACCATCTGCAACTACAACGATGATTATGTCTGCCATCTGCAACTACAGCGATGATTATGACTGCCATCTGCAACTACAGCGATGATTATGTCTGCCATCTGCAACTACAGCGATGATTATGTCTGCCATCTGCAACTACAGCGATGATTATGTCTGCCATCTGCAACTACAGCGATGATTATGTCTGCCATCTGCAACTACAGCAATGATTATGTCTGCCATCTGCAACTACAGCGATGATTATGTCTGCCATCTGCAACTACAGCGATGATTATGTCTGCCATCTGCAACTACGGCGATGATTATGTCTGCCATCTGCAACTACAGCGATGATTATGTCTGCCTTCTGCAACTACAGCGATGATTATATCTGCCATCTGCAACTATAGCGATGATAAGGTCTGCCATCTGCAACTACAGCGATGATTATGTCGATCATCTGCAACTACAGCGATGATTATGTCTACCATCTGCAGCAACAGCGATGTTTCTACCTTCCATCTGCAACTACAGCGATGATTATGTCTACCATCTGCAACTACAGCGATGATTATGTCTGCCATCTGCAGCATTCTACGAGGGGCGTTCAATAAGTGGGGCATTGGTGTTTACATAAACAGTGTCAGCTTATAGCAGGTGTTACTATAGTCAAAACATAACATTGACACATGTCAAAACAATTTCTAGACATAACAATTATTTAGATATAATAGCTGCGCTGACCTAGGGGTCTCCATAATCATGGATTCTCTCAAACATGAACAACGCGCTGTGATCAAGTTCCTTACTAAAGAGGGATCCAAAGCTACAGAAATACATAATCGTATGTGTAATGTGATGGGTAAGGATGCTCCTAACTTTTCAACAGTTTGTCGCTGGTCTCTTCAGTTCAAGCGGGGCAGGGAGTCCTTAGACGATGACCCACGGTCCGGCAGGCCATCTGAAGTCCCCCGACCGGAAGTTATTGCCGCTATCGAAAGACGAATTTTAGCTGACCGCCGTGTTAAAGTTTCTGAACTGTCTTTGGAATTCCAGATGTCAGTTGGAAGTGTTGAAAAAATGATTCATGACCATCTTTGTATGTTCAAGGTATCTGCAAGATGGGTACCCAGAAACCTCACAGCACAAGATCGCCAGAAAAGAACCGAAAGTTGCATGGAGCTCCTGGATCGGTTTAATGCGGATGAAGCCAGGTTTTTGTCTCGTCTGGTGACAGGTGACGAAACCTGGATCCACCACTGGGACCCGGAAACTAAACTGGAATCCAAGCAATGGAAGCACCCGAGTTCACCGCCTCCCCTGAAGTTTCGCACTCAACCATCAGCTGGCAAGGTTATGGCGACAATATTTTGGGATGCAAAAGGCATATTATTAATTGATTACTTGCCAACCAAAACTACAATGAATGGTCAATATTATGCCAACCTAATGCAAGAATTGCGAAAGACAATTCGACAGAAACGCCGTGGAATGTTGACACGTGGTGTTCTGATTTTGCATGACAACGCTCCAGTCCACAAGTCAAGAGTTGCACAGGCCGCTATACGTGATTGTGGATTCGAACAGCTTAACCACCCACCCTACAGCCCAGACCTAGCCCCCAGTGACTACTTCCTGTTCAGAAACCTGAAATCCGCCCTACGTGGAAGGCACTTCCGGGATGACGAAGACGTCAAAGCTGCCACAGAGGCGTGGTTAGGGGTGCAAACGGAAGACTTCTACAAAAGCGGCATCAAAAGTCTTAAAGAGAAATTGAATAAGTGTATTGAGCTGAAGGGTAACTATATTGAAAAACTAGGATTGACACGTCAATACTTAGGTCTTCAAGACTTCTGCTTGACCTTGAACTCCATGCTGGACTTTCGGTTATTCACCAGTTTTTCTGCTTTAAAACGAGCTATCAAACAAGTCTCTATCTTCAATAGTTATTTTACAAAAAATCTCCAAAGAAGGTTCCCCTCTGAAAATGGAAAAAAACATTGAAATGGACCCCTACATGATCTTTCTCACAATTAAGAAAAACTTGTTAATATTTTCATACTAAGGTGTTACATAGAAAATGTTGTGCTTTAATTTCCACTTCAGGAGATGTTATCATCATTTGGATTGTATACATAAGTAATGTGTTATATTATTCTGAATGTTAAAGAAAATACTAAAAAATGCTTAAATTTGGACCCCTAGACATCACTTGCGATGTTCGAGGCTTAACTATCCACTTTTTGATGAAAGAGGTCAACATAAAAGTTGTTCTTCGTGAATTTGTGCATACGTGGGTGTATGTAAAATTTCAATAGCATAAGAATTGAAACAGTTATGAACCTTTGAACTTCGTTGAAAATGGCGTTTTTTTAAAAAATGACAAACTTCTATGACTTGTCACCAAAAAACCAAGACAGATTTGAGCTTGGAAAATATTGAACTCAATAAAGGACGTTTCTACATTACCATGATCTATTTAAAGACTTCCTATCTCCATTGGTTCATAATCAATAATTCTCCAAAGGATATACCCCTCGAAAATGCTCAAAATCACATCATTTTACTTTTTTTGGGAATATCTCCAATTTATGCCGAAACTATCAACTTTTATATGATATTGATGTATTATGGACTTGTTTAGCTCTTTATTAGAAAGAGATGGCTATCAATAACTTAGACATAAGTCAATTAGTTACAGAGTCATGGCCCTTTGAAATTGCAACCGAAAAACGCCCTTTTTAAAAAGGACCATATTCAAGGGCAGATTACTCGAATTCTAGGCCGAAATTCAAAATTCTTTTTGCAAATTATATTCTACGTTGTCTTGGCTTTCGAATGAGCTATCACACTTATCTGTATGTATTGCCGTGATTTAGAAGAAGATTTTTGAAGACGCGTACCCTCAAAATCGCGAAAGTGAGCAAAAATTTAAGTTTTTTCGAAATAGCAAAAAATCTATTATTACGGCCGAAAACCGTTATGGGCCTAATCGATGGGGAATATTGTTGCCCACATTTTGGTGAAAGTTTTATGAAAATATCTTTATTAGTTTTCGAGCTATTGAGGTTTGAAGTTTTGACTTCAAGGGGAGATAACTCGCGGTAGAAGTCGAAAATCAAAAATCGGTCTCGTACAGCCCGAGTTTAGGTCACAGGCTATAATCCCTGAAAATTTCAAGAAGATCGGTTCAGCCGTTTTTGCTGTACACCGCGCACAAGAAAAGTACAAATAATGATAATAAGGAAAACCAGGATAAGAACAATAGGTCTTCAGACTTTCGTCTTGAAGACCTAATAAAAGTAAAAAATTGACTACGCGAGTTGGTTTTATATTGAAGTTGCAACACTTATTGAACGCCCCTCGTACTTTCCAACTGCAACTTCAGTCGTGTTTCTACTTTCCAACTGCAACTACTGTCGTGTTTCTACTTTCCAACTGCAATTACAGCAATGTGTATGTCTTCCATCTGCAACAACATCGATGTTCCATCTGCAACCAGAGACCGTTAAAAATCCTTGATTATTTTGATCTCACAGAGGATGTACAACCGTCGGATTATTGGGTGAAGGGACCAGCATTATGCAATGAACACTTTGTCTCAATGTCTTCAAGTCTAGATAAGTCATATGGCAAGGCAATGGCATAGAAACGTGACATTTTCAGTTCAATATATCAAATATGTCATTAACTCGTGTCAGAGTATTGCAAAAAAATATTCAAATGAATATTACCTTACGTCCTTGATATATCTTGGGACTACCTAAAGGGCACTCTGTCATCTTTTATGTGTTAATGATTGAGACGCTCTGGAGCCGATGGCATCAATGACATTTCGGATGGCCTCATGAAGACAATAAAACCGAGCCAGTATGACATCAGTTAGCAAATATGATAATATGAAGGTGTCTTTCGCTTCTCCTTGTTCTTTGAATATCAATAAGAAACACTATTATCAACGATTTAGTACTTTTGCTTATTTTGTATCATCATGATAAATAATCAATGCGGTATGAATTCCTTAATATTAACATGGTCTATAGTACAATACAACATTGCAAGTGGAACATATTTTAGTGTGACATTGTTCTAATCCCGGCGACTACAGAACATATTTGATTTCTGAAAGTTGAAAAGAAGCGTGGGAAAGAAACGTCTCTGTGTTTCCTTAAATATACCTGTAACGTTTAACGGAACTTATATTAATGGAACTGAATAACTAAACATCAAAAACAATTTGATAAGTATTTTACAGTCTTGATAAACAACCAGTTTAATTAATGAAATAAACATAACGTCAAGAACAAAGAGAAACAAGGCGAAAGAAATAAGATTTTTTTTTATCTGCCATCTCGTCCTTTACACTGAAGAAATATATTTCATTCCTAGATATCAATCTGGCATTTATGATCCTGTGTTAACGTACTTGCATGATACCACAATATATAACACTAACGCACTGATATCGGGAAGCTACTACTATGTATTATTATAATCAAACGATTAGGTTGACATGTCTCTGTTTAACCCCCGTGAAACCCAAGGTGGTTAATGTTGTGGCGCATCCCGTCTGTCCGTCCTTCCGTCCCGAAAACGGTACGTGTGTTCTGAAATCAACTCCTCCCAAAGTTTTTGACCAATCTTTCTGAAATTTTACACATGCTATATACATTATGTTAATGTACTTACATGTATATGTACAGTTATGAATCATTTAATCGTCAAACTAAACTTAAAACGCGAATTAAATTAAATTAAGTAACCGAATGCAAGTTTACGGATATCCCCGCTCAATTTATAACCTTTTCAGTTTCTTGTCTTAGTGAAAAGCATCAAAAGCAATGAAAACATTCATTACTGTCTCAACGAGGCGATTCTTCAACCTGCTTGTGTGTTCTTAAATCAAATCTGGATCAGCAAGTGAGAATTGGATTCAAATATGAAAAACCTCGTTGTTTTTCTTGCCTATAAATGGACAATAACACTCAAGTAATTTGATTCCCAAACAAAGACATAACCGTGACATATATTTGGCATCAACGCGTTTATTTTGTACACATCAAATTAAAAGGTAAAACACGCACACACTTTGACATTGCTGATGTGGAAATTTTAATACAAAATAGACATCTTTTTCGTAAAAACACCAGTCTCCAAATCACCTGCCACTCGTAACGGATTAGTGAGCTTGCCAGTTCCCAGTGCGGAGTTGTTTGCGACAGAGCAGGATACTAGCTCTCGCTCTCAAGCTTGGAGCTGCACGGAGCTTAAAGGATGATTGAAGTTGAATCCTCGGATGTGGAGACTGGTAGGTAATACTGACTACCCAGAGATGTGTAATGTATTTATTGTTTAATACTATCATCGCTCAAGCTGAAGCAGAATTATTTTCATGAACGAAAACACGTATTGTTAACAGAATAATGATTTTATCCTTTCCAGAAGGATTGACATTTACAGCATTGGCTTTATTTGGCCTATCAGTATAGGTCATGCACCGCAAAGAAGTTCATTTCTACATGTGAGAACACAAACACTAACTACGAAACATACTTTATGAAATTATACAAATGAAGGTTGTTTTTCTGAGTACGTGAATTTAATTTAATCGTTCATCATCAAATTGTAACATTTCTTTACTTTAATGTTAACTTTTTTCATTAATAAAATACAAAACTGATATTTCAACTTTTTTTATTCACCTGTTGTGTCAATACATATTAATCACATCTTCTCATTACGCCTTTTCTGACTGTTCCCCCTTAATTAATCCCCCTAACAGTTTTTTCTATCACGCATCCTTTATTTATTGCCGCCTTCACTTTGCCATTATTATTTACTAAAGGTCAATCACTATCCGCTTAGTTATTTCATATACTATTTTTATTACGTATTTTTGTTGTTATACAAACTGGTTTTTTTTCAAAATCAGTACGGGTTTAATTCTTTGTATTTGCAATCATTTCATATCATACTTTGAAAGAAAATGGCATAGTTTTTGTTTTATCAAAATGTATTCCTGCATGATCCTTGCCATGTCTTGCGGGCCTCCTTTTATCCTGATACTTGATAATGCCATACACACTTGTACACGTACTTCAAGTTTTAAAAAATGTGTTCTGTCAGAGACACTAAATTAAATGGAATTTTTTTTTCACGTAGACTCTGTGATGTGATTTTGGTTTAAAATATTATCTGCCATGGTACATGGTTTTCCTTTTCAGTTCAGTTTTGACATTTCAACTAAAATAAGTGATATTTTTTATTTTGTTTGATCGCTGTTGGTTCACACGATTTCATCATTATCTCGCCATGTATTGTTCAACAACCCCAGACACCCTACACCAGCTGGCTGGATATAATCTCTGGACCAGTAAACATTGTTTCTGTAGGAATCTGTGAAGCCAGACAACAGTTGAATTGTATGAGTGATATACTAAGTAACCGTCAAATTGAATAAAGAAGTTGATCAAACATAAAGTTGAATAAAGAAGTTAATCATCCATAAATGCATTGTCTTCTTCATCACACCAACTGCTATCTGCTAGAATGCCTCTCAAATTACAATTTTATAGGCCACCGGATAGATCGATGTTTAGAGCCTTCGGCTTCTGATCAGATGGTACGGAGTTCGAATCCTGCCAGGAGCTCGACTACTTTGTCTGTTGTAGAGAACTATTTAACATGCAGAAAGGTTTGGGTGCAACGTCACACTGAATTCCAGCTTAGTACCACATGTTTCACCGCAATACAGAGCCACGATAGTGCTGTCTCTCTGCAATATTACCAACAGTCGTGATATAAGTAAAGCACTCTTGAAAGAGGCATATAAACCCCATATCACCTGAATATCAAGATCCTTTCTCACCCAAAGCCTGTAATTTAACCTTTACGAATCTTAACTTTCTGTGTAATCCTTGCTCTTAGTGACAAAGGTAACATAAATCATCACATCCGGTTAAAGTTGTATAACACACATATGTTCTAAGACTTGTATTAATTTATATATATATTTACCGTCCACATTAGTATAGCATATCGGACTTCAATATCCCCCACGTGTATTAAATGGTCAATTGCATTAACATTGTTTTGTTGATTGATACTCATAATATATTTTTGTCTATGAAATTCTATCAACGACATTTTTTTTTAAATTGTGTATAAAACTTTTAATGTATTTTGGTTTTGATAAAGCTGGATCTGCATGTGCATATATAGCATATCCCTAATATACGTTACATGGCAACGTTTATTTATGTAATGTCATTCAAACCGTTGAATGAACATAATAACTTAACTGTAATTCATGTTATTTTCAAGCAATGCGCTATCATATAAAATTTAGAAATGTACGTAATAAACTCCTAAAAATCAACCTATACGATTACTATAGTCATTTAATGAATATCTCATGCAGACATTTTATGAAAGCTCGTCAGTTATATTGTTTTTCTGGCGGAGCTGATGCGAAAACGAATAACTATACGTAAATAATTTCTGATAAATGTTTATCAATCGTCTGCCATTTATCAAAAGTGACCTTTAAATATAAATACGAATAATTTTATCGATATTTTTAATGTTACGCTATTGGTAGATCAAATGTTTAAATGAAATCTTTCGGATTTATAACGACTCCAGTAACTTTTGACAACAAAATATGTGAGAGAAGCTTCCTATGTCTCGCCTTTCAACGTCATCTCCCCTCATGATGATATACACCGAGGCGCCAAATAAAAGATAACAAAGTTTCAACATAGTCATACACAAATTACAAAATGTCTGTGAAGAGATATTCAAAATTTCATTCATAAGAGTAAACTATTTAATATTCTTTGTTCAAACACACATATTTCGGTATGTGAAGAAACATTTTTTTGCATTATTCCATCGTTGAAGAAACTTGGTTTTTCACCGCTAAAACGTATCAAAACCATAGAACACCTCAACATTTCTCCCAAATTGACAATCGATTGATCGCATAAAAAATAGACGCCCGATGGGACATGATCAGGTGGGCAAGAAGAGTGAGACAACACCACAAGGCCACAATAATTGACTGTTCTAGACATGGCCGCTTGGGGTTTGTGTGGACAGGAGCGTTGTAGCGCACCAACTATGAGATTACCAAATCCTTTTGTCGTGTCGTAGTTCTTATCAAAAATAGGTGGACCTAATTCTAAGTTGTCAATTAGGTTCCTAATTTGCTTGCTTGCAACTTGCTTGAACTTTCTGAGATCATGGTGTTACAAATACTTGTTACTGATCTGTGACTCTCATATAAATGCTGCATGATATATGGTATAATACGTGTAGTAACATTGGCTGTGACAACACATTCTTGCAGAACATTGGGGTTATGGTGTACGAATGATCATAAATTGAAAACTTGAAAAACAGGAAATAGGTCAGTTGTCAGTGACGCTATGACCTTGTAACTGTAAATCTATTATCTTATCTCTTGGGAGTGTACAGCCCAAATCACCACTTTGCACAATGATTGATATTGCTTACTTTACCCATTCAGTATTTGGGGTCACTCTTAAATACCCATATGGTTGAAAATAACCGAGTTCATAGTATTGATATGAGCACATGTGCACATATCACTTTTGCCTAACAACCAGTGTTTCACCGCGACTTACCGTATTTTGTCGTCTGTGAAATCATAAAACGATTGTTCGTGACGTCACCGTAGCTTGCCGTTGCAAGAGAAGTAGGCCGTTTCCTGACTATTTTGACGCGAATCGAAAGGAACAGAATTGGTAATAAAGAAATTAGTACACTCGAAAGTGTCCGCCGGTGCCATATGTGCTCTCGCTCGGGCAATACAAACATTTACACTCGTTTCGTAAATGGCATATGGCACAATCATTGGTTAATAACCTCTATATCTGCAATAGCACAATACAATACAACAGCGTTATATCTATTCACTATCTATATAGCTAAGGGACATGTTTACCGAAAGATTTCATCCTTAAGAAGTGTGCCACTTCACATCGATCAAGGCTCGGAATGTCAAAATAGCGTAACTGGTAGCGGTTTGCTTTCCCTGTAACGACTTCTATCAAGCTGAATGGTTACGCCGTTTATATTAGCTGTTTGGATTAACTCAGAGGGTTTGGTTACTAATCCCGCAATGTTCTCACCCGAAAAAGTACGAAGATTGGAACTGTGGCTAGTATGGTAAAAAATATAACAGTGTTAAAATAACATAGATATATGAAATACGAATTGTTAGTCCATGAATTAAATGCAATGAGTCGTCATAATTGCTGCAAATTCGGATTAAAAATACCTAATTTTACTCTCTATTAAAAAGCAACACTATCCGGTTTCACTCACGTTACAAATGTGTATCAATTTACGACTGGTCATGTTGATTAGTTATTCTACTTCTAAACATATTAAACTGACTGAAGTAATCAACAGCGGCTCGTTGAAACATAATGATTTTGTTAATCAGTATAAACGTCTCCACATAATGCGACCAGACCAGACCGAAGCCTATAGTTCATATATATATATATATATATATATATATATATATATATATATATATATATATATATATATATATATATATATATATATATATATATAAATATATATATTGTACATGAGATGTACATGCAATAAGGGCAACAGTCCATGCATCTCCATACACTTTATACTCAACTTATTTCCTTCAAATTGAAAGTACTTTTGATCTAATATAAGTGCAATTTAAACAACTATAATGTTACGAATAATGAGAATGTAGAGCACAGTGGTGTAGTGGTTAACATGTCTGCCTCTCACACCAACGGCCCAAGTTCGAATCCCGGTGGAAACACCAAACATTTGTGACCTGGGTCTTATACTGTGTTGTGTCCTTGGGCAAAACACTTCATCCACATTGCACTCAGTTCACGCAGCTTTACAATGGGTACCTGAACACGGTAATGTATGGATATATACGGTCGAGCGCAGCGCTTAATAGGCGTTACTGAAAGTATGATTCCTTCAGGGTAATAATTGTGTTGCGTCTTGAGCATGCATTGAGCATATGTGCGCATTATAAATATACTACAGTACTATTTTTCTGTCATAGTAATCTATTCGTTCATTAATTATTATCATCTGAAATCTTTCGTTTTCTCAAAAATTAAGTAACTAGTTTTTCAACATTACTTTAATCTCATAAAGTATAATGAATTAATGACGATAGTTAATGTTGGTTAAATCAATTAAAAGTCAATGGTCACACTGCATTGGGAAGCATGTGCTCCACAGTTGACCTTACTGCTAGCCGCTAGGATCAAATGTCACTGCAGTTTTTATCTGACAAAAACACCAGACACAATTCACACAAGCTAAATCAATGCACTGGTGACATTCAGCCTCGTGAGGTCTGCATTAGTCTCACTCAATAGATGATGGCGCACGTCTAGAGGCTGAAGAAACGAATTATAAGGTTTCACTGCAAATTATTTTATGCATTATTTTTATGTTTCATATTTTATGTTTTTGTATGTTGCCATTTATTGTCCAGATTTTCCGTTTATATACAATCACATTCAAGTAAAAGAAGTCGAAAGAACATCAAATTAATACTTAGAAGCGATTTAAAATCCCTAAAATATTGAACTAGCTGTATCAATCAGATCTGCAGATACAGTACTTCAAGGATGATTAAATGATGTTTTGGTTTTAAGAATTCAAACAGTACTTGTCAACGTTCAAATACAGTCTGAGGTTTTATATTACTGGTTCGTTTTCACAAAAGTAATAACCACCATGTATGTATCATATCCCAAATACAACATAATGTGATATTATAGAATCACAATATAATTACTTTAACCACTATGCGTTTCCGGCCCTTTACCAACTTTCCTACGCAAGGCATAACTCCTGAAGTCAGTCTCAATAATTGGATGGTTAAAGTCATGCAGTATTTCCCTCCCTTTTTCTGGAGATAATGAAACAATAGTTAAAAACCTATAATGCATAGTGATCTCTGATTTTCGAGCACGGTAATGCTGCAAAGCAGTTATTGGGACTGGTAAGAGTTATGCCTTGCGTAAGGAAGTTGACCCTTTACTGACATCTGCATTGTTTCCCGATGCTAAATGCATAATGACGTTCAGTTCTTCAACGCATCGGTTGATCCATAATGCTTGAATGTTTCCAACAATTGTTTCACTCTCCTTCAAAATTCCACATGAAACCTAGAATCAGAAACAGCATTTGTCACGTAATTTATCAGTATATTCCAATTTTCTATACATTGAAAATTGCTTTTGAGTACTAGAAAAACAAAAACGACTTTGTTCTGTTAATAACACCGAGGAACAACTCCCATGTTTACACTCTTTTGGTATGACCTGACTGAGAATTTAACATTTTTGTTCATGCGAACAACGTACGAAGGTACAAGGTACGAATAACAAAACAATATGTAGTTACCATAATCATCTGTAGAACCTTGCTAAACCGTCACTATAATCTTTCGTCAATAACACTGACTCATCAGAAATGTCATGAAACAATCGTTTTATATTGCACCAAATGCATGTATATGCATGTATATGCATGTATTATGTTGAAAAACAGCTCACATATACAATTATTAAATGTATAAATTGTGAACACGGTCCCGATAGGGCCGATACTATTCGAAGAGAAAGGAGATATAATATAGGATTACTAAATGCCAGAACTAACATTTTATAGTATAAACTTTTGACTGAACATCGATAACTAATTATAAATCTGGTTTGCTGTGTAGTATTGTAAAACGTTCCATGTCAGCGTTGTGCAGTGTTTGGATTCATCAATAAATAATTTCTTGTAAAATTCACATAATTTCGTTTTTTAGAACAAAATACATATTACAAATACCACGTTGACGCAATATAAATGAGTGTTCTATGTCCCATGTCCTTGTCTAACAGACCTCATTGAAGACACTTCTTCTGATAGACATGTTTCAATCTATAAATGTGTTATGCAAGTATGTACATGTAGTTCTTATACACTGGGTTTCCTTTTGGCTGTTGGCAATCTGAGATTGAACACGAAGAAGATTAGATTGATATCTGAAGACGATTCCGTGAATGTAACAGTATGCTTCTCAGAGCCACCATTAGAGCTGTTGTTCTTCAATTTACATTTACAATATTAAAAATACTTATCCAATGAGAGTTTTTCACTCAAATCATACTTTAATATCTTATTTCGCAATTTTGATTACAAACCTAAATATGGGATATACGTGCTTCTTAACGTAAACGAATGAAACTGTTTTGGAAATGAATGAAATAAATGTAAACCTTCTTAAGGAAATAATCCGAAATGGTGAACATTGTCATTGATAACCCCCATTTACCCTTTAGGAGTGGTTGGTATCAGTGGTAATGGTGACATACGAATCTGTTACTCATGTCACGATGCAATAAGTCCTAAGGTAATTTAACTCTCGCAGATTCTTTATCATTATGCACAGGTTAATTATTATTTACTTAACATCAACTTAGTGTTTAATGAAAGATCTGGGCTGACCGAGAAGGAAACAGTTACCTCTGGACAACACTCTTTATAATTTCCGATATGTGAATTTAAAGATTTTAATTTAGCGTTGAAGTTAAGGGTAAGTAGATAACTTTTATGTTTGCAGGTTCAGGCACGGACTTCAGGTTTCTCCGAAGTCACATGCTGATGATAGACCGTCTCTCCACAGCACTAATCATAATGGGCACTATATCAGTCATCTCCGGTGTGCCTACTGTCATCATGGTCAACACAATCCCCTCCATCCCTTTCATCACGGGCTCGGGGGTGTGGACAGGGGCATTGGTGAGTGTGAACTTCTTAAGTCAATTCACAACACATGGGCTACGTTCAAAGTTAATAATTTTTAAGGCTGTGAGGTGTTTTGTTGTTTGGTTTTCAAATGTATCATTTATGAGACTTATTGTAATGTCATTTGGTAAGTCTCGCGATTTTGGATATCATCATTTCTACGCACCTTTTGTTGGAAGATAGATATTTGCATGATCTAGTAGTTTTTATATCCATGTTTATAAACAATAGGTCAAATGACTTTTCAAAACATTATAGGATAGTGATTGTGTTATAATTGTGTGAACTGTTTGTTTTATGATAGAATTCCTTTTTACAGTATTAAATATACAAGAAAAGAAAATATAATAATGTTGACTATCTCCACTGTTGCTGGTTTTGCATATCAGTACTGTAATATCGCCTTAGATTGAATATTTAAAGGAAATATTTTAATTTTGTGAAAACATAGCACTGACGTCGTGCTTTGAACACCCGGTGCAACTACACATGTAGCTATAGCTGATGCCACTTGATGGACAAATGATGTGGTAACTTGCCTTAACTAAATTAGATTCAGGGCAGATTGTTTTATAAAATAAGACCAAACGTAGCTGTTTTTTTAAATTAAGTTTTAAAAAGTTTGAGTTGGTAATAGTGATATCAACGATCGCTGAGAACGTCCGGTCGGTATGCCCCTTTAAACCCCACATGATGTCATTTCCTCAATGGGTATTTAAGAGTAAAACTCAAGAGAACACAATTTCAGGATGACACGCTCACTAGGGGAATTTTTGGTGAAAATAAGCTGTAGTCTTATTTCCAATTCGCTCAACATTGCTGCAGTGAAATTACAATCGAGTTTGTTTATGCTTATTCTTCCCCCGCCCTTACTATTAGACCTCCATACATCTGACAAACGAAGAGTGAAGATTGAACACTTTATGGGCAAGAAATAGAGAACCCTGATTGGTTGTGATGAAATTATGTTGTGCAGTCAGTGACGTTGTAAGTTCGTCCGGTATGTCACCAACTTCCCAATGCAAGGCATAACTCTTGCCAGTCTCAATTACTGGCTGATTTAGGCCTTGCAGTATTTCCTTACAAAATCTGTGTTTAGAAATCAAGGCCCGCTATGCATTTCTGGTGCAGCGATTCACTGTCTTGACACAACAAAGCGAGGGAAATACCGCAAGGGTTAAATCAGCCAGTAATACAAACTGGCAAGAGTTATGCCTTGCGTTTGGAAGTTGGTATGTCACCATCGAGTGACATATTAAGACCTGATGGCCATTTCTTGTCGCCCAATCTGAAACCTGATACTTCATTACTGGATTTCATATGGAGTTAAGTCAGATAAAACGACTGAAGACAGATGACGAAAAGAACATACATTAATTGAACCGAAATCATTAATTATGGGTATACTTATTATTAATCTTATTGTCCCACTGTCAATACAGTATTTACTATCTAGAGCAAATGAGAGGAATGGACCATTCCGAGGACCATGCGCCAATACGGGAAAACTGAGTCAATATGAGTCTGAGCATGCGCATGACTTCTTTCATTGTCATTTAGAAGTTGGTAAGAGAACGAGTTCTATGGACATACAACTTCTTTATTGCAGGAGTGTGACGTTCCGGTAGCAAATTACCATTTGCTTGATAAAGGTGTTAGCATCCACACCGGACTACTCCTGCTATAAATCAGCTGTATATCCACAGGAGTCATCAACATGCGCACATTTGGTGAAAGCCCGAAACCCTGATATCCTGTTTATAATTATGATTTCAAAATGGAATTAAGATGTTGACTATTATGCAAATAGAAGGAATGAGGTTAATTGGTAAAATTTGTCATTCGTCTCGTGTGAATACAGCTGATCTCGGACCTGTAACTGGGCCAATACGGAAACACTGAATAAATACCACATTACAAACTGTTCTGTCGTAATCATTGCCATAAACACACTTAAATTTGACATCAATACAAAAAAAAGGTTTAAAAATAACCTTTATTCAACATAAACTGGGCCTTCTTTGGCAAGGCATTAGTGTTGAGGTTTCTTTGGCTGGCATTCCAAAAACTGTATTGAAAAATTATAATAATCTAATGGATGTTAAACACTTTTATTCTGTAATGGTGGCGTTTCGCCATTACTTTTACTGTTTAACAACGATGTTGAAACGCGAAATTGTGCAGTTCTTTAGCCAGAAAATTGCATTTGTTGTTCTCCGTAATGATTGCTTCGTGATAGAAGATCCTGGTCGGCGCCAAACATATGGGTGATTCCTCACTGACACTTATAAACGATAGCTTTATTCACCTAAAAACTATTGGTCACCATGAAAGCCTCACGAGAGATTCCCGTTGTTAGAAGTATGATGGTCAAACTTTCATTCACCTTGTTAATTTCATATATTTGAAGCCTTTTGGTATTTGATTAACGTTTTCATGAAGATAGAAATATCTAGTTCAACCTAAACTTGATCATCCTTTCATGGTCGACCTAGAGCCATTGACCACAAATTAAAATCCTCTTGTAAACTAATCGACCCAGACACTCTTAGTTGCAGAAACCATTACATTAATTAGGAATGTCACTTACCCGGAAATGACTGTCTGATATCACTTCCGTGTTCAGGTGATCGCAGTCGGTGTGCTGGGCTTGGTTCTCATCAAGGAAGCCGAGAAGGACGTGACGCCCAGACTTAAAAGATTGGTAAGAGTTCATGAGGAGTTAACTGCAGAGATAATAATAACAACCCTTTAAAGGGGCAGTAGCACGTTATTTGCAAATTTTATTTTTTCAAATTTCCCACATATAAAGATAGTTTGTGTCATTTATATTTACTTTAGACGGTAAAACATCTTATTACCCAAACCAATTATCCGTAGTGGTAATAACGGTGTTGCGTATAAAGCAACAATTGCATGGCGGCCATTTTATTGTGAACACATTTTATTATTTCGAAGGACAAAAACGATTCCCATAGCTTTACTGAACCATGTACACTCATTTTTAACTTAATTTTCCGAAGAGAGAAGGGTGTTATACTATTGGTGACAATATTTTTCAAACACATTTCATCAACTTATTTCAGCGAAAAAACGTGCTACTGCCCCTTTAAAGAGAGGATAATATAGGGGTATTTCGTGGCAACGAATTTGTGAGGTCTCTTTTGTTTGCACATGTATGCTATGAATACAGTGAGAGCCTTCTTAATCGGTAGCCCTCCAATCCGGCGTGCCCTCGATAACGGCACAAACATTTGGTCCCGACAGCACATCGTTCTTGTAACATTTAAGGATTGTTTTACATGTTTTGTGCCTCTATCGAAGTATAACAGCAACAAATTGTATAACATCGCGTAGCGTAGCGGAATATTCCAGTTATTGGCGTAGGTTTGAAGACGAAATGATATTTGTATATCTTATTTTGCATCAAAACGTTACGCTCAGTTGTAAGAACCAACTGTCACGTCCGTTTGTTCTGATGGATTGTGACGTCATAAGGTACGAATGCACGAGGTATGGTAGCACATTTATCTGCATTCATCGAGAAATGGAAGCAGGTTTTTTTAGAGCTCTCGTCCAATCAGAAACGCGGAAATTAGTGTAACAAAACCATTTTGTAATTATAAAGCTATGTAAACCGGTACGCTTACGATACCTGTATGTTCCCCAGTCCCAACGAGTGTCGGTGTAGAGGGCTACCAGTGCATATGATTCTTGCACAATCCATTTGAACATATCAATGTGGGTAAATGTTTGGCAATTTGATAAAGGCTAACGCACATTCAATACAGAAGTGAACCAGTAATCGACGTTGCGAGTATCGGAAGCATTGTTATAGCCACTGTTGATTAGTTAAATGATAAATTATTTACTTTGTCGATAATTGATGAACAGACATGAATGTTGAGTCATTCAAAAGTTAGTAAAACAAATATTTTCATTTCACGTAATTCACAAATACAAGATGACGGGTACTCCGAAAGAACCCTATATTTAAGCCTTGAAATGTTGAACTCTCTGGCATAGAGCAAACATTAAAAAATGTTGAACTAATACATTTATATGGGCATAAAGTAATGGAAAGGCAAAAAATGTTTCATCAAATGACCTTCTGCAATGTAGTTATTAATCAATTAAGGGAATAGTTAACATACACGTGTGATGGCAACATATCAACATGCCAATAAAATACTTCGATGGAACCTTTATTTGATTGTATATCTTACTCCTCGTTACTGTTTGGTAACATTGTGTATTCTTTTCATAGCTAAATACCGATTAGAACTCAAATAACTTTTTAATAACTTGTTCTTGAATGATTGCAGGTCACCAAAGATCTATTAACCTTTTACTTAACATCTTTTCAGGCAATTTCTATCCAAGTGACGTCCATATTTGCAACGCACGCAGCCTTTGTTCATTTGGCCTTCAGCGTGTGGGGCACTATCGCATGCTGGACGAATCCAGATCCGGGTGAAGGTTCAGCTGCGCAGTGCCACCTCCACACTTCCGGTCTGACCTTGCAGGGGGTTTATGGAACAATTATTGGATTATGTATGTCTATTGGATGTGCGATAACAAGTGTATATATCTCCAGTACTGTCAAAGCCATTAAGACTTACCAAGAAAACCTTACGGAAGTAATTGTGTGATATGACACTTTTGCATTTAGAATATATCCATCTCGTGTCGTGATAATGTGTATGAGCTTCAACAACAAGTGTGGATTGCTTCTGACAACGTGATTAATGTCAATCATTGTACTCTCGGATTTCAAGCTCATTTCTACTCACGTCAACTGGATCAACGTAAGCACTTAGAATTGTGTGAAATGGTTCATCTTCAATTCCGAGCAGTGTGTATCGTCATTGAGATTTTCTCGTTCACGATTTAAGAGCTTCGCACGTAAGAATGTTGTGTGTATGTGTCATAGTGATTTATGAACTGTGGTGCTTCCAAAACATATTCATTAATGAGGCCTTTAAGGAGATGTACTCTGACGTCACCATGGATATTTTATTAATGAGGCCTTTTGGAGTTGTACTTTGAGGGTTTGTGACCCTTCGTTCTTGAGGCCTTTCTGGAGATGCACTTTTTCACGTTCACTTCATTGACGAGGAACATGAGGTGTTGTTTTCTCGATGAGGAAAAGATGACAATTATTCCACAAATACACAACTACACCTACTGTTTTCATATACGAAGGCACGAAACAGATTTAAATTCCATTCACTCAGTGCACTTAAAGCGTTTATTGTGAACAACATGATCGATGACTAACTACAGCATTCCATGTATGTAATTTCGTCTTTCTACTGCCACACAGTTAACTGAAAGCGCCAACTGAGTTCATAAAGAAATAACTTTGACTTTTACAAGAATTTGCAAACCCACCACCAGCTTTTCATTTCGCGGCCAACATCCAATTCCTAATAAATGTTGTATCCACTGACATATATGTACATACATGTATATGCTACCACTGCCTATAACTGTGCTAGCATCTGCCTTGGTGTATACTGAAATGGGATTAGTCGGTAACATTTGTATGTGATAGGTAACATGGCAGTTCAAGTTATGTTAAGTAAAGTTATTCCCGGAAGAGAACAACAAGTCGTGAAAGCTCGTGTTTATTCTTTACAACTGAGCAATGTTTGAGAATCAAGGCTTAGCAAATGTATCGTTTGTATCACCACGTGACTGATCTATATGCATTCGCGTTGTCTTTCCAAGAGACGAAGAAAGGGAAAATACGACTAATCATATACATAAATGTATGTAATCAGTGAACAAGCCACATTTTGCCTTGGCAACATGATGTAACAAACCATCCATTTACCATTCCAGCAATCAAGGAGGCGCGATACGAACTTGCAAAGTCGTGTGATCTTTATTATGATCACACCTTGTGAATTGTCGACGTATTAAAAACGTGTACGTAAAGAACTAAAATTAACATTTCAACGGAGAATCATCATTACTTCATTATTCATTCTCGTACATCATTACGCAGACTAATGTGCGAGATAGTATACACATGCACGTACGTAATACACAGTAGAAGGAGAACTAACCCAATGTCGATGACACTTTAAATATCCAGCATATGTATGTGTTATGTATGTGCTATAGGTGATAGGTGATATAGGTAATATAGGTAATATCACATATATCTTCATTCGAACCACGTCTCACAGCTGGTGATGGCTACGATTGTAACATATATACCCTTATTGTGAAATATTGTGTTGGAAGACGAAACATGTATTTCGTGATAACGTCATGTTAATTGAGGCATCCCAGACATAATGTTGACATAAAGCTTGGATACAAAGTGAAAGTTTATGCTTGCAATATGCTACATTTATAATAAATTATAACATGTTTGTGTATCCATTCATATAAATGGGGTCACAATGATTGCTATAATGTGGTTTTCAGAAAGGATTGTTATTCAATTCAGGTTTTAGAAACATATTTTTCAGAGTTTAAGTAAGTCTAAATCTCTGATATATTAGTCCAGAATCCACGCCAGAATTCAATATTAACTGCTGTCCAGAAGTGTGTAGGTCAACATGACTTATCGTATTAAACAGACAATGTCACCACATGTGCAATCCCAATTTCAAAGTTAAGAAAATAAAGATTCACGACATTTAACGTTATGTCAGAAGACATTGGATTGTAGTGAAATGTTAAAGGATGCTTTTATCATTCATTATCTATAATTAGTCTTGGTTTCTGACATTCATCTAGTTTATAAATATTTAAAATTGTCAAGTAAAATAATCAATAATACTGTGTAGGTAAATTGAACACATGTATGTGACAACATCTATTTAAAACATGTTTTCAGAAGGATATCAGAAACGCCCGTTGTGCAAAAGAGTAATTGTATGTGAAAACAATCATACCATAAAGATTATATCATTCCAATGTGTACATGTATACAGAGAGTAACTACAAATGGTTTTGAATTAAATTTGCATCACATTGCCTCCTCTCAATGGCATCGTCACACATAATATGTTAAAATGAATTGAAATGTGATTTTAAAGAATCTAATGAAAATAGTTTTTTTTTTGGCTGAAATAAGTTGATGAAATGTATTTGAAAAATAATGTCACTTATAGTAAACCACTCTTCTCTCTTCGGAAAATCAAGTTTACAATTGAGTGTTTTTGTCATTCGAAATAATAAATTGTGTTCACAATAAAATGGCCGCCTTGCAATTTTTGCTTTATACGCAACATCGTTATTGCCACTACGGATATTTGGTTTTTTTAATAAGATGTTTTACCCTCTAAAGTAAATATAAATGACATAAACTATCATTATAAAAGGGAAATTTGAAAAAATAAAATTTGAAAAAAAACGTGCTACTGCCCCTTTAAAGTAATGTTGCATCACATTGCCTCTTCTCAGTGACAAGTGAAATTGATTCTTTCATAACGCAGAGGACGCTATTGTCCCACAATGTTTTGAAATTAATCAAAATATGATTTGAAAATAATCTTTTGAACATTCTCAAAACAAGTTAATGTTTCCATTCACTAAACACACTCGAGTGTTTTCTCAACACACATGTCCTTTTCATTCAGATGCATAATATGATTGTAACTGTGATATTATTCAAAATTCCATTTCATAATCAACACATCTGGAACGGGTTGCCCATGTTGAAGTAATTGCTTTTACCATAAACATACCATACCAATGAATCACTTAGCTGATTAGTTTTATACATTTCCAATACACACTAATTATTTGGATAAATAAAGTTTTAAAAAACGTTTCCATGCATTTAACTGAGATACCTCTTTTGTCATTTTTTCATAAATTGATAATGAAATTTCTTGAGAAATAAAAACACCATTAAATGGTAGCTACATCTACATGTTAAATAAGTTGAAGCATATATAATAAAATAGGTCAGTAAAATGCAAAATCAACGATAGAGCTCTTGATATGACTAAACTGTACGGAGCAAGAGGTTTAGGAATCAAGCGTTAGAGACGAATTCCTTTATTCCATCAAGACTCAACTCTCTATATCTCCAACTGAAGATACGAAGTAAACTGTACCAAGTTTCAAGTTACTGCGCTCAATCAGCAACGTTATAGAAGCAAACTTTGGACAAGAATAAAGAAGCACGATGAACATCTACTTCAAACGACGTTGTGCATATTCACAGTTGTCTAAAGTGTACTCGCTCAGTACTTTTCTTCCCACAGTGATTACTCCCTTCAGATTTTCGATAGTAACCTCTGTTCTACTAGGAATATATTCTAGCCTACCCTAGCTGCGAGGAAGGGTACAATGTATCCTATTCCTGCTTTTTATCCAATGAAATCTCATCTTACATCGACCGAGATACGTGACAGATCTTAACCGTTGACTGTAAAGCGTATATTAGCATGTATCCTTCGACTTTGTCTGATATAAATACAACAAATAAATTGTTCTGATTTTTATCTCTAATTTGGTCTTGAGACTCTAAGTTATATATCAGCATGTTTATGTTCAATTATATTCATAAATTCAGATAGCATACATAGAGGAAAACATATTAAACAAGAAAACGTATATCCTAAACTCACGGGCAAAAGAAACTATACCAACATTGTTTTGTTGTTATCAACATTATCAGATATGTCACATAAATAATGTGATACTCGTTTTAAAGACAATTTAACTGACCATGTTTTGATCGAAATTTTGAAAAAAGTTGCACGTACGGTTGATGCAGTAGAATACAATGAATGGCACTGGGGGTAAATGTCAATTTGCAATAATAAACAAATCATTTTAGAGCCTACAGAGAACGGTTTTATTCAGAAAGGGAACACTAGAAAACTGTCAATATCTGGTATGGCCTCCGTTGCTTTGAATAAGGCCTGCACACGTTGACACACAAAATTTGCAAGGAGCCTGATGACGTCATTAGGGATGGCTTGCCATTCTTCCATAAGTGCCTGGGTACGTTTGCCGATTTGATGGAGGTGGATTTCTCTGTCTTTATATGCCTGTTGAAAGGATCACACAAGTGTTTAATCGGTGATAAATCTGATGATCACGCTTGCCATTGCAAAATGTTGACGTTGTTTAACGTTAGGAAGTCTCTAGGTACCCTGGCTATGTGGGGGTTAGCATTGTCTTGTTGGAGGGTTACTCTTGGACTTTTCAGGAGGTAAGGGAGGACTATAGGACGTAAAACGGTGTCGATGTAGCCTTTGGCATTCTTATAACGGTCAAAGACAACCAGTTCTGTTGTGTGGTCCCTTGACGCTACCGCCGCCGAATGGCACAGCGTCCTGGACACAACACGGGGCCGTTCTCTCTCCTCTCCGACGATAAACACGCACTCGGCCATTAGCTGTGTGTTGCTGGAACCTGCTTTCGTCTGTAAACAAAATTCTTTGCCACTTCCTGTTCTGCAACAGCTGTACCATTCTTGCCCATTGGTGACGTTAACGTCGGTCACGTCGGTCACGTCGGTCACTTCGGCTTAGAATCATCCGGCGAAAGGGCCGGTACGCTCGAATGCCATGTTAACGAAGACGTCTGACCACTGTCCTTCTGCTGATAACACGATGTAACGCTATTGTTGCTGATGACGTCACTGTGACGAAATGTTTGCGTAGGTGAATCGTACGGATGTAGTGGTCATCGTTTGCGCTTGTGACCCTGGATCTTCCACTTCTTGGCCGATCCCGGGTCCCACCTGTCTGTGCCATTCGTGTCGGCAGTCTACTTATCGTAGTGCGGGTGCAGTTGAAGATAAGAGCAACGTGGTCGTGACGTGCTCCCAACTGCAACTCACCAATCGCTCTTTCTCGTCCCTCTGTGGTAAGTTTCGGGTTGTCACTTGTTGTGTTCGTTACGACTGAGGTCCAAAGCATGCAGATTCGTGGTTTTTATACAGTTTGGTACCATATTAACGTGATGCACGTGCATACCATTTTGCTCTAAAAACGTGTGACAAAGTCCATATTTGGTTAGAAGCATGACTTTTTTCTCGGTAATTATGAAGTTGCGTTGTTGTGACATAGTTTGATAATAAAAAAAATCGATTTGAAAAAATAGTTTCAACTTTTTAAAACATAAAATATTTTGGTATAGTTTCTTTTGCCCCTGAGTTTATGTTTCTGTTTCGAAAAAGAGCAATATGACGTCTCATTGGCAAATGTCATATTTACAATGGCGTCAATGATTACACAATTATCTTTCAATGCTACCAATCAAGGTCGGGATTCTCTATTGCGAGCCGAGAATTTACCCTAATTGAACTGAGGTTACAACCACAAATCTGACGGGAGTAACCTCTGTCGGAAGATAATGTCGAACATTGTGACAGGGTGCCGTGCTGTCAAAGAGGAGATAACATGTCGCCAGCTTATGGTCTTTCACAGACGGATCACACTTTATCCACCAGCCTTGCCAAGATGACTGGCATATCTGTACTACTTCTCTAATCTCATATACTCAACATCGAGTTTGCCCCCAAATGTGTTCCTTCTTTCACACTCCAATCTCGGATACTGCCTCGTTGTTTTCATTCAATGTCTACCACATCCAAATCTAACACGGAAAATGAATCACTGATCGAGAAACACACAACAAAACAGCAGAATAAAAGCAGATTGCTATCACTCAACCAAATGAAAGCATCCGTGACCTCTTTTCCTAGAATTGAAAACTCTTTACAATCTGGGTATTAATCCCGATGTCTAGAAAGGTAGACACGTACTGACTTGAAAAATACCCTATTGATATTCGACTTTCCCCAAAGTGTTGTTATTTCCCTTTAATAAATAATTGAGAGATACCTCCCGTTAACGTCGCCGTATTCCGGTTAGTAGTTTCATCAAAATGGCGGACGAAGACTTTGAGAACGGTTTGAATTTTGAGTCAATGAATATGAAAGAACTTCGGAAATACTTAAGAGACAGAAACCAAAAGGTAACAGGAATAAAAGATAAACTGACATCCCGTGCAAAAGGTGCTCATGTTCTAAATTTACCTAAACATACCCCTGAAGTAGGACGATCTAACGCTGATATGTCATTGTTTATCACATCGACGTTGTCTACACCCAATGGATGTCAGACGCCGGATCCTTTTTCATTGCAAAGTGGATGGAGTGATGATCTTGAGTAACTGTCGCTATTCACCGAGAGGGACTTTTACAATTATCTCGTTCTGAGCACCAATCGAACTGTGAACAGTAAACCTACGAAAGTCATTCGGCAACTCAAGGCTGCAAGTTTTTATGAAGACAGGCATGTTCACAGTTTAGCTGTCCACACTGTATCCGAGGATTGTGACCACATGTTTGTCAAATGTTTAGTGATACCATCCCTCCCGACAGCTGACAAGAGGAGTAATCCTGACCTGTCTGGGTGTGTTTGTCGAAAGTACATGTAACGGGCCATAGCCACTCGGCCTTTTGCACCTGTGCTGCTAGGTATGTATATTGGTTATTTCAGAAAAAAAACTATATAGAAAGATCTAGATAAAGATAATCTCAAGTGTCTTCTGATATCAACTATATCAACACAAGTTGATTAAAGTTATTTTCACTTTAATCAACGAGTGTTGATATGTTCGATATCAGAAGACACGAGGGTGAGATTTTATTTATCTTCAAAAGCAATCTTCTTTCAACTATCAACAAAAGAATTAATATATCTGAAACACAACATTGCCATTCAGCTTCTTAATTTAGCAGAGCTTAGTGAGGTCATAGCATTGTAATGTAACAATCAGTATGGCATCATAGCATTGTTACGTCATCCTATTTATGACGTCATAGCATTGTCAGCAGTGTTCTCAGAGATGTCAAGGCCTTGTGATTTCATTAACTGATGATGCAATAGGACCATGACGACTTGATTGTAGCGATATCACACTATAACATACAACAAATCTTTACCACGTGTGTTTATTAATTAGAAATGCATCATTTTCTTCATTTTAGATGAAAACAGCATTATATTTAAATAGTTTGTTAATGGTCGTTAAAATGACTCTCTTAACCATGCACATCCTTAACGCACACAACACTTTATTTTTCAGAGCTGGAGAAGCCTGCAATCATATATCTGCCCTGCTGTATGCCCTAGAGGACATATCCCAGAAGAAGGAAACAGGACGACTCTCATGTACCTCTACCAAATGCAAGTGGATGATCCCTAAGGATAGGATTTACACCTCATGTCGAGCGGGAGGAGGAGTGTATTAAAGGGGAAAAGGGAGGAAACTAGCAGGAAAGTAACTTCTTCAGGTACTGGATCATGATGCATCATGTGATACATGTCCCAATACAGCTATGCCAAAAACAAGCATAAACGTGGACCGATTTAGGGGGAAATTATTAAGTATTGAAAACAAAAAGTAATGTGGATTTGTTGTTACAACATCTGCTGTGAATGTTGGTGTAAAGACTGACGATTTAAACCTTCCACAGTTACCACCAACTGTTTTTTCTTTTCGTGACAGTGTTGATCTTTCGTTTCCATGTTGTCTATCAACGTTTCTGATGAAGATTCAAGAACAATCGATGTCATGACTAGGGGAAAACACGACCAGGAATATTGGAAGGAGGCAGGAAAGAGAGGATAACTAGTTCTGACTTTGACAGGGTTTGCTTACGTAGATCCACTACAGAACCTGCTTAACGTGTTCGTGGTTATGGTCAAGACTTTTCATCATATACAAGATGGGGCACTTCCCAAGAACCGGGTCGACAACTTTATGTCCTAAAGATGACTAATGACCATCCTAATGCCAAGGTTCTACAGTGTGGACTAGTCGTGAATCCACAGTATCCATATGTGGGAGCTACACCTGATCGCCTAGTGTTGACTGTGATACGTGCTGTTCCTCACCTGGACTACTTGACATCAAGTGCCCCTCTACACTTAGGGATGGTACACCAGAAGAGTCAGCTCGACAAACAGATTTCTTTTGTAAGCTGGATGAAAATAAGAACTTGATACTTAAAGAAAATCACCCCTATTACTTTTAAGTTCAGGGCCAAATGGTTATTTCACAAATAAAATGGTGTGGCTTTGTAGTTTGGACACTGAATGGTTTTTAAAATGAAGAGAATTGCATTTGATGAATTAAAATGGAAAGACATGTTGCGAAAGCTGATGTGTTTATGTGACAGCAATTGTGCCAGAATTCTTCTCTAGACATGTGCCACGAGGACTCAAATTGTTCTAGCTATGATTACAAGTATTACTTCTCTTGATTTCCCGCAGATAGTGTGTGTAGATATGAAAACATTCTCAACTTCTATTCTGGTAAAAAAAAATGTATCTTTTAACAGATTGTTTATTCGGCAATTGTTTCAGATATTTAAAAAGTGTTCATGATGCTACCCTGAACTAGTACAGTTATACTTAATGTATAATTAAAACTGAAAGGACAACCAGGTAATAAGTGTTTATTCGGGGCAGATAGCTCCTGTCAATATTGTAAGGGCAACCAGTGATAACCTGCTAAATGTAAGATACAGTGGCACAGCGAGAAGACATCATATAACATGATACATTGGTATTGTTTATTTATCATTAGCCTTTCATGTCAATTATGGTTGTAACACTTAAACATGTTTTATTAATGAGGATGTTGTCATAACATTAAACATTGTTCTGTCTCTACTTGTACATAAATTGAACATGTCAATCCCTAAAAAATTTCTATTTTTTTTAAAATTCAGAAGTATATATTACATGAAGTTTCTCAATAAAACTATAAAACTGCTTATATCAGTTGTCAATGGTTACAGTAAATAGTTATGATATATTCATTTGCACATAATTAGCATTTGCATCAAATACATGTGAATCAATTTAATTTATATCAGAATCCTGGTCACATTGGTGGTAGCAATGTCGTTAATGCACTGCAGATCTTCCATATTTTGTTCACAGAATTTGAAATAGTAATGGGAATGATACCTTGCAGTATTCTGAATGTTTTACCGTTTCCATATGTCTCTCTACATGTATTCTCAAACTTGCAATTCGCCTAGTTTTATTAATTTCTTACAATGTTAATTGCTTTTTTTACGTTGTAATGGAGACCTGATTAAATATTAATCTTTAGGGGTTGTTAGATCAGATATTAGAAATCCTTTATCAGCCATTACTGCATCTCCAAACTCGCACAAGTTTAGTAAACCAGACTGTATAGTAATCTGTCTGTCACTTATAGCTCCAGACCTTAAACCCGAGACAAAACTGACTACACCATTAGGAGAAACACCAATTAGACATTTAAATGTTACATGGCTTTTATAGCGACTGTACATCTGTGATTGTCTTGCTACTGAATAAGGCTTCTCGGTGAATATTTCTGTGCAGTTTATTACAACTCGTGTCTGAGGATAAATATCCTTGAATCCTTTTGGCATAGCAGCACCAGTCTCGTTTTGGCCAGGTAATCAGAAATGATAGATTGGCGTACTTGAATTCAATCAATCTGTTAATTGTGCGTGCACAGGTTGACTTACATGTAGAAACATGGAAACGGAAACGGTTAGCTATATCTACAAGAACACCATAAAGAACTGATCTATACGTGACAATGAGGTTGGCCTTGCAACCTTATATGATGGATAATCTCTCTCATAGGCTTCAGTTTCAGACAATTCACCAAACATGCATGAAAATGTATCTCCATCTCCGAGTCCCGTATAAAAGTTAACAAGCACAGGCTCTGCCTTTATATCCGCAAATGTCAGTGATGGTAGCAGCACCTGGGTACTTTGTTCACAAGTCTGAGTTGAGTCTGTTTGAGTACAGGCGCTGATCTGCTGGAGCGTTGATGGCTCGTCTTCGCTTGAGATGCCTTGAAAGAAACCTTCATCTGTCTGAGTAGACGTTGAACAGGCCTCTACATTGGTCTGACAGGGTGCATTTATGTGTGAGGAAATGCTGTTCTCCTGTATGAGCCCACAATAGTCATGCATGCCGACAGAAAGCTCATCAAAGGACCTGTTGACATAGCCGGGGGAAAATCAAATATTGTACAAGTAAAATTAAAATAAGTAGAGACAGGTTTAACAGAAACATTGTCCGATTTTTTTACCCATTAAATGGGTAATACATAATTATACAAATTCACAATAATTGTCATAACAATGTCACATCATCAAATAGGCCTAATTTGTTCACCAACATACCTTTTATTCTGATGAATGTTGTCTTGGGGGACTTCAACAACATCGACGTCAGCATCACCAACAGCAGCAGCAACAACATCTTCAGCCGTTGTGGGCGCCATGTCACTTATCTGCAAATTTCTGCAGGTTTTTTCTTCTTCAGAGATTTACATGACTATCAATATATGTTCATGAGATCCATTCAATATACATAAAAATAGCAAAAGAAAAAAAGCATTGTTCAGAATAAAATGAAAGCTAACTTAAAACTAACTTTTACTCTTGATAACAGGAAAACAAAAGGCTATTTAAATTACTAAATATCTAAACATCTGTATTGTCATTAAATCATAAATTCATTATTTTATACCACTCAATTTAATTCTCCATTGGTTCATGCACTTCTAAAAACGGCTTTCCCCTTCTTACAAGTACAACTCCTTTGTATTCAAACTACAAAATATATCCCTATTTCCATGAGCTATGTTCATACATTGATTTCTTTTGAGAAAGTAGTAGTTATAGCTTGTTGGAGCAAATACGGTACAGTTTCGTGAAGATGATTACCAACCAGTGTCTCGAGCATCTGCTGACGGAGTGACCTTCTACGGAATTTGATTACCGCAGTAACCGTAAAAAATTAGCATGATTGTCTCTGTCTCAGACACATCTATTAGAAACCAATAGAATTTAAAGCGTCTTGAATCAAGTTGACTTGTTAACAAGTCGTAGTTATAAGAATCTGCGATTTGTACAATTCAGGATTAGGTGAATCTTCACTTAGATTTTTAGAAAATCAAAAGTTAGTTTTTTAAGCAAAATATATACTTAGAAGCTACTTGTATTGTATGAATCTGATTCTACACCTCAACACAAACCATGATTAATATTGGATGTTGATTTCACCAGTGAGAGTATGTGCACATTTAAAGACAGTGCCTTTTTTAAGTTTAATGAATTACAACAAATGTTAATGGCGAGTGACTTCACAGTCAGCTGTCAGACTTTACACGAGGCGCAGGTGTGGAGATATTGCAGACAGTGGGTGGAACTTGAGGTACACCTTTGCGTCAGTGCAAATGTTCCGTGTAATCTAGGAAGATTGTTCAAACATCTAGGAATATTTAACCAATCCTTGTTTGTTTAAAACTTCTGCAGATTGTGAGAACTGAACAATCTGTGATTGATCACAATCTAGTAACATTTCTTGTAGTTGCAGGAGACGATTCCTATTCGACTTTCTCATAAGTAATCCGCCGTGACGTTACGTTACTGATATGGGGAAGCAATATTGCATACAGGTAAACAACTGAGTTCCCGGACAATATCACTGCATTTTGTTCCACTTCGGAAGGATTTAAGACAGGCATGGCTTCGTCGGAAAGGACCATTTTGACCATCTTGTTGCATTGGCGGGACCTTCATCTGGTGTCAACATACCATCAATTTTTATTTTTTTTAATTTCAGCAGTAGTTCGGTAAGTTAATTTCAACTTATAACTTATGTTTATGAACGTTTTACAGTCGTATACTTTTCGTATTGTAAAACAAGGATTGATTATAAACAAGTATAGATATAATTTCAATTTAGTTGATCCCTGATTGGGTTTTAAATTATTGATTCATACTACCAGTAACGTAATAAACATTGTTCATGTCAACCGTAAATCATCTACCACATGATCATACAACGATTCTGTTGAGATGATACGCAAATGACGCCAACATTTTGAAAATGGAAACCTCAACATTCAAACAGATAAGCGGAATATATGACCATGACAGCTGCTATTTAAAGCTTCAGGAACGTGTTAGAAATAGTGTTTTGTTGATGGAGGTCAAATATGCCAAACGTTATAAATTGTCTCATTTTATCAAGAAGTACCAACTGTTACCGAAAACTACCATTTTGATGATATGTGACTTAGTGTATTGACGATATGAAGGTAAAAGTATCAAATTCTGATCGAAAACCGGACAATACACTGCGTGTAGCGCGCGCCAATGAGTCAAACGAAATTTTCGAATTTTATTTACACCAGATAAAATAACAAATTTGGGTTGAAAATGTCCAATAGGTCATATAACTACTGTGCGTGTAAATAGGACGTGCACTTTCGGTTTTTGCACATGCATAATGATGTTACTCGATTTTAATTGGAAAATGGTAATTATGATATGTTTGGCGATTAGGGATGAATATGCAAGCTGAGTAAATTTGTTTGTATTGTAAATATGGTGTATATGGTGTGTTGGAACGTATTAAAGCCAAATAGACTTTTATGAAACATAATGAATGCACCTTTAAAACTTAATACACCGTGTCATTATAATACATCGCAACTGCATGGTAAACTAGTAATATATTACCCATATGAGAAGATGGACACGGGGTAGTATTTTTCCTGTAAGTAACATGGGATCCGGAGTTAAGAATTTTACTGGCTTTTGATTGAGTGTTAGAGAAAACAAATGATTTCATTGTTTGCCGGAACTACTTCATTCATCTTTCATTATTCTTCTGCATTTCAACATGTTTATTTGTTTCCCGTAGTTGAAATTGGCATTTTCTTACAGGGGAGTTCATCGCGCGTAATACAACATGGATAGGTACGTAATTAGTAGTCAATCCACGTTACTCACTTATTGATATGCAGATTCACCTCCTTCTCGGGAGGGAAACTTTTGGCTTTTAATATACACGTTTTTACTTAACTTTGTTATATGGGTAATATAAACAAAAACCAATTCGCCGATGCTCGAGAATTACGCAATATATATAACTCGGGAAAGATAATACACTAAACGCCAAAAGAAACGTTACCTAATTTCTTTTTTTAATAACTTTTTAAGTATCAAAGATATTTGAGAAATGAATGGTTAAAATGAAAGCTGAATAACGAAGCTTTATGCTAATAACACGCTTAAAAATCCTGATGGATTCATATTGTGGCAAAATGCAGCTTGTTTAAGAAGTTTAAAATTGTCCGGTTTTCGACCAGGCTGGAAGTAACCAATAAATGTGATTTAGATGTCCAGAAGAAGTTGAAAGTAAGCATTTACGTTTGTGACTAGACAAAAAGGTTGTATGTTTTACATCACAACCCCTAAACGATGAAAATACTGTTATTGAGTAAGTTTAAGTGTGAACATTATGAAATATATGTTTCTAGTCATTAAAGATCTTTTCTCGTAATTAACCTTAGTGAAAACGAGTTTTCTGTGTTGTCAAATGATCTAATAGAATTTAGGAACACAGACGATTATTTATGTGAACATTTTCGCTTGAAAATGAAAACTTTTAATTTTTTTTGTCTATCATCCAAACGCATTATCACTCAAATGTAGCAAAATCCAAGCAGTATTTGCATGAACTGAATGCTTCTACAGGGTATAAAAGGTGCCTACTTTGCATTATATGGCACACATTTACGAAATCATGCCGCGATTGACCAGTGGAGAAAGAGAAAAAGCACTGGGGATGTTGCAGCTTAAGTCGACCAACAACGATGTTGCCAATGCCTTTGGATCTCACCGTATGACCATCATTAGGCCTATCATGCCTATCAGGCCTATCAGCGGTGACTCCGGAGTTGTATAATGGTCATACAGTGGCATCCAAAGACATTGGCAACATCATTGTTGGTCGATCCAAGCTGCAACATCCCCAGAGCTCTTTCTCTTTCTCCACTGGTCAATCGAGGCATGATTGCGTACATGTGTGCCATATCATGCAAAGTAGGCACCTTTTGTACCCTGTAGAAGCATTCAGTTCATGCAAATACTGCTTGGATTTTGCTGCATTTGAGTGATAATGCGTTTGGGTGATAGACAAAAAAAATTAAAGTTTTCATTTTCAAGCGAAAATGTTCACATAAATAATCCTCTGTGTTCCTAAATACTATTAAGTCATTTGAAAACACAGTAAACTCGTTTTCACTAAGGTAAATTACGAGAAAAGGTCTTTAATGACTAGAAACATATATTTCATAATGTTCACACTTAAACTTACTCAATAACAGTATTTTCATCGTTTAGGGGTTATAATGTTAAGCATACAACCTTTTTGTCTAGTCACAAACGTAAAAGTTTACTTTCAACTTCTTCTGGACATCTGAATCACATTTATTGGTTACTACCAGCCTGGTCGAAAACCGGACAATTTTAAACTTCTTAAACAAGCTGCATTTTGCCACAATATGAATCCATCAGGATTTTGAAACGTGTTATTAGCATAAAGCTACGTTATTCAGCTTTCATTTGAACCATTCATTTCTCAAATATCTTTGATACTTAAAAAGTTATTAAAAAAAGAAATTAGGTAACGTTTCTTTTGGCGTTTAGTGTATGTCATATCCCGTCACTCAATAATTATTGTCTAAATATTCCTTAAGAGGGCAAGTTACAACTAATTTATAATCCTTCAAGACTCTGGGTTACTTATTGGGCTATGGTTTGGCCATAATATGATGGAAATAAAAGTATTGTGGTGAATGAAACTTTGTTCAGAGTTTGGAAATGGGTGGTTATAAATAAATGTTATTATATGTTCCGTGCTTTGACATTTTATTGATATCAAAATAATATATTTACTCTGAAAGATAAAACAATTGGCAAACATTCATTTTTCCCCAGCTCAATTCTTTATATATCTAATGGCTGATAAGGATATACACTGCTCTCATCTTTCATTTGATTGATTGCGTTTATATCTTACTTACAGGACTTCATTTACACCACTTGTGAACCGTGCTGATAGTCAGGAACGTATAACACATACGCTCTTGAGGTATCCAATATAGATACATTGTACTCAATCAATGTCACAATGAGGTATCATTTACACAAAACGGAGCACAAACTGATATGTCATTGGTCCAATTTACAAATACCTTGATCTACATTTATATACAATTTCAGAATGTGATTTCGACCGTCTCAAGTTTTTTTTGTGACAAGTTCGATACTTGAATTGCTTTTCTTCAATAATTTTAGTTATGATGGTATGTTATCATTGACACGTTAATATAGATTATGATACTATCAGCCCGTGTGCAGTTCATTTCATTAAGACGAATATACCCATGCATAATAAAGTCATTTATATACTTTCCAAGCCATGTATTGCCAAATGTTGAAATTGGTTTAAGGCATATACCATAAACATATTGAAAATAATCGAATTGATGATATGGCAGAATCAGTTTTCTATTATGTCGCCATGTTTGTCCAGGAGATTTGATTTTACCTATTCTCATCAATCAATGTCATGCGTCAAGCTTTAGTACTTGCAGTATGTTTCTAAAACACAACAACGCATGTGCATACAAATTATGTGTAAATGCTAATTTGAAATATACATCACATACACATCTCTGTTCCAAAACATAAGTCAAGTTTCAGCTTTATTATTGTCATGAAAGTTCCATCTCTGTAATATGACATAATATGAATTTGATCATGAGCATTTGGAGTTTAATAGAAAGAAGTTGAGAGGTCAAAATTATCATGAAACAATATAACATGTATGCTATCAATGAAGTCTTCATAGTAATACACAGTAATTGTTTAATTGATTCTTATAGTAACCACATAACTAAATAAATATATGGTTATTATTCTCAGCAAAGAAGGTAGTGCTGTTCAAATCAACGTCTCTGCAGAGAGTCGACAGGAATGGTCAATCAATTGACCTTTAATCCATTTCAGTTGAAGTAATAACCAGTGTTGGAACTCTTCAATATTGAGAAGAACGTGCCCTTAACCCCAATCCATCAATCCTCCATAGAGATGCCAGTCACGCAACAAAGTAAAGAACAATTCAAATCAAAACAGACAGTTTCAACTGATGCTAAATTTAAACTTTGAATTAAATTGCTGTGTGAATATATGAATGTGTTTTGGGATGGCACTTCAGTGAAACCTTTTGTCAATCATGTTGTACTCAAACACGCTGAGGACAATCTTAAATTGTCACAGACTGAAAAGAAATACTAGGTGAAAGTTGAAGTTGATGCTTTTCAAATAATCACATTTGAAGCTTCAGTTAAGATAACAAGGTCTGCTTTGTTACAGTGAATTGAAACGTAATAGTTGTCAGAGATGGAATACGTTGAAAAAGTAGTTTAACATATCAAACATGTAGTAAAGAAGAATAAACGACATTACTCTTTAACAAGGCTCTATATTTTTTGTAATTAAGCAAAAAACAATTGTCTACAGCTTTAATGTTTATTAAAAAGTTGACCGATTCAGATAGGAGTTTTGATGAGATTGATTTTCCTACACAAAGTATTACAAGAGAAGCTGCACACTGCAAACTATCCAACTGACAACCAAGGATCACATACATCAATTGATCTGCAGAATCTTATTTACTTCATTCGAATCAAAGTGTTTGTGATATTGATCTAATAATCGTTCTGTTCACTCTATGGACCATTCCAGAAATCAAAGGTGTACCTGATAAAGCATTCACAGAGCAATTTGTCACTATTGATGGCCACATCTAAGTAACAGGGTACCGCGAGGATCACTTTCATGACCTCTTCTATTTGTGTCACGTTATTATTGGTTTGCATGCTCCTCAAATTAATACACAAATGAAAAACTATTATACCCTCTTTAACTTACACTTATCGTATCAAGTTGTGCTCATGACATGGTCTTTCAAACGGATAGTTATATTGGAATCGATAGTGAAATTGAGATTTCAGTTCGCACATTATTACAATATTGTTTGGTATCTGACCACTGGAAAAGCAATGGTATGTAGGAATAATTCACAAATTCATGTAAATTCTTTTTGAAAATATTTCGGGTGAGATTGAAAAACTTAAATGGTGAAGTGTTAAACTCAGACTTTAATGATTTAGTTCAAACCCGTTTAACTTGCCTCTCTCTCGAAGGGGTCATAATAATTGCTATAACATCTTTTAACTTCAAGATTTGTCCATTGTCGAATCAACATACTTTCCCAATGCAATCACTGGCACTTAACCACGGTTTCTCGGTTGCCTGACTCTAAGGGTGTCGATTTATGGCAGGATTCGCCCCGAAATATTAAAAATTTGGTACTTGGGCATGTCGTGCTATACCCAATTTAGTAATGTTACAATTTTTCATGGTCTAAATTAAAATGTCATGATATTAGACAAGTAATTCTTTTATTTACAATTACAAATCTATATGAAATAGAACTTATGCAACGGATCTTATACAAACCTGTGAAAATCAAAGTTTAAATTCTCATAGAGCACAGTTTTTTAAGATTTCTGAATTATTAGTCCAGAATCTAAGTCACCTTTAGCTGGTTGCCAGCAGTTTGCAGGTCTACACAAGTTAGTAAAAGCAGTAAAATATAGGATATCACATTAGTAGACAGAGGCACCATATGCACATTTCAAATACAAATTTAAAAGTAAGGAGACATTTAATGTTAATGTCAAGATAGATTGGGTTGTAAAGAAATGTTAAAGGATGCTTTCAGTTCTCGTATGTATAACTATATATCTATGGTTCTTTCATTTCATCTACGTATATATTCAAATTGTCAAGTAAAATAATCAAATATTAATGTGTGTGTAAATTGAACACATGTATGTGACAACATCAATTTAAAATATGTTTTCAGAAGGATATCAGAAACGCCCATTATGCAAAAGGGTAATTGTATTTGAAATGTTATTTGGAAAAGAATCATACCATATTGATTAAATCATTCAAGTGTGTATACATATAGTAACTGAGAATGGATTAAAAGTAAATTTTGCATCACATTGCCACTTCTCAGTGACAGGTGAAATTGATTCCGTCATGATGCAGTTGATGCTATTGTTCCACACAATGTTTTGAAATGAATTGAAATATTATTTGAAATTCTGCTATAAAAATACTCCAAACAAGTTAATGTTTCCATTCACTAAACACACTCGAGCGTTTGTTCAACACAATGTCATTTTAGTCAGATGCATAATATCATTATACATGTGATAATTTTTATATTATTCAAAATGCCATTTCATAATCAACACATCTGCGACGGCTTACTCATAATAATAATAATAATAATAATAATGTATATTTGTAATGCGCTGAATTCCATCCACAAGGTGCATGCTCAAAGCGCTACATCACAAGGTGAGAGTTCACATTAGGAAAGTCACTGGGGGTAGAACTTCTTGAAGAGGAATGTTTTCAGGTCTGTTTTGAATGTCTCAAGGCTTGGGGATTCTTTAATATTCTGGGATAGTGGGTTCCACAAGTGGGGTGCTGCTGCTTGGAAGGATCTGTTTCCATACGATTTTAGTCTTGATCTCGGTACTGCAAGTAGCTGTTGTTGCTCAGACCTTTAAACTCTGTGTAGGCTCGTAGGGAGAGATCAGCTCTGCTAGGTAGCTCGGTGCTGTACCATGGAGGCAGGCATAGGTGAAACACAAGATCTTGTAGTGAATACGTGCTTCAACTGGTAGCCAGTGAAGTGACATCAGTACTGGTGTTATGTGACATCTTTTTGGAGCACGACTCACAATCCGAGCTGCCACATTCTGGACCTTCTGTAGCTTGTTAAGCAATTCTTGACTCAAGCCGTATAGAAGACTGTTGCTGAAATCAATGCGAGACATCACGAGTTGTTGAACCAGGGTCTTTGCTACATCTGTGGTGATGAGGTGACGGAAATAGCAAGTTTGGCAGATTTGGTTCACTTGAGACTCCATTGTCAAGGCTGAGTCGAAGATAACCCCTAAATTCCTTGCTTTGCTGGCAAATGGTATGCTTGAATCACCAACAGTCACTGATATGATGTGTAACTGTTGGATCCGTTTTGCAGGTCCGACAAGTAGAGCCTCTGTTTTTCCGTCGTTTAACTTTAACCTGTTTGAAGTCATCCATGATTTTACTGCCTTAGTGCAGTCGGTGGTTCTTGTAAGGGCATCAGTTGCTTCGCTTGCTTTGAAGCCTTGATACAACTGGGTATCATCAGCATACCCATGGTGGTTCATTCCAAACTGGCTAATTCTAGTGTTCAGGCTACTTGTATACAGCACAAACAGGACTGGACCCAGCACAGATCCCTGAGGAACACCACATAGTAGTGTAACACTTTCAGATCTGGTGTCGCCAATTACAACTGACTGGCATCTGTTGGTCAGGTATGATTGTATCCATGTAAGTGATAATCCAGATATGCCGACTTCCTGTTGTAGCCATGTGGTGAGTATACGATGGTCCACAGTGTCGAAGGCTGCGGACAAATCAAGTTGCACAAGAGATCCAATACAGCCTTCGTCCACATAGCCCTGCAGGTCGTTCAGAACTCTTAGAAGAGCACTCTCTGTGCTATGGTTCGGACGGTAGGCGCTCTGAAACTTGTTCACTAGATTGTTCTCGTCAAGATATTTTCTCAGTTGCCAGTCAAATGCTTGCTCGAGGATCTTGGACATAAAACTCAGGTTCGATACTGGCCGATAGTTTGCCAGGCATTGAACATCTAAAGTTTTCTTTTTGATGTGTGGTCTTATCAGCGCCAGTTTAAAGCTGTCTGGGAACGTTCCAGTAGCTAGGCTGATGTTGACTATCCTTGTGATTACAGGGAGAAGAATGTCAATATAGTTCACCAGTAGTTTTGTAGGAATTGGGTCCAAGGGGCACGTGGTCAGTTTTGACTTACGAATCACCTTGGTCATGTCTTCAACAGTAACTGGTTCAAGTGTGAAGTGGAGATCACCATGCTCTGAGACGGTTGGTGTGTCATTAACCTCACTAGCCATACTATCCAACTCTTCTTTGATTTTCTTTATCTTGTCTGCAAAGAAGACACAAAAGCCTTGTGCTAATTCACTGTTGCTGTCGCATTTGGGCAGTTTAATTTCAGTCTTATCTTCAAGCAAGGATTTCATGTAGTCATGTAAACGTCCGGGACATTTAGCAGACAATTCAGTAATCCTTTCCTGACAGTATTCTCTTTTCTTTCTTCGAATGAGTTTGTTCATTTCATTTCTGGCACTTCTGTACAGTTGACGATGTACCTCTAATCGTGATGATCGCCAAGTTCTCTCTGCCACACGCCGTTTGTGCTTAGCATCAAGAATGTCACTATTGTACCAAGCCGATTGTGGACGTTGATTCATTTCCTTGGTAATAGCTGGCGCATGTTTGTCAAGGAGCTCTGTTAATGTATCATTGTACATTTGAGCAAGCTCGTCCACGTCATTCATGGATTCATAACATCTCAAAAGAGGTGATGCATTCAAATCCTGTCGAAAGTCAGTTGTACTGATACGTTTTATGTTCCTGCAAGTTATATTAGTCCTTGTAGAACTGGGCCTGGCCATATCCCAAATCATAGTTATCACAAAGTCTTCCGACATTTGCTTATCTTCCACGAGACAGCTCCTGACGAATGTGCTCTCTGTGGGTGTGACTATCCAGTCCAGGATGTGTCCAGACTTGTGTGTCGGGGAGTCTATGTGGTGGGAAAAGCTGTGTAGTTTGAGAAGGTTTACAATTCTCGTCACATCAGGGTTATTTTTGTTGTCATAATGTACATCAAAATCTCCAAGAAATACCACATTCTTTTTATCATGCTTTGAGAATATATGGGATAAATCCTGATAGAAATCTGAATGTGTTAATCCATTTTTCTTGGATGGAGGAGGCCGATAGATACAGATGAGTCTGATATTTGTTGAATGATTTCCAACCTTAAGAGACATCATCTCAAATGATTTGTATTCAAGTCCTAAATTTGAGTTATCTGTCAACTCAACATGTAGGGAATCTCTGTAGATAATGCCTATTCCACCTCCTGTGGAGTTTTGACGAGGACAACTTATCATAGTATAGCCGTTTGGGGTCATGTCAGCAATTTTCGCTTCATCGCCCTTACATCGCAGCCAAGTCTCTGTGATAAGCAGAATGTCCAAGTCGTTGTCCATTATGATATCTGCAATATCTGTTGTTTTGTTCTTTGATGATTGAGCATTCCACAAAGATGCTTTGAGATTGCTTGAGTGCAATTTAGGATGGACATGAATCAAGTTTGTATAGCCATTTGCTATTCGTTTTGACTCGGGATCCCTATAAAACACATCACAAACAATTTAAATTTTTCTTTGTTTCTTTCTCCCAGCTCGCACACCTCTTTTGGTTTTCTTAGTCACTGAAATTCCAAGTTCTCTTATGCAGTTCAACAACTCGCAATGCAATCGTTGACTACACTTGATTGATCCATTGTTGCTCTCAGGTGACCCGGCCTTGTGTCTGATTGATGTAAGCTCTTCCCTGCTGTACACAAGTCCATGTTTTAATGCCTGTATTTGTAAAGCTGTTTAATTCTGTGTTAAACAATGGTGTAATGCCAGAAGCTTGGCTGTTTGGTTATATAAAACCAATTTATAAAAACAAAGGGGACCCTGCTCAACCATGTAACTACCGGGGGTTTTCTTTATTAAGTTGTTTGGGAAAGCTTTTTACTTCAATTTTAAGTGTACGATTACAAAAGTACTCAGACAAAATTGATTTGATAAGTAAGGCACAAGCCGGTTTTAGAAGTAACTATTCTACGATGGATCAAACTTATGTCCTTAAATCTTTAATTGACATTTATCAAAATTTGAAAAAGAAACTCTTTTGTGTTTTTGTTGATTTCAGTAAAGCCTTTGACACTGTTTGGAGAAGCGGCCTTTGGTATAAATTAATTCAAAATAACATCGGTGGGAAATGTTTCTGTATTATAAAGAATATGTATGAGCATATAAAGTCTAGAGTGGTACATGATGATGTAGTAACAAATGCCTTTCCATGTAATATTGGGGTTAGACAAGGTGAACATTTATCCCCCTTCCTGTTTGCTCTGTACATAAATGACCTTGAGTGTTTCTTTCACCAACATGATGTAACTGGCCTTGAACATGTAAATAAGCTTATTGAGGACCAGCTTGGTATTTTTATGAAATTATTGATATTACTTTATGCTGACGATACTGCCATATTAGCTAAAACAAGCGATGGGTTACAACATGCTCTAAATGTGTTTAATCAATATTATACAATTTGGAAACTTAGTGTAAATTTAGAAAAAACAAAGGTTGTTATATTTTCAAAAGGATTTTGTAAAAAGAAATACAACTTTATGTTTAATGGTACATCTATTGACATTGCAAATGAATATCTGTATCTTGGTGTTCTTTTCACTGGTAATGGTAGGTTCGTTAAAGCAATTAAGCGCCTTACTGTACAAGCTAATAAAGCTATGTTTGTTATTTTCAAGAGCATTCGTCAACTTGATATTCCAATAGACTGCCAAATGAAATTATTTGATAATCTTGTCAAGCCTATTCTCCTTTACGGAGCCGAAGTTTGGGGGGTTGAAAATGTTACCATCATCGAACGTGTCCATCTTAAATTTTGCAAATATATTTTAAATGTAAAGCAATCAACTCCAGATTTCATGGTTTACGGGGACCTAGGTAGACACCCAATCAGTATATATGTAAAAGTTAAAATTATATCAAATTGGGCTAAAATAATATGTTGTAATGGCAAATTAAATAGCATTTTTTACAATGTGATGTACAACTTGTATTCTTAAAATTCGGATTTTAGTTTTCCATTATTGTCAAGTGTTAAGCGTATCCTGGAGGAAACTGGATTGTATTATATTTGGCTCTCCCAGTCTGTACCTAGCATTGCTTGGCTTAAAAATAATGTACAGTTTATTCTCATAGATCAGTTTAAGCAATTGTGGTGGCGCTCCGCTGTGGAGTCGTCAAAAGGTTATTACTATACAATGTACAAGCAATCAATATTTTTAGAATCATATTTGTTACAATTACCCTACCATTACAGACGCTGGCTAACTAAATTTAGAACTACAAACCATAGGCTTCCCATTGTAACAGGACGTTGGTCCGACAATCCAAAATGTAATAGAACCTGTCAATTTTGAACAACTATTGTATGCGATGAACTTCACTTTTTATTATACTGCCCAGCTCTACATTCCCTCAGATGTCAATTCCTTCCCCAATACTTCTGTAAACATCCTCATATTGAAAAATTTATTTATTTAATGAAATGTGATTATTCGCCACTTAACTCTAAAATTGCTCAATTTATCAAAGCTGAACTTTGTACACTGTTTTAGTATGTGTTTAAATGCTGTATGTTCTCTGTGTCACTTTGTGTGATTTTCGAGAATAAAATTTCTGTTCTGTTCTGTTCTGTTCTGTTCTGTTCTGTGTTCCTATCATTGTCCTTCCACTCAACATGGCTTTGATGCTGATTGGTTCAGCGTTTGAAACATTCAATGTTTTCACACACAGTATAGCAAAAATAGTCAATAATGTCCAAATTACAAGTTGTACAGACTCATAACTTTCAACATCAGTAGAACACCCACTTATCTTCACATATGTGACTTTACAGACAAGTCAGTCACTTGGAAAGCAGAAAATTTGGAGAAATTTGGCAGAGCTGTGACTTGCTGCCTCTCATCGCAACACACAACAACAACCAGTCTCATGCTAGTGAAATTACTTTTAGCGATCAAATACTGTGCTGATGATATTTTACATATCTTTTCAATCACAATAATTATTTGGACAAATGAAATTTTAATGTGAAAAACACGTTTCAATGTATTTAAAGGAGGTCCCTCATTTGTATTTTTTTATATAACTTGATAATTAAATTGCTTGATGAGAAATACAACACACAATAAAATGGTAACTACATGGATATGTCAAATAAAATGAAGCATAATAGAAATAGGTCAGTACAATGCAAATTCAACTACAAAACTCATGACATGACTTAACTGTAGGCAGCATGAGTCTTAGGAATTCAGTGTTTGAGACGACTTCCTTTATTCTCTCAATACTCAAAGCTCTCGATCTTTGTCTCCAAATGTAGATACGAAGTACACGCTACAAAGTGTGACGTTATTGTGGTCTGTCAGTATCCTAAGTAATCCTAAAGCTGTTTTAAGTGACATTTTTATATTGACAATGAAGTTAAGGTTTATGGTTAATAACAGTTTATTGTTCCTTCGGTTGGAAATTGTACCCTTTAAAATAGGAGGATACACAATATGTTCAATAAGTGAAAATATGTCATGGTCCATGTTAAGGTGTAGAATCAGATTTTATCTAAGATAAATGAAAATCCACATCATACTGAATTGTACAACTCGCAGATTCTTATAACTACGACTTATTAACAAGTCAACTTGATTCCAGACTCTATTGGTTTCTAATAGATGTGTCTTGAGACAGAGATAATAATGCTAATCGTTTTTAAGATAACTAGGTTAATCAAATTCAGGAGAAGGTCACTCTGTGAGCACATGCTCAAGAAATTGGTTGGTAATCAACTTCTCAAAACTGTGCCGAATTTTCTCTAAGAGAGCTTTGCTCAGTAACATAATTGCTATCGGAGACCAAGGACCCAATGTTGCATCAAAATAGTACATTCTGATACCGGCATATATTATATACAAGGGTTTATTGTGTACCGACTTATATAAGATACCGGCATCTATTATATAGCAGCATTTCCAGGTTCTCAAATAGATTTTGGTTCATTCACATGTCGAATGCTGGATGTCCATCTGTAATTATATTCGATCATGAAGTGTTTTGTTTTCAAAGTGAATAACTTTTTTTTAAAACGTTATCAAGACATGAACACAGAGCACAGAACAACGCGATGTCTTTGTAAAAAAAACTACTTACTTAAAGAGTTTTACTTGAAAGAAAGGAACAAACTTCTTTCGCTAGAAGTGTCTGCAACCAATGGAAAATGACACACAATATAGGTCCTTACATTATTCTTGTTACTCATAAATCATCTACAACAGGTTACATGACTTAGGTACGATAATAAGTAAATGACCCCAACATATTTAAAATGGCAACTGGGGTCCTCAACTTTCAAATAGAGCAGCGGAATATGGCCATGCCAGCTGCTATTAAAAAGCTTCAGGAATTTGGTAAAACTATTGTTAAAACTTCATACACCTTGTCATTATAATACATCACAATTGTATGGTAATATAGTCCTTAAGAGGGCGAGTAACACATAATTAACAATCATTCAATAATTTGGGTAACTTTTATTTGGCTATAACATGCATGCATGTGTCATGATATCATAATAATTCATTTATAAAACAACAATATGTATGCTCTGAAAAATAAGGCAACTGACATACATTTATTTTTTTATGACACATCTCAGTTGATTACTTATCTAGTGGCTGATAAGGATTCACATTGCTCTCATCTTTCATTTGAGTGATAAACTGACGACATGACTTGTTTTTACACCAGTTGATAACGTACAGAAAGAGTGATAGTGCTGTTAGTTTTATCAAGAAAATGTAACACATATGCTCTGTAGGTCTCCAATCTAGATACATTATACTTAAAGCAATAACTGTTGACATCTGTAACGTTTATCTGAGGTATCATTTACACAAACACAAACTGATAAAACACGAGTTACAAGAAAATAGGACACTTTCTGTCCTTGGACCAGTTTACAAATACATTACCTATCTGCATATTCACCTTCACAATTAGAAACAGAATGTGATTTGGATTGTCTCAATTTTGTTGTGACAAGTTCGATTCTTGAATTAGTTTTCTTTTTTTCATATTTTAGTTATTATGGTATATAATCGTTGACATATTCAAATAGATTATGATACTATTCAACCCGATTGCAGTTCATTTTATCATGATAAATATTCGCATTAGCCATTTATAATAATGTCATTTATATACATTCCAAGTCATATATTTCTAAATTTGAGTTGGGTTACGCGTATGAAAAAGAAAGATTTAAAATAATCAAATTGATGATTTGGCAAAAATCAGTTTTCTATTATGTTGTCATGGTGTCCAGGAGATGTAATTAACTTGTACTCATCAATAAAAGTCATATGTCTAGCTTTAGTATTTGAAGCAGTGTATTTCTAAAAGATGTGATTTGAATTATGCATTAAATATTCAAATATTCCATATGCTTTGTCTAGCTTCAAGTTTATCATTATCATGAAGATTCCATTACAGAAGTAGATGGCACCTCCTCGACAATCCAGAGTATACTGTGTAAATATATCGGAGCGTATACTCTGGATTATTGAGGATGTAGATGTCAGGGATTATGAAGAATTTGAGTATTTTGAGTTTCAGTATAGTGAAACTGAGAAGTCAAAATTATGACTTGACAGTATACATGTATGATATCAATGCAGTCATCTCTATTTAGACAACTTAGAAATTCTTTTAATTGTATTGATACTGATAGTTACTGCATAACGTATATTGTTATTATTCTCAGCAAAGAATGTACATTGTAGTGCTGTGCACATCAACGTCTCTGCGGAGAGTCGACAGGAATGGCCAAACCATTGACCTTAATTCATTTCAGTTGAAGTAATAACCAGTGTTGGCACTCTTCAATATTGAGAAGAACGTGCCCTTAACCCCAATCCATCAATCCTTCAATGCCAGTCACGCAGCGAAGTAAAGAACAATTTTAATCAAAAGACACAGTTTCAACTGATGCTAAATTTAAATTTGGATTTGAATGGTTGTGTGAATATATCGATGTGCTTTGGGATGACATATTCTCTTCAGCAAAACCTTTTGTCAATTATTTTGTACACAAACAAGCTCTGGACAATTTTAAAGACGGAAATAAAAACAGAACAGGTTAAAGTTGGGGTTGATGCCATTCAAATAATCACATTTGAAATTTCAATTAAGATAACAAGGTCTGCGTTGTTACAGTGAATTTTAAAATGATAGTTGTCAGAGGAGGCCAATGAATACGTATTTGCAAATATCAGACAATGAAAGAAACATTAACGACATTGCTCTTCAACAATGTTCTATTTGTGTTATAAGTAAGTGAGAAAACTAAAATGAAAAATTATTTACAACTTTAAATATTTATTTAAAAGTTGATCGATTCAGATAGGAGTTGCGCTGAGATTGATTTTCCTACACAAATTATTACAAGAGACGCAGTACTTGCAAACTATCCAACTGACAAACACGGATCACATACAGCAATTGATCTGCAGAATCTTATTTACTTCATTCAAATCAATGTGTTTGTGATATTGATCTAATAATCTTTATGTTCACTCTATGGACCATTCCAGAAATCAAAGGTGTTCCTAATAAAGCATTTGTCACTATTGATGGCCACATCTAAATTACAGGGTACCGCGAGGATACCTTTCATGACCTCTTCTATTTGTGTCATGTTATTGGTTTATTCGGCCCCGTACATCAATACACAAATTAAAAAAAAGTATGCCTTCTGTTACTTACACTTATCCATCAAGTTGTGCACATGACATGGTCTTTCAAACAGGGACATGTATAGTGCAATTGATCGATTGATTTGAGTTGGACACCATTATGTTAGTTACATGAAAAGTGTATATGGTATCTGGTTGGAGGCGTACAAGTATGCTAGCAGAATGTGCAATTTCATATTAAAACGTTTGGAAAATATATGGTAATTAAAATATTTAAGTGTTTTGAACAGTTGCACTCAAAAGCTTTTCTAAGGTATATCAACACTTCAACTGAGATTAGAAACTAAAACGATAAATTATTGATTATTCTGTAATGTACATTAACTTTGTTTCAGCAAAACTCTAGTGTTAGAATTTTAAATTATGCAGATATGATTCAACACTAAAACACCACAAGCATTCATGTATTATAACTCACTAAATAATGTACTTGAAGTAACTACCTACTGATTAAAAAGAGGGCTGAGTTTATTGCATATCAAACAAAGCAATTAACCGAGTTTTCAAGATACAAGGCCAAATGGAAATATGATTAATCAAGGATTGCAGAATTTTATTTTTCAAAAATAATAAATATTATAGATTCTTAATAACTCACATTCTTTGTGTAAAATGTCTTTATAAATAATTCAAATCATATGTAATAAATTCATCCTCCACTAGAATATCCTTCTACTTCCAATATGTATTGATCTCAGATTTACGCTTTACAAGTTCTGTTCTTGAAGTAACATTGTAAATTGCATTACCATGGAAACAGCAAAAACAGTTTAAAATCCCAAAAGACACTTCTAAAACCTGGCATTTTTATTTGTACATTGGAAACAAAGTTTAAGGAGCGTTTCCATGAAAAAGTCCGATCAAGTCGAAAAACTCCAAAATATACTCGTACATCTACAAATGATGGCTGTTCAACGTACCAAGTTTCATTGAGCTATTCCTCACAGTGTTAGTGCTTGTCCGGAAGCAAATTTCCCAATTGTGTTACAATGGAAACGACTAACATATGAACAATCAAACAAGTTGAAAACCAAGAATCTACAATTGAGTGTTCAACATATCAAATGTCATTTATCAAGATGCAGATACAACGTTTTATTGAGCTATGCCTTTCAGTTTTTGAGGTACGCTCCAGAAACGAAATTGTAAGTTGTGTTTTCAAGAAACATATTTTCACAGCTGAAAATAAAATTCCAAAGAAGTAGAAATCTTTAAAAGACCTAATTACTCAAGAGATTTGTTTCCCATGTCAAATTTCATTCAGCTAGGCCTTATGGCTTTTGAGTTTTAGTCCAGAGACGAAATTGTAAGAAGTGTTTCCATGCAAAATGCCAAGAAGTTTAAGGGTGTCGATTTATGGCAGGATTCGCCCCGAAGGATTACAAATTTGGTACTTTGGCATGTAGTGCTATACCCAATTTAGTAATGTTGCAGTTGTTCATGGTCTAAATTAAAATGTCATGATATTAGACAAGTAATTATTTTATTTACAGGCACACATCTATATGCAATAGAAACTTATGCAACGGATCTTATACAAACCTGAGAAAACCAAAGTTTAAATTCTCATTTAAGCGCACGGTTTCGTTTCGTTCTTAGAAAAATATTTTTCAGAGCTTAAATAAGTTAAAATTTCTGAATTATTAGTCCAGAATCTAAGTCACTTTTAGCTGGTTGCCAGAAGTTTTCAGGTCTACACGAGTTAGTAAAAGCAGTAAAATATAGGATATCACATTAGTAGACAGAGGCACCATATGCACATTTCAAATACAAATTTAAAAGTAAGGAGACATTTAATGTTAATGTCAAGGTAGATTGGGTTGTAAAGAAATGTTAAAGGATACTTTCAGTTCTCATATGTATACCTATATATCTATGGTTCTTTCATTTCATCTACGTTTATAAATATTCAAATTGTCAAGTAAAATAATCAAATAATAATGTGTGTGTAAATTGAACACATGTATGTGACAACATCATTTTAAAATATGTTTTCAGAAGGATATCAGAAACGCCCATTATGCAAAAGGATAATTTTATTTGAAATATTATTTGGAAAAGAATCATACCATATTGATAAAATCATTCCAATGTGTATACATATAGTAACTGAGAATGGATTAAAAGTAAATGTTGCATCACACTGCCTCTTCTCAGTGACAAGTGAAATTGATTCCGTCATGATGCAGTTGATGCTATTGTTCCACACAATGTTTTGAAATGAATTGAAACATTATTTAAAATTCTGTTATGAAAATACTCCAAACAAGTAAATGTTTCCATTCACTAAACACACTCGAGCGTTTGTTCAACACAATGTATTTTTAGTCAGATGCATAATATCATTATATATGTGATAATTTTTATATTATTCAAAATGCCATTTCATAATCAACATATCTGCGACGGCTTACTCATGCTAGTGAAATTACTTTTAACGATCAAATACTGTGCTGATGATATTTTACATATCTTTTCAATCACAATAATTATTTGGACAAATGAAATTTTAATGTGAAAAACACGTTTCAATGTATTTAAAGGAGGTCCCTCATTTGTATTTTTTAAATAACTTGATAATTAAATTGCTTGATGAGAAATACAACACACAATAAAATGGTAACAACATGGATATGTCAAATAAGATGAAGCATAATAAAAAATAGGTCAGTACAATGCAAATTCAACTACAAAACTCATGACATGACTTAACTGTAGGGAGCATGAGTCTTAGGAATTCAGTGTTTGAGACGACTTCCTTTATTCTCTCAATACTCAAAGCTCTCGATCTTTGTCTCCAAATGTAGATACGAAGTACACGCTACAAAGTGTGACGTTAATGTGGTCTGTCAATATCCTAAGTAATCCTAAAGCTGTTTTAAGTGACATTTTTATATTGACAATGAAGTTAAGGTTTATGGTTAATAACAGTTAATTGTTCCTTTGGTTGGAAATTGTACCCTTTAAAATAGGAGGATACACAATATTTTCAATAAGTGAAAATATGTCATGGCCCATGTTAACGTGTAGAATCAGATTTTTCTAAGATAAGTGAAAATCCACATCATACTGAATTGTACAACTCGCAGATTCTTATAACTACAACTTGTTAACAAGTCAACTTGATTCCAGACACTTTAAATTATATTGGTTTCTAATAGATGTGTCTTGAGACAGAGACAAAAATGTTAATCCTTTTTAAGGTTATTGGGTTAATCAAATTCAGGAGACGGTCACTTTGTGAGCTCTTCTCGAGAAATTGGTTGGTAATCAACTTCTCAAAACTGTGCCGAATTTTCTCTAAGAGAGCTTTGCTCAGTAACATAATGGCTATCGGAGACCAAGGACCCAATGTTGCATCAAAATAGTACATTCTGATACCGGCATATATTATATACAAGGGTTTATTGTGTACCGACGTATATAAGATACCGGCATCTATTATATAGCAGCATTTCCAGGTTCTCAAATAGATTTTGGTTCATTCACATGTCGAATGCTGGATGTCCATCTGTAATTATATTCGATCATGAAGTGTTTTGTTTTCAAAGTGAATAACTTTTTTTTAAAACGTTATCAAGACATGAACACAGAGCACAGAACAACGCGATGTCTATTTAAATAAAAACTACTTACTTAAAGAGTTTTACTTGTAAGAAAGGAACAAACTTCTTTCGCTAGAAGTGTCTGCAACCAATGGAAAATGACACACAATAAAGGTCCTTACATTATTCTTGTTACTCATAAATCATCTACAACAGGTTACATGACTTAGGTACGATAATAAGTAAATGACCCCAACATTTTTAAAATGGCAACTGGGGTCCTCAACTTTCAAATAGAGCAGCGGAATATGGCCATGCCAGCTGCTTTTAAAAAGCTTCAGGAATTTGGTAAAACTATTGTTAAAACTTCATACACCTTGTCATTATAATACATCACAATTGTATGGTAATATAGTCCTTAAGAGGGCGAGTAACACATAATTAACAATCATTCAATAATGTGGGTAACTTTATTTGGCTATAACATGCTTGCATGTGTCATGATATCATAATAATACATTTATAAAACTACAATATGTATGCTCTGAAAAATAAAGCAACTGACATACATTTTTTTTTATGACACATCTCAGTTGATTACTTATCTAGTGGCTGATAAGGATTCACGTTGCTCTCATCTTTCATTTGAGTGATAAACTGACGACATGACTTGTTTTTACACCAGTTGATAACGTACAGAAAGAGCGATAGCTAGTGCTGTTAGTTTTATCAAGAAAATGGAACACATATGCTCTGTAGGTCTCCAATCTAGATACATTATACTTAAAGCAATAAATGTTGACATCTGTAACGTTTATCTGAGGTATCATTTACACAAACTGATAAAACACGAGTTACAAGAAAATAGGACACTTTCTGTCCTTGGACCAGTTTACAAATACATTACCTATCTGCATATTCACCTTCACAATTAGAAACAGAATGTGGTTTTGTTTTGACAAGTTCGATTCTTGAATTAGTTTTCTTTTTTTCATATTTTAGTTATTATGGTATATCATCGTTGACATATTCAAATAGATTATGATACTATTCAATCCGATTGCAGTTCATTTTATCATGATAAATATTCGCATAAGCCATTTATAATAATGTCATTTATATACATTCCATGTCATATATTTCTAAATTTGAGTTGGGTTACGCGTATGAAAAAGAAAGATTTAAGATAATCAAATTGATGATTTGGCAAGAATCAGTTTTCTAGTATGTTGTCATGGATATGGTGTCCAGGAGATGTAATTAACTTGTACTCATCAATAAAAGTCATATGTCTAGCTTTAGTATTTGAAGCAGTGTATTTCTAAAAGATGTGATTTGAATTATGCATTAAATATTCAAATATTCCATATGCTTTGTCCAGCTTCAAGTTTATCATTATCATGAAGATTCCATTACAGAAGAAGATGGCACCTCCTCGACAATCCAGAGTATACTGTGTAAATATATCGGAGTGTATACTCTGGATTATTGAGGATGTAGATGGCAGGGATTATGCAAAATTTGAGTATTTTGAATTTCAGTATAGTGAAACTGAGAAGTCAAAATTATGACTTGACAGTATACATGTATGATAGCAATGCAGTCATCTCTATTCAGACAACTTAGCAATTCTTTAATTGTATTGATACTGATAGTTACTGCATAACGTATATTGTTATTATTCTCAGCAAAGAATGTACATTGTAGTGCTGTGCACATCAACGTCTCTGCGGAGAGTCGACAGGAATGGCCAAACCATTGACCTTAATTCATTTCAGTTGAAGTAATAACCAGTGTTGGCACTCTTCAATATTGAGAAGAACGTGCCCTTAACCCCAATCCATCAATCCTTCATAGAGATGCCAGTCACGCAACGAAGTAAAGAACAATTTAAATCAAAACAGACAGTTTCAACTGATGCTAAATTTAAATTTAGATTTGAATGGTTGTGTGAATATATCGATGTGCTTTGGGATGAAATATTCTCTTCAGCAAAACCTTTTGTCAATTATTTTGTACACAAACAAGCTCTGGACAATTTTAAAGACGGAAATAAAAAATAGAACAGGTTAAAGTTGGGGTTGATGCCATTCAAATAATCACATTTGAAATTTCAATTAAGATAACAAGGTCTGCGTTGTTACAGTGAATTTTAAAATTATAGTTGTCAGAGGAGGCCAATGAATACGTATTTGCAAATATCAGACATTGACAGAAGCATTAACGACATTGCTCTTCAACAATGTTCTATTTTGTGTTATAAGTAAGTGAGAAAACTAAAATGAAAAATTATTTACAACTTTAAATATTTATTTAAAAGTTGATCGATTCAGATAGGAGTTGCGCTGAGATTGATTTTCCTACACAAATTATTACAAGAGACGCAGTACTTGCAAACTATCCAACTGACAACCACGGATCACATACAGCAATTGATCTGCAGAATCTTATTTACTTCATTCGAATCAAAGTGTTTGTGATATTGATCTAATAATCGTTATGTTCACTCTATGGACCATTCCAGAAATCAAAGGTGTACCTGATAAAGCATTCACAGAGCAGTTTGTCACTTTTGATGGCCACATCTAAATTACAGGGTACCGCGAGGATCACTTTCATGACCTCTTCTATTTGTGTCCTGTTATTGGTTTATTCGGCCCCGTACATCAATACACAAATTAAAAAAAAGTATGCCCTCTGTTACTTACACTTATCCATCAAGTTGGGACATGTATACAGGGACATGTATAGTGCAATTGATCGATTGATTTGAGTTGGACACCATTATGTTAGTTACATGAAAAGTGTATATGGTATCTGGTTGGAGGCGTACAAGTATGCTAGCAGAATTTGCAGTATCATATTAAAACGTTTGGAAAATATATGGTAATTAAAATATGTAAGTGTTTTGAACAGTTGCACTCAAAAGCTTTTCTATGGTATATCAACACTTCAACTGAGATTAGAAACTAAAACGATAAATTATTGATTATTCTGTAATGTACATTAACTTTGTTTCAGCAAAACTCTAGTGTTAGAATTTTAAATTATGCAGATATGATTCAACACTAAAACACCACAAGCATTCATTTATTATAACTCACTAAATAATGTACTTGAAGTAACTACCTACTGATTAAAAAGAGGGCTGAGTTTATTGCATATCAAACAAAGCAATTAACCAAGTTTTCAAGATACAAGGCCAAATGGAAATATGATTAATCAAGGATTGTGGAATTTTATTTTTCAAAAATAATAAATCTTATAGATTCCTTATAACTCACATTCTTTGTGTAAAATGTCTTTATAAATAATTCAAATCATATGTAATAAATTCATCCTCCACGAGAATATCCTTCTACTTCCAATATGTATTGATCTCAGATTTACGCTTTACAAGTTCTGTTCTTGAAGTAACATTGTAAATTGCGTAACCATGGAAACAGCAAACAAAGTTTAAAATCCCAAAAGACACTTCTAAAACCTGGCATTTTTATTTGTACATTGGAAACAAAGTTTAAGGTGCGTTTCCATGAAAAAGTCCGATCAAGTCGAAAAACTCCAAAATATACTAGTACATCTACAAACGATGGCTGTTCAACGTGCCATGTTTCATTGAGCTATTCCTCACAGTTTTAGTGCTTGTCCGGAAGCAAATTTCCCAATTGTGTTACAATGGAAACGACATAACATATGAAAATTCAAAGAAGTTGAAAACCAAGAATCTACAATTGAGTGGTTAACATATCAAATGTCATTTATCAAGATGCAGATACAACGTTTTATTGAGCTTCATGTATGCCTTCAGTTTTTGAGGTATGCTCTAGTACCGAAAATGTAAGTTGTGTTTCCTTGAAACATGTTTCCATGGCTGAAAATAAAATTCCAAAGAAGTAGAAAACTTTAAAAGGCATATGAGCTTTATACCCCATGTCGAGTTTCATTCAGCTAGGCCTACAGAGACGAAATTGTAAGTTGTGTCTCCATGCAAAGTGCTAGAATTCTTAAGAATTTGGAAACCCCAATGACCCATCTACATTTGTGTGCTCCCCATAGCAAATTCATTGTGGTTATTGAGTTCCCATCTGGAAACGGAAAAGCGGACCAACGCACATTACATTTGTCTGAATGAATTGTTCTCTTACTGAATTGCGTCCTCTTATCAAATATCTTTTCTCTTTTGTGAAGATTGGGATGTGAAAATTCATGACGTAGGCACTGATTGTTAAATAGACCATGTAATCTATTTGCATTCTAGCTATTAGCTACCTTAATTGTATTGAGTCAGTAACTTATTGTTTAACGCCGCTTCGGCAGTATCGCATCGAAGGTTGAAATCAATGCTGAAGCATGAGCTTAATCCAATTATGAACCTTTACATACTGCAGTACTGTAGAATCAATGGGGAAATTAAAAAAATAACGTTGAATTGCAAACAAAAACCTGTTCTCGCCAACCCTTGTTCAAGATCTGATTTCAGTATTTTTGTGTTGGATGAGTGTCATGAGCTGTGTTTGATAATTGAGAAACCTTATTTCTTTGAGGATATTCCGTTACTTTTTACTTACACATACATCTATTCTTATGGATAGGAAGTTCAAACATAAAGAACAAAGTCTGAAGATGGAACATTACATCGATATACAACGTACACCAAAATAAACATATACTTGTTAACAATTCAAATGGATAAAATGTTAAATAAATTTACCTTAATGTCATTAATACGATATTATGACACATTTGCTTTATAATGTAAACACAGCGGATTTGATGTCATCATTCTTACAATGAATCTAAAACAAATATTTCTGGAAACTGGGATCGGAAATTATTCATGTATCATAAACTGTGACAATTTACAATACTGCATTGTTATACAATGTGACGCACTCACTGAAGTGACCCTGGGCGAAATTAACCAATCAGGTCCGTCATTGGCCATGGGAATATCAGACGAGATTACGAAATTATATTACCATAAATAATTTCAGTTCCACCTTTAACAAAATAAACAGGGACATTGCTGGTAATTACAATGAAATATGGATACAAAATAAATGAAAACTATCTATTTTGAGCGAATTTAAATGAGAACCAGACATGTCAATATTTTCCATGAAGTTTACACCAATCCAACGTACATGAATTTAATCAAATGCTAGATATAAATACGTGGAAATATCGTGGAGTATAAATGTCAATGTGTTTTTTTCTAATGATGAAGGGATTCACAGGCATTCACACTGTGCGATTTGTAGTTACAACTCGTAGTATCAACCTGTAGAATCTATGTGATTTACGTACGCACGTCAAGTTGATACGACTTGGATACTCTCACAATACGTCTAAAGTTGGTTACTACAAGTCGTACCTACAAATCGTAATGTATATTGTCAACAAATGCAATCTCTTGATACCGAAAGTTGAATCAGATGATCGGCCATCGGACGATATTGCTCGAATTTAAGTCATTTCGTAGGCTGGTTGATTTACCTGTTACGAGTCCAATTCGTCTTACACAAGAAGGAGATCTGGACAAGTCTTACGGATTAAAATACCTGACGAGTCAAACCCGTCTTACACAATGAGGAGATCTGGACAAGTCTTACGGATTAAAATACCCGACGAGTCAAATCCGTCTTACACAATGAGGAGATCTGGAAAAGTTTTACGGATGAAAATACCTGACAAGTCAAACCCGTCTTACACAATGAGGAGATCTGGACAAGTCATACGGATGAAAAAACCTGATGAGTCAAACCCGTCTTACACAATGAGGAAATCTAGACAAGCCTTACGGATTAAAATACCTGACGAGTCCAATCCGTCTTACACAATGAGGAGATCTGGACAAGTCTTACGGATGAAAATACCTTACAAGTCAAATCCGTCTTACACAATGAGGAGATCTGGACAAGTCTTACGGATGAAAATACCTGACGGAGCAGGATGCTTGCTTTGGGACATTTCGTAATAAGTCACAGAGTTTTGATTATGAAAACCGAGAGCACAAAAAGGTTGGTTCCATCTTTATGCAGCTATTCGGCTTAAATTTATAACAGACATATTGAAATAAAAAAAATTCGTGTATAAACATTGATTGGGTGTTTATCTCGACTTTACAAGATCGTGACTTTACAAGATCATGACGTTACAAGATCTTGCGCAAATCATGACTTTGCTGTCCATACATTTTTTAAAAAAGCAAAATTTACGTAACAGATCTAGACTACAACTAGGAGGGTGAGTCAGTGCGTATTTGCTGAAAGCCATATTGGAAGTGAGTTTGAAAAACAAATACAAAAACTTAATTTTCATCGTTGTTTGGAAATGTCACTCCTGAAGAACGCCTAAGTGCTATATGGAGACTTAAAGCTATTCTTATCTGTCCTGCGATTGCCTCAAACTGGATTAATTGGTGATCACATCAAACATGCAAACAAGCCATATTTCACTTTCTTATCTCGTCTGTTTAAAGAGATTCCAAAGCGACGATTTTTAAAGGCGTGTTTTTCATGAACATAAACAGATAATGAAACTGCAGAGGGTAAGGATTTGGTTTGGTTGAGCGTTGATTACTGTTGATACAGATATCTATCCATATGTATACAATATAAACTGATCAAATGGTCATGCTTCTAAATATACTTTAATACGGAAAGCACAAACCTTTATTCTGTCTACAAATGTATCAGTATTGTATTATTGATGCTCGTGTTAGAAGTTCTCCATTAAAATGGATCTTCGGCCTCTATATTGAAATAAAACTCTCTCTTTTACAATTGTCTTAATCAGGATATTAAAAAACAATACACCCCCTCGTGTCATCTTCTCACGGCAAGGTGAAAACGTATCAAGACAAGAGTCATCAGAAGATGACATATCCCACCGGTTCCACAAAATTTGTAAAACACATCTTGTGTATCTACTACCGTACTTCAGTAAGTGGGTATTACAGATGCTGAGTATCAGGTATGTTAAGAGTTTTAGACTTCTGCTCCAGAAGCAGTCACAATCAACAAGAACCAACATCCCTCTCATGCTTCTATGGAAACAGAAAAAAAAAAAAATTCAGAAAAAATCTGAAAATATCAAAAGGCACCACTTCAGTTAGTGGGTAATACACAGGCAAAGTTTCAGGAAGTTATGATGAACGGTTTTGGAGCTGTGCTCCGGAAACGAACCTGTCTCTGAACAAAGTCCAAATTCAACAAGTTTCTATGGAAACGAAAACAAATTAAATTTTCAGAAATCTGAAAATATCACTAGGCACCACTTCAGTTAGTGGGTAATACACATGCAAAGTTTCAGGAAGTTATGATGAACGGTTTTGGAGCTGTGCTCCGGAAACGAACCTGTCTCTGAACAAAGTCCAAATTCAAAAGTTTCTATGGAAACGAAAAAAAATAAAATTTTCAGAAATCTGAAAATATCAAAAGGCACCACTTCAGTTAGTGGGTAATACACATGCAAAGTTTCAGGAAGTTATGATGAACGGTTTTGGAGCTGTGCTCCGGAAACGAACCTGTCTCTGAACAAAGTCCAAATTCAACAAGTTTCTATGGAAACGAAAAAAAATAAAATTTTCAGAAATCTGAAAATATCAAAAGGCACCACTTCAGTTAGTGAGTAATATACATGCAAAGTTTCAGGAAGTTATGATGAACCGTTTTGGAGCTGTGCTCCGGAAACGAACCTGTCTCTGAACAAAGTCCAAATTCAACAAGTTTCTACGGACAGACGGACAGACGGACGGACGGACAGACGGACGGGGCGATGACTATATCCCACGATAACATAACTCATCGCTTTCAAGAACTGTGGAACGAATCAGCGACAACTATAGTGATCACGAGTTACGCCCCTCACCAGCTGCTTTCATATAGCCAATGAAATCACCGTTTACATTCGGTATCGCAGTTCTGTATGTTGTGGGAGAATGAATACATACAGGGTAGACAGTAAATGATTGTGTATAAACAACATCAACGAAAAGTAAAGGCGTTTGGGACACTGATGTCGAGAAGTTATTATTAATCACCATTTTTCTCCAAGTGCAATGATTTCGTCTCATGGTTACGTTTCATCTATTTTCTGCCAACAATTATAACTAGACCATTTCATAAAGGCAAACAATGGACAAAGTGGTGATTTGTTGTAAAATGTTGGTTTGTCTTTGTTGTTCTTAAAGTATAAGTATTTTTCGATTCAAATCTTTACATAACCATAACCATAAGGCATATATAACCTGTATCAGTCCGTCGACAAGAGACTGGAACCCTAGGCAACGTACGTGACAAATAGATCAAAGTCACGAGGCATTTAGAGTTGTCTCCCTTTGAACAACTTTGAGCATACGTTCAACTTAACTCCTAACAGGGCTTTTAATAGAGAGGGGTTTGACGCAAGAGAGACATTATAGCACGGTGAGGAGTTTGCTTTGGGGACGAGGTTGACGTTTAACATGGCGGACATCGCTGAAAAACGCCGCAGTTATATGCAGACTGTAGATTTGTAAGCTCGACACAATCATTGAATCGGCAGTTGCCGTAAGAAATGAGATAAACTTTGAAACAAACGAAACGGGTACAGAGAAAATGCGAAACCCACACACCATAAGGTAAAAACATACGTGACATGAGAAAACTTTGAGAGTAAGTTATGTGTTGTCATGATAATTAATAGATGCAGGAATTAAAGTTCATGAATGTTTAAATTACTTGTTCTTTTTCGTAAATGTATATGATAAACACAGTATGATATGGGTGTTTTCATATCACATCCTGTATCAGCCCTCGACCGATATGAGATCTCTCGGGCTGATATTGGGATCTCGGGCTGATATTGGGGTCTCGGGCTGATACAGAATCTGATATGTAAACACCCTTACAATACTATCCCAGCAAACATGACTGTACTGAGCCAGTACTGGCTTGGTACTGGCTGGTAAAGTTGATAAAGGCATACTGGCTAACGGTAAAGAACCAGTACTGGCCCAGAACCGTTTTAACTGAATTGGCCCAGTTAAGGTAAAATTGTACCGGCCCAGTACTGGCAATACGGTACTGAAGTACGGTACTGGCCCTGTACTGACCCAGTTAAGGCATATCATTTCCTTTCCAAATGCATTATGGGATATTTTCAAAGAGCCAGTTATGGACCAGAACAGGGCCAGTACTGGACCGGAACAGGCCCAGAACATACTATATTAGGTTTACATACTGGCCCGGTACTGGCCCGGTACTGGCCCGGTACTGGCCCAATTCAGGTATGACACTTCCTGTTAGGGAATTATGGGTAGTATTTCAAAGTGTCGTCTGCTTTAGAGTGGTAGGAGGAGAAGGCAACGATTTGGTATCCTTTGAATATGAGTTCAATTCATGAGTTAACTTTAGTTGCATTTATGAAACTTTGATAATTCTATATTACTACATATCTACACGGTGTTTAACATTAACAATTACTGTTGCTTGTATTAATATCAGGAAATCTCTGTATGAAAAGAATCACAATTGCATTTCTTAGCATTGTCTTTGTACGTAGGCCTACTTTTTAAAAACAAATTCTGGCCTGTTTTCAAATATATATTTGACTACATATTTGACACTATTGAAACAATGAAAAAAAATCAACAATATTTAAGTTTCATTATAGAAATACAAATTATAAATAAAAAAGTTGCAAGATTACAAACTGATATAATAAATAGGCCTATATGTTTACTTTAAGAAAAGTAACAATTTAGAAAATGGAAGAGAAAACTATAATAGCTAAATCAACCTTGAATTATCAGTAAATTTGGATATTGACAATTTACGGTACACACAATATATTTAATGTACCGGAACAGTGAAGGCTTGGGCCAGTACAGGGAATGGTATTGTTTTATTAAGGGCATGATACTGGCCCAGTACTGGCCCAGTACCTGCCCAGTACCGTTTGTCAGTATTGGCCCAGTACCACGCCAGTGTGCAAGTTGGTACAGGGCCTGAATCGGGCCGGTACTGGATGCCTTTATCAGTCATGTTTGCTGGGATCTGTGTATTAGCCACGATCATTATGTTACTCCCGTTAGCCCCCGTGAATAATACACTGTGTTGTCTAGATAGTCAGCAGTGAAGTAGTACATGTTGTTACTGTATACATTGTGAGCATTGGAATTTGTACATTGAGGGAGATGAATGGGTACAAATTGAATGATTTCAAATTATTTCCCTCCTCTCAGGCATTACACAGAGAAGATCAATAAACATAATGTGGTAAGAAAATCCAATCAGGCTAAATGACGCTTTCAACATTTATCTTAAAACATTAGTCATGAGAAAGAGTATTTCGTAAAGGAGCCGCCGGCCCATTATACAGTGCAATGATGACGATTAACAAGTAGGTGTCATATAATAACTGTATACCGTCATGTACAGTGTCTTATGTTTTTATAACCTTAATCCAAACACTCGTGAATAGGACAACTTTGAAATCAATGAACATATCCGTTTTAAGAATAGCAGATACTGACAGTATGTTATCATTTTAAAGTATAATGTTCCCATTTATCATTCATTTAACCTTCTTACACTCTGGTATTGTCATGGATCGTGTCCTCTTATGTTATCCATGTAATGGACGTCAAGTATAAGCGCCTTCACAGCCTCTAACAAACATATTATGTTTTAACAGATCTAAGTTTGTTGTACATTATATGATGCTACATTATAGTATTACTTAGTATTTGTAAGTTGTTAACTTCTTTAAAGCCAGTAATCAACGGAATATCATCGTTGCAGAAATCCATTTAGTTTGAATGATGCACATTTAAAGATTTCACTTCTATCTTTTTAGATTTCATTTGAAAAGAACCGAAATTTATATTGTTTCATAACATTAACATATTCAGTTATATTTTTTCTGCAGCATATATTTGAGGTAGTCAGGGCCGATATGTATCCAGTGAATGACGTAAAGTGATGATAATTGAATATTATTGATTAAACTGAATAATAGTTTGCCTGTCATTTGTCTTTATTCATGAATTTAGCTTTTTGTCACAAAAGAACTGAGAGAAAACACGTTAAATTATGTTTACGATAACAATGATAACAAATATGTTACATAAACATATGATTGAACTCTCATTTTTCCGGATTTGGGTTTCATAAAAATGTTTTCTCAAAGATAGACAATACGTGGACTGAGATCGATATACTATGGCCATATATTGCATTAAGGGAGTTACATTATCAAATTAGACTAGCGAAAGCAATAAAACAGCTGGTGCATTGTTATAAAAATATAAAGGCATTCGAGGGAAAACATTTATTCCAACGATATTCTCATGAGATTGTATATAATCATTATTTACATAAATTCTAGGCGAGAAGCAAGTCTTAGTAGACGAGAGGGACGTCTCGGTGGACATGCTGACATGGTATGATAACTAAATTATGTGTTACCTCCAATGACAATCGCCGATTACATTTAAATTAACATTAATCAGTTACATACGTCCCGTCAATGAAGACTCAGCGGAGGTATAACATTACAGCTTGTTTTAACTAGATTGCATATATACAAGATACATTAAGTACTTTATAAGCAGTGCTATTTTAGAAATGGTTCTTCAGACGATCCATCACAGAATAAATATATTCTTAAAATTGGAGCAATTTGCCTGGTTTGCAAGGGTGTTTCATCGAGCGTCGGAATGTTAATTTGTGCACCGCAAAATAGTGCAAGAGTGTTTTAATTCATCATCTTAAAGTTGATGATAATGATAATGATAATGAATTTGTATAGCGCCTACATTCCAGCAAAAAAAATCCTCTTTAGTAGCGCTTTACAAACGGGTTTACAAAAATTACATGATAGAAGTAGAAAGAGTTACAGTAGCTTACAAAGAGAGAGGGTTTAATTTTTTTTAAATTTAGGAATGAGTCCTTTGATTCTGTTCTTTCCAAATCTTCTAGCCGCGAATTCCTGAGCGTTGGAGCTGATAATTGAAAGAGAAGACCCTCTAGCCCATGTTTATGCTCGTTTGTGGTACTGATAGGTGAGTTTTGTTGTTTGATCGGAGACATAGTCGATTCTGGTGTAGGAGATATAGGCTCTGAGAGATTTTTGTATGCATTAAATTTGAAAATATCATTTGTTTATTGTTTGTGCTATAACAGTTCATTAATTAACATCTCTTCTTTATGAGCAAAGTCTCCAATTGCCATTTTTGCTTCTATAAAAGCCCGAAAAACATTGATATTGAAATGTACCAAAAAGGTGCCACATGGTCGGAGCAATTGTTTATGCTGCATATCAGTTGAAAATACCCGCTATATTACATTTGGAATATTCGAAATAAACTTTCAACCAATCATTCTTGGCCTCTTCATATTTTGGAAAAAATATATGACCAATGAACACAGCTGTAGCAAATTTTTAACTACTTGACGATGTGGGTTGTCCGAAATGATTATCCCCTTTTACTGCGAAAAGAGATTGTGTCTAAACATCTCAAATTTAAACGACCGTTGTGTTATTTTGAATCTGAACGTTAGTAAGCATATAAGATGTTTTCAATTCAAAACCATATTACACCTGAATAAGCAGACATGTATCAATTCAATGCATAAATTTCGCACTGCAGCGGACTCAGCCGAGTCACTGATTACTAAAAAATCGTCCAAATAAGCAATAACACAGACATCAAAATGAAACTTCATTATGTTGCATACTGCACTACTAAGTGTCTGGAAAATACGTGGGCTTTTTGACGCACCGAAAGGTAGAGTAGTAACGCACAGAAAAGTGTTGTTTTCATTGCCTTCGAATTTCCATGAAATACCCGTGAATCTATAATTGCTGGCATGTATCTTCACTGACCTATAAGCACTTTTGAGATCTACCTTTGCTAAAAAACAGCCACTCTGTATATGCTTAATAGCATGATTAACATCCATATATGAGCAATCACAGTCTCGCATGAAGCTATTCATCCCCCTTCAACACTTCATGGATAAGACGCACCTTATCCTCACTTTTAGGAATAGCCCCCAAAGGACACACAATGTCCGGTTTTTCACTTGTAACTGCATAATTACCAAGTTGGATTTCTTCGTGTAGCTGTTTCTCAACTAGATCTTTATACTCAGACGCCGACCTATGGTTTTTGAAATAACATGGGACAACGTCCACAACATCGTCGTCAATAAGTTTAAATCCCTCCCGAACCCCCTCTAAAATATACTGTCTCTCGGGATCATCCCAAGGTAGCAATCTCTCCCATGCTTCTGCCTTTAGGCCATTGGTAAATAGTTTTTTGGATCTGTTGGTGGTCTTCCTGTTGGCATGTATTGTCCTCTGACTGACTGGGGTGGCACTTCTACATGCTGTATTTGACTGTGACCTGGCCTGAAACACAGAGTACACACGTGTGTCATCCTACATGTATCCTCCCTGCATTGTTATATGTTAAAGCGACGACAGATCTCTAATCCGCTAGGGGTGAAAGGACCTCGCTGTCTTGTAAATGACGGGTTATGGCGTGGATTTACGTGGCTGTCCATCTGTCGTAACGCTTTTGCTGTATGTGTGTTGACTTTAGGGACGAGTTGGTAGTCTATTATGTCCTGAGAAGGTGTGCCCCACTTCATGCCTTCTGTTTTCTGTCTGAATCTGTATTCTTGGTCGTATAGGAGTACACTGGACCAAACGTACTTAGCTGAAAAGCGGCATATATCCTGGCAGTATTTGAGGTAGTCGTCAACTTCTGAAAGGTTTGTCTCGCCCGATTTGATCATGTCTCTAAGTAACCCTAGGTTAGCATAAGCCCACATGTCCAAAGACACCCTTGAAAAATCTTTTTTCTTCTTTCCAACATCGAGAAATACCCCATCGCTAATTTCAATTGTTTGTGTCTGAGTATCTAATGCTTCAACCCACATAAACTCTAGATAGTTCCTCTGAGTCTGTTTACCTTGGGCGCCGCCATCTTGTTGGCCTTGACCTTCCGTACCGTCACCTTGACCTTGCTCCGAAGTACTGTGAGAAGTGGAGGCGTTCAGTTTTTCCAGTTTTTGAGTCAGTTTCTTCTTTCTATCCTCGAGTTCAAGTTTTTTGATCTCGTATTCCAGGGCTTCGCACTCCACAGAGAGGTCTTCGATGTGTCTGCCCCCAGTAGCCTTCTGCTCACTTGCCATGCCGTCCGCCATTTTTCCCGCGCCGTTCTCATCACTTTCTAGCAACTCCTCCTCCTTCAACGCCTGCATGATCCCCGGTAACCTATTGCCTGCAGATTTTCGCTTAGGTCGCGCATCTACCTGGATGAAATCCATCTTAAGCCACTAACTGTGAAAGTAACATTTATGCAAAATTAGCGAGAGCGGCTAGCGGCCGTGGTTGCTGATAAAACAGTTAGAAGGAAGCGCCCCCTACAAGGGGAGATAACTAGTATAAGCCTAGCAGGGAGTAATCGTTTTATCAGAATTTATTTTACAAATAAAATAATACATAAATTTCGCACTGCAGTTTCGGAAAATCCAAGAAACTTTACACGCAAACGTTAACCGCGCAACGCAAACATGTACAACTCGATATCATTAGCGGTCAATCAACACGCCAACCTTCCACTCCAGTTATAAAAAAAATTCAATGCCAATAACACTTGCATATATTTTGTACTCAATGTACTAATAATGTTTTCATGACAGTTAAGCATGTACATGTATTAACACATATTGGATAGAACCATATTAATGTCCAAACTGAAAGCGTCAAGCATGGGGATACAGGGCCTTTATCCTTGGACTATAACTAGATCCATATGCCTTCTTTCCAAGAACAAGCGAAATTAACTTCATAATCAATCGAATGGGTACATGTATATTTCAGAAAATTGTTAATACGGTATATAACTATGTCGCACTACTTATTCAATTATACAATTCTTATATATGAAGCATTTAAATTAAACAGCTAAATGTTTCGTTGTAATCAAAGCTTTTATTCCAAAAATGGTCACAATGCAGTCTCCATTTGGTATATGTACGCTATATGACATACATATCATTTTTTATACTATTTACAAGATGCCTCCAATCATGTCTTTTAAAAGGCTTTCCTTGTTTGGAAGCTGTTGAGCTGTTGGTCTAGCAGATATTTTACGTTCGCATCATGGTTAAATAATATTTGTAGCGTAAATGCATTCTTAGTGACAGCCACTTGTCAGGTACATACTTCCGGAGCAGTGTGTTTATAGTAGTCAGTATTTAAACATTACTTCTCCAATAAAATTACCACTATGCGATTGTACATGGTTTATACATGTCATGAACAATAAAATCAAGTTGTACATGTGCATTGTTTATATTATTGTTTAGATTAAGAAAACACATGTGTTTTTTACGACAAAGTGGTCCCTTTATAATAGAACCTGATTTCGCTTTGTTCTTTGTGATACATCTTATAGCTTACAATAAGCTTTTAAATCGAAATATGTTTCATGAATGGTATTATTGTCCCCCGCCACAACGAAGTTGGCGGGGGATATAGAAATGAGCTCCGTCCGTCTGTCCGTCTGTCTGTCCGTCTGTCCGTATGTGCGTCCGGGCTTTTCCATTCCGACCTCAAACTTCAAAACTATTCAATATATTTTTCTGAAACTTTGTACAGGTATCAAACAAGTAGTCTAGATGTGCCTTTTGCTATATAGAAATTTGAGAATTTTTTTTTACGAATGCAAACAGTCTGGATTAAGAACCAAGGCGAGGGAAAACTATATTCCGGACTCAAACTTCAAATCTATTCAATATATTTTGCTGAAGCTTTGTACATGTATCAAACAAGTAGTCGAGTTGTGCCTTTTGCTATATTGAAATTTGAGAATATTTTTTTTTACGAATGCAAACAGTCTGGATTAAGAACCAAGACGAGGGAAAACTATATTCCGGCCTCAAACTTCAAAACTATTCAATATATTTTGCTGAAACTTTGTAAAGGTATCAACCAAGAAGTCTAGATGTGCCTTTTGCTATATATAAATTTTATCACTTATGAGTTATGAGTTATAACAATTTTCAAGAAAGTAAATGCATTATATATTCAAAATGCATAAATATATTCAAAATTCCTACATGTCGGGGAATATGGCCGACTCTGTCTGCTTGTAATGATTTTTTTACAACTTTATCACGACTCTCAATAAAATTGTATGTTGATTTCTCATAAAATTATCACAAAAAAGTATGAACAGCACACATAAAGAAATTTAAAATAAATATTGTTTGATTCCTATGATATGACATATAAAATTAAAATGTATATTTTTATACACCCGTGTTCAGGTCCTGACCAGCATCTACTGGTGTGACTCCTCTGATAATAATCCACTGATTTAGTGGTTAACACACTTTATTATTTAAACGATTTAGTTACCAAATTACTGTGTTTCTGACAATGAATGAAGAAATTTCTGTCACAATGTCAAATGGACATGGTCACATCAGAATAAAGCTCCTATTGTTTTGGTGAAACTGAAAATAGGTAGGAATTTGCATTGTTTTATCTCGATTTGGTGGTTTAAACTTGGCACTATCATATCCCAAGAAGGTAATGTCGAAGACATGCGCAACATTTTAACAGAATCAGATCAATAGTTTAATAGGTTATATTTCATGAAAATGACTTCGTTAAACATACAAAAGATCCGTAAAAATGCAGAAATTTACAGAGGAATTTGTTTTTTGACATTGCATCCTTATGAATAGGCCCTAATGTAGAAAAGTTTTGCAAAATTTGAACAGAAATCGGATGAGTAGTTAATATTTTTTTCTGTAATAGGTCGGACTTAATTCAAAATATAAAATTTAAAATAGAAACAAAATCATAGATTCACGAAGGTCGTTTCAATTCACTCATCTGAATAAAGTAGAAGCAAATTAAACAGAATTGGATGATTAGTTTTTTCCCTCATAGGTCGGACAAGATTTTGGGAATTACAGAAGGATGAACGGAATTTGTGTTTGTATACCCTCGATCGGTGGTACAATGCAGTTCACAATTAAAGTTAATATTTTTCTTCTTTCAACTATTCTATAACAATATCTAAATTTTAGTTTTTAGTTTATCAACGTGTTATAGCCCTATGACCGTATGCTGATCTGAAGAAAAAGGGACCACATCGATAATTATGCATGCACGTGCATATTAACAACACGCAAAAACATGTTTTTTTCTACACACATTTATGTTAAACCTTTTGAAACGAATTCTGATGTACACACCGTAATTTCGTGTTTGATGTTTTATGGTTAAATGAATACAAACACAAGGTGTCAGCTGGGTTTTCTCATTTCAATAGTCCCAGATAATTTTGACCCTACCAATCTTTAACCGACCATCGCTTTGCCAAGTTTTATAATAACTTGATTATTTTGTTTTATTTTAAAGGGTAGACTTCGTTTTCAATGAACCTTTGCCTAACTCAATACCGACCAGGTTGTCCCTTTTCCGGTAGCCTTCCTCATATACATATTAATTTACATCACTGTGGTCAAGTAAATTCACTAAGAAATTATTTCTTTGGCAGGTTAACTATTCACATTGGAAAAACTACATGGATGCCATGATCGAAGAAATGCTTTTTACAGAGTGTACATTCCTGTGAAAATGTTGTTTTTGAACCGAGTTGTACATTTAGTTTAATGTGGGTTTATATTCTGGGTTAAAATATATAAGACCGTTTATAGACGACTATGCATAATTATATTTTCAAATTCCACTCATCAAAGCAATAAAGTCGTTGGTGCAGCGTAATAAAACTATTAAGATCATCGAGGGAAACATTTACCCGAAGGATGTTGTCATGAGATGTTATAGAATCATTATTTACAAATGCACAAACTTTCTCTAGACATTGGGCACATGGTAGATTTGATCGATTCTTGTAGACTTTTATATGAAATAATAGGCGAGAAGCAAGTCTTAGTAGACCAGGGGGAGGTCTCTGTGAAGTGCTAACGTGACATAGGGAAGTTCATGGTTGTTCATCAAGAATGAAATGTTATCTGATGATCCTGTACAGAGTTGTGGATACTGCTCTTAACAACCCAACTCTCTATAAATAACACTATAAACACGATATATTTAATAATTGACGTCAAAGTTTATTAAGTTCATGGAGGTATAAACTTAAAAAACGCTGTGCAAAATGTGTAAATATACTCATACTTGACGTTTTCAAAAGGTTTCCTTCCTCCAAATATACAAATTTGCAACAATAAGAGCTGACCATTTACGCGTATGAATGTAAAGCTCAAAGACACAAGATGTCAATCAAAAAGTAATTGGATTACAACTCGTTCATCAGCCAATGAAAATCCACAACGCAACTGGCTATGAACCTCACGTAATGGGAGCGTGAATAAATATGATGTAACATCATGAACTCAATTTTATACACGCATTAACTGAATTTATGTGTTAATGTTCAGCGAATCAGGTCCACGCAAAGCAGTGGCTATTTATGTATTGATATGTAACTAGGCTTTCTGCAGTAACTCTCATCGGCCTTTAGGACGATCAGCTTTGGTTATCGATCACCTCTATGGTAAATTAATTCCTTTCAGTCAAACGATTTGAGACATGTTAGACCAACAAAACAAAATTTCTCAGGATTTGTGAGGAAAATCTATAAAGGCAGCTAACTATTCCTAAGATAACAGTCCTTATCGGACAAATGCTCTCGCCAACATTTGGAATGTTTTCAGCAACTCTATGGCAATATGCTTTATGGTTTAAAATTCAAAACTAGGTAGAAAATATGATTTATGTGTTCTTAAGCTTTCAAATAAGCAGTTACAGTCAGGCCGCGTTTATCCGTACGATCGTTCGGGAAATCGGTGCGGTTAAGCGAATCACCATTTGAAAAAAATTTATAGAGCAGGGTTCCGTTCCATAACAGCGAGCGCTTATAATCGCTCATTGATTGCTCAATGTAGCGCTCATTCTCTCTTGAACGACACGGTGCAAATTCCTAAAAGTTTGCTCGCCTTGCTTCCTAGCGCTACATTGAGCAATCGCGTTCAAGAGAGGTTTTAAAGTAATCGCTCATTCAGCGATTACTTTGAAACTTCTCTTGAACATGGCCAAGGTTTGAATTACTTCTGTGCAGATGACCGGGTTTTCGGATATACGGGATAATAATAATAATAACAATAATAATAACACCGCAATACAATGTACATTGGAAATTTGATTTGTGCATTCTGCACCCGGCAGCCACAGTGCAGCGCCAGTTAATGCGTTGTTCTGTCCTTATAATGCTGAGTGTCAAGCAAGGCAGCAACAACTCCCATCTGTTAACGTCTTTTGGTATGACGCGACCGGGAATCGAACCCCGGTCTTCCGGGTGATGAGCGGACACTCTACCAACTGAGCTACACCCCCGGAATACGGATATGTGAAAAGAGGTTGTTTTGTTTTCCTTTGAGTTTTGGGTTATCACGAATTCATAATTTATACTACGTAAGACTAAGCTCAATAAAAGATACAGTTACAATAATTCAAACATTTAAAAAAATTACCTTCAAACAGAATTGATAAACCATACACTAAAAATAAGTAAATCACTTGAACAATTCCCTTTTAAAAACTGAGAAACATAAAATCATTTGTCCAGTAAAATATACTGCTTAAAACACAGACAGGTATAATTTGATATCCTCATAGTAAAAGGTTTGTTAAGGTTGCATGTATTCGGTGTTAACATTGATAACATGTATATTAGTAAATTGGGGTCGCACTGTCTGTGGTATTACAACTTCTTGTTGGAAGAGTTCATTGTGGGATAAGAAGCCATGTACATACAGACATCTAACACCAGCAATGAAGGGTCAAACAGGTCAACCGCTTAGGGCCTGGGTGGTTGGTAAATTTCTGCAAGGAACTCGACTAAGTATTTAAACAGCAAAAGTACAAGAATCTGAACTATTACATTTGTAATGTTCATGATAATGTCATTTGAAAAACATAATGGCTTCTTACGCTTACAGGGAATTGACTTCCAATCAATTCCGTCCTCAAATTTGGTAATGACATAAGAACAGGAATATTTTTTTAATGTAAAAATACAAGAGTATATCACACCTTCATCAGGCGAAACGTCAATGTCACATCTCATCTGATGACGGAGTGAATATATAATCCAAAACGGTTCGTATTTTCACATTAAATAACTTGTTTTCCAGAAAATATTCCTGTTCTTAAATCATAACATTGTTATATTTGTTCAGTCAACCGTGAATTAGTTTAACAGAATATAGCTTTTTTCAAGAGTAATGTCATTCAAAATAGCTAAATCTTCAGGATCATCTTCAACATGCACTGATAACTTAGCACGACTTACATGAGGTGGGAAAAGAAGTAAGATTAAAATTCAAAAAGAGAATGTCAATGTAATCTGTTCATTTCCAATCCAAATTTAAAAAGCAAACTATTATTGAAGACATTGAGAGGTGCAAATGTAATGTCAGAAGAAATGTAATTTCAGCGACATGTTCAATACAACTTTCCCATTCAGTTAACATATTCGTTGGCATTTTTCTGACATTTCAATTACATTTATGAATATTTAAAAAAAAAGTTAAATTATCATTTAACATCTATGTAGGAAATCGAACTAATCAAAACAATGTTAAAGTTTAAGAAATATTTTATTCATTAGATGTAACGGTAGAGAGCAGAAAAAATAGATTCACGTGAAACGTTAAATAATGCAATTATTACACACTTACGTATGAAAGAAACGTCCCAACATTTTTTAAAGAAAACATAAAACAAAATGCTGGTATCGGAGAAAGTATGTTTTGAATTTATTCAATAGAAACACGTTTAGTTAAGAAGACACTTGGAGTACTGAAATTGCTTCTTCAAAGGGGTTTTCTGGACATAATGTTTGGTATTTAAAGTAAATTTTATAAAATATTTAAATTATGTTACTGTATAATGATGTCGACATAGATAACCTACTTGGACCTAACAATAATTATGCATCTTTACTGTAGGACATCACAAAACAGTCCGATAAGCCCGTGTCGACTCTTTTATCTCGTCTAGTTAATGCCTGAGTCACACCAAGGTAGTTCTCACTACGTTCTACTCCGTCCAAAAAATATTGTAGAACGGCCTCGAACGGGATAGAAACGAGCAACTTTTGTTTCCTGTATATCAAACAACGACCCTAGTACCTTCACAAACAGTTCTCAGAACGTCCATCTAGTCTTTACGCCGTTCTCAGACAGTTGGTACCACGTTTAGATTGTATAATATTGACCGTTCACCTCGATTTCACAACGTTCTCAGCCAGTCCAATTCCGTCCTAAGTCGTTCTTGACTAGACCTATCTCGTTCTTAATACGCACAATACCGTTCTAACTCGTTTTAAGACAGTTCTCTCCGTTTTCACTCCGTCCTCATTCCGTTCTCAGTGCGTGCTCGTCACGTCCTGCCTCGTTTTTTATAAATACCCAGAAAGTTCTTGTCCGTTCTCATTGCCGTTCTGAACTTCAAGGTGAAAACATCATGCCTCCCAGGAAGAAGAAGTGTATTCAGAAGAAGATGGTTCAAAGAAAACCAAATACAATATCTTCAACCCCTGTAGAAGTCATAGCGACCGAGTCTTCTGTTCCCGAGAGAGCAGTATCCCCTGCACCTTCGGAATCTTCTGTGACACAGTTCTTTTTCTTTGTTCTTGCGCAAAGACCAAATTCCACTGTTGTTCTGCTTCCATCAAAAAAACTGTAGAAACCCTACATTCAACATACTGAGAGCAGTAACTCTGTTCATGGTTCTCTGGTCATTAATATAACCAAAGTGATAAACGTATTAACACGCCTGTATTTATACCAGTTCATTCGCATCGTACTGCCAACGTCGTAAGAACTGTGTAGAGATTTCGCAAACGTACTAACAACGAGTAGAACGCAATGACAACATAATGCGAACTTTTATAACTGTGTAGGAACGTACTAAGAACTCAATCGAAACAATTTAATTTATTTACACATATTTGGACGTTAGAGCAACTGACTATGGTCGTACTGCGGTCGAGTTCGATCTGACTGAGGACGTCATGGACTGGGTGGAAACTGTGCACAAACGTATTGCAATCGCGTCCCGACTGCACAACGTTCTTACTCGTCCTTAGTAGGTTCGCAATACGGCAATTCCGTTCTTAGTACGGCAATCCCGTTTTTACTACGTTCCTACTCCGTCCAAATTTAGAACGGGGAGAACGTTGGACATGTTCAACGTTCTGGAGCACCATTCCGTTCTTACCCAGTTCGAGCCCGTCCATAAAGTTTGTAAACAGTTGCCATTACGTCCACTCCGTTTGTGCACAGTTCGAGCACAGTTCAAGCCCGTTTTCCAAAAAAAACAAGAACGTAGTGAGAACGGGTTTGGTGTGATGGGGGTATAAGGAGATTCGAAAACGACGATTTCTTAGAACGTGTGTTTCTTATTTCTGGCTTCTGAAGACATGATATATTCTAACTCCGATGCAGTCGTAAATGTATGTATCGCTCATGGGTTGAAATATCTTGTATTTTGTATTGGGGGTTTCTTTTGCACCTGAGTATATCTTGTTTCTATTGGTCTTTGACAATGTTTTGAACAATTTATTTTTAAATTCAACTTATATAATCTGATAATGTCTAATTGTATGAATCTACAGCACATAGTTTACATGACATTATTTAAAACATATTTTCAAAAGAATATTATATGAAATGGATTATGACAAAACAAACATTTAATATTAACTGTTATTTAAAAATGAATTGATACCATGTTGCTTGCTTCGTCCAAATTAAATAAAAACTTCAGTTTGATGGGAGTCGCTGTAGCATCGCAGTGTCTATAATCAAAAAATATAATTAAATCTTCAAGTATTATCAAGATTTAGTTTATTTCAATTTCACTCACATTTTGATAAACAGAATTGAAATGACATTTTAAAATCAATTGTCTTCCGCATACATATTCAAAGATTTAAACACGTTTATTTTTACGTGCAATGGACACATTTTCTTAAAACGCAATTTCCCCTTTAATGAGATGTAAAACGTGTTTGTTAATGTGTTGATTAAATCCCATTTCATAATGAACATGTCTGCCATGCCTAACACGTTCCGATGAAAGAGTTGTTCAAAATGAGACACTGTGGTGCTAAAAAGTTTTTAATATTACAAAAACCTTAAATTTGGTAATTATATTTCGTCTTTAATCACTTTTCAATACACTTGATGCACAATGTCCCTCATAATGTGAAATTTTGAGGACGTTTAACACAAAAACAACAAAATGACTTTTCTTTTTTTAAATGAGCACATCTTCATTATTTTTTTAATAATATTTAAGATAAGGGCATATAATGATAATAGTTCGTCCATAATTGTATTGTGGACTTGTTGGTTCTACTAGTGCTTATTTCTCATGTTGATTCATAACATAGAGTAAGATAAAAGGAAATTACATCAGATCCATTTATATTTCAACAAGTCAATATAATACACTTCTGTCATCGGTGTTGGACTGTTTTTATACCAGTTCTGTATAGGTGTCTGTCTTGGGCATCTACATAACGCTTCGGGGTGGTAAGGGCGTCATCGTCAGATGTTAGATAGAGATGAAAGTACACTAAGACAGAATCTGACAGATACAGATCAGGCAAGCAGGATGGATGCAGGCGTTGGTGGGTGACAGATTACTAACTGATGTAAGCATTGGTGCATTGTCTTGGTGAAAAATCTGACCTTTAGTCATCTATTCTCATCTCTTGTCTTTAATCTCTGGCGTTAATTTAGTATCAGTGAAGTAAACTACGCCTCCTTCATTGTTTGGCCCTTCCTGATACCATCATTATCACACCCTCGGCATACCGTTTTTGCCCTTTTGGGGTTTGTGATGCCATATGCTTCAAATGGTTTGGCTACTTCTTCAACTTTGGTTGAGGGCTTATTCATCCATCGTGATAAATGGTTGCTGAGATCTGTCTGTATTTGCTTCAACTAAGGCTAGGTTCTTTAAAAAGGGCGGTGTAAAATGTTGCGGATATGCGATCAGACCATCTGGAACAGAATAAAATGGTCTTAGAGCCAGGAAACCCGAAGTAGGGAGCGTTACCATCGTGCCCAATACGTCCCTCTTGGTGTATCATCTTACTTGTCTGAACCCCCGCAACTGACGACTCATTTGGTTTAACTATGGGTCCAGATTCCAGTTAACACAGACGTGATGATGGAAATAGAATATTAAAGACGCGTTGAAAAACGAGGACGGATTCGGCGGAGAGGGTGTGGATCGGCAACATACTAAACCGATCGTCAACGTCCAAGGAATCCTGACGGCTGTATGCTACAGAGATACCATTCCACAGCCACATCTCTGTCAACCTGGACGTCTGTTGTGAAATAGTCTAGCAGGACAGCACACTGCGCGTCTCACAAGCAACTTTTCCTCCATCTCGACATCATATTTAGTAGTATATAATTGACAAGTAAATGGTTATGTTTGTCTTGCATGTTGAACAGCTAATTGAACACTTGTTGTAGATTTCTCAGAAATTAAACATAATATTATCACTAGTCGTTTCATTTGACATGTTCTTGACTCATGTAGCTGTAAGTAAAACTGGGCGAATGTGAACGATTTCTTTAAAGCTTGATATCAAATTCTACATGTGATGATCAACCAACATATAAAGTTTCGTTAAAGTTGACCTAATGTCTTTCGAGTTCTGCTCGGGAAACAAATTTCTAAGTTTCTGTGCAAACCGCCAAATGAAAAATTACAAAGGCACAACCCCATGATGGTTAGTCAACATACCAAGTTTCGCTAAGATAGGCCTTATGGTTTTCGAGTACTGCTCACGGACGAACAGACGGCCGGACTCATGCCAGACAGACGGACAGGCGGACGGACGGACAGATGGAGGCAACGACTATATACAAAGAATAAAATGTGTATCCTCTCTTCGGGGTAGACACTTGCATCACTTTGTATTATCTACAAAACAATTCTGTCAAATGTGTATTTCAACAAGAAAAAACGTCAGAAGGAAATAAGAAGTTAAGGCAAGATCAAATAACTAACCACAACAATAGAAATATAATATATAAAATATGAATTTGAAAGGTTTTTTCTAAAACTTTATGTTTCAAGCAATGGAGGTAAATTCATCTTCATGATTAATCTATTTGATACACGTGGTGATAACTAACTGACTAAACAGTTTAAAGGTTAAAAGTTCATCGAGCGTTGATTTCTTCTTCTAATTATACAACGGTAACTTTTCAAAACTATAAGCCAATGAACAAAAACAAAATTAAATCAATTTCCTAAGGAGAAAAAAATTCCGGTAGGCAATGTAAGAAAACCCACATTTTGAATTACGATTTCATTTTTTATCGGGTTTTTTTCAATTCTTTTTTTACAGCAGACTGTTCAAAACCAAAAAATAGTTCGGGCAAAATAGCACTTTCAATTAGAATCAAGGGAATACATTTATATGAAAAAACCTGCTACACACATAGAGACTATAACGTATTGTGATCTACTCTTTTAGGCTTTTATATGAATTAGAGGTGAGAAGCATATATTAGTAGACCAGAGAGATGTCTCTGTGAAATGCTTACTTGACATGAAGCTTATGATATAAATAAGGTACAAAAGTGTCAGATCCGTTAATGTGCAGTTGAACAAAGACAATTTCAATCAATATCGTTTCACTACTTCTTGATATTTGCATTTATAAAATCAGTAACGAATAGTGAAATAAATATCACTGACCTACTAAGATGTTTATTCACGTCTTTATTGCAAGATATACTTCACAATCTATGGTTTTCACCATTTCAATGTTTCTTGATTGTAGTCCATCTGAAGGATAATATCTATGAAAGGTGTGGTACTGATTGAGGTTATATGATTATTATGACACCATACTAAGGGGTAATTTTTAGCGATGGAGAAAAATCTACTACACTTGCCTGTAGCATCAATTTAGCAATCAATTAGCAATTTCTTTTCCCATATATTCAAATGAAGTTTTAAAACGTTAACTGACAAATACATTGTTTACATGACTTCTTAAAGAGGCATTTAGAAGTTGGCAATGTGAAGAAAGAAAAGATTTATGAATGGTTGGATTTGTAGTAAAGGTATTGGTATTGGTTCGTTTCTCGATACACGGTGGTGTGGAGTTTGTTCTAAGATTTCTTGACCAGGACATCTAGGAATGATATTATCACAATATATATATATATATATATATTGATTGATTTGTATTCATGCGCGTGTTACATCTCCAGTGGTCAAACAGTATACAAAATAGTTTGTTTTTTTAAATAAAACAACGAGAAACTAATATGTTATTATCTGTTTGGATTACCCATAACGCACATTTGCATTAAAAATACATATACGATATAACCTGAAATTAAAACTATTTTAATAAGTACATCATTACGCCTTACTGCAGTACCCACAGTTGAATGACTGAATAGCATAGAACCTACAAATGGAAAAATCTGTCATTTTTTTAAAACGACAACGATTAAAAATAGTTATGCCCACAATAATAATCTACAACGTATACATAGAATCGAATTTATATGCCAAGAGGATCAACCAATCTGAAGTTTGATCAATATTTCGTCTCAGGAAAGTGGATTCAGTTCACCGTAGATCAACAACAAAGAACGATAACTCTAATCGGACGTTTACTGACGATGAAGTCGATGGAGATTACGATTACAACAACAAAACATTGCACCCAGGAAGTGTGTACCTAGGATAATGTTTATTGTAAAGGATGCCGAATGTAGAAACACTGCGTGCAAAGGGACGCCCTGGTGAAAGATTGTTTTGATCGTGGCGTGATTGAACTGCAGACTGCAGTCCCGATGTCAAACGACAGGTTTGATCTCATTCTGCACGCTTATTCTGATTCAGAAACAACGAGAATAGTGCATAGCTTGTCCAATATTTTCTGGTGTTGTCTCTCTCGTTGATGGTTAGGTATATCTAATTATTTATGGATTGAACATTCTCGTGTCCGGAACTGTTCATGTCTTACTCTTCTGACAGCCATGTTTGTTTTACAAACAAAGAAAACGTGAAGCAGTTGAAATGATTAAAAAATAATCGTCAACAACGTGTTAATTAAAGTACTAGATAAATAAATATATTATAATTTTGAATACAGAACATGTAATGAACTAAATATTTGATCTCTGTTTTTAATGTTAAAATCGAGATGTCTGACCAGGTTCGGCACGTTCTATTTATCAATGAAGCAAGAAAGTAGTACCGTCAACCAATCGTCGTGTCATTCTCTGACTACTGACCAATCAGCGTTGAGAATCACCTTATCCTTAAACGTATGGGTGTATAGTTCAGTATCATTTGCTTATTTCTGTTTGTATCTTCATCGCATATATTTGCAATTAAGGAGTTGTGATTCCATTAATGTGTTCATTCTTCACATTGTTTACAGTCTTGATCATCACAATAAATTGGTATCAATAAATCATTGAGTCTATGTATGTTTTAAATGATAACAAAATAGGAAATAGACAAGAATAGTTTAGATAATGACTTTCGTTTTTCTTATAAATATTATCCAAAGGAAATAGTGTTGGATGTCAAGCCATGCTGTTCATTTTCTCCACAGCAGGAGGGTATTATTGTAAGCTATGTTTATCACTGTTTCGTCTCCCTTCCCTTGATTGTAGATGTCTATCAACCTGTGGATATAAAACAAGCATAAAGTTAATCACTGCTACATGAAAATGTTAAATATATATAACATGTTTGTAGTAGTTTTGCGTCTGGACACTTTATTTACTAGATATTTAGATAAAGGATCCTAACAAACCTTCCACTTTTTATTGAGCGAGTTAATGATTCCGGTACATGTATTAAACGTGAAAAAAGCGAGTTTGATACCAAATAATTTAAGAATTTGATAAAAATGGTAGTATGTGGATGGAAGTTCAGTATTCTTTTAATTACTTGCCCAGATTAATCAAACGAAATTTCCGACAGTATGCTGAAACAAAGATTTCCGATATTAATACACCATTGTGACGTAATAAAAACAGGAATTCTAATGAGGGCAAGAAGAAAGCACCATCCTGAAGGCAAAAACAATGAAGAGTGAAGGTGAAACAATCCACCCCCCTCCCGCCCAGTTATTTTTGTATGAATTTAATGAATAAATACCTTTGTTTATGATTTAGTAGGGGTACATTCCGGTCGGATTTCTGCAAATATAGCTGATTGTAGGAAGTTGTTGCTTCTTCAGAAATATGGTCGGCAATTGTCATTGGTTTCTCTGTTTTTATAATGTGTTCTCTGGAATACATTAAACAGAGAAGGAAGTTTTTAGAACTGGGACGGTTAGGAGAAGCGGATTCGAGTACAGCTTGCGTTGCAGTTACCCAAAATTGACTCGAGTAATCCGATAATCTAAACAATACAGAGTTTCAGTAAGATAAGTAAGTAAGATTTAATAGTGAAAAACATGGAGGACTAAATATGAAAAAAAAACATTGATAAATAATTTACTCAGTTATATACTGTCTTATTTAAATCAGATCGCTGCGTTTCTGAGTACTGCACCATGGAGGTCATGTCAGGTGACCTTTTACTCCAGCCAATCAGCGACGAGGTTAGAAATCCATCGGACCGACTTGAGTTGACATAGGAATCACCAAACCCCCTTCACACTCACATCCAATTTCCAGAGGGACATTTTGGCTGTTCGTTTTGTATCCAGATTCCTTTTACTTCTTTGGATACGAACTCAGAAGATCCGAAGTACTGCAAAAATAATAAATTTACGGTTTATCATGTGTGACAATCAAGATATTTAAATATTTGCAGCTCCTTCCGGAAAGTTTGTAAACCTACATCATATTTCTAAATTGTAGTGCAAAGATCATGCAACAAAAGGAATAATAAGTGTTTTGTGTCAGAAATGACGATTGAATGTAACATTACACAATCGGTTGTCACACATCACATTTAACAGTTACAGCAGTGGCAGTTAGTTTAAATGACAAGGGGTCAACATTGCCAAATACATGTATGTGAACAACGTTCGTCATACATTAGTCATTTAAACAAATGTATAATCGTCCAATTTACTTATGATGGAACATTTCTTATTAACATGGAACAAATCAAGGACATCAAAATATTGAAATTCTCTGTCTTACTCGAAAACTTGTATCACAAACGTGTAATAGTTTGATGATGATTATTATAAGCATGGACAAATGAATTTGCGCTAATTGTTTTTAAATCTAATCGTATCCAAATATTACAAATACATTTTGTCAAATAATTGTGTTATAATCAACTGAACGCCGAAAGACATGTTACACCTCTTTGAATTTAAATATCAATGTTTAAGAAGTTCACTATTTAGAAAGATTTAGAATCAAATCTAGTCCGTAAACATTGTGCCAAAGCTTCCTAAAACAGTCGAAGCACATTTTTTAACAAAAAGAAATCTCAATATTTCGTCATTTTCAGACAAAATAACGAATAAATATTTCCAAAAACATAACTTATTTCCTTTATCAAAGAAGACAAAGTCAGTTTGGTTAATTTTCCAAACATTTTTACAATTTTCCCTTCAATTATTGCATGATCGGAAATATGACAATTAACCCCACCCATGAAGAACTGGCGATAACTTATTAACCATTAAAGTTACAGGTCTGCTATTTTTGCTCAAAACACTAAATTGATGGAGCGTTACAACACAGCAAAGCAAATTCCTCTTAACACGTAACTTGTTATGATATTCAAATTCAAAGAGATGTAACATTTCTTTTGGCGTTCAGTTTATATTAAACTGCACATTTACCCTCATGTAAGCCTCAGTTGCTTCGTCCTTGTCAAACACGGGATTTCCAAACCAGAAGACAGCCAGACACCCGCCAGACTTCAGCACTCGACCAATCTCCTTGTAGAAGACTGACAAATCCAACCAATGAATTGCCATGGAAACGCAGACCAAATCCACTGATGTATCCTGCAGAAAACTGAGGTCTTCAGCTCGACCAACTCGGAATGTGACGTTAGGAAGATCCTTCGGTGACTGATTTATCTGTTCTTTACTGATGTCCATTCCTATAACGTTGTTGAATAAGCGAGAGAGAGGAATTGTACTCTGGTGACCCGTCCCACAGCCAACATCAACAGCCGTGTCACACGTGCAGCCGCCATCTTGGAGGAACTTTGTGATCGTCTGCACAGCAGCATCGGGGATGACAGGTCTGTGTGCTGCATAGGCGTGTGCATGCTCTTTGTCTTCGAAATACTGAATCGGTTCACTCATGGTAGTATATAATAACGCTGCTGTGACAAAGACAAGAAAACAAAGTAACATAAGGTTACGTAAACTTCAAGTGGACACCCGAATTTATTCAATAGATATATTCGAAACAACTTATTTTTTTCACATCATCCAGTTTCGTATTAAGCATTAACATTTAGAGAAGACATATGATTAGAATTTCCAAATACTACCAAAATTTATCCATTTATCGAAATGCATAATTATACTTACAAAGTGTTCGATCTGGGCGATCTCGGACTCCTGTTACAACTGCTTTACACAACGTCACACATATATCTTACACAAACAGGTACAACCAGTCACCAGGAGCACAGTGTCAAGAAAACCACGACCTACAATGACATGTCATGTTGACACACAGCGAGGTCAGTAGAACAGATAGGCAGACTGATACATTTGCATCAGACAACACAACGCGATCTCTAACATGTATCTAGTCACTCCTACGCCACACTGATGTTGACCAAATGAACAATACTAGGTCAGTAGAACAAGCTGTCTATCTGCAGCTGGACTGTGAAAACTACATTTCATTAACAACCAAGCTGTCATAATTAAGAAATCCCGAGCTTATCCGAATGAAAGAATGAAATTTTATTGGAAATATAAAAAATTAAAACTTAATGAAATGAAAACATTAATGAAAATGAAGTGAGACACGTTCAGTAGTTTTGAGAATTTACTGGCTATTATACGCTGATGTCCCTGGTGCTGTATGGACAGTTGGATCCATGTCGGAATGAGCTCCGGAGTCAGGACAATAATTTAAGCTTTGGAAAAGTTATGAAACTACGTATGTAAAAGCAGCTTGGTATATGTGCGCATTAATTCCCGTTAGCGCGATACATTTACAAGTTATCAATTATGCATTGGTAGCTATTTCAAAACCATGTAATTAAAGGAACGTGGCCAGAGTATGTAACGTGGCAACATTTTCATTTGACTATTCCCGTCAGTGCAGTTATGTTATAGACGATCACAAACCCACCCAAACAATGGTTCAAATGACCTGTTAAATGCGTATTAATAGTTTAAGTGGCCTGGTGGGATACAGACATGGGAAACCGACTCCTTGCTCAGTGTTAAAATAACTGATTGCACAACGAAATTTGATAGCAATAAATACATTTTGAAAGATTTAGAGTAACCAGGTGCGTAGGGAGAATGAAGTTGATGTATTACCATATTAAATGTTAATAAAGTGTCACTACTTTGATTGTGGAACGCTGCAATAGCGTATACTCATGAAGCAGTACCTAGACTATTATTTTACAGTTATTGACCAAGACTGTATTAAAGGCTCCCATATTGTACATTCATGAAGCAGGACCTAGACTTTATCAAATGATATTATATTGTACATTCATGGAGCAGGACCTAGACTGTATTAAATGCTCGTACATTGTAGTGATGAAGCAGGACCTAGACTGTATTAAATGCTCCTTTATTGTACAGTCATGAAGCAGGGCCTAGACTGTAATAAATGCTCGTATATTGTAGTGATGAAGCAGGACCTGGACTGTATTACATGCTCGTATATTGTACAGTCATGAAAAAGGACCTAGACTGTATTAAATGCTCCTTTATTGTACAGTCATGCAGCAGGACCTAGACTATATTAAAGGCTCCTTTATTGTACAGTCATGCAGCAGGACCTAGACTATATTAAAGGCTGCTATATTGTACAGTCATGAAGCAGGACCTAGACTGTATTAAAGGCTCGTATATTGTACAGTCATGAAGCAGGACCTAGACTATATTAAAGGCTCGTATATTGTACAGTCATGAAGCAGGACCTAGACTGTATTAAAGGCTCCTATATTGTAGTGATGAAGCAGGACCTAGACTGTATTAAAGGCTCGTATATTGTACAGTCATGAAGCAGGACCTAGACTGTATTAAAGGCTCCTATATTGTACAGTCATGCAGCAGGACCTAGACTGTATTAAAGGCTCCTATATTGTACAATCATGCAGCAGGACCTAGACTGTATTAAAGGCTCCTATATTGTACAGTCATGCAGCAGGACCTAGACTGTATTAAAGGCTCCTATATTGTACAGTCATGCAGCAGGACCTAGACTGTATTAAAGGCTCCTATATTGTACAGTCATGCAGCAGGACCTAGACTGTATTAAAGGCTCCTATATTGTACAGTCATGCAGCAGGACCTAGACTGTATTAAAGGCTCCTATATTGTACAGTCATGCAGCAGGACCTAGACTGTATTAAAGGCTCCTATATTGTACAGTCATGCAGCAGGACCTAGACTGTATTAAAGGCTCCTATATTGTACAGTCATGCAGCAGGACCTAGACTGTATTAAAGGCTCCTATATTGTACAGTCATGCAGCAGGACCTAGACTGTATTAAAGGCTCCTATATTGTACAGTCATGCAGCAGGACCTAGACTGTATTAAAGGCTCCTATATTGTACAGTCATGCAGCAGGACCTAGACTGTATTAAAGGCTCCTATATTGTACAGTCATGCAGCAGGACCTAGACTGTATTAAAGGCTCCTATATTGTACAGTCATGCAGCAGGACCTAGACTATATTAAAGGCTCCTATATTGTACAGTCATGAAGCAGGACCTAGACTGTATTAAAGGCTCCTATATTGTACAGTCATGCAGCAGGACCTAGACTGTATTAAAGGCTGCTATATTGTACAGTCATGAAGCAGGACCTAGACTGTATTAAAGGCTCCTATATTGTACAGTCATGAAGCAGGACCTAGACTGTATTAAAGGCTCCTATATTGTACAGTCATGAAGCAGGACCTAGACTGTATTAAAGGCTCCTATATTGTACAGTCATGCAGCAGGACCTAGACTGTATTGAAGGCTGCTATATTGTACAGTCATGAAGCAGGACCTAGACTATATTAAAGGCTCCTATATTGTACAGTCATGCAGCAGGACCTAGACTGTATTAAAGGCTCCTATATTGTACAGTCATGCAGCAGGACCTAGACTGTATTAAAGGCTGCTATAATGTACAGTCATGCAGCAGGACCTAGACTGTATTAAAGGCTCGTATATTGCACAGTCATGAAGCAGGACCTAGACTGTATTAAAGGCTCCTATATTGTAGTGATGAAGCAGGACCTAGACTGTATTAAAGGCTCGTATATTGTACAGTCATGAAGCAGGACCTAGACTGTATTAAAGGCTCCTATATTGTACAGTCATGCAGCAGGACCTAGACTGTATTAAAGGCTCCTATATTGTACAGTCATGCAGCAGGACCTAGACTGTATTGAAGGCTGCTATATTGTACAGTCATGAAGCAGGACCTAGACTATATTAAAGGCTCCTATATTGTACAGTCATGAAGCAGGGCCTAGACTGTATTAAAGGCTCCTATATTGTACAGTCATGCAGCAGGACCTAGACTGTATTAAAGGCTGCTATATTGTACAGTCATGCAGCAGGACCTAGACTGTATTAAAGGCTCCTATATTGTACAGTCATGCAGCAGGACCTAGACTGTATTAAAGGCTCGTATATTGTACAGTCATGAAGCAGGACCTAGACTGTATTAAAGGCTCGTATATTGTACAGTCATGCAGCAGGACCTAGACTGTATTAAATGCTCCTTTATTGTACAGTCATGCAGCAGGACCTAGACTGTATTAAAGGCTCCTATATTGTACAGTCATGAAGCAGGACCTAGACTGTATTAAAGGCTGCTATATTGTACAGTCATGCAGCAGGGCCTAGACTGTATTAAAGGCTCCTATATTGTACAGTCATGAAGCAGGACCTAGACTGTATTAAAGGCTCGTATATTGTACAGTCATGCAGCAGGACCTAGACTGTATTAAAGGCTGCTATATTGTACAGTCATGCAGCAGGACCTAGACTGTATTAAAGGCTCCTATATTGTACAGTCATGCAGCAGGACCTAGACTGTATTAAAGGCTGCTATATTGTACAGTCATGCAGCAGGACCTAGACTGTATTAAAGGCTCCTATATTGTACAGTCATGCAGCAGGACCTAGACTGTATTGAAGGCTGCTATATTGTACAGTCATGAAGCAGGACCTAGACTATATTAAAGGCTCCTATATTGTACAGTCATGCAGCAGGACCTAGACTGTATTAAAGGCTGCTATATTGTACAGTCATGCAGCAGGACCTAGACTGTATTAAAGGCTCCTATATTGTACAGTCATGAAGCAGGACCTAGACTATATTAAAGGCTCCTATATTGTACAGTCATGCAGCAGGACCTAGACTGTATTAAAGGCTGCTATATTGTACAGTCATGCAGCAGGACCTAGACTATATTAAAGGCTCCTATATTGTACAGTCATGCAGCAGGACCTAGACTGTATTAAAGGCTGCTATATTGTACAGTCATGCAGCAGGACCTAGACTATATTAAAGGCTCCTATATTGTACAGTCATGAAGCAGGACCTAGACTGTATTAAAGGCTCGTATATTGTACAGTCATGCAGCAGGACCTAGACTATATTAAAGGCTGCTATATTGTACAGTCATGCAGCAGGACCTAGACTATATTAAAGGCTCCTATATTGTACAGTCATGAAGCAGGACCTAGACTATATTAAAGGCTCCTATATTGTACAGTCATGCAGCAGGACCTAGACTGTATTAAAGGCTGCTATATTGTACAGTCATGCAGCAGGACCTAGACTATATTAAAGGCTCCTATATTGTACAGTCATGAAGCAGGACCTAGACTATATTAAAGGCTCCTATATTGTACAGTCATGCAGCAGGACCTAGACTGTATTAAAGGCTGCTATATTGTACAGTCATGCAGCAGGACCTAGACTATATTAAAGGCTCCTATATTGTACAGTCATGCAGCAGGACCTAGACTGTATTAAAGGCTGCTATATTGTACAGTCATGCAGCAGGACCTAGACTATATTAAAGGCTCCTATATTGTACAGTCATGCAGCAGGACCTAGACTGTATTAAAGGCTGATATATTGTACAGTCATGCAGCAGGACCTAGACTGTATTAAAGGCTCCTATATTGTACAGTCATGAAGCAGGACCTAGACTATATTAAAGGCTCCTATATTGTACAGTCATGCAGCAGGACCTAGACTGTATTAAAGGCTGCTATAATGTACAGTCATGCAGCAGGACCTAGACTGTATTAAAGGCTCCTATATTGTACAGTCATGCAGCAGGACCTAGACTGTATTAAAGGCTCCTATATTGTACAGCCCTGAGGCAGAATCTAGACTGTATAAATGATCCTATATTTTTTTGAAAGTATCACCTATTCCTGTGAGGCATCCATACTCACTAAGCAATATATTATTCCTTTAGGGGATATATCACTAGCCTCGACTATTTGACTAGTCTCGGGCTAATTATAACTGGCTAGTGTTAATTTCTAGCCCTGCTTAACATAAAGGTCACCTTTTGCTGTAACATGTTCATATGTCATATCTTCATTGATGCGCTTTCAATTAACCAGTCATTTTAAATAAATATTGAAACTAATTTCTTGTTGCTTTGGCTTTCTGTTAAAAGGAGGGTTCTATCGGGGTATTTTTTGTGGAAACGAAAATCGAGAGGACATTCCTATTTACACATATATGTTATAAATACATTATTAAAACACATCAAATTGAAAGATAGTAATAAAGGTAATATTTTGATGAATTTATATTTCACAACTTGATAAACACAAGCACACATTTGTGGGGAAAACTTTGCTACAGCATAACAGCAAAGTGTTTTTTAGTTGTATGACATGTTATGTGTTACTATGTGAATACTCTATCAGTGTATGTCTTTATAATTGTTAAAAATACAAAATTAGGTACAATATAGCGGTTTTTTATTCCACGCAATGCAAAAAATCCAATATGGCGACAGAACCATCCCTTTAAATAATTTATGTAGATGAGTTTCAGTGCCATGCAGTTTCATCGTTGCTTCTACAGTACACATCATTCCTCCTAGTCTGTCATCCAGACCCTTAATTTTTAAGTGCCTAGGCAAGTCTACAACAAGACTACAGAGCTCAGTTTAAAATGAACACATCTCAGAGGCTCTTTTTATTTGATTTTATATTACTTTTTTTTGAATTTTACAAAATAATTCCTTTCAGAGGCTAAATATTAGACTACACTGCTTCCTGTTCTCACTAAACCAAATACATGCATTGGTAAACTTGTGTTTGGATCAGTCTCCATGTGACTCATAATGTTCAGAATGTATTACCAAATGTCCTGGATAAAAATTATCACTGATATTTAAACATAAGCAAGCCATTTACCCGACCATTGGCCACTTTTTAAATTGGCCAACTTGTTAGACCACTTTCGTAGGATGGCATCATTGTTTGACCTCAGTAAAGGGTACTTTGTGAAGGTCTGTGTAGGTGTCCCACAATCCATCCTTAAACTGTGTCGTTTCCTATATATAGCTGTAAGTCGCAAACGGAAACTTGTAAATTGAAAAACAAAATCTTGAAACGCAAAGTAAACAAAAACACTATTGGAAATAGAAAAATAAGATGATGAAATCATAACAACACTTGCTATTACCACAAACGGCACTTCAAATTATAACTAGACAATTAGGTCGAGCACGTGCCAAGCCAGATTGTGAAAGCTGTCGTTATCATTCAAAGCTTGACTGGTGAAAGCTCAAGTAATGGAGTCGGGCAGGGAGGCAGCTGAACGCCATTTCGAGGATAAGGATCACGCAGAGGCTTATGCTAAATATCGCCGTGTGTTTCCGCATGAGTTGGTGAAACAAATAACCAGTTTCCTCCAAGATGGCGGCTGCAAGTGTGACACGGCTGTTGATGTTGGTTGTGGGACGGGTCACCAGAGTACACTTCCTCTCTCTCGTGTCTTCAACAACGTTATCGGTGTGGACATCAGTAAAGAACAGATAAATCAGTCACCGAAGGATCTTCCTAACGTCACATTCCGAGTTGGTCGAGCTGAAGATCTCAGTTTTCTACAGGATGCTTCTGTGGATTTGGTTTCTGTGGCAACTGCAATACAATGGTTGGATCTGCCAGTATTTTATAAAGAAGTGGATCGGGTGCTGAAACCATCAGACTGCCTTGCCGTGTACTGGAATGGCAGATCAACATCATCCAACGATTTGATTACCCAGGAGTTTGTTAAAGTTAATGTGGTTCCTAAAATATAGCTTTTATCTAACACATTGAACTATGATAGTATTCATTAGATACTCTACTCAAATTATAACTGACAGAAAGGTTATGTACGGAACTGAGTAGAGTATCCCTTAACCAATTCTCTGTTACCCCGCACTGAATGTTCAGATCATCTACACGCATCTGTCTTGGGATTTTTCATCAGCAAAACTCGTACAATTGTCAATAAGAGACGTGAACCAAACAACCACTTGCAAACTCGCATCGGTGTATGTGTTTTCCTGATGATAAATCCAAGGGATGGTGACTGCAGAAGATCGTAAAAGAAGACTGTTAATCGTAATTGGTCTGCTTTACTTTTTTTATTTCACAGATGAGACAAGCAACATTTGATTATCGTTCTGAAGCAGTCAAAACATTCTTTGACAGACAGGAGCTACCAGGATCTCCGTATGGTGAATGGATTTAGTGAGTACATTATCAATTTGCTAAGTCTTCATTGTTAGAATTTTAACGATGTATTGAGAAATATTCATCCGCCTGTAAAGTAATGTTTTACTCTAAAACCATTTTTTGAACGAACTGTACAATGATACGACTATTCTTAAATTTTAAATATCACAAATTTATAGTTAACAAATTATGGTTCGTCCACCGAAGATATTGTTGTGTAACATGTATACGGCATATTAAACTAGTGTAATACTGCTTCAAGTATGACGTCACAATAGTGGGAAATTGTGACGTCACAATGGCCAAAGCTCCGTCAAAATGATACATGTTTCACACTGTCAAAAATGTTGCTTGTTTAATTTGGGCAAGTAGAATAGAAATACTGAATACTAAACAGAATACTAGACGCCCTTTCATAAAATACCTTTTTTTTTATCAAATCGTTAATGAATTCGTATATAACTCGCTTTCGCTCGTTTAATATACCATTATCATTGACTCGTTTGATAAGTATGGTATTTCATGGCAGGTCATTTATCACACCGTTAGTTTAGCTTTATGTGCATGTGTGTAATATATTATGTATTTTAGAACATTCTATGAGGAAATGTTTCTTCATATTGCATACAAATGACTATGTTTTACAGTCATGATGACATTATTGTGAAAAAACAACGGTCAGTTGACGAAATGGTGGCCTCCCAATTAACACTGTCGTACAACAGAGCACATCTAAAGGACTACCCTAATACTGCATTATTCAGAGATTATGGAGAAAGGTACATTATATCGATACCGGAACAATGTTTAGATTTGGTTTAATTTTTGGGGCAGTTCAAATGGCTGCAAAAAAGTGTGGTCATGGATCAGTTGATATATGACTCTAAATATCATGAAAATGGCTTTATATCCACTTATCCAAATTTGATCTTAACATTATCCAGTCTGATTTAGAATTGAAAATCGCTTGTCCATATCCACCCCAGAGATGTTTTAACATTGAAACAGTTTTGAGCTATACGTCATTTTGTAATAATGTCTTTGAAAGCTTTGGACTGATCACAACAGGGAGCGGAGGGTTATCTTCCTTGAAATCGCCATTGCATGCGAGTATTTAAAGCCACTTGATCTTTCTAACATTAGATGTGTTCCTTGGTAAATCAAGAACGTCTTAGTAAATGATGTCCAATCTGATTCAGGTTAAAGGAACTGTCGACGAGAACAGGGAGCAGCACCACAACAGAAACGCTGATGATCGACGTTCGTTATCCCATCCACCTGCTTCTATCCCGGAAACCTTCGCGTCCATGACAGCCAATACATGCATTAATTCTTACCGTTGTCTCTTCTCGCTAAAATTGTCCATGTCTCAATTCTTAAAAAGTTTCAACTTTGCACTTGCTTGAACACTAACTGCAACGTCACCTGGACCTGAATACGAGGAGTGGTATCAAACAAGAGCTAGATCAATTAATCGTCTTAGCATCAGTGATACTCTCATTTGTTGGCTGCAGCAGGAGAGGATCAGATGCTTGAATTTGTTGACAAAATCACAGGAAATTCCGGAGATGGAGGAAAGTAAATACTACAGTGTATACGTTTCACACAACACAGTTGTATTTCTTTATTTGCCAAAGTACGGAGACGATGTACATCATACACTTTCACACGCGACACAGGACGGGAACAGTGCAACAATAGTATTAAGATGAAGACATATCAGATAGTCAAACTTGTCTTTGGGAACTTTGTATACTATAAAACTAGATCCATGCCTACATTGGAAGCAAATGAGTTTGAAATGGACTGTACTATTGGTACCAAAACTTTAAAGCTTATTATCAAAAATCAATAACAAAGTATATCATGTTTTGAAACGTTTGCGTGTGATACTTATCTTACAGACATCTACAAAACTTTCAATTTGTTTATGGTCAAACACATAACAAGTGTACTGTCTGGAAATGCAACCAACTAACAGAAGCAAGGGAAGATATTGTTTTGCCTGATGATACATTTGTTTAAACCGCTTAGAGCATGAGGCCTTTACATCAGCAACACAGGTTCAATGGTTAACGATGTCAGCGAGATATTATCGCAACCAAGTTAGTGTAATGAAAATAGTTGGCAAACAGGAAATATGTTACAAACACTACATAGAGCGTGGAATACTATTCGTAGATGATATCTTGGATGATCAAGAAGATTTTCAAATTTCGAAACATTTACTTATTCCTACATATGTAAAACAAACTTTTAAGAATATGCCGGTTTAGCTAATTCTGTTAAAGTCTATATTAAGAACAAAAACCTCGAATTATACAACAATTTCCCCAATCCTGTCCTGCCATACTTCATAACAGACTTCGTGAAACCAACTAAAGGATGCAGATCTTTCTATGACATCTTTCAAAACTCTACAAATGGCAACAAATATATAATTATTATGTAAGCGTGTTTTTCGAGCGATCTGATTTGTCGAAAGGCGATCCCGTGACTGTCGACAGAAAAGCATATTGACTCCAGCCCGAGACTTCGTCCTTAGTCAATATTGTTTTCTCGGGTCCATAAAAACAGGTATTGACCTCATCACCAGTCTATAACTGTATAATATAAACAGAAGTGGGAACATGATTTAAAACAAACAATTAATATAGACGAATGGACCGAAATAAAACACACACCATTCTCATCACATCTTGACACAAAGCAGATTTGGTTTCAATACTCTATCATACATAGAATTCTCCCATTGAACGATATTTTATCTAAAATGAAACTGAATGACACAAACAAAGGTATCTTCTGTAAAGTATCCGTGGAAAGGTTAGTGCATATGTCCTATGAGTGTCCGATGGTGAAATACATGTTGGGGAGACTTAAAACCTGAATAGAGCAAACAACAGACTCTACATTGAACCTCTCAAAACGCGATATATGACTCGGATATTCTGCAAGATGAAACGTGATTCTCAACCTCATTATTTACAATCAAGTATAACATATACATATCAAAATTAAAGGGATCTTTGCCGCAATTCAAAATCATAAAACAAGACTTAAAACAAGTATACGAGATTGATAAACTTATCTGTTGCAATTATTCCAAATTCATGAAATTCTGGTCTGAATGCCATAATCTTTATAAAGACTAAAACACACTGCAACTTCCGTGAATGTATGATGCCAGGTCCAGAATAACTTATGAGCTCTATGTGAACTTGTAATGATGAAATTATTTTGCAAATGATCTGTAACAATTTTAGTAATTGCTTATATTGTTGACCTTTGTACTATGAATGAAATATGTACTATATGTCTATGTTTTTGAAAAAGAAATAAAATTATATTTCAAATTGGTTCAGCTGTTAGTTTAGACAACGTGACATAAAGTCATACAAGTAATATTAAGAAAAAGAATCCCAAATATCCCCCATACGGGTTAGGATACACAGGTTATTATTTTTGTGATATTCGCACATGTGCTCTTTAGTGATTCTCAACGCTGATTGGTCAGTAGCCAGAGTGTGACACAACGATTGGTTGACGGTACTACTTTCATGTGTCATTGATAAATAGAACGTGCCGAACTCGGTCACACATCTCGATTTTAAAAACAAAAATATTTAGTTTATTACATGTTCTTTATTCGATATTATAACATTTTGTTGTATCTACATTGTCATTATTACTTTAATTGACACGTTATTGACGATTATTTTTAACAATTTCAACGGCTTCACGTTGTTGTCGTTGTTTGTAAACAAACATGGCTGCCAACAGAGTAAAACATGAACAGTACCGAAAACGAGAATTTATTAGATCTATCTTACCATCAACGAGAGACAATCAATTGGAGAATCTATGCACTATTCGCATTGTTTCTGAATCAGAATAAGGATGCAGAATGATATCAAACTTGTCGTTGACATCGGGACTGCAGTTTGCAGTTCAATCGCGCCACGAAAAATCTTTCACCAGGGCGTCCCTTTGCACACAGTGCATCTGCATTCGGCATCCATTTTAATAAATATTTCCATAGGTACACACTTCCTGGGTCCGATGTTTCGTTGTTGTAATCGTAGATCTAATCTCCATCGACTTTACCGTCAGTAAACGTCCGATTAGAGTTATCGTTCTTTGTTGTGGATCTACGTACGGCCGAAATGACGTGAACTGAATCCACATTCCTGAGACGAACTGTTGATCAAACTTCAGATTAGTTGACCCTTGACAGGTTTTTCCAATTTTGGTTCAACGCTATGCTCGAACATGTCAGTCATTCATACCGTGGGTACTGCTGTCAGGCGTAGTGGTGTACTTATCAAACTAATTTGAGGTTGTGTCGTACATGTATTTATAATGTTAATTTGCGCCATATATGACAACTATGTTATGGGTTATACAAACAGACTAATAATATATTAGTTTCTCGTCGTTTTAGTGAAGAACTAGTTTGTATAGTGTTTGACCACTGGAGATGTTCGGTGTAACACGCGCATGAATAAAAATCAGCTGATCAATGTCACTTACTACAGTCTAAAAAAAGAATCGTTTGTTGTTCGTAAATGTGCATATATTTGAATGTAATGCGTAATATATAGAATAACCAACTCGGTACGAGTGATTACGGGAAATAGGCACTCGTTGAAATGATGTTCAGTCGCTCGCCAAGGCTCGCGACTGTGAACATCATTTCAACTCGTGCATATTTCCCGAAATCACTCGTACCTCGTTGTTTATTCTCTAATTATGAAATAGGTCTTTCAGGCTTTGTTTGAAGACTTAATAACAATATACATTTTAACGCCAGTGATAGCACCGCTCACTTGCGGTACACACTAACTCTGAAGGACTTGTACTTTTGGTAACGCTACTAAACCCTCTGCTAGAGCATACAGTGTTTTACTTCCAATGAGCAGGGATCTGTTTAAAGAGTTGGGTGGACTAAGTGCAATGTGGATAAACTTTCTTGCCCAGGAGAACAGCACGAGTCACAATCTTTTGGTGTTTCCATTTGTTGGTGACATGACAGCATACTAAGCACTACGCCACTGTGCTTCACGTGGAAATGTTTAAAGACAACAGCAATATGCACACTGAACATTTATCAAGTTTATTTTGCAATGGTGCCACCTACAAATTATGCGTTATATATTGGAATTTGCAGTCACTTTAAATGTGAAAGTTTTGGACTTAGCGCAAAGGAGGGTTATCTTCCTGGAAATTGTCATTGCATGGGAGATAGCTAATACAAAGTCATGTGATATTTTTAAAGTAATACGTGTCCCCAGGTATATGAAGAATTTCCAAGAGTTATGTAGAATATGATTGCAGCGTAAAGACACTGTCGACACAACAGAAACGTTGATGATCACTGTTTGTTATAAAATCCACCCTCTTCTGTGCTTGAATGTCCATGACAACCAATACTTGTATTGAATCTCACTGCTTTATCTTATCACTGGAATTATCCGTGTCACAATTCTAAAGTTTTAGGTTTGAACTTGTGTATACCTTAATTCCTAGTGTAAATTTGGATTACAATTGTTAATTCTAATATCTTCATTTGGACCCTTTTTGGGGCAATCGCTGATTAAAAAACTTATTAAAGTTTGAACAGTTATATGTCCAGAAGACTGTGTTAAAAATTAAAAAAATTAAAAATACAGTTTAGCCCATGCACATGCATGCATTATGTAGTTTCGAATCGTGTGCAAAGGTTTGATGAAATGTCCTGATATCAGTGTAAGTGAAGTATTTTCTCTTTTACTTTTACCTTTTTTTTAAATTTACATTTCTTTCACTGCATAAACATATATAACAGATCGAAATGCTTCAATGCTCAAACAATTCTCTTTAATTATCATGAAACCGCGTTTGAGATTGTCGTTATCTGGTTGATATCTTGTCTCAACAGGTGGATTTGCGTGAGTATTGATTTCACTATGCAGAAGAACACCTGCAGTCGTGTAGAAATTGTATATACCTTTACATATTCATTTTATACTGCATTTTATGAAGGAGTCTCTCTGTTAAATCTCGTGCAATTTGTTGTATAATCAAGTGAGACAAAAATTAACTTTGCTGTCTGTACATCCGGTACGAAGGTTCATGTTAATGGTTCAAAGAATTCATGGATTATAACAGGAATAAAACAAACTGTGTCAGGAATAAAACAAACTTCAAATTAGATATTTTGAACATAATTTCACGTGATCTTACCTATAGGGAAATGAATATTGTTTGTTTCACATATATAAATCAAATTAACATGTATTTGTTATGAAGTATATGTAAATGGGCACTGAAATAAATGTAAATTCACGTTTTGTTCAGTACACGAAAAGCATCAATGGTTATGAAATCATTCAATCCTGGACACAATCGTATCAGTAAAACAATTTTAGAAATTATTTCTTATGATCATGGAATAGTTCACAATGTTCAAAATTGCTTTGGGTCAGTTGTTTTACAATTGTGACATACACGTTCCCAAACAAAGAGCGGAGTTTCAGAGTATCAATATTTCAATCTCTATTTATGTTACAAGGATGTATGTTTCAAATATGAATAAAAGATGAGATTACTCTGAAATGCAGTAACTCTCTCCCTGCGGATAAGTGTAAGAACGGAATACTGTCTTTATTGCATTTGATTGCTGTCACACGGTCATACATTTAAATAGCAAGATTAGTTAGTATAGTATATTAGTATTTTAGCCCATGTACATTCATATTTTCCTTAGTTTTTAAACTTGTAAACAGTTTCTTCTGGAAATATTGTGCGTGAAGTATTATTGATGTCACAAAAACAACATTTATGTAAAATACGTTTTTCACTGCGTGTACATGTTACTGATCGAAATGCATCATGTTCAAATCAATTATTGAAGTCTGTTGAATACATCATGAAAGATTATTCTAAACTGATTGAAAGGTCGTCTATTGATTTCTATAAGATATGCTACAGCTGCAGTTTTGGTACAAACATTCCCTTCAATGCCTCGATGATTTGCATAGGGTTTTGGATTATAACATAAAAAAAACTATCTTCGATACACATATTTTTTAATACAATTGCATGTGATCTTATGATTATCATTTCTAACATATAAAATTAACTTTTTAAAACTTCATAATTTTTTTTTTACATACATGTTAATTTAATATCTGCGAATAGTCATTGTAATAAATGTAAATTCAAATATTGTTCAATAAACGAAAAGCCTGTTGGGTTATTAAATGATTCCAGTTTCTGGACACAGTCATGATAATTAACAAATCATGAAAATGTTTCTTATCGCAATGAAATAGTTCATAATGTTCCACATTGCTTTGTGTTTACTTTCTGGCGTAAACGTTCTCAAACAAAGGACGAAGTTTCAGAGTATTAATATTTCAATCCCTATTTCAGTTTCAAGGATGTATGTCGATGGTTATGAAGTTATGAATACAGGACGAGATGACTTTGGAATGCAGTAAAACTCTCCTTTTGGTTTAGTTTGGGAATTGAGAACTGTTTTTTATTGCACTTGATTGTTGCCTCTTAATCAAAATAATTATGTAGATATAATTGCTGTTGTCACCTATTTGCAAAAGAATAGGTATACAAAGTAAATCTGAGTAAAAAATTTTCAATAAAAGCAATATTTCTAAACAGAAATATTGTGAGGATGATATTCAAATGGCTGTAAGTTTCTGGCCCGTTTTCACTGTACGATTTGTAGTTCTTAAAGATATTCTAACCTCAGGGGGTAGGTTTCGCGGAAATGATTCTGACAACAGTAAAGAATAACGACACAAAAGTATTGGATTACAAATCCACCCAAAAATAGTAGGAAAAACGTTTTTAAAAAATACTTCATTTTTACAGCCGCCAAACGTTTAATTAGCCAATCAGCTGCTAACAGAGGTGTGACGTGCTACTGAGGAGTCCTGCTCAACGAGTAGATGGCTTAGAGAGAGAGAGAGAGAGAGAGAGAGAGAGAGAGAGAGAGAGAGAGAGAGAGAGAGAGAGAGAGAGAGAGAGAGAGAGAGAGAGAGAGAGAGAGAGAGAGAGAGAGAGAGAGAGAGAGAGAGAGAGAGAGAGATATTACACATTTACATCATGGAATTACTTCATATTACATCACATACATGAGGATAACATACGTTTTATATACAGGCTTATTTACAGAAATCATGGACATGAAGTGTATTACTCATTGTAACATTTAAGAAAATAAGGTTTAAGGTCATGCACATATACAGTGAAAATCGTAATAAAATATTTTCCCATAACATTGTATTGAGAAATAAAAACTGTTTTCTGCTCCAAAGAGAAATGATAACATATCTTGTTCATCTTGCATTTCAAATATTACATAAGTTTCAACATCAAGGTTATCAATTTAATATGTAAAAAAGTCATTCCTTTTCACAGTGAAGTAATATATGGAAGTCATAGTCAAACGTTTGTTTTTTGCAGGGAGTACACTCACTTGATATTTTACCTCTTGAGGATATTTTGACACAACATTGTAAGGAAGATTTATAATTTGGGTAGGTGTATGCCAGTTGCCAGAGAATATGATAAGAGTGTAGTATGAGTTGATGCGTAAAATGACATGTTTGAGCGATATAAAGTTTGTGATCGCCACATGTTTTCTTCATAACTATGTACAGTACTATTTACAATTCTTCTCCAAACATGTTTTGGAGAAAATATGCCTAGAGCAATATATTTGTCAACATAGTTGTTTAGATTGTACTTTGTAGATATTAATAGAAGATCGTCACATATGCTGTTTGATTTAACTGAAGATGTAATAGCGCCACAAGATATATGTTTTACAAAGTTGTTACAATCGATATTACATAGTCGCCCGAGGAAGAGAAGTTTAGATTTATCGATGTAACCAATAGGTGACGTGCTGCTCAGGAGTCCTGCTCAACGAGTAGCTGGCTTATGTTATTGTTTACATTATACACTCGTATAGCCGTCACGTATTTTTCACTTGTCAAAACAGCCTAAACGTGATCAAAGCTATTAAAAACAATTTCGGCATATTCTGTTCAGTCGTTAATTTACTTTGGTTGTTGACAAGACTGATCACTTTGCTTTATAAGAAGATAGTTGACTGTTACATGACATGTCTGTTTCGTTGCCTTATAGTAAACAGTTACAGTTTGGGCAGTGAGCAGTAAACAGGAGTCAATCTTTTCTTCTGTGAAATCTTCAGTGAGTGATCTACTGCGTCAAACATACACCACACATTTCCTCTGATAATCATTCAATGTATTTTTTATGAAATTGTTCTCATTTAACCGAAATGAAAACGGTTTTTTCGAAAATTTCTGAAATTGAATCACCCCTTCTGTCTGTTTCAATACACGTATGTAAAACTTCATAACAGTACACAACTGAGGTCACGATCACGGGATATTAATTTACTCATGGATATGGATGAGTCATTGCCTTTGCATGTGATGTAATTTTATTGACGCTTAACGTCAATTTAAATGATATTTGCACTAAAATACACATGTAGATGTACAAACTTTCCGTATGCAGCTGTATGCTTATGAAATAGTTCATTGTGTTCCATTTTGCTTTGTGTTTACTTTTATACAATTGTGACGTACACGTTCCCAAACAAAGGACGAAGGTTCAAAGAATTAATATTTAATTCTCTATTTCTGTTTCAAGGATGTATGCCGATGGAAGTTATGAATACAGGACGCGATGACTTAGAAATGCAGTAACACTCTCCTCGTGGTTTACTTTGGGAATAAAATAATGTCTCTATTGTACTAGATTTTTGCCACTTAGTCAAACACATTATTTTGCTATAGTTGCTGTTTAAACTATTTGCAATATGTATTGACGTATCGTTGAGAAAATCTTGTTTCAATAAAATCGATGCTTTCAGAATGTACATTGTCGGAAACTACTACAGCTGCTTTCCTAAGGTATGTTCACCTCCGTGTGTATCATGGTACAAATATCATAGGATTTGTGAGCATATTGCATTTTCCTTCCTAAAATTTATTTTTCGTGGCAGTAGTTGTATGTTATTTTTCTGAAAATTAGTTCCTTGTTTTTGCTATAGATGTTAATGTTCAAATGAACATTTGTATTCCAAAAGAAATGTAATCTATATCGGCACGATGATGCGCCATGGTTTACCACCTGTACACTGTACTTTGATGCATATTCTATCATTTTGTAATAACCACAATATTACTAAACAGAAATATTAAAGGATCTTAGACTCGCCACTTGAGACAATACAGGCATCGATCTATCTTGAAGTGTGGATGATGTGGTTCCTCGCTATGAAATGGTGGGTTTAACAGTAAAATGGATGGATAAGAGTTAATATTGTCTCTTGCATGTTGTGTAAGTTTGGATATTCAAATGGCTGTAAGTTTCTGTGTTCCATTCAATTTTAGGAATACGTGACATTTGATAGTGAACAAGTGTAACATTGTTATATTCAAGACGACACTGTCAGCAATAACACTTTGATATTACTACCTTCTTCTATTAACTTTAATCAGTGTGTCATGTTTTATTGATTTTAAACGGTTAAATACATGTAGAACTAACAACATTTCTTCTGACCTTGACTTTGCCTACCATGTCTTGATAGTATATGGATTAGCATGATAGTTTTACAAACAAGGCTCCAATTGTATGAATTCCAACAATTTAATGAAACCTACAATCGCGTCTGATAATTAAGAGCATTAAAAGGTATGTTCTATTTTGATAAGTCTCCTCCCCAAACCATGCAGTGCATTCATCAATATTTGTCTTTGTGAACAAAATATGTTTTGTTCAATTATGTAATATTTATAAATAATACAAATGGTGAGACAGATTAGAGTTTATAGGCTGGTTATTGCTTTCAGGGAGTTGTTGGATATAGCTGGTTATACCTGTTACTTGCAGACAGAAGAACAACCTATTAAATTATAAACGATCTCGAATGTTTATCATGTCTGAGTTGAAACTATCAGAATATGGAACCATTCTTATAAGTAATACATATGTATCGTATAGACATGAATAGTCCTACAGATATATATATATATATATATATATATATATATATATATATATATATATATATATATATATATATATATATATATATATATATGTATATATATATAACCACATATTATGACATCATTGTTGTCAAGGAAACGAATCTGACGTGTCTGATTAACTCCAACTCATACTAGATCCATTCCACACATTTAGAAGGACATCCTAATCTTCACGGAAGCTCAGTAGTATCGTCACAATGCAGAGCCTTTTGATAATTCTCCTGTTTATTTGTGACGTGATCCGTTCTCAAGAAAAAGAAAATAGCAAGCCAAAGATGTGTTTAAGATATATCCATTGTGACACTGCAGATCAGTGCTGGGGAAGATGTGTAACTCAGTGTACCTCTGCTCTCCTTGGTTTGAATGATCTGACCACGATGTCTAGAATTGATCTGGTGCAGGCAAGTTCTATTCAAATTTGTCGGAAATTTGTTGACTTACATTTACTTAAGCCAAATACAAGCTCTCCAAAGTCGTTCTTGGTAGCTAAACGCATTCGTGATAGTCTGCAAGAGGTGTATGTTGGATCCATGTCATCAAAGGTTATGAAAAAAACAGGCGTAAAGATCAAGGGAACTCTTTATGGTTGGACTTATGACAAAGTACGAAATATCCTCTTTTGGTGTGAACGGCGAGCCCTTTACAAGCAGGTCATTGGCAAATGGACTTTTAAAGTCATGATAGTTCCACGTCTAATAAGTAGTCTATGTATGTTTAAAGACCATCTATATCATGCTGAATATGGAATCATTATGAGGCGGGCCACGTCACCTGGACCTGAAGGCGAGGAGTGGTATCGAACAGGAGGTGGATCAATTAATAGTCTTAGCATCAGTGATACTCTCATTTGTTGGCTGCAGAAGTTGAGGATCGGATGTTTGAATTTGTTGACAAAATCAAAGGAAATTCCGGAGATGGAGGAAAGTAACTACTACAGTGTATACGCTTCACACAACACAGTTGTATTTCTTCACTTACCATGGGACGGAGACGAAAGTCATTATACACTTGAGATTTTCACACGCGACACTGGACGAGAACTGTGCAAAAATAGTATTAAGATGAAGAGACATCTGGCAGTTAGACTTGTCTTTGGTACGTTTGTATACTATAAAACCGACAGAATGGACAAGTTGGCAGCAAAAGAGTTTGGAATGGACTGTACCATTAGTACCAAGGCCATATCAGCTAATTATCCAAAATCATTTGCACCAGGAGTATTCTCCTTCATCATTTATTGATACGTTTGTTTGTGATACTTAACTTATGAATACACCCAAGAACACCTAATTTGTTCATGGTCAAACACAAACGGTGTTTGAAAATACAACTAGCAGAGGCAATAGGGCGATACTGTTACTGTACACAACGATGACACTGGGCAATGTGAAATGACTAGAGAGGAATTCCTGTATATCAAACTTCATAAAAGTTCATATGCCTAGATTTACATATTTGATTCCATTATAAACTGCAGACATCTGGCAACAGAGAATCAGGACTCTCCATTCTCCAATCTTCCTGTGGCGATGTTCCTTGCAGCATCAAGATGTGGCATGTTGATTTTGTTTGGAAACCTATGCCTATTTCCGAAAGAAAGTTGATTTTTTAAGACTGATACTGAATGTTTGTACTGTACAATTTCCACTTGTTGCATTGTGTTTCTGGTCATTTTAAAACCACCACATCAATGTCAACATTTTAAAGCAAAACTATTGTTGCAACGGAAGTGTGTAAATTGATGCTATTTTACCCATATTTATTAAAGGGGTGAATCTACGCCGGGTTAGATGTACATACATAAATACAGTCGGAGGTGGCGAGTGTATAACTGGTTTGATGTACATAGATTGATATAACTGTACAAGGTGAATCTATAGATAGCATGTATACACGTGTACATAGCTTGATATAACTGTACAAGGTGAATCTATATCGGATAGCATGTATACAACTGTACATAGCTTGATATAACTGTACAAGGTGAATCTATATCGGATAGCATGTATACAGGTGTACATAGATTGATATAACTGTACAAGGTGAATCTATATCGGATAGCATGTATACAGGTGTACATAGCTTGATATAACTGTACAAGGTGAATCTATATCGGATAGCATGTATACAGGTGTACATAGATTGATATAACTGTACAAGGTGAATCTATATCGGATAGCATGTATACACGTGTACATAGATTGATATAACTGTACAAGGTGAATCTATATCGGATAGCATGTATACAGGTGTACATAGATTGATATAACTGTACAAGGTGAATCTATATCGGATAGCATGTATACACGTGTACATAGATTGATATAACTGTACAAGGTGAATCTATATCGGATAGCATGTATACAGGTGTACATAGATTGATATAACTGTACAAGGTGAATCTATATCGGATAGCATGTATACAACTGTACATAGATTGATATAACTGTACAAGGTGAATCTATATCGGATAGCATGTATACAGGTGTACATAGCTTGATATAACTGTACAAGGTGAATCTATATCGGATAGCATGTATACAGGTGTACATAGATTGATATAACTGTACAATTTGATCTATATCGGATAGCATGTATATACGTGTACATAGCTTGATATAACTGTACAAGGTGAATCTATATCGGATAGCATGTATACAAGTGTAAATTCCAAAATGCAGTTGGTGGAGGCGACCGTTTAACGATTTGATGTAGATATAGATAGGTATAACTAGAGAAGGTGAATCTATATAGCATGTAATTCTATTGTGCATAGATCGATATAACTCATGACATGAATCTATACCGGGTAGCATGTTACAACTGTACATAGATTGATATAACTAGAGATGGTGAATCTATACCGGGTAGCATGTATACAACTGTACATGGATCGATATAACTAGAGATGGTGAATCTATACCGGATAGCATGTATACAAGTGTACATGGACTGATATAACTAGAGATGGTGAATCTATACTGGGTAGCATGTTACAACTGTACATAGATTGATATAACTAGAGAGTGTGAATCTATACCGTGTAGCATGTATACAACTGTACATGGATCGATATAACTAGAGAGGGTGAATCTTTACCGGGTAGCATGTATACACCTGTACATAGATCGATATAACTAGAGATGGTGAATCTATACCGGGTAGTATGTATACAAGTGTACATAGATCGATATAACTAGAGAGTGTGAATCTATACCGGATAGCATGTATACAACTGTACATAGATCGATATAACTAGAGAGGGTGAATCTATACCGGATAGCATGTATACAAGTGTACATAGATCGATATAACTAGAGAGGGTGAATCTATACTGGGTAGCATGTATACAACTGTACATAGATTGATATAACTAGAGAGTGTGAATCTATACCGTGTAGCATGTATACAACTGTACATGGATCGATATAACTAGAGAGGGTGAATCTTTACCGGGTAGCATGTATACAACTGTACATGGATCGATATAACTAGAGAGGGTGAATCTATACCGGGTAGTATGCATACAAGTGTACATGGATCGATATAACTAGAGAGGGTGAATCTATACCGGATAGCATGTATACAACTGTACATAGATCGATATAACTAGAGAGGGTGAATCTATACCGGGTAGTATGTATACAAGTGTACATAGATTGATATAACTAGAGAGTGTGAATCTATACCGTGTAGCATGTATACAACTGTACATGGATCGATATAACTAGAGAGGGTGAATCTTTACCGGGTAGCATGTATACAACTGTACATAGATTGATATAACTAGAGAGTGTGAATCTATACCGGATAGCATGTATACAACTGTACATAGATTGATATAACTAGAGAGTGTGAATCTATACCGTGTAGCATGTATACAACTGTACATGGATCGATATAACTAGAGAGGGTGAATCTTTACCGGGTAGCATGTATACAACTGTACATGGATCGATATAACTAGAGAGGGTGAATCTATACCGGGTAGTATGCATACAAGTGTACATGGATCGATATAACTAGAGAGGGTGAATCTATACCGGATAGTATGCATACAAGTGTACATAGATTGATATAACTAAAGAGGGTGAATCTATACCGGATAGCATGTATACAACTGTACATAGATTGATATAACTAGAGAGTGTGAATCTATACCGGGTAGTATGCATACAAGTGTACATGGATCGATATAACTAGAGAGGGTGAATCTTTACCGGGTAGCATGTATACAACTGTACATGGATCGATATAACTAGAGAGGTTGAATCTATACCGGGTAGTATGCATACAAGTGTACATAGATTGATATAACTAAAGAGGGTGAATCTATACCGGATAGCATGTATACAACTGTACATAGATTGATATAACTAGAGAGTGTGAATCTATACCGTGTAGCATGTATACAACTGTACATGGATCGATATAACTAGAGAGGGTGAATCTTTACCGGGTAGCATGTATACAACTTTACATGGATCGATATAACTAGAGAGGGTGAATCTATACCGGGTAGTATGCATACAAGTGTACATGGATCGATATAACTAGAGAGGGTGAATCTATACCGGATAGCATGTATACAACTGTACATAGATCGATATAACTAGAGAGGGTGAATCTATACCGGGTAGTATGTATACAAGTGTACATAGATTGATATAACTAGAGAGTGTGAATCTATACCGGATATCATGTATACAACTGTACATAGATCGATATAACTAGAGAGGGTGAATCTATACCGGATATCATGTATACAACTGTACATAGATTGATATAACTAGAGAGTGTGAATCTATACCGTGTAGCATGTATACAACTGTACATGGATCGATATAACTAGAGAGGGTGAATCTATACCGGGTAGCATGTATACAAATGTACATGGATCGATATAACTAGAGAGGGTGAATCTTTACCGGGTAGCATGTATACAACTGTACATGGATCGATATAACTAGAGAGGGTGAATCTATACCGGGTAGTATGCATACAAGTGTACTTTGATCGATATAACTAGAGAGGGTGAATCTATACCGGATAGCATGTATACAACTGTACATAGATCGATATAACTAGAGAGGGTGAATCTATACCGGGTAGTATGTATACAAGTGTACATAGATCGATATAACTAGAGAGGGTGAATCTATACCGGATAGCATGTATACAACTGTACATAGATCGATATAACTAGAGATGGTGAATCTTTACCGGGTAGCATGTATACAACTGTACATGGATCGATATAACTAGAGAGGGTGAATCTATACCGGGTAGTATGCATACAAGTGTACATGGATCGATATAACTAGAGAGGGTGAATCTATACCGGATAGCATGTATACAACTGTACATAGATCGATATAACTAGAGAGGGTGAATCTATACCGGGTAGTATGTATACAAGTGTACATAGATCGATATAACTAGAGAGGGTGAATCTATACCGGATAGCATGTATACAACTGTACATAGATCGATATAACTAGAGAGGGTGAATCTATACCGGATAGCATGTATACAAGTGTACATAGATCGATATAACTAGAGAGGGTGAATCTATACCGTGTAGCATGTATACAACTGTACATAGATCGATATAACTAGAGAGGGTGAATCTATACCGGATAGCATGTATACAACTGTACATAGATTGATATAACTAGAGAGTGTGAATCTATACCGTGTAGCATGTATACAACTGTACATGGATCGATATAACTAGAGAGGGTGAATCTTTACCGGGTAGCATGTATACAACTGTACATGGATCGATATAACTAGAGAGGGTGAATCTATACCGGGTAGTATGCATACAAGTGTACATGGATCGATATAACTAGAGAGGGTGAATCTATACCGGATAGCATGTATACAACTGTACATAGATCGATATAACTAGAGAGGGTGAATCTATACCGGGTAGTATGTATACAACTGTACATAGATTGATATAACTAGAGAGGGTGAATCTATACCGGGTAGTATGTATACAACTGTACATATATTGATATAACTAGAGAGTGTGAATCTATACCGGGTAGCATGTATACAACTGTACATAGATCGATATAACTCGAGAGTGTGAATCTATACCGTGTAGCATGTATACAACTGTACATGGATTGATATAACTAGAGAGGGTGAATCTATACCGGGTAGTATGTATACAAGTGTACATAGATCGATATAACTAGAGAGGGTGAATCTATACCGGATAGCATGTATACAAGTGTACATAGATTGATATAACTATAGAGGGTGAATCTATACCGGGTAGTATGTATACAACTGTACATAGATCGATATAACTAGAGATGGTGAATCTATACCGGATAGCATGTATACAACTGTACATAGATCGATATAACTAGAGAGTGTGAATCTATACCGTGTAGCATGTATACAACTGTACATGGATTGATATAACTAGAGAGGGTGAATCTATACCGGATAGCATGTATACAAGTGTACATAGATTGATATAACTAAAGAGGGTGAATCTATACCGGATAGCATGTATACAAGTGTACATAGATTGATATAACTAGAGAGGGTGAATCTATACCGGATAGCATGTATACAAGTGTACATAGATTGATATAACTAGAGAGTGTGAATCTATATCGGATAGCATGTATACAGGTGTACTTAGATTGATATAACTAGAGAGTGTGAATCTATACCGGGTAGTATGTATACAACTGTACATAGATCGATATAACTAGAGAGGGTGAATCTATACCGGGTAGTATGTATACAACTGTACATGGATCGATATAACTAGAGAGGGTGAATCTATACCGGATAGCATGTATACAAGTGTACATAGATCGATATAACTAGAGAGGGTGAATCTATACCGGGTAGTATGTATACAACTGTACATAGATTGATATAACGAGAGAGGGTGAATCTATACCGGGTAGTATGTATACAACTGTACATATATTGATATAACTAGAGAGTGTGAATCTATACCGGGTAGCATGTATACAACTGTACATAGATCGATATAACTAGAGATGGTGAATCTATACCGGATAGCATGTATACAACTGTACATAGATCGATATAACTAGAGAGTGTGAATCTATACCGTGTAGCATGTATACAACTGTACATGGATTGATATAACTAGAGAGGGTGAATCTATACCGGGTAGTATGTATACAAGTGTACATAGATCGATATAACTAGAGAGGGTGAATCTATACCGGATAGCATGTATACAAGTGTACATAGATTGATATAACTATAGAGGGTGAATCTATACCGGGTAGTATGTATACAACTGTACATAGATCGATATAACTAGAGATGGTGAATCTATACCGGATAGCATGTATACAAGTGTACATAGATTGATATAACTAGAGAGTGTGAATCTATATCGGATAGCATGTATACAGGTGTACTTAGATTGATATAACTAGAGAGTGTGAATCTATACCGGGTAGTATGTATACAACTGTACATAGATCGATATAACTAGAGAGGGTGAATCTATACCGGGTAGTATGTATACAACTGTACATGGATCGATATAACTAGAGAGGGTGAATCTATACCGGATAGCATGTATACAAGTGTACATAGATCGATATAACTAGAGAGGGTGAATCTATACCGGGTAGTATGTATACAACTGTACATAGATTGATATAACTAGAGAGGGTGAATCTATACCGGGTAGTATGTATACAACTGTACATATATTGATATAACTAGAGAGTGTGAATCTATACCGGGTAGCATGTATACAACTGTACATAGATCGATATAACTAGAGATGGTGAATCTATACCGGATAGCATGTATACAACTGTACATAGATCGATATAACTAGAGAGTGTGAATCTATACCGTGTAGCATGTATACAACTGTACATGGATTGATATAACTAGAGAGGGTGAATCTATACCGGGTAGTATGTATACAAGTGTACATAGATCGATATAACTAGAGAGGGTGAATCTATACCGGATAGCATGTATACAAGTGTACATAGATTGATATAACTATAGAGGGTGAATCTATACCGGGTAGTATGTATACAACTGTACATAGATCGATATAACTAGAGATGGTGAATCTATACCGGATAGCATGTATACAACTGTACATAGATCGATATAACTAGAGAGTGTGAATCTATACCGTGTAGCATGTATACAACTGTACATAGATCGATATAACTAGAGAGGGTGAATCTATACCGGGTAGCATGTATACAACTGTACATAGATTGATATAACTAAAGAGGGTGAATCTATACCGGATAGCATGTATACAAGTGTACATAGATTGATATAACTAAAGAGGGTGAATCTATACCGGATAGCATGTATACAAGTGTACATAGATTGATATAACTAGAGAGTGTGAATCTATACCGGGTAGTATGTATACAACTGTACAAAGATTGATATAACTAGAGAGGGTGAATCTATACCGGATAGCATGTATACAAGTGTACATAGATTGATATAACTAGAGAGTGTGAATCTATACCGGGTAGTATGTATACAACTGTACATAGATCGATATAACTAGAGATGGTGAATCTATACCGGGTAGCATGTATACAACTGTACATAGATCGATATAACTAGAGATGGTGAATCTATACCGGATAGCATGTATACAAGTGTACATAGATTGATATAACTAGAGAGTGTGAATCTATACCGGGTAGTATGTATACAACTGTACATAGATCGATATAACTAGAGATGGTGAATCTATACCGTGTAGCATGTATACAACTGTACATGGATTGATATAACTAGAGAGGGTGAATCTATACCGGATAGCATGTATACAAGTGTACATAGATTGATATAACTAGAGAGTGTGAATCTATACCGGGTAGTATGTATACAACTGTACATAGATCGATATAACTAGAGATGGTGAATCTATACCGGGTAGCATGTATACAACTGTACATAGATCGATATAACTAGAGATGGTGAATCTATACCGGATAGCATGTATACAACTGTACATAGATCGATATAACTAGAGAGTGTGAATCTATACCGTGTAGCATGTATACAACTGTACATGGATTGATATAACTAAAGAGGGTGAATCTATACCGGATAGCATGTATACAAGTGTACATAGATTGATATAACTAGAGAGGGTGAATCTATACCGGATAGCATGTATACAAGTGTACATAGATTGATATAACTAGAGAGTGTGAATCTATATCGGATAGCATGTATACAGGTGTACTTAGATTGATATAACTAGAGAGTGTGAATCTATATCGGATAGCATGTATACAGGTGTACTTAGATTGATATAACTAGAGAGGGTGAATCTTTACCGGGTAGCATGTATACAACTGTACATGGATCGATATAACTAGAGAGGGTGAATCTATACCGGGTAGTATGTATACAAGTGTACATAGATCGATATAACTAGAGAGGGTGAATCTATACCGGGTAGCATGTATACAACTGTACATAGATCGATATAACTATAGAGGGTGAATCTTTACCGGGTAGTATGTATACAAGTGTACATAGATCGATATAACTAGAGAGTGTGAATCTATACCGGGTAGTATGTATACAACTGTACATAGATCGATATAACTAGAGAGGGTGAATCTATACCGGATAGCATGTATACAAGTGTACATAGATCGATATAACTATAGAGGGTGAATCTATACCGGATATCATGTATACAACTGTACATGGATCGATATAACTAGAGAGGGTGAATCTATACCGTGTAGTATGTATACAACTGTACATGGATCGATATAACTAGAGAGGGTGAATCTATACCGGGTAGTATGTATACAACTGTACATAGATCGATATAACTATAGAGGGTGAATCTATACCGGGTAGCATGTATACAGGTGTACTTAGATTGATATAACTAGAGAGTGTGAATCTATATCGGATATCATGTATACAGGTTACATAGATTGATATAACTGTACAAGGTGAATCTATACCGGATAGCATGTATACAAGTGTACATAGATCGATATAACTAGAGAGGGTGAATCTATACCGGGTAGTATGTATACAGGTGTACATGGATCGATATAACTAGAGAGGGTGAATCTATATCGGATAGCATGTATACAGGTGTACTTAGATTGATATAACTAGAGAGTGTGAATCTATATCGGATATCATGTATACAGGTTACATAGATTGATATAACTGTACAAGGTGAATCTATATCGGATAGCATGTATACAGGTGTACATAGATTGATATAACTGTACAAGGTGAATCTATATCGGATATCATGTATACAAGTGTACATAGATTGATATAACTAGAGAGTGTGAATCTATATCGGATAGCATGTATACAGGTGTACTTAGATTGATATAACTAGAGAGTGTGAATCTATATCGGATAGCATGTATACAGGTGTACTTAGATTGATATAACTGTACAAGGTGAATCTATATCGGATAGCATGTATACAGGTGTACATAGCTTGATATAACTGTACAAGGTGAATCTATATCGGATAGCATGTATACAGGTGTACATAGATTGATATAACTGTACAAGGTGAATCTATATCGGATAGCATGTATACACGTGTACATAGATTGATATAACTGTCCAAGGTGAATCTATATCGGATAGCATGTATACAAGTGTAAATTCCAAAATGCAGTTGGTGGAGGCGACCGTTTAACGATATGATTTAGATATAGATAGGTATAACTAGAGAAGGTGAATCTATATAGCATGTAATTCTATTGTGCATAGATCGATATAACTCATGACATGAATCTATACCGGGTAGCATGTTACAACTGTACATAGATTGATATAACTAGAGATGGTGAATCTATACCGGATAGCATGTATACAACTGTACATGGATCGATATAACTATAGAGTGTGAATCTATACCGGATAGCATGTATACAACTGTACATGGATTGATATAACTAGAGAGGGTGAATCTATAGCGGGTAGTATGTATACAAGTGTACATAGATCGATATAACTAGAGAGGGTGAATCTTTACCGGATAGCATGTATACAACTGTACATAGATCGATATAACTAGAGAGGGTGAATCTATACCGGGTAGTATGTATACAAGTGTACATAGATCGATATAACTAGAGAGGGTGAATCTATACCGGATAGCATGTATACAAGTGTACACAGATCGATATAACTAGAGAGGGTGAATCTATACCGGATAGCATGTATACAACTGTACATAGATCGATATAACTAGAGAGGGTGAATCTATACCGGGTAGTATGTATACAAGTGTACATAGATCGATATAACTAGAGAGGGTGAATCTATACCGGATAGCATGTATACAAGTGTACATAAATCGATATAACTAGAGAGTGTGAATCTATACCGGGTAGCATGTATACAACTGTACATAGATCGATATAACTAGAGAGGGTGAATCTATACCGGATAGCATGTATACAACTGTACATGGATCGATATAACTAGAGAGGGTGAATCTATACCGGATAGAATGTATATAACTGTACATAGATCGATATAACTAAAGAGGGTGAATCTATACCGGATAGCATGTATACAACTGTACATAGATTGATATAACTAGAGAGTGTGAATCTATATCGGATAGCATGTATACAACTGTACATAGATTGATATAACTGTACAAGGTGAATCTATATCGGATAGCATGTATACAGGTGTACATAGATTGATATAACTGTACAAGGTGAATCTATATCGGATAGCATGTATACAGGTGTACATAGATTGATATAACTGTACAAGGTGAACCTATATCGGATAGCATGTATACACGTGTACATAGCTTGATATAACTGTACAAGGTGAATCTATATCGGATAGCATGTATACAGGTGTACATAGATTGATATAACTGTACAAGGTGAATCTATATCGGATAGCATGTATACAGGTGTACATAGATTGATATAACTGTACAAGGTGAATCTATATCGGATAGCATGTATACACGTGTACATAGATTGGTATAACTGTCCAAGATGAATCTATATCGGATAGCATGTATACAAGTGTAAATTCCAAAATGCAGTTGGTGGAGGCGACCGTTTAACGATTTGATGTAGATATAGATAGGTATAACTAGAGAAGGTGAATCTATATAGCATGTAATTCTATTGTGCATAGATCGATATAACTCATGACATGAATCTATACCGGGTACCATGTTACAACTGTACATAGATTGATATAACTAGAGATGGTGAATCTATACCGGGTAGCATGTATACAACTGTACATGGATCGATATAACTAGAGATGGTGAATCTATACCGGATAGCATGTATACAAGTGTACATGGACTGATATAACTAGAGATGGTGAATCTATACTGGGTAGCATGTTACAACTGTACATAGATTGATATAACTAGAGAGTGTGAATCTATACCGGGTAGCATGTATACAACTGTACATAGATCGATATAACTAGAGAGGGTGAATCTTTACCGGGTAGTATGTATACAAGTGTACATAGATCGATATAACTAGAGAGGGTGAATCTATACCGGATAGCATGTATACAAGTGTACATAGATCGATATAACTAGAGAGGGTGAATCTATACCGGATAGCATGTATACAACTGTACATAGATTGATATAACTAGAGAGTGTGAATCTATACCGTGTAGCATGTATACAACTGTACATGGATCGATATAACTAGAGAGGGTGAATCTTTACCGGGTAGCATGTGTACAACTGTACATGGATCGATATAACTAGAGAGGGTGAATCTATACCGGGTAGCATGTATACAACTGTACATAGATAGATATAACTATAGAGGGTGAATCTTTACCGGGTAGTATGTATACAAGTGTACATAGATCGATATAACTAGAGAGGGTGAATCTATACCGGGTAGCATGTATACAACTGTACATAGATCGATATAACTAGAGAGGGTGAATCTATACCGGGTAGCATGTATACAACTGTACATAGATCGATATAACTAGAGAGGGTGAATCTATACCGGATAGCATGTATACAACTGTACATGGATCGATATAACTAAAGAGGGTGAATCTATACCGGGTAGCATGTATACAACTGTACATGGATCGATATAACTAGAGAGGGTGAATCTATACCGGGTAGCATGTATACAACTGTACATAGATCGATATAAATATAGAGGGTGAATCTTTACCGGGTAGTATGTATACAAGTGTACATAGATCGATATAACTAGAGAGGGTGAATCTATACCGGGTAGCATGTATACAACTGTACATGGATCGATATAACTAGAGAGGGTGAATCTTTACCGGGTAGTATGTATACAAGTGTACATAGATCGATATAACTAAAGAGGGTGAATCTATACCGGGTAGCATGTATACAACTGAACAGGGATCGATATAACTAGAGAGGGTGAATCTATACCGGGTAGCATGTATACAACTGTACATAGATCGATATAACTATAGAGGGTGAATCTATACCGGATATCATGTATACAACTGTACATAGATCGATATAACTAAAGAGGGCGAATCTATACCGGGTAGCATGTATACAACTGTACATGGATCGATAACTATAGAGGGTGAATCTATACCGGATATCATGTATACAACTGTACATATATCGATATAACTAAAGAGGGTGAATCTATACCGGGCAGCATGTATACAACAGTACATAGATCGATATAACTAAAGAGGGTGAATCTATACTGCATGGCATAGATACAACTGTACATAGATCGATATAACTATAGAGGGTGAATCTATACCGGATAGCATGTATACAACTGTACATAGATCGATATAACTAAAGAGGGTGAATCTATACCGGGCAGCATGTATACAACTGTACATGGATCGATATAACTATAGAGGGTGAATCTATACCGGATATCATGTATACAACTGTACATAGATCGATATAACTAAAGAGGGCGAATCTATACCGGGTAGCATGTATACAACTGTACATGGATCGATATAACTAGTGAGGGTGAATCTATACCGGATATCATGTATACAACTGTACATAGATCGATATAACTAGAGAGGGTGAATCTATACCGGATATCATGTATACAACTGTACATAGATCGATATAACTAGAGAGGGTGAATCTATACCGGATATCATGTATACAACTGTATATAGATCGATATAACTAGAGAGGGTGAATCTATACCGGGTAGCATGTATACAACTGTACAAAGATCGATATAACTAGAGAGGGTGAATCTATACCGGGTAGCATGTATACAACTGTACAAAGATCGATATAACTAGAGAGGGTGAATCTATACCGGGCAGCATGTATACAACTGTACATGGATCGATATAACTAGAGAGGGTGAATCTATACCGGATAGCATGTATACAACTGTACATAGATCGATATAACTAGAGAGGGTGAATCTATACCGGATATCATGTATACAAGTTTACATAGATCGATATAATTAGAGAGGGTGAATCTATACCGGATAGCATGTATACAACTGTACATGGATCGATATAACTATAGAGGGTGAATCTATACCGGATATCATGTATACAACTGTACATAGATCGATATAACTAAAGAGGGCGAATCTATACCGGGTAGCATGTATACAACTGTACATGGATCGGTATAACTAGTGAGGGTGAATCTATACCGGGTAGCATGTATACAACTGTACATAGATCGATATAACTATAGAGGGTGAATCTATACCGGGTAACATGTATACAACTGTACATGGATCGATATAACTATAGAGGGTGAATCTATACCGGATATCATGTATACAACTGTACATAGATCGATATAACTAAAGAGGGCGAATCTATACCGGGTAGCATGTATACAACTGTACATGGATCGATATAACTAGTGAGGGTGAATCTATACCGGGTAGCATGTATACAACTGTACATAGATCGATATAACTATAGAGGGTGAATCTATACCGGGTAACATGTATACAACTGTACATGGATCGATATAACTAGTGAGGGTGAATCTATACCGGGTAGCATGTATACAACTGTACATAGATCGATATAACTAAAGAGGGTGAATCTATACCGGGTAACATGTATACAACTGTACATGGATCGATATAACTATAGAGGGTGAATCTATACCGGATAGCATGTATACAACTGTACATAGATCGATATAACTAAAGAGGGTGAATCTATACCGGGTAACATGTATACAACTGTACATAGATCGATATAACTAGAGAGGGTGAATCTATACCGGGTAGCATGTATACAACTGTACATGGATCGATATAACTAGTGAGGGTGAATCTATACCGGGTAGCATGTATACAACTGTACATAGATCAATATAACTAAAGAGGGTGAATCTATACCGGGTAACATGTATACAACTGTACATGGATCGATATAACTATAGAGGGTGAATCTATACCGGATAGCATGTATACAACTGTACATAGATCGATATAACTAGAGAGGGTGAATCTATACCGGGTAACATGTATACAACTGTACATAGATCGATATAACTAGAGAGGGTGAATCTATACCGGCTAGCATGTATACAACTGTACATGGATCGATATAACTATAGAGGGTGAATCTATACCGGCTAGCATGTATACAACTGTACATAGATCGATATAACTATAGAGGGTGAATCTATACCGGATATCATGTATACAACTGTACATGGATCGATATAAATAAAGAGGGTGAATCTATACCGGGTAACATGTATACAACTGTACATGGATCGATATAACTAGAGAGGGTGAATCTATACCGGATATCATGTATACAACTGTACATAGATCGATATAACTAGAGAGGGTGAATCTATACCGGATATCATGTATACAACTGTACATAGATCGATATAACTAAAGAGGGTGAATCTATACCGGGTAGCATGTATACAAGTGTACATAGATCGATATAACTATAGAGGGTGAATCTATACCGGGTAGCATGTATACAACTGTACATAGATCGATATAACTAGAGAGGGTGAATCTATACCGGGTAACATGTATACAACTGTACATAGATCGATATAACTATAGAGGGTGAATCTATACCGGGTAACATGTATACAACTGTACATAGATCGATATAACTAGAGAGGGTGAATCTATACCGGATAGCATGTATACAAGTGTACATAGATCGATATAACTAGAGAGGGTGAATCTATACCGGATAGCATGTATACAACTGTACATGGATCGATATAACTAGAGAGGGTGAATCTATACCGGATAGCATGTATACAAGTGTACATAGATCGATATAACTAGAGAGGGTGAATCTATACCGGGTAGCATGTATACAACTGTACATGGATCGACATAACTAGAGAGGGTGAATCTATACCGGCTAGCATGTATACAACTGTACATGGATCGATATAACTATAGAGGGTGAATCTATACCGGGTAGCATGTATACAACTGTACATGGATCGATATAACTAGAGAGGGTGAATCTATACCGGGTAGCATGTATACAACTGTACAAAGATCGATATAACTAGAGAGGGTGAATCTATACCGGATATCATGTATACAACTGTACATAGATCGATATAACTAGAGAGGGTGAATCTATACCGGATATCATGTATACAACTGTACATAGATCGATATAACTAAAGAGGGTGAATCTATACCGGGTAGCATGTATACAAGTGTACATAGATCGATATAACTATAGAGGGTGAATCTATACCGGGTAGCATGTATACAACTGTACATAGATCGATATAACTATAGAGGGTGAATCTATACCGGATATCATGTATACAACTGTACATAGATCGATATAACTAAAGAGGGTGAATCTATACCGGGTAGCATGTATACACCTGTACATGCATCGATATAACTATAGAGGGTGAATCTATACCGGATAGCATATATACAAGTGTACATAGATCGATATAACTATAGAGGGTGAATCTATACCGGGTAGCATGTATACAACTGTACATGGATCGATATATCTAGAGAGGGTGAATCTATACCGGGTAGCATGTATACAACTGTACATAGATCGATATAACTAGAGAGGGTGAATCTATACCGGGTAGCATGTATACAACTGTACATAGATCGATATAACTAAAGAGGGTGAATCTATACCGGGTAACATGTATACAACTGTACATAGATCGATATAACTAGAGAGGGTGAATCTATACCGGGTAGCATGTATACAACTGTACATAGATCGATATTACTAGAGAGGGTGAATCTATACCGGATAGCATGTATACAACTGTACATGGATCGATATAACTATAGAGGGTGAATCTATACCGGGTAGCATGTATACAACTGTACATGGATCGATATAACTAGAGAGGGTGAATCTATACCGGGTAGCATGTATACAACTGTACAAAGATCGATATAACTAGAGAGGGTGAATCTATACCGGATATCATGTATACAACTGTACATAGATCGATATAACTAGAGAGGGTGAATCTATACCGGATATCATGTATACAACTGTACATAGATCGATATAACTAAAGAGGGTGAATCTATACCGGGTAGCATGTATACAAGTGTACATAGATCGATATAACTATAGAGGGTGAATCTATACCGGGTAGCATGTATACAACTGTACATAGATCGATATAACTATAGAGGGTGAATCTATCCCGGATATCATGTATACAACTGTACATAGATCGATATAACTAAAGAGGGTGAATCTATACCGGGTAGCATGTATACAACTGTACATGCATCGATATAACTATAGAGGGTGAACCTATACCGGATAGCATATATACAAGTGACATAGATCGATATAACTATAGAGGGTGAATCTATACCGGGTAGCATGTATACAACTGTACATATATATCGATTACTAGAGAGGGTGAATCTATACCGGGCAGCATGTATACAACTGTACATGGATTGATATAACTAGAGAGGGTGAATCTATACCGGGCAGCATGTATACAACTGTACATAGATCGATATAACTATAGAGGGTGAATCTATACCGGGCAGCATGTTACAACTGTACATGGATCGATATAACTATAGAGGGTGAATCTATTCCGGATAGCATGTATACACCTGTACATAGATCGATATAACTAGAGAGGGTGAATCTATACCGGATATCATGTTACAACTGTACATGGATCGATATAACTATAGAGGGTGAATCTATTCCGGAAAGCATGTATACACATGTACATAGATCGATATAACTAGAGAGGGTGAATCTATACCGGATATCATGTTACAACTGTACATGGATCGATATAACTAAAGAGGGTGAATCTATACCGGGTAACATGTATACAACTGTACATAGATCGATATAACTAGAGAGGGTGAATCTATACCGGGTAGCATGTATACAACTGTACATAGATCGATATAACTAGAGAGGGTGAATCTATACCGGATATCATGTATACAACTGTACATGGATCGATATAACTAGAGAGGGTGAATCTATACCGGATAGCATATATACAAGTGTACATAGATCGATATAACTATAGAGGGTGAATCTATACCGGGTAGCATGTATACAAGTGTACATAGATCGATATAACTATAGAGGGTGAATCTATACCGGGTAGCATGTATACAACTGTACATAGATCGATATAACTATAGAGGGTGAATCTATACCGGATATCATGTATACAACTGTACATAGATCGATATAACTAAAGAGGGTGAATCTATACCGGGTAGCATGTATACACCTGTACATGCATCGATATAACTATAGAGGGTGAATCTATACCGGATAGCATATATACAAGTGTACATAGATCGATATAACTATAGAGGGTGAATCTATACCGGGTAGCATGTATACAACTGTACATATATATCGATAACTAGAGAGGGTGAATCTATACCGGGCAGCATGTATACAACTGTACATGGATTGATATAACTAGAGAGGGTGAATCTATACCGGGCAGCATGTATACAACTGTACATAGATCGATATAACTATAGAGGGTGAATCTATACCGGGCAGCATGTTACAACTGTACATGGATCGATATAACTATAGAGGGTGAATCTATTCCGGATAGCATGTATACACCTGTACATAGATCGATATAACTAGAGAGGGTGAATCTATACCGGATATCATGTTACAACTGTACATGGATCGATATAACTATAGAGGGTGAATCTATTCCGGATAGCATGTATACACATGTACATAGATCGATATAACTAGAGAGGGTGAATCTATACCGGATATCATGTTACAACTGTACATGGATCGATATAACTAAAGAGGGTGAATCTATACCGGGTAACATGTATACAACTGTACATAGATCGATATAACTAGAGAGGGTGAATCTATACCGGGTAGCATGTATACAACTGTACATAGATCGATATAACTAGAGAGGGTGAATCTATACCGGATATCATGTATACAACTGTACATGGATCGATATGACTAGAGAGGGTGAATCTATACCGGATAGCATATATACAAGTGTACATAGATCGATATAACTATAGAGGGTGAATCTATACCGGGTAGCATGTATACAAGTGTACATAGATCGATATAACTATAGAGGGTGAATCTATACCGGATAGCATATATACAAGTGTACATAGATCGATATAACTATAGAGGGTGAATCTATACCGGGTAGCATGTATACAACTGTACATATATATCGATAACTAGAGAGGGTGAATCTATACCGGGCAGCATGTATACAACTGTACATGGATTGATATAACTAGAGAGGGTGAATCTATACCGGGCAGCATGTATACAACTGTACATAGATCGATATAACTATAGAGGGTGAATCTATACCGGGCAGCATGTATACAACTGTACATAGATCGATATAACTATAGAGGGTGAATCTATACCGGGTAGCATGTATACAACTGTACATATATATCGATAACTAGAGAGGGTGAATCTATACCGGGCAGCATGTATACAACTGTACATGGATTGATATAACTAGAGAGGGTGAATCTATACCGGGCAGCATGTATACAACTGTACATAGATCGATATAACTAGAGAGGGTGAATCTATACCGGATATCATGTATACAACTGTACATAGATCGATATAACTAGAGAGGGTGAATCTATACCGGGTAGCATGTATACAACTGTACATAGATCGATATAACTATAGAGGGTGAATCTATACCGGGCAGCATGTTACAACTGTACATGGATCGATATAACTATAGAGGGTGAATCTATTCCGGATAGCATGTATACACCTGTACATAGATCGATATAACTAGAGAGGGTGAATCTATACCGGATATCATGTTACAACTGTACATGGATCGATATAACTATAGAGGGTGAATCTATTCCGGATAGCATGTATACACCTGTACATAGATCGATATAACTAGAGAGGGTGAATCTATACCGGATATCATGTTACAACTGTACATGGATCGATATAACTATAGAGGGTGAATCTATACCGGGTAACATGTATACAACTGTACATGGATCGATATAACTAGAGAGGGTGAATCTATACCGGATAGCATGTATACAACTGTACATAGATCGATATAACTAGAGAGGGTGAATCTATACCGTGTAGCATGTATACAACTGTACATACATCGATATAACTAAAGAGGGTGAATCTATACCGGCTAGCATGTAAACAACTGTACATGGATCGATATAACTAGAGAGGGTGAATCTATACCGGGTAGTATGTATACAACTGTACATAGATCGATATAACTAGAGAGGGTGAATCTATACCGGGTAGCATGTATACAACTGTACATGGATCGATATAACTAGAGAGGGTGAATCTATACCGGATAGCATGTATACAACTGTACATAGATCGATATAACTAGAGAGGGTGAATCTATACCGGATATCATGTATACAACTGTACATAGATCGATATAACTAGAGAGGGTGAATCTATACCGGGTAGTATGTATACAAGTGTACATAGATCGATATAACTAGAGAGGGTGAATCTATACCGGGTAGCATGTATACAAGTGTACATAGATCGATATAACTAGAGAGGGTGAATCTATACCGGGTAGCATGTATACAACTGTACATAGATCGATATAACTAGAGAGGGTGAATCTATACCGGATAGCATATATACAACTGTACATAGATCGATATAACTATAGAGGGTGAATCTATACCGGGTAACATGTATATCACTGTACATGGATCGATATAACTAGAGAGGGTGAATCTATACCGGGTAACATGTAAACAACTGTACATGGATCGATATAACTAGTGAGGGTGAATCTATACCGGGTAGCATATATACAAGTGTACATAGATCGATATAACTAAAGAGGGTGAATCTATACCGGGTAGCATGTATACAACTGTACATGGATCGATATAACTAGAGAGGGTGAATCTATACCGGGTAACATGTATACAACTGTACATGGATCGATATAACTAGAGAGGGTGAATCTATACCGGGTAGCATGTATACAACTGTACATGGATCGATATAACTAAAGAGGGTGAATCTATACCGGATATCATGTATACAACTGTACATGGATCGATATAACTAAAGAGGGTGAATCTATACCGGATATCATGTATACAACTGTACATGGATCGATATAACTAGAGAGGGTGAATCTATACCGGATATCATGTTACAACTGTACATAGATCGATATAACTAGAGAGGGTGAATCTATACCGGGTAGCATGTATACAACTGTACATATATATCGATAACTAGAGAGGGTGAATCTATACCGGGCAGCATGTATACAACTGTACATGGATCGATATAACTATAGAGGGTGAATCTATACCGGATATCATGTATACAACTGTACATGGATCGATATGACTAGAGAGGGTGAATCTATACCGGATAGCATATATACAAGTGTACATAGATCGATATAACTATAGAGGGTGAATCTATACCGGGTAGCATGTATACAAGTGTACATAGATCGATATAACTATAGAGGGTGAATCTATACCGGATAGCATATATACAAGTGTACATAGATCGATATAACTATAGAGGGTGAATCTATACCGGGTAGCATGTATACAACTGTACATATATATCGATAACTAGAGAGGGTGAATCTATACCGGGCAGCATGTATACAACTGTACATGGATTGATATAACTAGAGAGGGTGAATCTATACCGGGCAGCATGTATACAACTGTACATAGATCGATATAACTATAGAGGGTGAATCTATACCGGGCAGCATGTTACAACTGTACATGGATCGATATAACTATAGAGGGTGAATCTATTCCGGATAGCATGTATACAACTGTACATAGATCGATATAACTAGAGAGGGTGAATCTATACCGGATATCATGTTACAACTGTACATGGATCGATATAACTATAGAGGGTGAATCTATTCCGGATAGCATGTATACACCTGTACATAGATCGATATAACTAGAGAGGGTGAATCTATACCGGATATCATGTTACAACTGTACATGGATCGATATAACTATAGAGGGTGAATCTATACCGGGTAACATGTATACAACTGTACATGGATCGATATAACTAGAGAGGGTGAATCTATACCGGATAGCATGTATACAACTGTACATAGATCGATATAACTAGAGAGGGTGAATCTATACCGTGTAGCATGTATACAACTGTACATAGATCGATATAACTAAAGAGGGTGAATCTATACCGGCTAGCATGTAAACAACTGTACATGGATCGATATAACTAGAGAGGGTGAATCTATACCGGGTAGTATGTATACAACTGTACATAGATCGATATAACTAGAGAGGGTGAATCTATACCGGGTAGCATGTATACAACTGTACATGGATCGATATAACTAGAGAGGGTGAATCTATACCGGATAGCATGTATACAACTGTACATAGATCGATATAACTAGAGAGGGTGAATCTATACCGGATATCATGTATACAACTGTACATAGATCGATATAACTAGAGAGGGTGAATCTATACCGGGTAGTATGTATACAAGTGTACATAGATCGATATAACTAGAGAGGGTGAATCTATACCGGGTAGCATGTATACAAGTGTACATAGATCGATATAACTAGAGAGGGTGAATCTATACCGGGTAGCATGTATACAACTGTACATAGATCGATATAACTAGAGAGGGTGAATCTATACCGGGTAACATGTATACAACTGTACATGGATCGATATAACTAGAGAGGGTGAATCTATACCGGGTAACATGTAAACAACTGTACATGGATCGATATAACTAGTGAGGGTGAATCTATACCGGGTAGCATATATACAAGTGTACATAGATCGATATAACTAAAGAGGGTGAATCTATACCGGGTAGCATGTATACAACTGTACAAGGATCGATATAACTAGAGAGGGTGAATCTATACCGGGTAACATGTATACAACTGTACATGGATCGATATAACTAGAGAGGGTGAATCTATACCGGGTAGCATGTATACAACTGTACATGGATCGATATAACTAAAGAGGGTGAATCTATACCGGATATCATGTATACAACTGTACATGGATCGATATAACTAAAGAGGGTGAATCTATACCGGATATCATGTATACAACTGTACATGGATCGATATAACTAGAGAGGGTGAATCTATACCGGATATCATGTTACAACTGTACATAGATCGATATAACTAGAGAGGGTGAATCTATACCGGGTAGCATGTATACAACTGTACATATATATCGATAACTAGAGAGGGTGAATCTATACCGGGCAGCATGTATACAACTGTACATGGATTGATATAACTAGAGAGGGTGAATCTATACCGGGCAGCATGTATACAACTGTACATAGATCGATATAACTATAGAGGGTGAATCTATACCGGGCAGCATGTTACAACTGTACATGGATCGATATAACTATAGAGGGTGAATCTATTCCGGATAGCATGTATACACCTGTACATAGATCGATATAACTAGAGAGGGTGAATCTATACCGGATATCATGTTACAACTGTACATGGATCGATATAACTATAGAGGGTGAATCTATTCCGGATAGCATGTATACACATGTACATAGATCGATATAACTAGAGAGGGTGAATCTATACCGGATATCATGTTACAACTGTACATGGATCGATATAACTAAAGAGGGTGAATCTATACCGGGTAACATGTATACAACTGTACATAGATCGATATAACTAGAGAGGGTGAATCTATACCGGGTAGCATGTATACAACTGTACATAGATCGATATAACTAGAGAGGGTGAATCTATACCGGATATCATGTATACAACTGTACATGGATCGATATAACTAGAGAGGGTGAATCTATACCGGATAGCATATATACAAGTGTACATAGATCGATATAACTATAGAGGGTGAATCTATACCGGGTAGCATGTATACAACTGTACATAGATCGATATAACTATAGAGGGTGAATCTATACCGGGTAGCATGTATACAACTGTACATAGATCGATATAACTATAGAGGGTGAATCTATACCGGATATCATGTATACAACTGTACATAGATCGATATAACTAAAGAGGGTGAATCTATACCGGGTAGCATGTATACACCTGTACATGCATCGATATAACTATAGAGGGTGAATCTATACCGGATAGCATATATACAAGTGTACATAGATCGATATAACTATAGAGGGTGAATCTATACCGGGTAGCATGTATACAACTGTACATGGATCGATATAACTAGAGAGGGTGAATCTATACCGGGTAGCATGTATACAACTGTACATAGATCGATATAACTAGAGAGGGTGAATCTATACCGGGTAGCATGTATACAACTGTACATAGATCGATATAACTAAAGAGGGTGAATCTATACCGGGTAACATGTATACAACTGTACATAGATCGATATAACTAGAGAGGGTGAATCTATACCGGGTAGCATGTATACAACTGTACATAGATCGATATAACTAGAGAGGGTGAATCTATACCGGATAGCATGTATACAACTGTACATGGATCGATATAACTATAGAGGGTGAATCTATACCGGGTAGCATGTATACAACTGTACATGGATCGATATAACTAGAGAGGGTGAATCTATACCGGGTAGCATGTATACAACTGTACAAAGATCGATATAACTAGAGAGGGTGAATCTATACCGGATATCATGTATACAACTGTACATAGATCGATATAACTAGAGAGGGTGAATCTATACCGGATGTCATGTATACAACTGTACATAGATCGATATAACTAAAGAGGGTGAATCTATACCGGGTAGCATGTATACAAGTGTACATAGATCGATATAACTATAGAGGGTGAATCTATACCGGGTAGCATGTATACAACTGTACATAGATCGATATAACTATAGAGGGTGAATCTATACCGGATATCATGTATACAACTGTACATAGATCGATATAACTAAAGAGGGTGAATCTATACCGGGTAGCATGTATACACCTGTACATGGATCGATATAACTAGAGAGGGTGAATCTATACCGGATAGCATATATACAAGTGTACATAGATCGATATAACTATAGAGGGTGAATCTATACCGGGTAGCATGTATACAACTGTACATATATATCGATAACTAGAGAGGGTGAATCTATACCGGGCAGCATGTATACAACTGTACATGGATTGATATAACTAGAGAGGGTGAATCTATACCGGGCAGCATGTATACAACTGTACATAGATCGATATAACTATAGAGGGTGAATCTATACCGGGCAGCATGTTACAACTGTACATGGATCGATATAACTATAGAGGGTGAATCTATTCCGGATAGCATGTATACACCTGTACATAGATCGATATAACTAGAGAGGGTGAATCTATACCGGATATCATGTTACAACTGTACATGGATCGATATAACTATAGAGGGTGAATCTATTCCGGATAGCATGTATACACATGTACATAGATCGATATAACTAGAGAGGGTGAATCTATACCGGATATCATGTTACAACTGTACATGGATCGATATAACTAAAGAGGGTGAATCTATACCGGGTAACATGTATACAACTGTACATAGATCGATATAACTAGAGAGGGTGAATCTATACCGGGTAGCATGTATACAACTGTACATAGATCGATATAACTAGAGAGGGTGAATCTATACCGGATATCATGTATACAACTGTACATGGATCGATATGACTAGAGAGGGTGAATCTATACCGGATAGCATATATACAAGTGTACATAGATCGATATAACTATAGAGGGTGAATCTATACCGGGTAGCATGTATACAAGTGTACATAGATCGATATAACTATAGAGGGTGAATCTATACCGGATAGCATATATACAAGTGTACATAGATCGATATAACTATAGAGGGTGAATCTATACCGGGTAGCATGTATACAACTGTACATATATATCGATAACTAGAGAGGGTGAATCTATACCGGGCAGCATGTATACAACTGTACATGGATTGATATAACTAGAGAGGGTGAATCTATACCGGGCAGCATGTATACAACTGTACATAGATCGATATAACTATAGAGGGTGAATCTATACCGGGCAGCATGTTACAACTGTACATGGATCGATATAACTATAGAGGGTGAATCTATTCCGGATAGCATGTATACACCTGTACATAGATCGATATAACTAGAGAGGGTGAATCTATACCGGATATCATGTTACAACTGTACATGGATCGATATAACTATAGAGGGTGAATCTATTCCGGATAGCATGTATACACCTGTACATAGATCGATATAACTAGAGAGGGTGAATCTATACCGGATATCATGTTACAACTGTACATGGATCGATATAACTATAGAGGGTGAATCTATACCGGGTAACATGTATACAACTGTACATGGATCGATATAACTAAAGAGGGTGAATCTATACCGGATAGCATGTATACAACTGTACATAGATCGATATAACTAGAGAGGGTGAATCTATACCGTGTAGCATGTATACAACTGTACATAGATCGATATAACTAAAGAGGGTGAATCTATACCGGCTAGCATGTAAACAACTGTACATGGATCGATATAACTAGAGAGGGTGAATCTATACCGGGTAGTATGTATACAACTGTACATAGATCGATATAACTAGAGAGGGTGAATCTATACCGGGTAGCATGTATACAACTGTACATGGATCGATATAACTAGAGAGGGTGAATCTATACCGGATAGCATGTATACAACTGTACATAGATCGATATAACTAGAGAGGGTGAATCTATACCGGATATCATGTATACAACTGTACATAGATCGATATAACTAGAGAGGGTGAATCTATACCGGGTAGTATGTATACAAGTGTACATAGATCGATATAACTAGAGAGGGTGAATCTATACCGGGTAGCATGTATACAAGTGTACATAGATCGATATAACTAGAGAGGGTGAATCTATACCGGGTAGCATGTATACAACTGTACATAGATCGATATAACTAGAGAGGGTGAATCTATACCGGATAGCATATATACAACTGTACATAGATCGATATAACTATAGAGGGTGAATCTATACCGGGTAACATGTATACAACTGTACATGGATCGATATAACTAGAGAGGGTGAATCTATACCGGGTAACATGTAAACAACTGTACATGGATCGATATAACTAGTGAGGGTGAATCTATACCGGGTAGCATATATACAAGTGTACATAGATCGATATAACTAAAGAGGGTGAATCTATACCGGGTAGCATGTATACAACTGTACATGGATCGATATAACTAGAGAGGGTGAATCTATACCGGGTAACATGTATACAACTGTACATGGATCGATATAACTAGAGAGGGTGAATCTATACCGGGTAGCATGTATACAACTGTACATGGATCGATATAACTAAAGAGGGTGAATCTATACCGGATATCATGTATACAACTGTACATGGATCGATATAACTAAAGAGGGTGAATCTATACCGGATATCATGTATACAACTGTACATGGATCGATATAACTAGAGAGGGTGAATCTATACCGGATATCATGTTACAACTGTACATAGATCGATATAACTAGAGAGGGTGAATCTATACCGGGTAGCATGTATACAACTGTACATATATATCGATAACTAGAGAGGGTGAATCTATACCGGGCAGCATGTATACAACTGTACATGGATTGATATAACTAGAGAGGGTGAATCTATACCGGGTAGCATGTATACAACTGTACATAGATCGATATAACTATAGAGGGTGAATCTATACCGGGCAGCATGTTACAACTGTACATGGATCGATATAACTATAGAGGGTGAATCTATTCCGGATAGCATGTATACAACTGTACATAGATCGATATAACTAGAGAGGGTGAATCTATACCGGATATCATGTTACAACTGTACATGGATCGATATAACTATAGAGGGTGAATCTATTCCGGATAGCATGTATACACATGTACATAGATCGATATAACTAGAGAGGGTGAATCTATACCGGATATCATGTTACAACTGTACATGGATCGATATAACTAAAGAGGGTGAATCTATACCGGGTAACATGTATACAACTGTACATAGATCGATATAACTAGAGAGGGTGAATCTATACCGGGTAGCATGTATACAACTGTACATAGATCGATATAACTAGAGAGGGTGAATCTATACCGGATATCATGTATACAACTGTACATGGATCGATATAACTAGAGAGGGTGAATCTATACCGGATAGCATATATACAAGTGTACATAGATCGATATAACTATAGAGGGTGAATCTATACCGGGTAGCATGTATACAAGTGTACATAGATCGATATAACTATAGAGGGTGAATCTATACCGGGTAGCATGTATACAACTGTACATAGATCGATATAACTATAGAGGGTGAATCTATACCGGATATCATGTATACAACTGTACATAGATCGATATAACTAAAGAGGGTGAATCTATACCGGGTAGCATGTATACACCTGTACATGCATCGATATAACTATAGAGGGTGAATCTATACCGGATAGCATATATACAAGTGTACATAGATCGATATAACTATAGAGGGTGAATCTATACCGGGTAGCATGTATACAACTGTACATGGATCGATATAACTAGAGAGGGTGAATCTATACCGGGTAGCATGTATACAACTGTACATAGATCGATATAACTAGAGAGGGTGAATCTATACCGGGTAGCATGTATACAACTGTACATAGATCGATATAACTAAAGAGGGTGAATCTATACCGGGTAACATGTATACAACTGTACATAGATCGATATAACTAGAGAGGGTGAATCTATACCGGGTAGCATGTATACAACTGTACATAGATCGATATAACTAGAGAGGGTGAATCTATACCGGATAGCATGTATACAACTGTACATGGATCGATATAACTATAGAGGGTGAATCTATACCGGGTAGCATGTATACAACTGTACATGGATCGATATAACTAGAGAGGGTGAATCTATACCGGGTAGCATGTATACAACTGTACATAGATCGATATAACTAGAGAGGGTGAATCTATACCGGATATCATGTATACAACTGTACATAGATCGATATAACTAGAGAGGGTGAATCTATACCGGATATCATGTATACAACTGTACATAGATCGATATAACTAAAGAGGGTGAATCTATACCGGGTAGCATGTATACAAGTGTACATAGATCGATATAACTATAGAGGGTGAATCTATACCGGGTAGCATGTATACAACTGTACATAGATCGATATAACTATAGAGGGTGAATCTATACCGGATATCATGTATACAACTGTACATAGATCGATATAACTAAAGAGGGTGAATCTATACCGGGTAGCATGTATACACCTGTACATGGATCGATATAACTAGAGAGGGTGAATCTATACCGGATAGCATATATACAAGTGTACATAGATCGATATAACTATAGAGGGTGAATCTATACCGGGTAGCATGTATACAACTGTACATATATATCGATAACTAGAGAGGGTGAATCTATACCGGGCAGCATGTATACAACTGTACATGGATTGATATAACTAGAGGGGGTGAATCTATACCGGGCAGCATGTATACAACTGTACATAGATCGATATAACTATAGAGGGTGAATCTATACCGGGCAGCATGTTACAACTGTACATGGATCGATATAACTATAGAGGGTGAATCTATTCCGGATAGCATGTATACACCTGTACATAGATCGATATAACTAGAGAGGGTGAATCTATACCGGATATCATGTTACAACTGTACATGGATCGATATAACTATAGAGGGTGAATCTATTCCGGATAGCATGTATACACATGTACATAGATCGATATAACTAGAGAGGGTGAATCTATACCGGATATCATGTTACAACTGTACATGGATCGATATAACTAAAGAGGGTGAATCTATACCGGGTAACATGTATACAACTGTACATAGATCGATATAACTAGAGAGGGTGAATCTATCCCGGGTAGCATGTATACAACTGTACATAGATCGATATAACTAGAGAGGGTGAATCTATACCGGATATCATGTATACAACTGTACATGGATCGATATGACTAGAGAGGGTGAATCTATACCGGATAGCATATATACAAGTGTACATAGATCGATATAACTATAGAGGGTGAATCTATACCGGGTAGCATGTATACAAGTGTACATAGATCGATATAACTATAGAGGGTGAATCTATACCGGATAGCATATATACAAGTGTACATAGATCGATATAACTATAGAGGGTGAATCTATACCGGGTAGCATGTATACAACTGTACATATATATCGATAACTAGAGAGGGTGAATCTATACCGGGCAGCATGTATACAACTGTACATGGATTGATATAACTAGAGAGGGTGAATCTATACCGGGCAGCATGTATACAACTGTACATAGATCGTTATAACTATAGAGGGTGAATCTATACCGGGCAGCATGTTACAACTGTACATGGATCGATATAACTATAGAGGGTGAATCTATTCCGGATAGCATGTATACACCTGTACATAGATCGATATAACTAGAGAGGGTGAATCTATACCGGATATCATGTTACAACTGTACATGGATCGATATAACTATAGAGGGTGAATCTATTCCGGATAGCATGTATACACCTGTACATAGATCGATATAACTAGAGAGGGTGAATCTATACCGGATATCATGTTACAACTGTACATGGATCGATATAACTATAGAGGGTGAATCTATACCGGGTAACATGTATACAACTGTACATGGATCGATATAACTAGAGAGGGTGAATCTATACCGGATAGCATGTATACAACTGTACATAGATCGATATAACTAGAGAGGGTGAATCTATACCGTGTAGCATGTATACAACTGTACATAGATCGATATAACTAAAGAGGGTGAATCTATACCGGCTAGCATGTAAACAACTGTACATGGATCGATATAACTAGAGAGGGTGAATCTATACCGGGTAGTATGTATACAACTGTACATAGATCGATATAACTAGAGAGGGTGAATCTATACCGGGTAGCATGTATACAACTGTACATGGATCGATATAACTAGAGAGGGTGAATCTATACCGGATAGCATGTATACAACTGTACATAGATCGATATAACTAGAGAGGGTGAATCTATACCGGATATCATGTATACAACTGTACATAGATCGATATAACTAGAGAGGGTGAATCTATACCGGGTAGTATGTATACAAGTGTACATAGATCGATATAACTAGAGAGGGTGAATCTATACCGGGTAGCATGTATACAAGTGTACATAGATCGATATAACTAGAGAGGGTGAATCTATACCGGGTAGCATGTATACAACTGTACATAGATCGATATAACTAGAGAGGGTGAATCTATACCGGATAGCATGTATACAACTGTACATAGATCGATATAACTATAGAGGGTGAATCTATACCGGGTAACATGTATACAACTGTACATGGATCGATATAACTAGAGAGGGTGAATCTATACCGGGTAACATGTAAACAACTGTACATGGATCGATATAACTAGTGAGGGTGAATCTATACCGGGTAGCATATATACAAGTGTACATAGATCGATATAACTAAAGAGGGTGAATCTATACCGGGTAGCATGTATACAACTGTACATGGATCGATATAACTAGAGAGGGTGAATCTATACCGGGTAACATGTATACAACTGTACATGGATCGATATAACTAGAGAGGGTGAATCTATACCGGGTAGCATGTATACAACTGTACATGGATCGATATAACTAAAGAGGGTGAATCTATACCGGATATCATGTATACAACTGTACATGGATCGATATAACTAAAGAGGGTGAATCTATACCGGATATCATGTATACAACTGTACATGGATCGATATAACTAGAGAGGGTGAATCTATACCGGATATCATGTTACAACTGTACATAGATCGATATAACTAGAGAGGGTGAATCTATACCGGATAGCATGTATACAACTGTACATAGATCGATATAACTAGAGAGGGTGAATCTATACTGGGTAGCATGTATACAACTGTACATAGATCGATATAACTAGAGAGGGTGAATCTATACCGGGTAACATGTATACAACTGTACATAGATCGATATAACTAGAGAGGGTGAATCTATACCGGATAGCATGTATACAACTGTACATAGATCGATATAACTATAGAGGGTGAATCTATACCGGGTAACATGTATACAACTGTACATGGATCGATATAACTAGAGAGGGTGAATCTATACCGGGTAGCATGTATACAACTGTACATGGATCGATATAACTAAAGAGGGTGAATCTATACCGGATATCATGTATACAACTGTACATGGATCGATATAACTAAAGAGGGTGAATCTATACCAGATAGCATGTATACAACTGTACATAGATCGATATAACTAGAGAGGGTGAATCTATACCGGGTAGCATGTATACAACTGTACATAGATCGATATAACTAGAGAGGGTGAATCTATACCGGATAGCATGTATACAACTGTACATGGATCGATATAACTAAAGAGGGTGAATCTATACCGGATATCATGTATACAACTGTACATAGATCGATATAACTAGAGAGGGTGAATCTATACCGGGTAGCATGTATACAACTGTACATAGATCGATATAACTAGAGAGGGTGAATCTATACCGGCTAGCATGTAAACAACTGTACATGGATCGATATAACTATAGAGGGTGAATCTATACCGGGTAACATGTATACAACTGTACATGGATCGATATAACTAGAGAGGGTGAATCTATACCGGATATCATGTTACAACTGTACATAGATCGATATAACTAGAGAGGGTGAATTTATACCGGATAGCATGTATACAACTGTACATAGATCGATATAACTAGAGAGGGTGAATCTATACTGGGTAGCATGTATACAACTGTACATAGATCGATATAACTAGAGAGGGTGAATCTATACCGGGTAACATGTATACAACTGTACATAGATCGATATAACTAGAGAGGGTGAATCTATACCGGATAGCATGTATACAACTGTACATAGATCGATATAACTAGAGAGGGTGAATCTATACCGGATAGCATGTATACAACTGTACATAGATCGATATAACTAGAGAGGGTGAATCTATACCGGGTAACATGTATACAACTGTACATAGATCGATATAACTAGAGAGGGTGAATCTATACTGGGTAGCATGTATACAACTGTACATGGATCGATATAACTAGAGACTGTGAATCTATACCGGGTAACATGTAAACAACTGTACATAGATCGATATAACTAGAGAGGGTGAATCTATACCGGATAGCATGTATACAACTGTACATGGATCGATATAACTAGAGAGGGTGAATCTATACCGGGTAGCATGTATACACATGTACATAGATCGATATAACTAGAGAGGGTGAATCTATACCGGGTAGCATGTATACAACTGTACATAGATCGATATAACTATAGAGGGTGAATCTATACCGGGTAGCATGTATACAACTGTACATGGATCGATATAACTATAGAGGGTGAATCTATACCGGGTAACATGTATACAACTGTACATGGATCGATATAACTAAAGAGGGCGAATCTATACCGGATAGCATGTATACAACTGTACATAGATCGATATAACTAGAGAGGGTGAATCTATACTGGGTAGCATGTATACAACTGTACATGGATCGATATAACTAGAGTCTGTGAATCTATACCGGATAGTATGCATACAAGTGTACATGGATCGATATAACTAGAGAGGGTGAATCTATACCGGATATCATGTATACAACTGTACATAGATCGATATAACTAGAGAGGGTGAATCTATACCGGATATCATGTATACAACTGTACATAGATCGATATAACTATAGAGGGTGAATCTATACCGGGTAGCATGTATACAACTGTACATAGATCGATATAACTAGAGAGGGTGAATCTTTACCGTGTAGCATGTATACAACTGTACATAGATCGATATAACTAGAGAGGGTGAATCTATACCAGATAGCATGTATACAACTGTACATAGATCGATATAACTATAGAGGGTGAATCTATACCGGATATCATGTATACAACTGTACATGGATCGATATAACTAGAGAGGGTGAATCTATACCGGATATCATGTATACAACTGTACATGGATCGATATAACTAGAGAGGGTGAATCTATACCGGGTAACATGTATACAACTGTACAAAGATTGATATAACTAGAGAGGGTGAATCTATACCGGATAGCATGTATACAACTGTACATAGATTGATATAACTAGAGAGGGTGAATCTATACCGGGTAGCATGTATACAACTGTACATAGATCGATATAACTAGAGAGGTTGAATCTATACCGGATAGCATGTATACAACTGTACATAGATTGATATAACTAGAGAGGGTGAATCTATACCAGATATCATGTATACAACTGTACATAGATCGATATAACTAGAGAGGGTGAATCTATACCGGATAGCATGTATACAACTGTACATAGATTGATATAACTAGAGAGGGTGAATCTATACTGGGTAGCATGTATACAACTGTACATAGATTGATATAACTAGAGAGGGTGAATCTATACCAGATAGCATGTATACAACTGTACATGGATCGATATAACTAGAGAGGGTGAATCTATACCGGGTAACATGTATACAACTGTACATAGATCGATATAACTAGAGAGGGTGAATCTATACCGGATAGCATGTATACAACTGTACATGGATCGATATAACTAGAGAGGGTGAATCTATACCGGATATCATGTATACAACTGTACATGGATCGATATAACTAGAGAGGGTGAATCTATACCAGATAGCATGTATACAACTGTACATGGATCGATATAACTAGAGAGGGTGAATCTATACCTTATAGCATGTATACAACTGTACATGGATCGATATAACTAGAGAGGGTGAATCTATACCGGATATCATGTATACAACTGTACATGGATCGATATAACTAGAGAGGGTGAATCTATACCGGGTAGTATGTATACAAGTGTACATAGATCGATATAACTAGAGAGGGTGAATCTATACCGGATAGCATGTATACAACTGTACATGGATCGATATAACTAGAGAGGGTGAATCTATACCGGATATCATGTATACAACTGTACATGGATCGATATAACTAGAGAGGGTGAATCTATACCAGATAGCATGTATACAACTGTACATAGATCGATATAACTAGAGAGTGTGAATCTATACCGGATAGCATGTATACAACTGTACATGGATCGATATAACTAGAGAGGGTGAATCTATACCGGATATCATGTATACAACTGTACATGGATCGATATAACTAGAGAGGGTGAATCTATACCGGGTAGTATGTATACAAGTGTACATAGATCGATATAACTAGAGAGGGTGAATCTATACCGGATAGCATGTATACAACTGTACATGGATCGATATAACTAGAGAGGGTGAATCTATACCGGATATCATGTATACAACTGTACATGGATCGATTAACTAGAGAGGGTGAATCTATACCAGATAGCATGTATACAACTGTACATGGATCGATATAACTAGAGAGGGTGAATCTATACCGGATAGCATGTATACAAGTGTACATGGATTGATATAACTAGAGACTGTGAATCTATACCGGGTAGCATGTTACAACTGTACATAGATTGATATAACTAGAGAGGGTGAATCTATACCGGGAAGCATGTATACAACTGTACATAGATCGATATAACTAGAGAGGGTGAATCTATACCGGATAGCATGTATACAACTGTACATGGATCGATATAACTAGAGAGGGTGAATCTATACCGGATATCATGTATACAACTGTACATGGATCGATATAACTAGAGAGGGTGAATCTATACCAGATAGCATGTATACAACTGTACATGGATCGATATAACTAGAGAGGGTGAATCTATACCGGATATCATGTATACAACTGTACATAGATCGATATAACTAGAGAGGGTGAATCTATACCGGATAGCATGTATACAACTGTACATGGATCGATATAACTAGAGAGGGTGAATCTATACCGGATATCATGTATACAACTGTACATAGATCGATATAACTAGAGAGGGTGAATCTATACCAGATAGCATGTATACAACTGTACAAAGATTGATATAACTAGAGAGTGTGAATCTATATCGGATAGTATGTATACAACTGTACATAGATCGATATAACTAGAGAGGGTGAATCTATACCGGATAGCATGTATACAAGTGTACATAGATTGATATAACTAGAGAGGGTGAATCTATACCGGGTAGTATGTATACAACTGTACATAGATCGATATAACTAGAGAGGGTGAATCTATACCAGATAGCATGTATACAACTGTACATGGATCGATATAACTAGAGAGGGTGAATCTATACCGGATATCATGTATACAACTGTACATAGATCGATATAACTAGAGAGGGTGAATCTATACCGGGTAGCATGTATACAACTGCACATGGATCGATATAACTAGAGAGGGTGAATCTATACCGGGTAGCATGTATACAACTGTACATAGATCGATATAACTATAGAGGGTGAATCTATACCGGGTAGCATGTATACAACTGTACATAGATCGATATAACTAGAGAGGGTGAATCTATACCGGGTAGCATGTATACAACTGTACATGGATCGATATAACTAGAGAGGGTGAATCTATACCGGGTAGCATGTATACAACTGTACATAGATCGATATAACTATAGAGGGTGAATCTATACCGGGTAGCATGTATACAACTGTACATAGATCGATATAACTAGAGAGGGTGAATCTATACCGGGTAGCATGTATACAACTGCACATGGATCGATATAACTAGAGAGGGTGAATCTATACCGGGTAGCATGTATACAACTGTACATAGATCGATATAACTATAGAGGGTGAATCTATACCGGATAGCATGTATACAACTGTACATAGATCGATATAACTAGAGAGGGTGAATCTATACCGGGTAGCATGTATACAACTGCACATGGATCGATATAACTAGAGAGGGTGAATCTATACCGGGTAGCATGTATACAACTGTACATAGATCGATATAACTATAGAGGGTGAATCTATACCGGGTAGCATGTATACAACTGTACATAGATCGATATAACTATAGAGGGTGAATCTATACCGGGTAGCATGTATACAACTGTACATGGATCGATATAACTATAGAGGGTGAATCTATACCGGCTAGCATGTATACAACTGTACATAGATCGATATAACTAGAGAGGGTGAATCTATACTGGGTAGCATGTATACAACTGTACATGGATCGATATAACTAGAGAGGGTGAATCTATACCGGGTAACATGTATACAACTGTACATGGATCGATATAACTAAAGAGGGCGAATCTATACCGGATAGCATGTATACAACTGTACATAGATCGATATAACTATAGAGGGTGAATCTATACCGGGTAGCATGTATACAACTGTACATAGATCGATATAACTATAGAGTTCGAATCTATACCGGGTAGCATGTATACAACTGTACATAGATCGATATAACTATAGAGGGTGAATCTATACCGGGTAACATGTATACAACTGTACATGGATCGATATAACTAAAGAGGGCGAATCTATACCGGATAGCATGTATACAACTGTACATAGATCGATATAACTAGAGAGTGTGAATCTATACCGGGTAGCATGTATACAACTGTACATAGATCGATATAACTATAGAGGGTGAATCTATACCGGGTAGCATGTATACAACTGTACATAGATCGATATAACTATAGAGGGTGAATCTATACCGGGTAGCATGTATACAACTGTACATAGATCGATATAACTATAGAGGGTGAATCTATACCGGGTAGCATGTATACAACTGTACATAGATCGATATAACTATAGAGGGTGAATCTATACCGGGTAGCATGTATACAACTGTACATGGATCGATATAACTATAGAGGGTGAATCTATACCGGGTAGCATGTATACAACTGTACATAGATCGATATAACTATAGAGGGTGAATCTATACCGGGTAGCATGTATACAACTGTACATGGATCGATATAACTAAAGAGGGCGAATCTATACCGGGTAACATGTATACAACTGTACATGGATCGATATAACTAAAGAGGGTGAATCTATACCGGATAGCATGTATACAACTGTACATAGATCGATATAACTAGAGAGGGTGAATCTATACTGGGTAGCATGTATACAACTGTACATGGATCGATATAACTAGAGTCTGTGAATCTATACCGGATAGCATGTATACAACTGTACATAGATCGATATAACTAGAGAGGGTGAATCTATACCGGATATCATGTATACAACTGTACATAGATCGATATAACTAGAGAGGGTGAATCTATACCGGGTAGCATGTATACAACTGCACCTGGATCGATATAACTAGAGAGGGTGAATCTATACCGGATATCATGTATACAACTGTACATGGATCGATATAACTAGAGAGGGTGAATCTATACTGGGTAGCATGTATACAACTGTACATGGATCGATATAACTAGAGAGGGTGAATCAATACCGGGTAGCATGTTACAACTGTACATATATCGATAACTAGAGAGGGGTACAAGAGATGTTCAACTGTATAGATAGATACTCTTACTGACAGAATTATTGTTTACAAATGTCAGTTATCTACAATGTTGTTAAAGTTATGAAATTCTTTTGTATATAAACTTTCCAGAAATAAACTCTTATATGCAAGTAGTTGTTAGTTCATAAAATCAACCATCGTCATATTCTTTCTAATTACCTATATGGCTGAAAATAACAGAGTTAATATGGTTGAAAGTAACAGCGTTAATAGTTTGAATACGAGCATATGTGCAGATATCACGTTTACCTAGCGACCATAGTTTAAGCTTGAGCCCATATTTTATCCCCAGTGATGTCATAAAACCATTATCCCCACGTTCTTGTAGTAGTGGAGAAGTGGGAATTTTCTGGTTACTTTTACGCCATTCAAAATAAATATTATGGGTAAGAAAGAAATTACTACACATAAAAAAACATGTAACACACTTATGATAAAATTATGAAGACAATTTATGTCTCTCATCATCTAGCACATCTTTTATGAACCCTCCCAATGACCAGCGCTATACAGTTCCTGTCAGTCTTGGAGTACTATAAATCTTTGAGTCTTTGAGTATAGGCACTAGACATATCTGGATTCCAAGAGGTAATTGAAGCTAGGAAATTTACCTCTGTACAATGCATAAATGTGTGCCCATGGTCTTAGTTGAACTAAAATTACTTCTGGTACATGCTTAATAAACTATAGCAATTTGGTAAGAAGGTAGAATATATTAAACACAATTTGTCGTTGAAATTGTGAGTATGGTAATAAGGCGAACCACTGGAGAGACAGTAACACTAGACAATGTATTTAAACTGGGAGTCGAACATTTAAAGACGGGAGGTCGGTCACTGTGGACAACTATTTCAGCTCTCTACATTTGATTTATCAGTCCTGTTGCTTAGTCATGTGTCGACAGCACCTCTTGACTCCTTTTGTGTGTTTCTGAGGGTCTTTCTATTCTCTGTCTGTAACCACAATTTCTTAATTATATTACTAATTGCCTTCTGTCTACTCTAGCTCTGTTTCCTTCTGTCTACATGTATCTCTTTGTTTCTTGTGTATCTCACTATAGTTCGTCAACCTTTTCTCACTACATTGTTGATGTCTTTCGTCATTTGTCGTTATCATTGGCTGAAACCGTTATGATAAACACGTTTCGGCTGTAAAGAATTAACTTTTAATTCTATAATTATAGACTTTAAAATTATTGATCTTGGCATACCATCTAAATTCCATGTGTATTAATTTCTCTTTACCTCTGAAGCTGTTATTGTTGATCGATAATAATGTTGAGACTGCCTGTCCTCGTTCTTCTGTTTTATCTCTCTCTATATATGTGATTTTAGTTTAGAGAAACAATAATTTACATCTGTCGCGCTATCTCCTCCCAGTCCCCCTATCTCTCTGACTTCTCTCAAACATCTGAGGGTAATCTCCGAGCCGACTCGAATCATTCCGACGTTCACCGAGGTGCAGTTCCCCTGGCTGTGTGGGAGCTAAAAGTGATGCACTCAGATCGGAGAGCTATTTTTACCCTTGATCTGCAGACTCACTCCATCGTACTTGGTAGAAACATCATCGTTATTTGCTCGCAAACTGATATCTAGTTGACATGTAACATTTACACTTAGATCACAATTATATTCAACGTCAATTTGGATGTAGGTTAGTATTATTGATCTGATATCTGTAAGTTTTAGTTTGTGCAAGACGGACACGTGGACTATGTAAATAAGTTCCTGGAAATGTATATGTAGCCATGGAGAGGATGTATATAAGTTGAACAATTCCAGACGTGAATGGGAGGTCCGCCGCAGATGGTCCGTATCAGAACGCTTGGAAATAGATAAAATGTAAGATAACGCCCACTGTGTCACTTGACCTCCCTTTTGGAGAAAATGTGTAAATTATTAACCTGAATCATGTATTTATCATTGTAAGGATAGTTTTGATTCAGTATGAATAAAACGAACTGTTTCACTCAAATATCAACTCGGTTATATCATTAATAGTAAGCAGACTTAAAAAAAGGTTCAACGATGTGGCTGTCTGGAACATGCATGTTTAGTTTTTTAGCTCATCAGGCCTGAAAGGCCCGATGGGCTTATGGCATGGCATGGTGTCCGGCGTCCGTCCATCCGTTCGTCCATCCGTCTGTAAACTTTTCATTTTTCGACTTCTTCTCCAGAACCAATGACTCCACAGAGCTGAAATTTTATGTGCAGACTCCTTGGCCAATGGGGATTCTAAATTGTAGATTTCGTGACCCCATGACCCCAAATTGGGTCACCGGGGTCACAACCTTAAAAACCTTTTTTCATCTTCTTCTCCAGTTCCAAAAGGTCTAGAGAGCTGAAAAGTTGTGTGCAGACTCCTTGGCCAATGGGGATTCTAAATTGTAGATTTCGTGACCCTGCGACCCCAAATTGGGTCACAGGGTTCTCATCTAAAAACCTATTTTCATCTTTATCTCAAGTATGTAAAACTCTAGAAAGGTGAAATTACTTGATGTATTACTTGAGATAATTTAGATATTCCACCTTAGATAATAAATCTATGAAATCATGATGAGTTACAGAGCCCATGGCTCTATTTTTATCTGGATGGGTAATACTTATTTTTAGGTTTTTCTTTAATGTTGCCCTTTATATTGGCAAAATAACACGTTTGGCTTAGTACTAGTCAAGCTGACCTAATATAATGCATTAATTAAGCTGATCAATAAATATAGTTTTCTTGTGGGTAATTTATACAGTGTTGTGAAGGATTCGTCTCAAATCACAGTTATGAGACACTATCCATAATGTTTCAGGAGTGTCGTATGGCGCCAGCCTATCCTTCTTAGGTTCTTTGCTAATGTTTCTAAAAAAAAATGCTTTCTTTTAAAAAGTCGTTTTAAATAGGCCGGAGAGTCAAAGAGGACGTTTTTTGCTTGTTTTACCAAGTCTTATACGTAAATGATGTCTTGGTGTATTCGCCAACATTTTTAACAATCAAATTTCAACATTTCATTATTTTCAACACAATTGTTAACCATTCTGGTCAAAATTCGGTATAAAAAAACAATTTCAGAAACACATATGTGTTGACCATCCATTAGGCTACAATTAATAAAAGTATACTAGCTGATGAATATAAGTTTGTGAGTATTTTTTAACAAAACGTTTGCTTATAAAAGGCATTCAAAATTGAATTCTCTGGCATCTTACTCGATTGAAAATGTGTTAGCGTATATTTCGCTCTCCAGTTTATATTTCCGTGTTTTCCGTGTGGGAACGAAAACCAGAAAGCTTTTTAAACGTGCGTGTTTAATTTTTAGAAAATTTTAAATTCTTTTTTTTCTCTAAACACAATTACTTATTCGCTCATAATTAAATCGGACAGAGTCTTTTTAGATCAAGTGTTTTGTACGTACATGTTCCCTCTGGACAATAAAGTGTCAAAATAGTTTAAACACGATATGGAAGTATCAAGGGGAAGGACAATATATGCCTATGCGAACTTCATGTGTAGGCCTATGTGTTAAGTTAAGGAGAAAGACCGCGCACCAGGGATTTCCGTGGAAAGGGAGCCCGCTGCCCTAGGGAGCGGCCTAGGGGGAGGGCTTGCCCGACCCCGTGGCCGATCCCGAGGGCAGGGGCTTTCTTTCCACGGATATCCCGTGGGCGAGGTCTTTTTCTGTCTTATATACCGACCTTTACATTGAAAATATTTAATTTTACCTCAAAATTAAAAAACCCAAAATTTAAACCGTATAAACCTTTGACACGGCCCCTGAATTTGCTTGAGGCAAACCGTCAGCCTAGCCGTACGTGTAGCACGTGCGGCGTGTGCAGTTCGCTATATCACGCGGTACCCACGTGATTTTCAGTTTTCAGTGCGATGTCGGACGGAGAAGACCTGTTTTTGACTCAGTCAACGTTTTGCGACCAAAATGATTTGGAGGATTTTAGTTTTCGTTTTGGTGAACCAAAACCGCCCTGTATCCTTCACCTTCAACTTCAAATGTTGAAAACATGATACCGCATTTTTGTCTGTAATTTCAGCAAATAAAGTAACCGGTTTTGATGTTTGTAGTTTTCTTTGTAGCGACTGTTTTGCAATGGGAGGGCCTTACAAGGTTAGATAATGCCCTGCTGCGAGGGCCTTACAAGCGTTTATAAGGCCCTCGCAGCAGGGCATTATCTAACATTTTAAGGCCCTCTCATGCAAAGTAGTGATCTTCCACGGGGATAAAGACTAACTTGAAAGGCTATTAACACACCCGGGAGGTATATAAGGCCCCTTCACAACCCATCGTGCGTGCAATTCGTTCGTACGTTTTTTGGGGAGGTCACGGTCGCTACGTTTTTCTGAAAACGTAGGATGGATTTAATCAAGAACAGAGAGGAAGTTTGCCAACGCACGTCAAACGCACGTCGTACGTACGTGGCCGTCGACACGTCTGGCAGTGAGGAGGTGTGTGCATCGTACGATGCGCACGTGGTACGTGCGTGTGCCGTGCGTACAACGTGCGTACAACGTGCGTGTGATGTGCGTTTGTCACATTGTCGTACGGGGGCCGTGCGTCTCACGTACAGTGTCCTTACACCACGCACGTTGTAAGTGCGTGCGAGTGCAATGAGGTTTTTCCCACCCTATTGACAGGTGCTTGGTACACATTGTCAATCCACAAGATGCCGCCCATTCCACCGCTCCGGGTCCTGATGCTGCAAGATCAACTTCAGATGGCAGCACAGGAGTTGTGCCCAAAACGTGCGTTGTACGTGCTTACTCGGTACGTTGTACGTGCTTACTCGGTACGAACGACGTGAGTTTTCTTTAATTATTTGATAGTTAAACTTTGGACGTCCCGAGTATAAGCACGAACTACGCACGTACAACGCACGTTGTACGCACGTGCAACGTACGTCGTTCGTAGAGAAAGTGTTAGTGGGTAAGCTTGAAAAAAACGCACGATGTCGGTGCGTTGTGCGTGCGGTTGTCGTACAGGGCACGCACGTCGATCGTACGGAGGAAAATTCGCAGCCCGTTCGTAGACTGCACGCAGCGAAAGTTCTGCATGCACTAAAAGTTCTACGACGAGTCTGCGTGCTCCAAATTTGTCCAAAATCGGTACGGCGTCGGTACCTAGGACGCACGAATTCCAATTTACCCCACGTTTTTGTCGGTAGAAAGCACGCAGCTGCACGTACGACGGGTTGTGAAGGGGCCTTTACAGTCAATATGTACAATGATGTTTTAACAACCTTGACTGGATCAGAGACCATAAAAGAGATGTATAATGATATACATATAATCATTTATTTAATGGTCTCTTACTGGATTAAGTCCTATCGTAAATGTCAAAAAGAAATGAACTAGCTGTAGCTAGACTTTCATGAATAAATAAACGTTGACTAATATTTGTTGAACTTATAGAATATTTTCAATTCTTTCCATGTTCCGTCCCTATGTTTTAACAGCAGGTTTTGAAAATCCTAACTGTTGATAAAATTGTCAGTGATATGAAAGGATCCGACGATAGACGAATGACAGTCGAAGCATTCCGAATGCCATCACAAGGGAGGTAATTCTCATTTGTTTTGATGAAAGTAACCAAATCACGGGACATATCCTCCTGTGTTTACACACTAACGCCACGGTTTGATATATTTGTTCACACATCCTTCATTCATAAAAGTAACAGTATATATGGTTGCCAGGTTCAAGAAAGTAGCTGAGGTCTAAAGTATGCATTTAGGGAACAAAACTTGCCTGGGTTTTTGGTTAGAGCTCGTGAGAGTCGCTTGCCTACGTGATTGGAGTGCCGTGTAATTATACATAATACAATGAGCCATTAAGATGTATTTGAATCAACAGATGGTAAACATGTATTACCTCTATGTACAGGCCATATATCTTTGTTGTGTTACAAAAAAATGTTGCTAAATGTGCTGCTTTTATGTGACCATGCATTTTTCTGTGTTCATGGGAAATACAGTACTGCAGTACCTGGCCAAAAGTGAGTCATCAAAACTGAAATTCCCATAGACTTTCGTGTTAATTAACCGTTGCGAGAATAATTTACATTAGTTAATTATTGGCTGAATTGCTTACAAAAGCATCTCAGCAACATATCCATAATTTATCATACAAATTAACAATGGATGGTGTGACAGTTCTCGGCAGGATAAAGGCAACAGATATTTTCAGTATCCGTTGGGGTCATATATGGATAAAGATGCAAATTACAGAGGTCAAGTGACGGAATTTCTTTTGAAAATGACGTCACAAGCATTAACATTTCGAATGCCTTTAATTACCGTAACAGTTGTAATAGCGTAATAGCTTCATGTAAATAGACATACTTCAGTCTTCATTTCATATAGATCTACATTAATTTGAGAAATGACAAAACAAACATAGTGCAATGCATATTACAGAAACAATTCTTATGATCAAGCACTGCCAAAACATGTTCATCGCGAGTCGAAAACTACAGAGTAAACACTTTATAAATACTCACAGGTAACAAAGGCAGTTTGAGTTACATATGCATTTATTGAACGTCAATCTTCACTGTTCTATAATGTGACTTTTGTAAAGGAGATTTTAGAATTCGCTGCCCAGCATTCAGTTTAGCTCTCCGTGTGATGTGTGCGTCGCCATTTGCAACCGGGCGGAAGGGAAGCATCTCTCGCCCCTTCAAGATGGACTCCCCTACACTCATGATTACACGAAAGGACGCGGAGGAGACCTTCAGATGAGGTCATCATATTTGACCTTTTGACCTTGACCTTGCTGCAGTGGACAATATTCAGAAAACTTTAACCTTGGCCATAACTTTGGATTGCTCAGAGCTAGGGCTTTCATACTTGGCATGTGCATATCTTGTGATCAGACCTTCAGATGAGGTCATCATATTTGACCTTGTGACCTTGACCTTGCTGCAGTTGACATTTTCAGAAAACTTTAACCTTGGCCATAACTTTGGTATATCCGGGGGCATCCGTGTTTTACAAACACTTTTTGTTTATAAAGCAGCGAACTTGTTTTTCTTGTGTTGTGACACTCACTGACTGACTGGTCACTGTTCTCTCAAACTTGCCAGCTGCCATTCTGAATTCTTGTGTAACCAGGTGTACACGCTGTTTGCTCATACACATCATTAGAAATATTATATATGTTTGTGGAGATAATCTAAACGTCGGTTTATGTGCGATGACTGCGCACCCGACGTTGTCAACATAGGAAGACGTTTAGCATCCTGGACTAAAATTGGCCTTGCAAATGACGAGCTCTTTTTTATACAAATGTTATTATTCACAATATTTAGCTCATCAGGCCTGAAAGGCCCAATGGGCTTATGGCATGGGATGGCGTCCGTCCATCCTTACGTCCGTCCGTAAACTTTTCACTTTTTCGACTTCTTTCCAGAACCAATGACTCCAGAGAGCTGAAAATTTTTTTGTACAGACTCCTTGGTCAATGGGGATTCTAACTTGTAGATTTGGTGACCCTGTGACCCCAAATAAGGGCAACAGGGGTCATAACCTAAAAAGCTATTCTCATCTTCTTCTCCAGTCCCAATGAACATAGAAAGCTGAAATTTTATGAACAGACTCTTTGACTGAAGGGGATTCTAAATTGTAGATTTGGTAACCCTGTGACCCCAAATAAGGGCCACAGGGGTCACAACGTAAAAAGCATTTTTCATCTTTTTCTCCAGTCTCAAAAGCCCTAGAAAGCTGAAATGTTATGTACAGACTCTTTGGCCAATGGGGTTTCTAAATTGTAGATTTGGTGATCTTGTGACCCCAAATATGGACCACAGGGCTCACCGCCTAAAACAGCTGTTTTAATGAGCTGTGAACATAAGGAGATTTTATGTGCACTTCATATGTCAGCTTAAGAGTAATACTACATTATGGACATGTTTGATGTAATCAATGTGAAATTAGAACTATGAATAGCCTGTGAACTGAATACTGTGACAGGATGCATAGGAAACAATTGAAAAAGGGTTAAGAAATGTTTTATTTTACATTTAAGTGGACTAAATATGACTGGTGATGAAGTAAGATAAGACTATTAAAACTACCGGTAACTACATGAGTTTTTGATACCACATCTTCTTTTCCAGTAAAGAAAAATAAATAATAAAGATGGGGAAAACAAAATTTAAAATATATAATTCACTGGCTGCGAGTCCAGGGTCTGCATGTTGTGTAATTGCAGGTGTTAACCAGGGGAGTGACCACTCCTTGGCAGAGATGCAAACAGCAGCTAATACACGGAGGTTTCAGGTTACTTCTCTGCTATGTTACTGATTTAGTCTTACACTCAGATGCTCAATAGAATTTATTAATCAAATATTGAAAAGGAGCCTATGAAACTATGAGCCTATGAGAAACAGGATTTTTAGAAACAAATAGGGGCACTTTTTAATTATGTAATAAATGTTGATAATTCCAGAATAAAAATAAGAAGTAAAACAATAAACTTCAAAGGTCTACATTATTTATGATGAATATGGATTAATGTGTAACCAATTTTGATAATAACTTTTAAATTTGATGACTGGGCAATGACTTATTATGTGATATCTTAATCTTTTCCTTAGAGATAATTAATAACATGATTCCTGATGAGCTTCAGAGCCAGTGGCTCTATTTTTTATTTGATTCATAATGAGATACTTGAATCTATCAGTGAAATGTACCCTCTATCACACTACAGTGGTGATAAACTTTTACTTTTCTTCATCACTCTGTGAGATAAAAATGGTATTTGTCAAGGAAAGACAGTTTCCTCTATATATTCCCATATATTTTGTCTGTATCTGTAGCCTTAAATTATTGATATCTTTCCTGAAAATGTATATTTCAATAATTTCATTTCAGCTAACACGTTTTTGAGTTTTGGGCCAGGATGAGTGACATACTGATTAAAGTCGGAGACACATACTCCTTACTGAGAAAGGAGCTGACATGGAGTTCTGTGTTGGTGTATGGAGCCATCTTTGGTTTCTCGTGGCTATTCTACAAACTGTTTCTCGCCGCCAGGCTCAGCTCTTTGAGAAAGGTATCCTGAGACATTATAATGTTCTGTATTTTAAAGTTTGTTTTATGTGTCTGATTATTATACATGTGTCATAATTAAAATGTATCTAGTGGCATATCTCATTTTGTATTCTGTATGTTTTTTCAAAAATGATTAATCAATGTTTGTTAATCTGTTGCTTTCTTTATTTCAACACAGATTCCTGGAAGGCCTGTTAAAAATGTCTTCATTGGAAATCTCGGTGAAATCTTCAGTGCAGAATGTATTGACCTATATGTCAGGTCAGTGTACACATCTGTAGCTAAATATAACATATTTAATATTTAACGGTAATTATATTGATTCCTAGCTGTATTTTTTACACCATTTAATATCAATTATCATGTTTGATGTTGATGTAAATTTTGATAACTTTTTTGTTTTATCTAAGGTTTTTAGCTCATCAGGCCTGAAAGGCCCAATGAGCTTTTGGCATGGCATGGTGTCCGGCATCTCTCCGTCCAACTGTCAATCAGTCCGTCTGTAAACTTTTCACTTTTTCGACTTCCTCTCCAGAACCAATAACTCTAGAGAGCTGAAATTGTATGTGCAGACTCCTTAGCCAATGGGGATTGTAGATTTTGTGACCCCATGACCCCAAATATGGTCACAGGGATCATGATCTAAAAACCTATTTTCATCTTCTTCTCCAGAACCAAAAGGTCTAGAGAGCTGAAATGTTGTGTACAGACTCCTTAGACAATGGGGATTCTAAATTGTAGAACCTATTTTGGACTTCTTTTCCAACTCAAGCACAAGCTGAGAACAATTTATTTCGGTTATGCAAACAATACAGATCCTTACGAGCTTCAGAGCCCATGGCTCTATTCTTCAATGTAGTGTGGAATTGAAAATACAAATTTGAAGTTTTGGGGATTCAAATCCAGATGAAATTCAGATGCTCTGCCAGTGGAACAAAAATATATATATCCCACTAGATTATCTGGTTGAAACATTTTCAAATGTTTGTTATTGTAGATGTTTGTTATTGTAGATGTTTGTTATTGTAGATGGGTGAAGGAGATGAAGACTAGTGTTATCCGATATGGACACATCTTCGGAAGCGAACGACTTCTGATTGCCGATGCTGATGCAATGAAACACATTATGGTTACAAACAGCCGGAACTACCCAAAACCTACCTTCCTCTTCAAGTGAGTCCACAGGGGAGACAATACAGCAACTGTATCAACCATAATGACGTCATAAGCCAATTCATCTTGTGAGACCATTGTTTTATGACGTCGAATTATATAAGTCACCATTCGCAGTGAAAATATAAGTTATTTTCACTGTAGCTTGATAGACGGTTTATTTCACTGATAAATCCCAGTATTTCACTGCTCGTCATATAATAAATTACTTATTTCTATAATATTATTTTAAGTTAAGTGTCAAAAACCTACATAAAGCCTATTCTGACTGTCTGACGGTGTCCGGTATGAATATTCATCTGAGTTGGGGTCTCTCCCATCTAAAAGCCAACCCCCATGTTTTCAAGATGTTTGTTTGTCAAGCCCCCTGGTCTTATTTATACCCGAGAGAAAACAGTAATGAAATGTCAAAATTCTAGATTGGTAAAAATCTTTTCCCCTGCATCAATACTTTCCACTGCTATTCTATTGACAGGATCCCTTCTAACTTTTGTTTGTCTATGAACAGATTGTTTGTGAAGGTGACGGGAGGTGGTCTGATCAACCTGAACGGAGAGGAACATATGACGCAGAGGAAGCTCTGTCTGGGAGCGTTCAAGAGTTCCTTTCTAAGAAGTAGGTCATACACGCTACAACATATACAACAATTTAGCTGTTGGACTACTGCCAATTCATTCAGAGTTATTCATTGTTATCAAAAGTGTACAAAATTACCTTGAAAAGAGCTAACCAAAGTATTACTTTATAAATTGAAATTAGAAACCCTCAAAATGTTACCACCCTCAAACTAAAGTAATCAGTTTACAGGAGGTTGTACAGGCTTCTATGAAGACACTGTTGAGATAAATCACAAATCACACACATCTGTCATGTCGATTACACGGGAAACTGAGACAGGAGATTTTAGACACACTAATTTGATAAATACAAAAATGAGCAGTTCTGCCATTATACACATTGTCATCATGGGATCTGAGTATTTAATGTATTCTGAATGACATTCTCATATATATATTTTATGGAGCAGTCCCTGAAGCGATTCCTCCTGTGAGGAATCTTTTATCGAAGATAGTCATAATTCAACTTGATTCCGCAACATTTTGATCGTTAATTTTACAAACAAATCTTCAATAAAACAACTTAGATTTTCAATATATCGAATGTTTAGATAACCAAATGAGGTAATTTCACAGATGACAAATGCATATATATTGCATAAACATGTGATTTGGGCGATTTCACACACCTTATAAATTCATCTAACGGTAGTGATAATGTACATAGATGTAGTAATCTTTTATTATTGAGAAAAATGCATTACACATGAACTTTAAAGGAAAGAGTGTTTAGATTATCAGAGAACATTAGTTTATTGTGGTTCTCTTTCATTGTCATGTATTTATGGTTACTCCGTTTTGTGAAGAAATGTTAAGGAAAGGATTGTTTTTGATGATCTATTTCAGACATGATCCCAGCGATACAGAGACACAGTGAGGGGCTGGTGGACCTGTGGAGTAAACAGGTGAAGGAGGACGCTGATGTTGAGCTGGATGTGGAGACCGATCTAGGCAGAATGGTAAACACACATTTCATACTCTCGCTATCCTTATTCTCTGTGTATTGCCAAATACACTTGCTCTGTAAACATCAGAGTACAAATTCCAACTTGTATCCCTTAACAAATCACTGCTATTAATGGCTTGATATTGCCAAAGCAGCGTTAAACCATGCCTCACTCACACTTCTTACAAATATATTTAAACAAAGGAAATGCAATCGAAAAGATATTTGAATTTCGATTATGAAAGCCAATATTTTAAACTGGACTGATTGATCGGCTAAAAGTTTATAAAATATTAATTATGAAATATTATTTCTACACTTTGACAGAGATTGTCATATTTTTGTTAAAATATTTATTGATAGAATTTTAGCTCATCAAGCCTCCCTCAGGCGTCATCCCAAAACTTTTCAAATTTATTGTTGTTACTTACAGCATCAACTGTCTATTCAATATCAAATTTGGAAATTTCAGTCGATTCTATCTTATCTTCTTTTCAAAATATTTAAATCCCATTGCAATTATCTATCTTAATTTCATCATTGAACAGCTTTCCCACACTGACTTTTTGTTGGATATGAGGTTAAACATGTTAATTGTACAGACAATGGACACAATATCTGACTGTGGGTTTGGGTATGACACTGGAGCTATGAAGAATCCAGACCAACCAGAGTGCAAGGCTTTTGTCTTTCTACTAGGAGGGATGAGACCGAGGTGACATACACTTTGTATTTTTTTGTAAGGCAAAAAACTTGTTTCAAGGGGTCTCAACAGATCTCATCAAATCTTTGAAAACAAATGCTGCACAGAATCTGTCTCCATTAAAATGGTTATTATCTTTTTATTTCAATATCTGTCTGTTGTAGTTGGCTGATGGAGATTATTAATTTTAGATTTGGTGATCCTGAGACCCCAAATGTTCTATTTTTACTGTTTTTTAGAAACAAAAAGCACTAAAATGCTGAAATATTGTGTAGCAGTTATGATTACATAATATGAATCTCTTATTCTGATTTAAGCAGTTGTTTAACAATTCACTCACTAAGTCGTCAACTTGAGATATTATATGATATAATTTCTGATGAGCTACAGAGTCCATGGATCTATATTTCTTTTTTCAGCATCCTGCGAGTGTTTTGGCCAAGTTTAGCGGATCTCATCCCTTCCGAACAAAATCGATTGTTTGTTAGGAATAAAACCATCTCTGATAACTTGATCCAAAATGTCATCAAACACAAGGAAAAGGTCATGAAGGATTGTAAAGGTAAACAAAGTTGTTACATAACAATCAGTTGTAAATAAAGAATTTGATCAGATAACGAAAAAAAACACCATACCTTGTAATATAATATCAGTGGGATGCTAATTGCTACTCATCCGCAATTACTCGCTCACCATTACTCACCAACCACTACTTGCCCACCACCATTCACCCTCCACTATTACATGCCCACCACTACTCAACCAGCACCAGTCACTCACCACCACTACTTCCCACTCACCACTGCTCACTCTTCACTGCTCACTCATCACTACTCACTCATCATCACTCACCCACCACTACTCGCCCATCACTACTCACCCACCACTGTTCACCCACTACCACTCTCCCACCACTATTTGCCCACAATTACTCACCAGTCACTGCTCTCCCACCACTACTTGCCAACCTCTACTCTCCCACCACTACTTGCCCACCACTACCACTCCCCCCACCACTACTTACCCGACATCACTTACCCACCACTTCTTGCCCACCATCACCCACCCACCACTACTCACTCATCACTACTCACTCACCATCACTCACCCTCCACCACCACTCGCCCACCACTACTCTCCCACCACAACTCACCCACCACAACTCACCCACCACTACCACTCCTCCCACCATGCTCACCCAACACTACTCACCCACCACTACTTGCCCACCATCACTCACCCGCCGCTACTCACCCACCACTACTTGCCCACCATCACTAACCCGCCACTACTCACCCACCACTACTCACCCACCACTTCTTGCCCACCATCACTAACCCGCCACTACTCACCCACCACTACTCACCCACCACTTCTTGCCCACCATCACTCACCCGCCACTACTCACCCACCACTACTTGCCCACAATCACTCACCCGCCATCACTCACCCGCCACTACTCAACCACCACTACTTGCCCACCACTACTTGCCCACCATCACTCACCCACCACTACTTGCCCACCTCTACTCACCCACCACTACTTTCCCACCACCACTCACCCTCCACTATTACCTGCCCACTACTACTCAACCAGCACCAATCGCTCGCCACCACTTCTTGCCACTCACCACTGCTCACTCACCACTACTCACTCATTACTACTCACCCACCACTGCTCACCAACTATTACTCACCCATCATTGCTCACTCACCATTGCTCACCACCACTCTCCTACCATCACTCAACCTCCACCACCACTCACCCACCACTACTCAACCGCCACTGCTCACCCACCACTACTCACCCACCATCACTCACCTAACACTACTCACCCGTCACTGCTCACCCACCATTGCTCACCCACCATTACGCACCCACCATCCCTAACCCACCATCACTGACCCACCACTACTCACCCGCCACTACTCACCCACCATCACTCACCCACCACTATTCACCTGTCTCTGCTCGCCCGTCACTGCTCACCCACCATCACCCACCCACCAATACTCACTCGTCATTGCTCAATCGTTATTGCTCACCCACCTATACTCACCCACCACTGCTTACCCCCCACTGCTCACCCTACATTACTCTCCATTACATTACTACCCCGCCATTGGCCTACTACCACCACTAGTCATCAACTATGGCCACTTATCAACAACCACCTATCTACCGGCAGTCACCCAACACTACTGATCTACCACCACATCCATCCCAATCTCCACCACTCTCCAACCAACACTCCCTCAGCCACCGATCACAATCACCATCACAACCTCCAAAATCATCTCACCCACCACTCGCTCAAAAATCGGCACCACTTTCTTTGTCATGCTTGTGGCATCAATTACCCAAAACCCATCTCCTCCACGAACTTCACAACCTCCCCCCTCCATCTTCACCCACCACAAACCTCACCACTACTCACCCACCACAAACTTCACCACTACTGAAACACCATCTCACCCACTACTTACAACACAACCTCAATCACACCCACCATCTCAACCACCCCCATCTGCACCACTCGCCCGTAAATGCTCTCCCTCCAACACCTGCATCACTTCCTCTCTCATGGCAGCCATAACCCAAAACGTATGTATAGGGCTTCTTCTCCAAAACAAATATTCCAAGGATGCTAATGTAATAAGAAAAACTTCTTTGTTACTTGAAGACTGAAGTCCGTTACCTGGTATCTTTAATCCTGGATGATAACTATTGAGACCTTTCTCCTGCTTTTCCAGACGAGGACAGCTACTCTGATCTGCTGAGCATGTTGATGCTGGCTCGGGACACTGAGTCCGGTGAGGGACTGTCCAGTCAGCAACTTGCTGACCATGTGATGACCTTCATGCTGGCCGGACATGAGGTGCTACTCCAACCTCATTGATACCTAGATCACTTCTCTTGACATAACGACTTGTAATGTTGTATTGGTTTTAATTCTGCCATTAAAATTAAAGTTGTAAAATGTTTGTGGTAGTCACTGTCCATATTCTGCTGAATAACAATTTGAAGTGCTATACAGTCATGCCTCGATAATCCGAACGCTTCCATTTTCATCAAAAACGTTCAGATAGTGAAATGTTCGGACTACTGAGTAGTAAGGACTACTAAAGAGATTAGTTTGGTTACATCTTCCTACTGTTCGTAAACTGCAAGATTCGGATTATCGGTGGCCGGATTATCGCGGCTTGACTGTATATTATGTCAATTTTTTATGTTTAAATCTTGTTTGTTTCTGGACAATGTTATCATTTGCCATCTAGTTCTACCACACAAAATGAGAGGTCTAGCTAATTATTCATCGTTTCAATTTTGCAGACAACAGCTACTACAATGACATGGTGTCTTTTAAAACTGAGTCAAAACCAAGAAATCAAAAAGCAAGTTCAAGAAGAGGTCAAGGCTGTTCTTCCGCCCAAAGGTCAACCAATCACATATGAGCATCTGGAAGATCTAAAATACTTGACCTGTGTCATCAAGGAAACTTTGAGGTAAGAAGTATTCACTTGACTACCCGCCCCCAAATAGGGTGTGGCAAGGTGGCCTCCTCAAACCTTCTCTTTAAAAATAGAGCCATGGGCTCTGAAGCTCATCACGGTTTTATTGATATATTATCAAAGGTTGAATATCTAAGTTATCTCAAGTAATACATTGTTAACAAGCAAAATAATATTGGTTTTAGATCATGACCCCTGAGACCCACATTTGGAGTCACACGGTCACTAATCCAACAATTAAGAATCACCTTTGACCAAAGAATCTCTACACAACATTTCACCTTTCTAGAGCTTTACATATAAACTGGAGAAGAAGATGAAAATAGGTTTTTGGGTCATGACCCGTGACCTAGATTGGGGTCACAGGGTCACAAAATCTACAATTTAGAATCCCCATTGGCCAAAGAGTCTGCACACAACTTTTCAGCTCTCAAGACCTTTTGCAACTGGAGAAGAAGATGAAAATAGGTTTTTAAGGATGTGACCCCTGTGACCCCATTTGGGGTCATGGGGTCAAAAAAATCTTCAATTTAGAATCCCCATTAGCCAAGGAGTCTGCACACAACATTTCAGCTCTCTAGACCTTTTGGAACTGGAGAAGAAGATGAAAATAGGTTTTTAAGGATGTGACCCCTGTGACCCCATTTGGGGTCACGGGGTCACGAAATCTACAATTTAGAATCCCCATTAGCCAAGGAGTCTGCACACAACTTTTCAGCTCTCTAGACCTTTTGGAACTGGAGAAGAAGACGAAAATAGGTTTTTAAGGATGTGACCCCTATGACCCCATTTGGGGTCATGGGGTCACAAAATCTACAATTTGGAATCCCCATTAGCCAAGGAGTCTGCACACAACTGTTCAGCTCTCTAGACCTTTTGGAACTGGAGAAGAAGATGAAAATAGGTTTTTAAGGATGTGACCCCTGTGACCCCATTTGGGGTCATGGGGTCACAAAATCTTCAATTTAGAATCCCCATTAGCCAAGGAGTCTGCACACAACTTTTCAGCTCTCTAGACCTTTTGGAACTGGAGAAGAAGATGAAAATAGGTTTTTAAGGATGTGACCCCTGTGACCCCATTTGGGGTCATGGGGTCACGAACTCTACAATTTAGAATCCCCATTAGCCAAGGAGTCTGCACACAACTTTTCAGCTCTCTAGATCTTTGGAACTGGAGAAGAAGACGAAAATAGGTTTTTAAGGTTGTGACCCCTGTGACCCCATTTGTGGTCATGGGGTCACGAAATCTACAATTTAGAATCCCCATTAGCCAAGGAGTCTGCACATAAAATTTCAGCTCTGTGGAGTTATTGGCTCTGGAGAAGAAGTCGAAAAAGCGAAAAGTTTACGGATGGATGGACGGATGGACGGACGGACGGATGGACGGACGGATGGACGGACGCTGGACACCATGCCATGCCATAAGCCCATCGGGCCTTTCAGGCCTGATGAGCTAAAAATGGGCAATGCTTGGAAGCTGACAATTTTAGAATATCATCTTTGTTGAATTAAGAGTACTTTGTAAATTATTTTTTGACTGTATATCACTTTAACATACTTAAATTAGTAACAATATTTTATATCAGAGTATCACACTCAACATAAAAAGATGCCTCAACTAAACTGAATTAAAAGACAGTACAATAAAGACACCCTTTGATTGGATGCTTGTTAAGAAATTTATGTACAGGGTGTTTGCAATTGAGGTTTAAGGACTCATCTTTCAGGGGTGTGTTGTGATTAGCGTACTGGTGTCTCATGCCAAAGACCCAGGCCCCATATTTTCTAAACTCTCTTAGTGCTAAGATAGTTGTAAGTCAATGTTAATGTATGGCACTTACAAATATCTTAGCGCTAAGGGAGCTTAAAAAATATGAGTTCAGGTTCTAATCCCAGTGGAGACTCAAAAACTTTGCAACCTGGATCTCATACTGTGGTGTGTCCTTGGGCGAGGCACTTCATCAACATCACATTTAGTTCCAACCAGCTGTTTAAATGGGTGTCTAGATAGGTATTAAAGGGGCAGTGGCACGTTTTTTCGCTTAAATAAGTCGACGAAATGTATTTGAAAAATAATGTCACTAATAGTAAAACACCCTTCTCTCTTCGGAAAATCAAGTTAAAAATGAGTGTACATGGTTCCGTAAATCCATGGGAATGGTTTTTGTCATTCAAAATAATAAATTGTGTTCACCATAAAATGGCCGCCATTCATTTTTTGCTTTATACGCAACACCGTTATAACCACTACGAATACTTGTTTTTTGTGTAATATGATTTTTTACCCTCTAAAGTAATTATAAATGACATTAACTATCATTATAAATGGGAAATTTGAAAAAATAAAATTTGTAAAAAACGTGCTACTGCCCCTTTAAGAAGTATATGTAAAGCAGGTTTGAAGTTGAGGTGTATATGCCTTGTGTTTGCCAGGGGTGTGTTACACTACATTACGACAGTGAATCATTTGTGCATATAAAGTAAAACATGTAGGTTTGAACAGATATATGTTATGTAAAATGCAGATTATTTATAAGTCACTTATGATGAGTTGAGTTCATTTTGTTGGGCTAAATTGTTTTAAGGGATTCTTATTAATGAGGGATTACAGTATGTGATACCCAATTTCTGCCTACCAGACTGTACCCTGCTGCTCCAATGACGTTCCGTACAAACCTACACGATGACACCATCAACGGTCACTTCATCCCTGCAGGAACTGTCTTCAACATCCAGGTCGGAACTTTACACAGGTGAGCTGCTAATCCAACATCTTCATCATATTCATTGATGTGAAAGAGATCTTTCATTCCCAATTAGTTTGCTGCCCTTCATAATAGCATGCTTGTGTTTATCTCTCAATATCCCTCTCTCCAATGTCCAACTGACCAACTCAATTCCCAGATAGCTTGTAGCCTACATGTTTCATATTTTGCCGTTTTAAAACTTTTAACCTGATAAACTAATAGGCTGTATTCATTAAACCAGTGTTCCCGCTGGCTTTTTTAACAGCCAGTCCATGGGACCGACAGTCATTAAAAATACCGGTCCCCAGCAATATTAACCAGTCCTAAAATGTTCATGTTTGGACAAGATTAAGTATATGTTTTTTTTATAAAAACAATAATAAATGTGTGCACTTGTGAACGAACTTCATATTGTTTATAAATATACACATCTACAGAAGTTTGGCAAATACCTCGAGGATGTACATCATGTGAATTCGTTTTTATAAATTCCCATTTTATATATTTTTGGTTTCATCTTTTGTTATTGACCTGCTTATAGTAGACGTTATTATCTTACAACCTGAGAAACATGTTCTATGGAGTGAGTGAGTGAGTTATTGTTTAACGCCGCTTCGGCAGTATTGCAGCCATTAGCGGCGTGTTCTATGGATCTACAACTTCTTTATTGCGAGAGTGCAAGGTAATGATATCCTTCATAACAGAGATAGTATCTACAACCTTAAGTCACACTCCTGCATAAATAAGTTGTAGATTCATGGAACTTATTTCTAATTCATCTAAATAACTTCTAAAATGTCTCTCAGAGAATGAAATAAAATGCACAGTAGTGAAAACTAGTAAATAAGAAATACCAAAATTATGCTTCAACATGCAGTTACCATAGCAACATGTTTGTATTCCAGAAACCCTGCCTATTGGGAGGATCCTGAAGAGTTCCGACCCGAACGTTTCGAAGACGAGAGCAAGATTCGTCCGTACACTTACCTCCCCTTTGTAGCTGGTCCACGGATGTGTATCGGATATAAGTTTGCCTTAATGGAGATGAAGATTACCCTGGCCATGTTGTTGCGAGAACTGGACTTCTCCTTGCCGAACCCCGACCAGTATTACAAGAAGAAGCAGAGGATCACTATGAAGCCGGAACCCTCTCTCAAACTCAAGTCTTGCATCTTGTAGAGCTAGGAGTGAAATGTACTGTGTACAGTCACACCTCAATTATCCAGACCCTGTTAACCAGGTTGTCTGCATGGTATTATTTCAAATCTTCTCTTTGTTAAATGTACCACATGTTACTGAATACAAGTTAAGAATGTGACGACAGGAACGGGTGGTCAAAGAGTTGAATTTAATACAGAAAATTTGCCAGATTCATGTTTTACAGCATGTGTTATCACGTTCCAAGATGCATGAGAGGATAATGACTTGCTTTGATATACATGTAATATAAACAACAAACATCATGACAGTGCACATAGCTAATGATTTGCTGTCAGAGACAAGTTTGGGGATGAGAGAGGGACTCTCTTTGTGCTTGTATTTGTTAAAGAATTTGTCCATTGAAGTATTCAACCTCTTGTTTGAGCAGCTTGTTTGTTTGTTATTTAAGAGTCATTGTTTTTGTGAATTCTCTAATTTGGATAACCAGAATGATTTGCTTCATTTAGCTTGTAGCGCTTAATGTTTTAGATAATTAGTGTGTAAAGTGCTCTGTAAAGTAGTCAGACATAATTTTTTTTGGTTTTTGTTTTGTTTTGTTGTTGATGTTGTTGATGTTGTTGATTTACATTAAAAGTTAAACCAAAAACATACAAATTGTCGGCTCAGTCTGATTAAAATCGACCTTTTTTCGAGGAATAAAATTTGCAAAATAATGCATGTACCGGGATACGAACAGGTTCTATAGATTCCTCGCCACAAGGTCTGAGAACACCCCGTATAGGTGCGTGTTCCGAACCAGTTTAGCGCAGCCAAAGCCCAGTCAAATAGCTAACCAATCACATCATAGTTTTTAAACGGTCTGTTTTGAAAGCATTCGGAACAGACGAAAGGATAGCTGTTTTGAGTTATCTGCCCCTAACTCTCGCACCGAAAGCTTTTGTTGGAGGTCTTGTGATAATGATTGGTTAACTGAATTGCATCAGAACATGACAGTCTACGCACTGTTATCAGACGGTTTGGCGTGGAAACCTCTGAACGATATGAGTTCGTATCCCGAAAGATGTACTATTTTGCAATTTTTATTCCTCTGAAAACCGTCGATTTTAATCAGACTGATTGTCTGCTGAAAGCAAAGGTAAACTGCTTATGAAGGGTAAGGACATGGCTTGTTTACTCCACTTCTATCATCAACCATGATCTTTTCTCATGTACTCTTTTTGATTTATTGACCTTTAAATCTGTGATATTTCATCTCAAGCAGTTATAGCTTTTCTTTGTAGTCCTTTTGATATATGATTCAACGTAAACATTATGTTTTGACTAACCGGTACCATTTACATGTGTAACATTCATTTGATGCAACATAAACTGTAGTTTTATTTATTCCTGTGTGTTCTGTATTTCATTGTGTTCAGTCTCAAATATAATTTGATTAAAAACACTTTCATGGTTTTACATATAAGACGCCTTATACAAGTAGTGAGACAAAAGGGGGGGATGCTTTTTCATTGTGGCCATGAATTCCAGTGTGACAGCGATAGCATTGAAGACAAACCACGCCCTGGTTGTCCAAAAATGTCAACAATGCACAAGCGAATTAGCAAACATTTCATCGCTGGTGTAGTTGGCATTTGCCAGGTCTGAGTTCATTCCATTATCACTGAAACTTTGGAAATGAGGAATGTTTCGGCTCAGTGTTTGTCAAGGAAGTTTTGTGTCATACTAGGTGGTGAAGAATTTGGCTATATCAAATGTATAAGAATCTGTGGCATTGAGTCCTAATGGCCATGGATATTCATCAGGGATCACTTCATAAAAGCTATACATGGGTGATATATTACTCAACAGGGTTCGTCTTAGAATATCTACTGATATATCCACACTGGAGTCTTCATATTTTGCACATGGGTTTACCAAAGATAAGAGAACAGCATTCCATTCTCGTCTACGTTTCCACTCATTTTAGCTCATCAGGCCTGAAAGGCCCAATGGGCTTATGGCATGGCATAGCGTTCGTCTGTAAACTTCTCAAGTATGAAAATCTCCAGAAAGCTGAAATGTTGTTCTACAAGCTCCTAGGCCAATGAGGATTCTAAATTGTAGATTTTGTTACCCTGTGACCTCAAGTTAGGGTCACAATTTAAAAACCTATTGTTTGCTTGTTAATAATGTATTACTTGAGTTAACTTAGATATTCAACCCTAGATTATAAATCAATGAATTCCTGATGAACAATAGAGCCCACGGCTCTATTTTTTTTTATTTCATGTCTTCTCTTGGTTCACCATATTTAGAGAAAGACCCCCAACAAGACATTGACATGCTAATCTTGTCAACGAGACACCACAAGAATTGATCCACTTGATTCACAAAAAATTTTGGACAAAGGTACTCCATTGGTGATTGAGGATCCAACTGATTTTGGTGACCATGACGTTATATATTATGTATGTTAAGAGGTCAACAGAACATGTCAAGGAAGGTTCACTTGCTTCTCTCATATTTCACACCAAGCTACTTCTGGGAAAGACACATAGCCCAATTAATTTGGGTGACTTTGGCATTGTCGACCTTGCAAAACCTTGAAATGTTCAACATGAGAACCTGCTTTTCAGCTTGTCAATGAGATTTTGCCATTTTAGTTTTGAGATTGAGAACACCACCAAAACATATCAAAATAATTTCTGTCATCTAGTTTTATTTTACAATGACCTTTGCGTCTTTTGGTTTTTGTTTTCTAGTTGTTAATTTGCGCCATTATATTATATTATGTACAATATAGTATCCCCCGCCACAACGAAATTGACAGGGACATAGAAATGAATCCGTCCATCCACCCAGGCCTTTTGTTTCCGGACCTAAACAAATACGTTTTCACATGTACTATATTTTCACTAAACTTTGTACATGTCTCCAGCAAGCAGTGAAAATGCGCATTTTCGGGATTTGAACTTTGGATTTCTACTTTTGACCGTTTTCAAGGACACCCATGATCAACTTACAAGTTTATTTTGGTTTTTCAACTTCTTTGAAATTTGATATTTTGTCCATAGAAATGCTACTTGCAATTATGTTTCCGGATCAGAAATAAAAACTTTACAGGCCTCCCCAAGGAAACTTGATCTGGGGTTTTAAATTTATTTTCTGTTTGGGTCGTTTCAATAGATACTACTTGAAATGAACAACAATATATGCCCTACTTTGCAAAATAAAGTCGAACAATATTATGATATTCTGTTATAGAAAAGCTGACGTTGATCAAATATGTTGGATTTTAAAATATTATGCCAGTTGATATAGGGGAATTAAGCTCGACCATGCCAGTCGCTTAAATATTGTTGATTGATGTCGCTGAACATTTAAAACTCATTACATTCTGTTTGATGTGCTTTTGACAACCTTAGGTAGTGAATCATGCAAATCCCGAGGAGCTACATAGTCAATGGCTCTGTTTCTTTCATTTAAAAAAACCCAATATAATTAGGTGGGACAGATAGACAGCAAAGGTATTCTTTATGGATGAAAAGTTGAAAGCCTGCTGTTTTAGTATTTTTACTTACTGTGTATTTTTTCCATCTCTCCGATATCAATTGGCAATTCAATTAATTTGGTACTTTAAAGGAAAAATGTGAAGCTTTGATTTACCGTGGGATTCACGTTATTAAATTTGTTTTAAAACTTTTTATAATGTTCTTCTGTCAGGAAATTTTAATGAAATTAAGTTGTAACAAAATTCGAAACGTAAGAGATATCAATCTAAATAAATTTAGATCGACATATTTTATAATGTTACTGTAATAACATACTATAAAACAGTTGATTTAAATTCATTTAGATTGAAGTGATTTAAAACACCTAATATAAAAAGATGAAAATTATGAATTAAAAAATAAATTAGCTAAGTTTTATTCTCTGAGGAAAATCTTATATCTTATTCCTGATTACCTTAAAGAGCCATTGAGTATTTTTCAAAATATTTTATCTGGCTTTCATTCGTGCCGAAAGACCACAAGTGCTGATCTAAGGTCAAATAATTTCACTTGACTTGCATAAGCATACCTTATCGACAACTGTAAGATAATTAAGTTGTATAAAAAGTTGTTTCAAATGAGAATCGAGCAAAAGGCGTTTGCAGAAACCGAAATTACACGTCTTTGTATATATATACACAGTAGTTACATGGACTATTAAATATTACCAACCCACATCTGTCTTTTTGTCTGTTGGAACTTGTAGGTAAGTTTCGAAAATTACGTTTGACTAATTCACTCGCGCCATTGTCTGGTTTTAGATCAGAAATCGCGACTTTTATCTTTACTATTCTGAATGAACTAGTCTAGCATTAAATTGATAACTTTCAGCAACATTCATTACACCATTTTCACGTTTGATAATTTGATAAATTTGACTTCAACAACATTAAGTTTAATGATCTGAAACACAGGCCAAGAATGGAAATGGAAATGCATGGAGGACAAGTTGAACTGAAATAAATATAAAACTTTGAAATAAAACAACATTGAGTCCCTGGTGACAATTATTACAACTCCTCACATCAAGGGGTTATTGATTTATAAAACATTTATACTCCCCTGACAGAGGGGCCCGAGTTTGTAAAGTTAAATCCTAAACTCAGGAAAAATCTAGATAATCAAATGAAAACTTTTGTCAAAAAAAATCAAGTTCAAATAAACTTTTATCCGTTGGGATATTGTTCTTTTTAACATGAACGTATAGCACTTTGTTGTTATAGGCTACTTTGTTGTCGTTTTCAATACAGGTTTTGACTAAGATTGAAGAGATTTAACTATATTGGTTGAATGAATTTAATAAACAGTTGGAGATGTTGTATTGAGTGTATGTGTATTGAGAGTACATTTAAGATATTCATATTCTTTTCTTTGAGAGGCATTTTAGAAGCTGGTATGATGAATAAGAACAAGTTCTATGGATAGTCAACTTCTTTATTGATATGAGTGCAACGTTTTGATTCAGATACTTGCACCGTTATCAAGCAAGTGGTACATTATCAGGACAACCAGGAGAATATATACAATTATGGTAATTATGTTTTTACATGTGATTGGATTGATGTACATAGTTGTAACAACATTGTTAAGGAGAGAATGGGTATACACAAGATATTAGGTTGATGTGAAGATGGACAAAGAATATACTGAGGAAGCCAGATGAGCAGATTGGGGATTACTGGTGATTTGATTTAATTAGATCATGATAGGCTAGGGGTACATAATAGCCTTGATCTCTATTCAGAACAGGATTAAAGTGCTTAATGCTGATTGCTTCCAAAATCTTCCTTGATTTAAAGTCACTGCAGTTTACTTTTAATGTGCTGATGTTGTTCCACAGGATTGAGTGGTCGGGATTGCCTTTGATGTGATCCGACAGGGCTGATTTGGAGTCACTGTTCTTGACAGAGGTTTGGTGTTCCTTGATTCTCATCGGAAGTGGCCTTGAGGTTTCGCCGATGTAGCTGTCACCACATTCACATGGAATGTGATAAACAACACCAGCGGGATCTTTTTGTTTTGTTGAGGCTGGTCGACTGTTGGCATGGAGATGGTTCTGGAGAGATCTTCCCTTTTGGAATACGACATCAATGTTGGCCTGTTGTTTTAGGAGGTTGTTGTCGGCGATGGGTCTGATGTATGGGAGACTGATGATGAAGGGGGCTGATTGCTGACGGGGTTGTTTCTCTCGAGGGTTGAGGGTTGCGTTGATGACTTTGTTGACTAATTTGGGAGGGTACTGGTTGTAGTTGATGAACACGTGGCGGAGATGGGCGAGTTCAGCTTCTAGGGTTTGGGTGGTGGAACAGATATTCTTAGCTCTTCGAGTGAGGGTTGATATGATACCTTTCTTGACTTGGAGGGGGTGGTTGGAGGTGAAATGGAGGTACTGGTCATGTGGGTCGGCATCCTGTAGAAGCTGGTGATGAGTTGGGTATTGTTCCTTTCTACTAAGACGTCGAGAAATGGTAGCTTGTTGTTGGATTCTTCTTCCATTGTGAATTTCATGCAGAGGTGTATGGAATTCAGGTGGCTGGTGCCGAAGCGGCGTTAAACAATAACTCACTCACTCAGGTGGCTGAGGAGTTCAGGTTGGGGTCATCAGTTGGGTTGATCATGACAAAGGTGTCATCTACTTTCCGGTACCAGCATGTTGGTTTGATTGGGGCTGTCTGCAGGGCATTGTCTTCCAAGTGAGTCATGTAGATCTCAGTGATGATGGGCGAGAGGGGGGAACCCATGGGGAGTCCATGGGTTTGTTGGAGAATCTTGTCCGACCAGGTGAAGTATGTGGAGCTGATACAGGAGTTGATAAGGCGGATGATGCTGTCTATAGTGAGGTGGGTGTCTAGGCTGGAATGGACATCTTGTAGTCTTTCTCTGATGTCGGCGAGGGCTTCATCTCTGGGGACGTTCGTGAATAGGTCAACTACGTCATAGATGATTAGTCTGCCTGGATTGGTGATGGCGCTGATCTTGGAGCAAAAGTCGGCTGAGTCTGAGACGAAGGAGTTGGCTGATTTTCCTAGTGGGGCAAGGAGGCGGGCAAGGTGCTGGGTGGTGTTGTAGTGGACAGTGTTTCTGGAACAAACTAGGAGACGGGCTTTGACTGGATCTTTGTGGACTTTGATGGTAGGCGCAGGCATATTGAGGTCGAGGATGGGGAACTGCTAGTTGCTTGTGGAGGGTTGGGCCTATCTCGTTGTTGTCTCGTAGTTCCTTCAGTAGGGCTTTATGTTCTCGCTGGAGACGGTTGGTGGGATCTTTCTTCAGCTGCTTGTAGGTGGATGGGTCATTGAGGATGTTGTCAGTCAGCGTCGGTGTCCATGATAACAGTAGCTCTCCCTTTGTCTGCTGGGGCGATGGTGATTGCCGGATCAGAGTGCAGTTTTTTGATAGTTGCCCTCTCTGTATTGGTCAGGTTTTCTTTAGCATTGTTGTTTTTCTTTTCTAATATGTTGACTATTTGGTGTCTCAGATTATTCTACTTTACCACCAGGGGCAAGTTGCTGCAAGCCTTTCTCAACATTCACAATGAATGTGTCAGTATTAGGACGGGTAGAGGGGGCGAAGTTTAAACCCTTGGAGAGAACCATTCTATCTTCCTGGGTGAGGTGTCTGCTGCTGAGACTGACGACTGTTTTCTTAAGGTATTCTTCTCGTGATGGCCGTCTGGTTTTAGGTTGTTGGGGAAGAAGGTTGTTGAGCTTGGTGATATGGATGTTCTTAGTTGTATCATCAAGGTTACGGTTGGACTGGGTCTGGGCTTGTCGGAGATTCCTGTAGGTGTCAGGGCTCAGCAGGTTCTCAAGTTGTTGTTGTTGCTGAGCTATTCTGGTGAGGGTGATGGCTTTGGTCTTGCGGTGATGCAAATTCTCTCATTGACTAGGAGGTGTGAGGCTTTCTGGAGGATGTTGTTTGCTGCGATGGAATGGACAGGGCTTGTTAGTCTGAAGCCTTTCTGTTATGTACCCCTAGCCTATCATGATCTAATTAAATCCAATCACCAGTAATCCTCAATCTGCTCATCTGGCTTCCTCAGTATATTCATTGTCCATCTTCACATCAACCTAATATCTTGTGTATACCCATTCTCTCCTTAACAATGTTGTTACAACTATGTACATCAATCCAATCACATGTAAAAACATAATTACCATAATTGTATATATTCTCCTGGTTGTCATGATAATGTACCACTTGCTTGATAACGGTGCGAGTATTTGCATCGAAACGTCGCACTCATATCAATAAAGAAGTTGACTATCCATAGAACTTGTTCTTATAAGCTCATCAGGCCTGAAAGGCCCGATGGGCTTATGGCATGGGATGTCGTCCGTCCATCCGTCCGTTCTCAAGAACCAATGACTCCAGAGAGCTGAAATTTTATGTACAGACTCCTTGACTGATGGGAATTCTAAATTGTAGATTTAGTAACCCTGTGACCCCAAATAAGGGCCACAGGGTCACAACCTAAAAATCATTTTTCATCTTTTTCTCCAGTCCCAAGAGTTCTAGAAAGCTGAAATGTTGTGTACAGACTCTTTGGCCAATGGGGATTCTAAATTGTAGATTTGGTGATCTTGTGACCCCAAATATGGATCACAGGGGTAATCACTTAAAACAGCTGTTTTAATGAACTGTGAAGATAATGAGATTTTATGTGCACTTCATATGTCAGCTTAAGAGTAATACTACATTATGGACATGTTTGATGTAATCAATGTGAAATAAGAACTATTGAATAGCCTGTGAACTGAATATTGTGACAGGATGCATAGGAAAAAATGTATAAAGGGTAAACAAATGTTTTATTTTACATTAGATATGTGAACTAAATATGACTGGTGATGAAGTAAGATGAGACTATTAAAACTAGCTACATGAGTTTGTGATACCACATCTTCTTTTCCAATAAAGAAAAATAAATAAAGATGGGGAAAACAAAATTTAAAATATATAATTTACTGGCTGTGAGTCCAGGGTCTGCATGTTGCATAATTGCAGGTGTTGACCTGGGGAGTGACCACTCCCTGGCAGAATACACTGAGGTTTCAGGTTACTTCTCTGCTGTGTTACTGATTTAGTCTTACACTCAGATGCTCAATAGAATTTATTACTTAAATATTGAAAAGGATCCTATGAAACTATGAGTCTATGAGAAACAGGATTTTTAGAAACAAATAGGGGCTCTTTTTCATTATGTAATAAATGTTGATAATTCCAGGATAAAAATAGGAAGTAAAACAATAAACTGCAAAGATCTACATTATTTATAATGAATATGGATTGATGTGTAACCAATTTTGATAATAAATTTGATGACTGAGCAATGACTTATTATGTGATATCTTAACCTTTTCCTTAGGGATAATTAATAACATGATTCCTGATGAGCTTCAGAGCCAGTGGCTCTATTTTTCATTCATATTCTTGTTTGATGCAAGGTAATCAGTGAAATTGGTGGAGTCTACTAACGCCTCCAGGGACGATCGCCTACAGTCTTAAACAAACAAGTTTATGCACCAGTGGTTCTGATTTTTACATCCTTCAACCTTTCATCAAAGTGGAATGACCCGTTATTTTGTGGACTAATGCCTACAGTTAAAAAAAAATGTGACATTTTGGTTTTGAAAAAGATATTTTCCGCTTCTTCCTGTTGAACTTCAAAAATGAAATATGATTAAGTAAAGACTTTTTCTCATCTTTATTTACTTCATGATATTCTACATCATCTACATACTTTAAAAAAAACCAAATGAAATAAAGAAAATGTGCCCTAAATTTGACTAAAAATGGGGGTTTACATGTACATTTTGTGTCAAAACACACTACCATATATATTTTTCATCGATTTCAGTCTCAGCTTGTGTTATTACTTCACTACTGTAGGCATTAGTGCATACTGATTGGAACAGTTCACTTGTGTGCAGGTAAGCGTATCAATGTCACAACTCAAACTGTAGCTATAAATCCCCGTAGGCAATTGTCACTGTAGGCGTTATTACACCTAACCGTGAAATTTCTCCATTTTAATTTAGGCAATAACTATGGCTAAAGTTTCGCAGTTATTGAAATGAAACATACGCGCAAGAACATATTTCTGTGGTTCTGAGATATAGAGCATATTTTACATTTCTCATCGAATATTATGTATCTCATGGGGTGAATAATTCTCTTCCCACAGAGGTTACTCGATCCCTTCAGATTTCCGATCTTAAATGTTAGGATCGGAAATCTGAAGGGAATAACCTCTGTGAGAAGAGAATGGGAAAGAAATAGAACTGTTTATTGTATGACGAGCAGTGAAATACTGGGATTTATTATATGACGAGCAGTGAAATACTGGGATTTATTATATGACGAGCAGTGAAATACTGGGATTTATTTTCATGAGTGACACAGCTGTACGAGTGTAGAAATATTACTTTCTACTTCACGAGATTATATACCTGGCATTTTACGAGACACGCCAACTGTTAGAATTAGATTTAAAAGTTTTTGTACATTTCGAAAATTACGTTAATTTTAATTAATGCAGTATCCCTGATCATCTTGCTTTATCGCGATAATTTTATGGCGTCATCCTATTGTTCTAATGACGTCATATGCAAGGGCGGATCCAGGATTTTTGAAAGGGGGGGGTCCCAAAAAAAATTGAATGTATTGTTCCCTTGATAGAATAACATGATTATTTCACTCCGTGAAAATACGGATTTATATTAACTGATAACCAAGTGCATATTTTACGGTAATACCACAGAATTTATGATAAAATAACATTTATCTTGTTTTAAAAAATCAAATCACTGCTATTATTTAATAAGGAGAATGGTATGTTTGACACTATCACAGAGTATAAACAAGTCTTTGAAGGAAATTTATAGAAGTGGAACAGATAAGAAAAACAAGATATCCAGGATAAAACGTATTTCCACCTGATGAAGGAGTAAGTCTACCGGTATACTCCCAAACGTCGAGTATCTTCACAATAAAGAAGTTGTTATCCAGAAAATCATGTTCTCTTATTCAAAAGATATCAGATCTGTTCGTTTGAAAAATATTTTACGAGTGCTTCGTCCCTTCATTTTGAATGCAGGTCACAGTGACCCAGTATGACTCATTCATGAATTACGTCCCTTTACCAAAGCGGAAGTGTCTCCATATTTATAATAATTACATTGGTTTTATCAATTTTACCGAAAAAGATATGACTTTGAAACTCATATAGGATACACGAGACGTCTTAGACGACGCAAAAAGGTATGTGATTATAGATCGGGTGATATAGTTATTTAACACACGCATCATCATGTAATAACGTGCCAACGCCTTTGTCGATTTCCACATCAATGTATCAGTATGTCAAATTTGACATTAATCACACCTGCTGCGAGTGTGGGTTTATTTGTTTGCTTAATCTATTCCATATTCTAAAATAACATGAAGCAAAGAAAGGGTAGAATTAAATATTAAAGAATAAGCCCATGCACACATGATGCTTACAAATGACTCAATTCATTTGTTTTGATTTCAGTTTGTACGAATCGCGTTAATAAACGCGTATTTTCAATTTTTTAGCTGTCAATGCACATGGTGGATTGTTTATGAATATTGTGGTTCGTTTGCTTATATTGATTACAATCCTACAATAATGAAGAAACATTTTCCTGTTTGTCTAATTTGGGTGTGTCCCAACCTTCAGTGATTCATTGTAGTTTGTAAATAAGCATTAACGAAGATGCACACGAAGCTCATCGGATTTCATCATGGTAAAAATTACAAAACTGACCCAGAGGTTTTGTTTGTGAAAGAAAGCCCTGGCAGAGTGAAATTGGGTATGGCTGAAGGCTCGACCCAAATTCCCGAGGTTGAGACTAGGGCTTTCTTTTGTAAACAAAACTGAGGGGGAGGTTTTGATCCAACTTATGAACCAAACAAGGCTATATTAAAGATGTAATTTAATATTTTAAAATCTCCACAGATTCAATGGTATTTACTATTGGGATGAGTTGTCATGCGAAGAGAGTGTAATCATCTGCACGCGCTATGTGCCTGCAACGCATGCCATGCACTAGAGATGCACATGCTACCCATCTCATGTATAACATAGGGTTCATACTGACAAACAATTAGCTCTGATATCGTGGTCCTTTGTAAGTCAGTTGGTATGAGCGTTAGTTTGCCAAGCTAAGGGTCCAGAGATCTAAACCAGACATTATCACTAGAAATTGTGAGTTTTCAAAGTTTAGATATTTTGAAATAACAAACATTAGGAGAAAGATTTCATATAATCATAACTCTTCAAAAGAACTTTTGAATTTAATAGCCATTCAAAACACTTTAGAACCAGGCATTCTTTCAGAAATCCTGGAGCTTTACTAAAGAATGCCCGGTAAATTACTGGTAGAGGTTTAGTCGGTAAAAGACGACCCCAGTGAGACAATAGAGTGATGTCACTAGACATAGATATTCGAGGGTACATTCCTGTTTTATATACATTGTGAATGAAAACTAAAATTGCAATGATTGCTGTATATCGCTAATAAAATTGAGAAACATGGGATATTACAGATATTCAGATAGTGACTCAGAACTCAAATATCTAGAATTTGCTTTGTATTGAGGGACTCACTTTTTTCTACTGGGACTCACTTTTTTCTACTGGGACTCACACTAGCTTGTGGTAGCGAGTCCCTGGACTCTGTATGTCATATTTGTAAATTTATCACTGGAGGGGTATTGCAAATACATAAAAATCACAATTTCTGTTAGTTTCCCTAAAGCACCTATTATACTTGTAAACTACAAATATTAATCCTTATATTTTTCGTCTGAATTTAGTTTTAGACCAACTTTGAAGCATGAATTTAAAGCTTTGAAAATCATGAAATATAATATTTTTTTGTCAAGCTTCTGTTCAAGGGAGCTAATTCATGGCATCTTACTGTTGAGATTTTTACTATGCTTCAAATGGCGACTGAACAACTGAATCAGCTGATCAGCTGAAAGAGTAATCTCCCAGACTGAAAATCGAGGTCATTTGAGAACATATCAAGACTCAAATGTTTATATTACAACACTTAGGTACTATAATGAAGGTTATTTGAGGACACGTGAATCAAATCTTTATTGCACAATAGAGAGGTAATATGCTGACATTATCTGAGAAGATATGACGGGGCGGGATAGCGCAGTGGTTAGAGCGTTCGGCTTCGGATCAAGAAGTTCGGGGTTCGAATCTCGCTAGGGGCACAGCAACATTATCTGGAGTAGAGAACTGTTCTACACGCAGTAATATTTGGGTGCAATGCTACACTGAATTTCAGTGAAGTACCACCCATGGTTCGCTAGTTCCAGTCAATGCTCGCAGGTTTCACCGCAATACATAGCCACATGGTGTTGCGGGCTTTCTTCCTGCATTAATACCAGCAGCCGTGATATAAGTGAAATACTCTTGAAAGTGGCGTTAAACCCCAACTCACCTCACTTCACCTCAAATGACATTCATGGGTAGAGTGGGAACTATTTCTATAAACAGACCTAGAGAGTATGATTGAGAGTAATGTTTCAGCCTCTCTAGAACGTTATCACCAGGATGTGTTTTGAGGAGGGGTTTCCTAGTTCCTCCTTGAACTCAATACAGCCATTATAATATAGTTCTCTACATTGTTCTTAGCAATGACCATGCTGAATGATGACGTAAGATTGAGGCTTCTTTCATATATTTGTTAAGTTTTTTATTAAAAATCAACAGTGTTCAAACTAAACTAGGCTAGTTAAAATTAAGTATTGGTTTCTAGTATTTTGGGGGCAAAATGTCTGAAGGTAGGCAGTCTGATGAAAAATCACTCTTGTTCCAGGGAATAAACTTTGCAAATAATGCATCTAGCGGGATACGAACAGGTTCTGCAGCTTCTTCGCCACAAGGTGCGTGTTCAGTACCAGTTTAGCGCAGACAAAGCCCAGTCAAATAGCTGACCTAACACATCACAGTTTTGAAAGCATTTGAGACAGACGAAGGATAGCTGTTTGGAGTTATCTGCCCTTTCTTCTCGCACCAAAAGCTTCTTTTGGAGGTCTTGTGATTGGTTAACTGAATTGCCTCAGAACATGGGGGCTGTTATCAGACGGTTTTGCGAGGAAACCTGCAAACGATATGAGTTCGTATCCCGATAGATGCACTTTTTTGCAACTTTTATTCCTCGGTAAACGTTAGATTTCAATCAGACTGGAAGGTAGGAGGCCAAAAAAAGCAACTTTGCTCTAGTTTAAATGAAAAGTGTTCAGGTAAGAAAAACAACCACACTATTGATTAGGAGAATCATAATGTTTCACATATATTTTAATAGTTTGGTAACATCATTAATTGAGAGTGACAATTTGGCAATATTTTCATTTGGGGGGGATTCTGAATATAATTTTTTCTATTCAATTTTTGCAAAATCACAGTAGGAAATTCCGTAAACCAACTAAATGAACTTTTTTCACTTGCCCTTTGCAAGAAGTGGTGGAAATGATTGAAGGAAATATCATACAAGGAAAGAGGAAGACATCCTCTTAGACTTATAACAATGTGTTTAGAGCACTAAAATTGTTACGCTATGGAGTAAACCACTTTTATGATGCTTTACTGAATTAATACAGAATGGTTTTCAAGCATTTTATTGTTGTTGGTACAACACACCGGTTGAACTGCAGTATCTTCAGTGGCAATCCAGGATTTTTAAAAGGGGGGGGGGGGGGGGGGGGAGGGGGGGAGGGGGGCACTTTTGGGGTTCCCATAGTTCCCATGCAGGGATTGGGAAAGGTAGGGGCCATGGGCCATTTTGCACATTGGATGAAACAATGGGCCATTAAAATTTGAAATTTTACCATTGCTACAAAGGGGATTGGCCTATATAAAATTCCGAAAATGACTGAAAGACCCCAAAATGGCCAATTGTCAAAGGTGTCTTTCCCAATTCCTGTCCATGCAAAACATTTTTGAAAGGGAGGGGGGGGGTCTATACCCGATATTAAAGGTTGAAAAATAGTACATTCATCGCGATACGAACTCAAATTGTTCGGAGCTTTCCTCGCAAAACCGTCTGATATCATCCCGTATGCTTGCATGTTCTGATGCTATTCAGTTAACCAATTACAAGACCTTGTCTGCGCAAAACTGGTACGAAACACACGTTTATACAGGGTGTTCTCAGACCTTGTGGCGAGGAATCTATAGAACCAGTTCGTATCCCAATATAAACTATTTTGCAGATTTAATTCCCCGGAACAGGGTCGATTTTAATCAGACTGTAGATATGCTGACTGATATAATTCAATCATTTCAAATTATTGATAAGTCACTGAAAACATGAAATGTGAAATTTATGAAAGATTTGTAATTCCAGATTAAGAATTGTCACTTATTAAATATTGGAGGGGGTTCAGTTGGGTGGGCGGGTGTCACTTATTGAAAAGGGGGGGCTAGGTTCACCTTTCGGATTCATCAAATTTACATGCACAAATTTTCAAAAAGATAGTTCAAAATCCCTGAACCTCCTCTATGGATCCGCCACTGATGTTGGAATCTTTCTCCCGCAGACAAGTCAAGATGTCCATGGGCCAGGGCGAGAAGATTACCCTGACGGACGCGCTACAGAATGTGGACGTTCTGGACGAGCTGCATCTGCCTGACCAGCAGCCATGTATCGAGGCCATGCCACTCTCCATACACTACCGGGCAAACTTCGATACCAACTTCGAGGATAGGAACGCGTATGTTACTGGTGTGGCCAAATACATCGAGGAGGCTACTGTACATGCAGATTTGGTAGGTTATTTTTACTGAGTTTCAAGTTATTACTTTAAATCACTAACTTCATGTTTATAAACTCCCTTTTCAATCCAGCTAGAAATGTAAAAGATCTGAACGTTTAGCTGTTTAATGCATGTAAGTCATATTTCCATGTAAGTCATATTTCCAGGTAAGTCATATTTCCAGAACAGCATGTGATCTCAAGTTATTCAAGACAATTGTAATTAGGTGTTTTCATCAAAATATTTGTATCTGTTTTTATTCCAAATATTCTTGAAAAAGATGACAAATACCCAAAGATACAATTGTTTTTGTCCAAGTTTGTTTGCTGAGGGCATGTACATCTTCTTTGCAGAACAAGCTCCTGGAGGAAGGGAAGGAGTATGCGGCCATGTTGTATACCTGGAGGTGCTGCTCCCGCGCCCTGCCTCAGGTGAGCTTCACACCTGCCGAACTCGTTAACTTGCATCTGATGAAACATGAATGATCTTACCACTAATATTAACCTTATAACATCCTTTACCATTGCACTAAATATAAGGCTATCTTGGTGAGTTACGGTTACCTTAAAGCTTTGTGCAACTGGACCCAGTACTTTTTAGACAGGACAACAAGCACCTCCTTTAACATATGATGTAAATGAAACAGTGTGAAGTAGGGGTCTGAGTGAGCGTAGTTTACTATAAGGAATACCTCCATTGATGAGACAGCAGTAGGTACCACAGCTGACATAGTGGTGGAATTAAAGCAATCTCAAAGACGTGTTTTGCTCCATATACCATAACTTATTTGAGACCCAGCAATTAATGAAGACAGTGAGATTATGTCTTGAAGGTTTGCTTTATTCCCCACACCTTGTTACTGTAAGATGCCTTGCACTTATTTAAGAAATACAGACTTCCTAAAATATGTGAACAAGCACCTGTCCTTACCTGCACAGGTGAAGAGTAACGACCAGCAGAACCGGTCCCAGATCTACCAGAAGATCGTGGAGGTCCTGGAACCCCAGGTGTCACGCCTCACCGACTTCATGCACTTCCAGGTAGAGTACTATATCCAGCTTTAACAACTTGTCACAGGGTAAGATGTCGTGATTCATATCACTTGTGCCCTAGGTTCTTAGCAAAGAAATATTCAAAGAGGGTACTTATAAAGATATAGTGTTGGCTGAGCTGTTGATCTCTTTAAGCCATTACTTGTTTGTGCTTGTTGGACCCCAGTCGCCTCTAGACTGAAATTCAGCACTCAAATCATTGATTACAATTTTCTTATAAAGTCAATATGGGGACAAGTACATTTACTATGCTTTACATCTTAGGCTTATAGATTTTGCTAATGTTTCCATAAATAATGTTCCTTGGCACAAAAAGGAAACATGTCTATAACTAAATTATATAGCTGCCAAACTCTCTGTTGAATATTACTTTTCATGTATCGTCCTTCTTTCATCTTCTTCACAGAAACGAGCAATCGAAAGATTCTGTGAGGAGTTCCGTCGACTCTGTCACAAGGAAAAGAAGAATGACTTTGTGTCGGAAGCATACCTCCTTACACTGGGAAAGTTCATCAACATGTTTGCAGAGTGTGACGAACTCAAGAACATGAAGTCCAGTGTGAAGAACGACTACTCTGCTTATAGAAGGTCAGTGACTGATTCCTTGAAAACCATTTCCCAAAAAGCATTACCAGTTACTGTGTCAGTACAAACATTCAGAAGAGAAGAATGAAACGACCAAGGGATCACCAAACTCAGGCATATTAAACATGTTTTGAATATGTAATGTTTTGGGACATTTTGGTGTCCCGTCGTCATTTCGCCTGATGAAGCTACAAAAGTGTCAAGACTTTGGTGATCTGTTGGTTGTTTAACCCCTTCTTTTAACTACACTAAAACTTAGCTGAGTAGCTGCACTGAAAGTACAATTCCGTCATGGTAATAGTGAACCACCAGGGAACAGCATTGCGTTGAATATTAGGTGTTAAAATTATCATTACAGTTATTATTACCAGAACAAATAAGATACATATTCATAAATTCCTCTATCCTCCCCAGAGCTGCCCAGTTCCTGAAGGTGATGGCCGACCCAAACGCTCTGCAGGAGTCCCAGAACCTCTCCATCAACCTGGCCACACAGAACAAGATCCGCATGACAGTGAAGGAAAACTTGGCCCAGATCCCCGGCCACGAGGACCTTCTAGCGGATATCGTGAACCTCTGTCTGCATCTCTACGAGGCCCAGATGTTCCTGGAGCCCAGTGAGAAGTACATGCTGGTCAAGGTACAGTAGCTCGCTCATGATTTACATGACGTGAATCACTGAATTTCTCTTTTCTTTTGGTTCACCTCATTATGCTTCCTTTCTCTAGTTAAGATAATGCTGTTTGAGTGTGTTTCTTTCCCCATTCTGTTACGACTTATTATGTGTCTTTTTAGTCCATCTACAAACTTATGTCTAATCTCTAGTCTGTTTCTCTAGTTAAGATAACGCATTTGAGTGTTGTATTACCCAAATAGTTAATATTATTGATATGAGCACATATGCACACATCACATTTGCCTAGCAACCATTGTTTCACTGCGTCTTCCCGTATTTCGTAGTCTGTTTATGAGTTTGAGTTTATGAGATGTTATATGTGTCTTCATTCAGTCAAGATAATATGTCTAATCTCTTTGTTGTCACTTGTGTCTAGTTAATGTTTATTTCATGCTGAGGCAGATAATATAGTGCTCCCATGTTTTAAAGTGTGTCAAGATACTGTCAGCGGAGATGATATATCTTTGAATAATTCATGTTCCAGGTGATGGCATTTGGTATGTTTCTAATGAATTCTAAGGAAGGAAACAACATTTACAAGATGGACGCCAAGAGGAGGATAAATATCAGCAAAATAGACAAGATTCTCAAAGTGAGTTGTTAGATATTGATTCCTAAACAAGTTGTTATATTTTCTCTGAACACAATCCTGCCAACTTAAATTCTTTTTCAGAAGGGATCCTCCTTGGGGTACATATAGCATAAAAATCCTAATTTTTAACTTGATGACAGGTTGTAACTTAATTTTCAAAAATAACAGTAAAAATAAGTTCAAAAAACACAAAATAAGTGTTTTCCGAACGTGTGACCACCCTGTGTAGAGCCCCATCCCAGTGCAAACCAAGGGATGTAACTCTAATCTCGCCACTTATCAATCTGTCATCGAGCAAGCAAGACGTTCTTCTGCTCCGAAAGTTTTTTGACTTTGAAATAAGTTTCCACTTGAGAAAATGGACAAGACAAAGAGTACTGTATGTGTGGTAACCCCTTTTTATTCGTAGAGGCGAATGTTTAGGTTACTTATATGGTTTTTTGTCGCGTTGTAACTTCGTTTTTCAATTCGCACGTGCTTCGAATTGAACGAGTAATGGCGGATGGAAAACGCTCAAAATGGCGGATCTCAAACAAAATGCAATGTGTTAGTACTTTGCTATTCTTGTATTGAGATTTGATTGTTTTGAAGGTTCTTTATCGTGCTTCGCATTGTAGGGCAGCACTTTACTGACGAGGATTTCTCCCTGTTTGAATTTTTTCATTCTCGGGGTCATCGTCTCAGTCGGCAAGCATGTACTAGGGATATTCATGCTTTATTTCTTTCAGTGGCTTACTATTCATTACTTGCCTAGTGCTTAGTTATTATAGTATCGCCTCTGCGTTTTGTTTGTATGATGCACATTTATGAAACATAAACATTGCACTTACACACATGCACACCCCTAAACATTCTGTGTTTGACTTGCAGTCTTTCACCGAATGTGTGGGGTGCAAGACCCGCATTCCCCCTGCCGACAAGCATAACAGGTGTCTGCCTTGTCTTGTCGACGATGAGCACGACGACACCACCTGTAAGCTGTGCCTCGCTTTCACCCCGAGGGCCAAGAAGGAGCGAGGTATCGACATGCTCTTCTATAGGAACCTGCAGAAGGCAGGGCAGGAATTTAAAGGTGCTATCCCCCCCTCTAAAGAAAAGAGGAGTAAGGGCAAGGGTAAGGGTAAGAAGGTGCACTCCCCTCCTATCCCCTCTGCCTCATCGGATGAGGTGGATATGGAGGTGGGGTCACCTGCTGCGGGGGGTTCTACGCCCCCTTCAGTTCTTTCACCTCAAGCACACTTGCATGTTAAAACTAAATCTAACACTAACCCTAATCTGGACGCGGCAGCTATCACTGCCATAATCCAGGGGCAGATGACGGGGATGGTGGGGACGATGATGGCTCAGCTCCGTAAGGAGTTGACCGTCGTCGCCCTGCCGGACCCTGATGTCCGAGGGTCAACCGGCACTCGTGCGGGTAATGACCTCGGGGGCACTACTGAACCGGGCGCAGGCCCCGGCAAGGTAGTGGCTCCCGACGCAGGCATCCGAGAGACTGCTCCGGCTCTGCCTCGTACGCAAGTAACCAAAGCCCCCTCGTCGGTGCAAGGTGCCGAGGTACCGAGCACGTCGAGGGGCACAGGTAACCCCAAGGCCACGGTCACCGGTGCTTCGGCGCCGGTGCAGTCGCAGCCCCGGGGACCGGCTCCGGTCGGGGAACGAGCGCCGGCGAGCAGCGCTGGGTTCCGCATCCCTCTCAAACGGACAATCCGAGATCGGGCTTCGGACACCGGGTCACAGCTTAGTGGCTCCGGTGCCGGGGATCCGGAGGAGGAGGACTCCGACTATTCAGAGGAGGAGGATGAGGAATCCGGCCGAGCTGTCTCGCTCGCCGAGCTTCTGAAGGAGACGCGTGACCGAATAGCGATCGCTATCCCGCAGACGCTCGTTCCCGTCCCGGAGCAGGTCACCGAGGAGTTCCGGCTTCCGGGGGAGGCTTTTGCTCCCAGCAAGCCTCCGGCGACCAGGCTCCGCATCATCGACAGCTTGTTGGTGGAGGCGATCAATCCTCTTCTATCTGGTGCCCGTACGAAGGCTGATTTGCCTGAACTCAACAAGAGGTACCAGTTGGGAGAGGATGGTCTCTTCGACCTTCCGGTTGTGGACGATTGCGTCCTGACCTCCGTCACCCTGTCCGGCGCTCAGGCGCAGCCTTCTGTAGGCAAACAGGGCCGGCGACTGCCTCCATTTCTGTCACAGGCTGCCATGTTGAAGGCCGAGTTCCGTGCCCATGAGGACACATACCGGAACGGAGCCCAACAACTAAGGGTAGCAGTACACGGGGCCTACCTTGCTGCTATGCAGGCTAAGGACCTGGCAGAAGTGCAGGAACTGGGCACCAAGGTGTCCACGTTCCAGAAGCAGTTGGCGGAGGTATCGAGTTATCTGGCTCGGGACTCAATCAGGAGTGCCTCGAGTCAGATGATGGGCGCAGTCATGGGGATGCGCCGGCTGTGGCTAGCAACATCAAAGTATTCGCAGTCCACACGCCTCACCTTGCAGAACCTGCCATTCAGGTTGGGGTCCACCCTCTTCCCTGGATCGCAGGCCGTAGTCAAGGAAGCCGCTGAGCAGAAGGTTGCCTTCGAGGACTCCAAGGTGCTCCTCGAGGAACCAGCTCCGCAAGAAAAGCGTGTGCGGCTTTCCCCCCTTGATGGCCTATACCCCACGCCGGGGGGTTCGGGTCAAGCTTCTTGGAATGGCCCTATGGGCAACAAGAAGAGATTCAAGGGGAAGGGAAAGAAAGGGCACTTCCGTGGGGGCCAAAAGGGCCAGCGGAATTTTCGGAACCGAGGCAGGCAAAACAAGCAAACCTAGGTTCTCCGAAGCCCGTGTTACCACCCAAAAGTCCAGCAGCTCGAATGCTGCCGGAGACGGGGGTACACTGTCTTTCCAAAGATCTTCCAGTGGGGGGCAGACTATCTCACTTCGTCTCAGAGTGGGAGAAAGTCACCTCGAATACCTGGGTCCTGTCCACACTCAGGGAGGGCCACTTACCACTTTGGAAGTACGACCCACCGACTTTCTCCGGGATACGGCACACGAAGGTGCCCGAGTTGCCCGAGAAGGCGGAAGTCCTTCGTGCCGAGGTGCAAGCTTTAATAGACAAAGCAGCCATCGAGGTAGTTCCGAAGGGTCAGGAAGAGAGCGGTTATTACTCGACCTACTTCCTGGTGCCCAAGAAGGACGGAGGGTTCAGACCGATTCTCAATCTGAAATATTTGAATCGCAGTCTACAGGTTCCAACGTTCAAGATGGAAACCTTGAGATCGGTCATAGCGTCAGTAGAGACGGGAGATTGGCTGTCGTCAATAGATCTCAAAGATGCTTATCTCCATGTTCCAATGCACCCCGACTTCAAGGAGTTTCTTCGGTTCTCTTTCGACGGGACGTGCTACCAATTCCGGGTGTTACCCTTCGGCATTTCGACTGCTCCGAGGGTATTCACCAAGTTGATGTTGGTGCCGGCACAGGCCGCCAGGTCGCAGGGCAGGTGTTGTCATCCGTACCTGGACGACTGGCTGATCAGAACCTTGTCTCGAGAACTAAATCAGGAGGCCACCCAGCAGGTGTTAGACATCTTGCTCAAGCTGGGTTGGATCATCAACCTGAAGAAGTCAGACATAGCGCCCAGGCAGGACCTGGTCTTCCTGGGCGCAAGGTTCGATACGGCCTCCGGTTCCGTGTCCCTGGCCCCGGATCGGGTGTCCAGAGTGATCGGGGCAGTCCACTTGTTCCTTCAATCGCCGACCCACACAGCCAGGACTTGGCTGCAGTTGTTGGGTCACATGGCGTCGACAGTGGACGTGGTTTGGAGAGCTCGCTTGAGTATGAGACCGGTTCAGCAAGCGCTGGCACGAATGTGGTCACACTCGGACAGCTTCGAGAAGGTTCTAACCACGCCGGTTTGGGTGCTCGAGCACCTTCGGTGGTGGGTTGTCGAGAGCAACCTTCTCAAGGGTCTTCCGCTAGAGCTTCCAACGCCTTCGGTCACCATCCAGACAGACGCCTCCCTATCAGGCTGGGGGGGGGTCCTGGACGACCTGACAGCCTCGGGCCTTTGGTCACAGGAGGAGTCGAAATTGCACATCAACGTGCTAGAGCTCAGAGCAGTTCGACGTGTGTTCGAGTGCTTCAAGGAGCGGATCAGGGGGCTTGTGGTTCGTCTAGAAATGGACAACCAGACAGCCATATCCTACATTCTGAAACAGGGCGGCACAGTGTCTCCATCTCTCCTTCAGGAGTCGTGGCAGTTCCTACTGTGGTGCGACCAGTTCAGCATTCAGGTGGTTCCTGTTTATCTCCCGGGAGTGGACAACGTCCGTGCGGACGCTTTGTCTCGGCGCATCCTAACACCTCACGAGTGGATGCTCGACCGGGGGATATTCGGAACTATCTCCCTGTTGTTCGGGTCGTTCCAGGTGGATCTGTTTGCGTCAGGGATGACGAATCAGATACCTGTGTTCTGCTCCAGAATACCAGATCCAAGGGCTCTAGCCAGAGACGCCTTCGCGATCGACTGGTCGGACAGAGTACTGTGGGCGTTCCCTCCAGTGCCTCTGATCCCCAGGGTTCTTTCTCAGTTGACCATTCAACCAGCTCGCCTCCTAGTGCTTGTAGCACCACTTTGGTCGGCTCAGAGTTGGTTCCCGTCCGTTCTCAGGTTTCTAGTGCAGCCTCCTGTACTGTTACCCTCGAGACGAGACATACTATTTCAGGAAGGGGCACCACACCCGAATCCCAGGATTCAGTGGGTGGCTTGGCCACTGTCCGGAATCGCCTCCAGGAGAGCGGTATTCCTGCACGAGTTGCAGACACAATACTGGCTTCGAGGAGGGATTCGACAAACCTTCAATATGAAGATAGATGGGCCTGTTATGCGCGCTGGTGTGGCGATAGAGGGCTTCTCGATCCCTTTTCTACAGATCTAGTCGCTGTTTTGGAGTTCCTCCAGTCCAGGTTAGATGCTGGTTTAGCCGCATCGACCGTCAGGGGATACTCTACGGCTATTTCTGCTTTCCACATACCGGTGGACGGTGCTCTTTTGGGATCGCATCCACTGGTACAGCGTTTCTTAGCAGGTGTGGACAGGATACGTCCGGTTCTCCGGCGTATCAGCCCCACTTGGGACCTTTCAATTGTTTTGGATTGGCTCTCAGGTCCGGGGTTCAAAGATTTGAACGCACTGTCATTGCAGCTTTTGACGTGGAAGACCGCTTTTTTGGTGGCATTGGCGTCGGGCAGGCGGGTAGGCGATATCCATGCGATGTCTGCTGATCCCGAACTGACTGTCTTTCACAAAGACAGAGTCAGTATCAGGCTGCCCGACAGCTATCGTCCCAAGGTCGACCATTCGTTCCATGTGACGGCTCCTATCGAACTGCCGACTCTTATGCAGCCGGCCTCTTCGGGGTCTATGGGGAACCATGCTCACATTTTGGATGTGCGCAGGGTTCTCAAGGTCTATATCAAGCGCACCAGGGCTATCCGTAAGGACCAGCAACTTTTCTGCTGTTACGGAGGCACCAAGCCTGGTTTGCCGGCATCTAAGCAGTCAATATCCAGGTGGATAGTGTCTGCGATTGTCATGGGCTACGTTCACAAGGGCTTAGAAGCCCCAGGCCAGTTGAAAGCTCACTCGGTTAGAGCGGTTGCGACGTCTAAGGCGTTCGCGGCGGCTCTGCCCATCGAAGAGATCTGCTCCGCCGCTATCTGGAGCCGGCCGAGCACGTTCATTCGACACTACCAACTAGATAGGCACTCTAGGGAGCGCGCTCGGTTTGGTCAGTCGGTTCTCTCAGGTGGGCAGAGTTGAAACTCTCTAGCTGATTGAGCTTTCGAGTTATTGTTCAGTTTGGTTCAGTTCAGTTTTCTAAGAAGACTAATAAACTAACCTAGTTGTTCATCCTAACCAGTTGCACTGTTTGACGGGCATTTTTATCCCCCGCAGCAGGTGTCCCGGTGGCACTGCCTAGCGGGTAAATACCTACTCCTATTGATCCCCAATAGTCTTTTGAAAAAAAGAGGGGGGGGGGGGGGGTATTTGGCCTACATAACGGTAATCAGGCAGATTAAGCCGATTGGTTAGTCCCCAAGGGATCACCCATCCTCAGCCCTCGGCGCGGGAGGTCACGTGATCTGGTAAGTGTGACACCTTTATTGGATTGAGTAGAGCACTTTTAAGGGATATTTAGTGTACAGACAGAATCCACATCCTAAGTCTTCTTTGGGAGTCTGCCTTATGCTATATGTACCCCAAGGAGGATCCCTTCTGAAAAAGAATCGAACCAACCTGCAGAGGTTGCAGATTCTTTGAAGGGATCCTCCTTGGGGTACGGCCACCCACCTCCCCTTATTCTGTCTGACTTGGTTAGATTGATAAGTGGCGAGATTAGAGTTACATCCCTTGGTTTGCACTGGGATGGGGCTCTACACAGGGTGGTCACACGTTCGGAAAACACTTATTTTGTGTTTTTTGAACTTATTTTTACTGTTATTTTTGAAAATTAAGTTACAACCTGTCATCAAGTTAAAAATTAGGATTTTTATGCTATATGTACCCCAAGGAGGATCCCTTCAAAGAATCTGCAACCTCTGCAGGTTGGTTCGAGTTTTTATTCACTGTATTGCCAGAATGGTTCTAGCTGTTGTAATATAAGTGAAATTGTGAAGTTCACCCTAAATTTCCTCTCCACGACTAACCACTTGACACCACTTGACACCACACTACACAACACAACACAACACAACACAACACAACACACCACGCTACGCACCACATCACACCACACCAAACCAAACCAAACCAAACCACACCACACCACCCCACACCACACCACACCACACCAATGAAGCCTACAATATTTTCCCATTTCTGAATACTCAATATAGTGAATGATAAAAAATTACAACCAAGATTTTAGTTTTGACAATGTGATATAACTAATTTAGAATGAAACATTTATGAATGTAAATTACTTCCCCAGCAACTAGAAGTGGTACCACTGTACGGAGACATGCAGATAGCGCCTTTCCATTACATCAAGACGTCGGCGGTGTACGACCCGACCAAGTGGCCGTGTTGTGAGTCGAGTCAGCCGAGTCCACAGTCAAACCTGCTGGTCAACCTGGAGGCTATCCGGGAGGACCACATGCAGTTCATCAGTCAGCTCTCCAGACATAGCAACGAGGTCAGCAGCCAATAGGAAGTAGCGCTAAATAGACAGTATAATGATTCGCGGACATTGCCCTGTCACTTGTAATGGTGCACCTAACAACATTTTATTGTTATTTTTAAAATGTATATCTGTTAGTTGCATCATTATTGCTACAGAAGATTTTTCACTTGTCTGCAAAATTTATTCAAGAATAAGTATGCTATTGTTTTGTTAACACGCAGCGTTTCCAAGATGTATTTCAGATCAAATCTGATATTTTCCTCTCTCATCAATTTTAAGGAAAAACGAACAACATTGTCCTACCTTGTCAGTTCGGGGTAAAAATGTGCCAGAGAAAATTTAGCTTTTTATGCAAACTGATACATGTTGACCAATAGCTCAATGAATATCAGACTGAATAACCTATAGAGCATGCTTCGAGAAATGAAACGAAAATGACGAAACACTTTTTGAATGCCGCTGTTTAGTGCTCAAATGCAACTGATCCTCTCAATTGGTTTGAAGTCAAATTTACATAAAATCTGAATCAAATATTTCCAAGACAACTGACATTCAATCATTACTAGTTGAGAAGGGATCAATCCAGGATGTAATGAAGGCATAGAACAACGAAATATTTCTTCAACAGGGGATAATGAGCTAAGCTGGTAATATGTAGCATAAGTGATTGTGAGATCACATCCAGAAGGATTCCACCCGTGAAAGTTCTGCAGTCTATCAGATGAGCTTAAGGGATATATATCCCACGTACCAAAGCCAGTAGGATATTTGGATACTCTGACAACTAGATTGTTTTTGATGCAGGCGATCACGACGACGCGGGAGAGTCCGAGGAACGACCTGGAGAACAAGGAACTGACGGACCTGGCTCTCCGCGGTCTGCAGCTGCTCTCCGCCTGGACCCAACAAGTCATGGAGCTCGTATGTATAGCTACAGGCAGATGTTAACATCAATTTAGTACAATGTGGAATAACTTGGCTGATGTACTTCTATAGATCTTTCGTTTGTATAAACAATTTGACATGAATGTTCATTCTGTCACTTCCACAGATTGATTGGAACGTGAAGAAAAAATAATCAAGTCATTGTTATCATTAGTGATATTCCTCTCTCGATGAGTGTGGTTATCTCCCCTTGGTCATAAAGTTTGAATCTCTTACCTTGTACCTCTCATGTTCTGTGATCACAATGTTTCTACTTTCAGTACTCGTGGAAGCTTCTGAACCCAACAGATCCCAGACAGAATCCCAACTGTCCTCAGGATGCAGAGGAGTATGAAAGGGTAAGGATTTTTTTTCATTAAAGGGAGGGTTCTATTTTTTGCGGAAACAAAATTCTTTGGAACATTTGTTTTCATAGATATATGTCTTACATATTGAGAATAATAACACAATTCACTTTAAACATTACTGAGGCTGACATTTTAGTGACTTTAGATTCTACAGTTTCACAAAGATTAGCACACATTCATTAAAAGATATAAACAATGAAAAGTAATGTGATTTTTCGGTGCTGCAGGTGTGGATGGCTTTGCTACAGCATAACAAGACATTGTTGATTAGTCCTTTTATATTTGTTACTTTGTGGATATTTATATGTTTAATACAAAGTTGTAAATATATCGTTTCTTGATTTCAATTTCAAGGTTTATTTCAATATTGGGCTTTGAGAGTATTTGTATGAAATGCTTTGTTTATATATAACTCAAACTTTGTCCCTTTCTGATAATTCTTACACGTTATTGAAAAGATGTTTATTGACTTGCTTCACTGTATGATGAAAAGACAGATATTTAATCATGCAAGTCGCTCATTGTTGATTTCCGTCTTGCTTCAGTCGACGAGATACAACTACAGTAAAGAGGAGAAGTTTGCTCTCATTGAGGTGATCGCTATGATCAAAGGGCTGCAACTGCTGATGGCGAGAATGGAGTCTGTGTTTATGGATGCGATCAGACGACACATCTACACGGAACTGCAGGACTTTGTACAACTCATGCTGAGGGAACCACTCCGCAAATCTATAAAGAAGAAGAATGACGTTATCAAAGTGTATGTTGAAAATATTGTAATATGCTGCTGCCACTAGTATTGTTCATCGCCGCAAATGGCTGCGATATTGCCGAAGCGGTGTTAAGCAATAACTCACTCACTCACTCACTAGTATTGTTCACACTCAGATCTGTTATAGTCCGTGTGTGATAACAAGGATGAAGAATTATTTTGTTTGGATAATTCGGATCTCTCAACCCACAATTACGGTCAGGTTAGATGTTGAGGTAAAGATGTCCTAAATAACTTCTAAACAAAATTTCATTGTCAAAGTGCTTAGATCACCTTTATCGTTTGTTAGATGATGAGACCAGTGTTCAAATTAACTGCTTGCTTACCATCCAAGGCATTTTGATAAATTCATACTTTTCAAATTGAGGACCTGTCAATTTTAGAATGGCAAGTTGCTTTATGAACCACAAACCCCACTGCCATTGAAGACTAGATGAGTCTAATAATTTTAAGAACTTTGCAACAATATCCAAGGTGACAGTTTTAAAGATGGCTGTACAATATGTTCCAGTATCATCATGTCAGTGAGAGACACGTGTGCTGATTGGTTGCGAGGGGTGGAGCCACATGACGACCCCGCGATGCGAGGGAAGAAGGATCCAGACGAGGGCTTCAACATCAAGGTACCCAGGAGGAACGTTGGACCTTCCAGTACTCAGGTATGGCTTGCTTTGGTTTAGGTTTTTCTTTCTTCCACATTCATCTTGTTCTCTCTTTCACTCAGTATTCTGAATCTTGTAAAGAAGATGTGTAGAAGAAGATTTAGGTAGAGGGAAGTGCTTAGAAATATTTTTTAAAATATCATTAAAAATTGCATTTACATATAGCGATCATTACCTGAATTGACCAGCGATTTGATTTAATCATATCTTATTCAACAAAGACGGGTAGTTTTCTTTCAAAGCAAATAACTGGATAAACATCTGCCGGTGCTTTTTAATGAACAGCTTTGGTTACTTTACGTAATTTATTGAAAGAAATGTATATTATAGCTTATCTTTGTTGATGTTTTTCCTATTAACTTGTTGAAGGTTCTATGCTCTATACAATGTGTTCCTAATAATTTACATGACAACTAATCCAATGAAATCGCAGTAATCTGGTTTTCATATTATCAAATTGCCAAGTGATGTCACACTATATTTATTACAGCTGTACATGGTTCGGACTATGCTGGAGTCACTGATTGCAGACAAGAGTGGCGGCAAGAAGACACTGCGGAAAGAAATAGACATTGGTCATCTTCAAGCTATCGACAACTTCCACAAGACTTCCTTCTTCTGGAACTATGTTCTCAACTTCAACGGTATGTAAAGAGCTGTGCCCTGACTTAATACTTAAAGATTTCATTTCTTTGCAATATGATTTTACAATCTAATTACAACTTGTACATATATTGTCATTGACGTAATAAGCACTCCATCAATTCCTTAAAAGGGTACCCATATATTCAACTCATGTGGAGTGCCAAATATCCTCTCAATTGTAAACCATATCTTGATCTGTGATATGTTATGTTATATTAACCCTGAATGATATTTATTTCAGAGTCTCTGTTCAGCTGCTGTGATCTCTCCCAACTCTGGTACCGAGAGTTCTTCCTTGAACTCACAATGGGCAAGAGAATTCAGGTAGACAGTTACAATAAACTTTTCTCGCAATGTAAAATAATTTTATATTCATTTGATATCATACAATAATAACAATTTCTGGTTTACCATTGTAAAAATTTTCTTTTTGGACTTTAAGATTCTATTCTCAAAGTTGTATTTATCTCAGAAGATGACAGGTACAATTCTGTGTTGTAGTTTCCTATTGAGATGTCGATGCCGTGGATTCTGACGGATCACATACTGGAGACAAAGGAACCGTCCATGATGGAGTAGGTTTACAATATACCATTAGTTGCCATGTGAATAAATCTTTACCACTTGATCAATAAATGTACATAAAAGTTCTACTAAATCCAATACACATATTCTCTCACTTGTATTAACCTTGACCTGTGGATGCCGTAATACTTCCTGAATGACTGTCATTAGCCCTACAAGACAAATCTAATGGAAAGCAACTTCTTTATCTTCTTCATCTACATGAAGCCGACCAGAAATGAAAGAAAGATTTTATCAATAACTATTATTATCCATTATCCAGCTGTTATTAGCCCTTTGTACATCTCTCACTATCCCAAACCATTCCTGCATGACCATCTTTCAGGAATCATGTTAAGAAATTGTTCATTTTCACAGGGAATTAGAGATTATGTTAAAGTTACACTACTACTTCCTATGAAAATCAAATCATATCCTTCTGAAAAATTGCATTGGCAGATCCAGAGTGGGGATATCAAATATATGTCGACAATATGTATTGAAATACAGAATAGTGTATTGATGTATCTATTGTCAGATTAAGTATCATGTTATTAATATATTGTCACTACTCCTATACTTAAAATATCACTACATCAACAGGATGAGGGTTAAAGCTGTATACTTGAAATCTTTCACTTGACACACGATACAGAATGGACCAAAATATTCTAATGGTACATGCCTCTCTCTCCCAGATACATCCTGTACCCTCTGGACCTGTACAACGACTCGGCACACTACGCTCTCACCAAGTTCAAGAAGCAGTATCTATATGACGAGGTTGAAGCCGAGGTGAGCACTCACACTTTACAGTCATAATGTATAAATTACGCTTGATAAATGGTTCCTTGTCAATCTCAATGGCACAAGTTAACCTCCGAGAAGTTTGCCAATCCAGAGCAAAGTTAGAGGCTTTCAGAGGACCTCATTTCATCCACTTTCAATGATCTGGTATATTTCCTCTGCTCTCCAGAGTGATCCATCTTTGATATGTCAAGAAGTTTCAGTATTTACGATTGAGCTATGATAAAATATTATTTCTTCCATTGAAATGCAATATTTCCCCTTGGATTAAAGATGCATCTATTGTGTTTCATAAAATTTGGTTTGGTTTCAATACATTCCAACACACCATATGTGTTGTTTACAGTACAGATACATTCACTCAGCTTGCATAATTATCCCCAATCACCAAATATATCACAATTTCTAGTTTCCAATTAAAATTGAGTAACATCATTATGCATGTTAAAAAAAAAACGAAACTGCACATCCCATTTACATGCACAGTAGTTAAATGACCTATTGAACATTATCAACCCAAATTTGTCATTTTGGCCGTATAAATAAGATTCCAAAATAACGTTCAACTCATTGGCGCGCGTCAATGGCGATGCATTGTCTGCTTTTCGATCAGAAATCACTACTTATACCTTCATATCGTCAATATACTGAGTCGACTATCATCAAAATTTTAGTTTTCGGTAACAGTTGGTGCTTCTCAATGAAGTAACACCATTCATAACATTTGGAATATGTGATCCCAAACAACACAATGGATGTACCTTTAAAGATAGATGCCTAAATGAAGATGTATAAGAAGTTCATTTGTATAGTGACGTTTCTCTGTTTCCTCCAGATGTATTAGAAGTTCATTTGTATAGTGACGTTTCTCTGTTTCCTCCAGATGTATAAGAAGTTCATTTGTATAGTGACGTTTCTCTGTTTCCTCTAGATGTATAAGAAGTTCATTTGTATATTGACGTTTCTCTGTTTCCTCCAGATGTATAAGAAGTTCATTTGTATAGTGACGTTTCTCTGTTTCCTCCATCTCCAGGTGAACCTGTGTTTCGACCAGTTTGTATACAAGCTTAGTGATCAGATCTTTGCCTACTACAAACACCTGGCTGGAAGGTGAGAAACTTGTCATTTGGTTATCTTACAGGTTTATTGTCACCCCATGACAATTGCAATAGACTAATTTACACTAGAGTGATAGCACTTTATCACATGAAAATAATCCTCTGAAAATTTTTATTTTCATTGAAGTCACAGTTCCACCAAATGAGAGAGAAGAGTAGTGGAATGATTTGACCACAAAGCAACCTTTAATGAGAATTTTTAAATTTTAGTTTGTGCAACAACAGGCATATATTTTATTTTACTTATTAATAATCCTTTTGATGCTCATTCCTTAGTTTATTTCATTTTATATTTACCATTATGTTTCCGTTTTTTTGTATCATCATTTATCACTGTTTTAATCAACCGGAAGTACGTCACAACTTTTATGTATTCAAGCTGTGTCACGTGACCTCTGCCTCCTCTTGTTTACATGCCTCTTCACCAAACATTGGTTTTTTATCGCCCTTGGTCATCTTAGAACATCGCCATGTCGAGAAGTCATCACTTACGTTCGACTATATAAATTGGTTCACCAACTCCTTGTCAACATGCCGCCGGTACGCAAATCCCGTTTGCGTACGCGAAAAGTAGCCAATACGACGAAGAGTGTCACGGTTCCTTCATCAACCGTTCCTGAAGACAGCCATGACAGTCCCCAAAGCGGGGACCAATCCAGGCTCACGGGCACGGACCTGAGACAGCGTCTCACTGAGATGGGTTTTCACGTGCCACCCTCTTGGACCCGTAGTACAATGGCCCAATTGTACGAGGCAAATCGTCCAATGCAAGGTAAAGAGCGACCAGTTCGACCTACGGTCCCAGTGTCTCGGAGACCCTCAGCTACTGTGACGTCACACTCTCTATCTTCTGATACGGAAGCTATGGAAGGAGGAAGGAGCGTTCTTCCAAACCCATCTAGTAGTGGCGCCCGGGGATCGTCTCCGGTTCGACAGGGACGCATATCTTTATCAGCTGACGAAGTGGCAGCTAGTCTGACTGATTGGACAGATTCCAGACAGTTCCTGGACAGCGAGACGACAATGGCCGATTTCGGAGGGGTGCGCATGCGTGGAGAGGATTCTTCAGGAAAGACTATTATTGCAGAACTACGAAAAGAGGTCGCTGAGCTAAGGAATTTGGTCGACAACAGAGTGTCTCCATCTGACATGCCTTCCACAGATTTTCCAGCTAATCTTCTGGCGCATGTGACCCCTTTCCCAGTAGAAGGAGTCTCTTCTGATAGTCTGCCCCACATCGACACCGTCTCACCTTCGGTTGCAAAAAAGATCAAGGAAGGTAAATATGTCAATCTTGCAGTGCTGCTTTTGCCTAATCAGGAGCCCGAATCTCGTTCTATTGACCTGACTGGAAATACCTTGTCTGTGAGAGAGGATTCACGGACAAGTAGATCCCTTACTTTGCCAGAGTTTCTAGAGGCTTTCGACATTTACAAAAGGATCTTATGTGGTTCGAATGTTATGAAGCTGAGACAGATGGATATGCATCAGCAAACATGCATTATGCTGGCTAGGTATTATGGTGGCTCCACCCATTATGACTACCACAAACTCTTTGCGGCACGGGTAGCCGCCTTTGCTGAACAAGGGGTGCCTGTTAATTGGGGCCTTCGAGATATTAACTTTTGGACTCTAGTGACTTCTGGCAAGCGTGCCCGCATTTGCGAAATTTGTGACAGCGTGACACATTCTTCAGAGATGTGTGCGCAGCCTGGGCGTCGACTCAGCAGTAGGAGTAAGTTTGCCCCCTACGATTCAAAGCGCAGGACTATCATCGATTCCAAGGGTCGAGATAGAATCAAACACCGTGACGTGGAAATATGTAACAATTTCAATGATGCTGGGTGCCGTAGGACAAGCTGTACCTTTGCCCACGTGTGTTTGACTTGCCGAGATTCACGTCATGGTGCACAACAGTGTCGTCAGCCACGCCCACAGTGACTGTGCACTGTACCAGTTGTAACTCAAGTACAAACCAAGGCTCCCCCAGTGCATATCCCTCTCCTGCAACACTTGCTGTCTAATCATCCTGACCCTACTTTTGTCCAATACCTAGTCTCCGGTCTCTCTTATGGCTTTGATCCAAAAGTTCATCCACTGCCAGATTCTTCTTATGTATGTAAAAATAATCTCAGCGCTAGGAAAGACCCGTCCAGCGTCACAGAACTGGTGCAAAAGGAGGTGACCAATAACTATGTGATTGGACCGTTTGTGTTTCCCCCATTTCCAATATATAGAATAAGCCCACTTGGCCTTGCAGTTGGAAAGTATAGTCTCAAGAAAAGACTTATTTTGGACTTGTCGGCACCACATCAAGCCACTGACACCCCGAGCATCAATGACCTCATCGACAAAGACCATTGTTCCCTGACATATGTCACTATTGATCAAGCTATTTCACAGATTAAGAAAGTTGGAACAGGAGCATGGATGTGCAAAGTTGACATTACTGATGCCTTTAAGCAAATCCCGCTTTCTGAAACTGCTTGGCCTTTCTTTGGATTTAAATGGAAAATGGATTCTATTTTTACACAAGACTAGCTTTCGGTTGTAGATCAAGTCCAGTGATATTTGACACTCTCTCTCAAGCTCTGTGTTGGATATTGGAGAATGTATGCCATGTAGAATTTATCTTGCATCTGTTAGATGATTTCTTGACAATTGACTCTCCAACCTTCCCAGCTATTCAAACAATGGATACACTGTTGAACCTGTTCCATGCCCTCAACATTCCCCTAGCTTCCCGCAAGACTGTTGGCCCGGTCACTGAGATCGAATACTTGGGGATTATTTTAAATTCTCATGCTATGACAGCACGTCTTCCTGAAGACAAGTTGGTTCGTTTACGAGAAGTTATACAATCATTTGGTCAGAGAAAGAAATGTACTAAGAAAGAGTTACTGTCTCTGCTGGGTCACATGAACTATGCATGTAGAGTTATTCTACCAGGCCGTTCCTTTGTCTCCTACCTAATTGCTTTGTCTACTACGGTGTCGGAACTCCATCATCATGTGACTATTTCTAGCTCTTGCAGGACTGATTTAAGGATGTGGAAACAGTTCTTAGATCAATGGAATGGTAGATCTTTCTTTCATGATGACAATTTGACTTTGGCACCTGACATTCAACTATTTACAGACGCCGCAGCAACTATTGGGCATGGAGGATACTACCAAAATGCTTGGTTTGCACAAAAGTGGTCAGAGTTGACTGATGTGATGCCCAGTAAACCCTCTATAGCCTGGTTGGAACTATATCCGATAGTAGCAGCCACTGTACTGTGGGGCAAGCAGTGGGGACAGAAACGTGTGACTTTCTTATGTGACAATCAAACTACTGTTGACATAATTAACAAAGGTCGTTCCAAATGTCTTAACATCATGACCTTAGTACGTACTTTGACATGGCAGGCAGCTATCGGCAACTTTGTAGTTAGAGCCAGACATGTTCCAGGGAAAGAAAATGACATTGCTGACGCTCTCTCACGGTTTCAGATGGATCGCTTCCGTCAGCTAGCCCCTACAGCCAATCCGACACCGACGACGTGCCCCAACAGCTACGACGTAATGTGGAGCTAAACGGTCACTTAAAGCACCTATGGACAGCAGCTGTCAGCAACAACACCAGAACTACCTACGCAACAGGATTTCAACGCTACCTGCAGTTCCTATTAAGGTTCCATGTGTTTTCTACCTTCGGCAGATCACCCGGATTACCCCCAGTCAGTGGAGTGTACCTGGAATATTTCATTGCATATTGCTTTGGAGTGCTGAGCCTAAAACATGATACTGTTAAAACCTACTTAGCAGGCATCAGATTCACCTACATGGAGGCTGGTGTAAGAACCCTTTTTGACAAAGTACAATCTGGATCGCTAAATCGACTCCAGGCCCTGCTACGAGGTTATAAACGACTTCATGCAACGGATAGCAAACCACGCCTCCCTATTACCTTTGATATTTTATGTGCCATTGTGAGAAAGTTACATACAGGTGTATTTGGAGTATTCAATGATTTAGTGTTGGAATGCATGTGTGTCGTGGCCTTCTTCGGTTTCCTCCGTTGTGGGGAGATCACATGTGGTGCTTCCTTCAATCCTGTGTATAATGTGTGTATTCAAGATGTCTCCGTTGACACTGGCAGGAATAGGTGTGTACTTAAGCTCAAAGCTTCCAAAACTGACCCTTTCAGACAAGGGGTATCCATTTCCTTGTTTGCCACGTATAAGCAAGTGTGTCCAGTAAGAGTGTTGTGCAAACTAGTGAAATGTCGTACGACCTGTGGTGCACTACCTGCAGATCCCTTGTTTGTCAATTCAGCAAACATTCCTATGAACAGGAAGGCGTTCCTAAACAACTTATCCACGGTGCTCAGAACCATTGGACTTAATCCAACCCTCTATTCAGGACATTCTTTTCGTATTGGAGCCGCTACTACTGCGGCAAAAGTAAGAATGGAAGACCACTTGATTAAGACTTTAGGACGTTGGAGGTCTGATTGTTTCACCAGATATATTCGTACTCCGGAGACTGTTCTCCGAGCAGCTCAACAATCACTATGCAATGTTTAGTTTCCAGATTCATGCTAGTACCATCTAGTGTATGTATACACCCCTTTGGCTCAGATTACTTGATTTGTGTGTATATGCGTTTGATACCTTTTACATTTGGTGTTTTTCATTGTTCATGATCCTACATGTTTATTTATGCAAATGTTGTCAATCTTCTTCATCATTCCTAATTTAGCCCCATTTATGGCACCCGGGGATACATTTTATTCCATTTAAGTATTCTTTGCTTTTATTGGTCTCCTTCAGTGTAAGGCACCAAGCCATCTTCTGGTATCTTCTCCCTGCAACACTAAACAGTATTAGTATTTTATCTCTAATTTACTTCAATCCAATCTTATAATTACTATCATCATATCCCTTGGGGGCTCTCGGTATGCTACCTCGTTTTGGGCAACCAGCTATTCAAAACCTTATAGCTTTTCCCCCCAAGGCATATCCTTATTTCCTTAAGGTCATCACGGCCATATCACAATCACATTAAATCTTATTCACCCAAGCTTAAAATATTCTGAGTCAGCCCCCAATGATATGTTTTTCACATATTAGCTCCAATAAAATTTTTGTATCAACACCCTTGTTCTCGTTGTTTGTTGCACAAAATGAGAATTTTTAAATTTTAGTTTGTGCAACAACAGGCATATATTTTATTTTACTTATTAATAATCCTTTTGATGCTCATTCCTTAGTTTATTTCATTTTATATTTACCATTATGTTTCCGTTTTTTTGTATCATCATTTATCACTGTTTTAATCAACCGGAAGTACGTCACAACTTTTATGTATTCAAGCTGTGTCACGTGACCTCTGCCTCCTCTTGTTTACATGCCTCTTCACCAAACATTGGTTTTTTATCGCCCACCCACCATCCCCAGCTTTCACCTTCGGGGCTGGCTCAGTTCTTTCCACTTAATCCATTTCCGACCCAAACAGCTGTCCCCCTTCCCCCCCCCCCCCCCCCCAAGGCTGCCATTCGCGCCGTTTCCCCATAACTACAGCTGCCATTCGCGCTGTCCCTCCTAAGGCTGCCATTCGCGCCTCCCCCCCAGGCTGCCATTCGCGCCGTTTTTCCCCTAACCTACAGCTGCCCCTCCAAAGGCTGCCATTCGCGCCTTCCTCTCTCACCCTCAGCTGCCATTCGCGCTGGCCCCACCAACCGCACAGTGTCCATTCCCGCATATCTCCATCCATTTGGCTGCCATTCGCGCTTCCCCCTCCCCCACAGCTGCCATTCGCGCTGCCCTCACCTACGGTACAACGCCCATTCCCATCTATCCCCCTCCATTTGGCTGCCATTCGCGCCGTGCTTCCCCTCCCCACAGCTGCCATTCGCGCTGCCCTCACCCACAGTACCACGCCCGTTCCCATGTATCCCTTTTATTTTGGCTGCCATTCGCGCCATCCCGCTCCATTGGCTGCCATTCGCGCCGTTTCCCCCATCCCCTCCCTTGGCTGCCATTCGCGCCGTCCCCCGCCCAGGCAATCAATCAGCTATTCCAAACCTTAAAGCCTTTCCCCCCAAGGCATATCCTTATTTCCTTCAGTTAATCACGGGCAACCAGCTATTCAAAACCTTATAGCTTTTCCCCCCAAGGCATATCCTTATTTCCTTAAGGTCATCACGGCCATATCACAATCACATTAAATCTTATTCACCCAAGCTTAAAATATTCTGAGTCAGCCCCCAATGATATGTTTTTCACATATTAGCTCCAATAAAATTTTTGTATCAACACCCTTGTTCTCGTTGTTTGTTGCACAAACTAAGGTTAACCTTATCTCCCATTCTTTAACAGTGCACTAAGGTTACCTTAGTGACTTACGATCACCTTAGTGCTTTGTGAAAGGGAGCCCTGTATTACAGTAACATTGTGTTAAAAATTAGGCCTGAGACCTTTATTGTTATTGTTTTCTTCAAAAAAAATTTCTATTTTGTGCATATCTTGGTATAGATGTTCACTGTTAATTTACCTATCTTCATAATGTGTTCAAGGTGAATCCTTATTTAAACTCTTTACCTGTGGATCTCAGAATATTCTGGGAAAGAAATCTTTAGCTTATGGCTAATCCCTGATTTCTTTTGTTATTGAGTTATAACTCCTGTAAGTTGACATCTCAGAATGGTTTGGCACTGCATGTAAAGTGTTTATTTGTAATCCTTTGTTATATGTTCATGTTTACTCTTCAAGCATCATGCTGGACAAGAGATTCCGAGCGGAGTGCGCCAGTCAGAATGCAAAGATCTTCTACCCTCAGGCAAACAGATATGCAACACTACTTAAACAGAGACATGTACAGGTGAGTCATTTACGACACTGCATACAGCAATGTTAATGACAACTTCCAAACACAAGGCATAACTCTTGCCAGTCTGCATTACTGGCTGATTTAATCCTTGCGGTATTTCCCTCGCTTTGTTGTGTCAAAATAGTGAATCGCTGCACCAGAAATGCATAGCAGGCCTAGATTTCTAAACACAGATTTCTTAAGGAAATACTGCAAGACCTAAATTAGCCAGTAATGGAGACTGGCAAAAGTTATGCCTTGCATTGGGAAGTTGTGTTAATGATTGGAAAGTTGCTGTTGCTACATTGTCTATTTATTAAGTAACAAATTACCTGCAACAAGAAAATAAGAAAGTCGTAACTGTATAACATGTAAACTCATTGGTCAATAAAGGGTGCTTATGACTGATATGACATAACAAAAATATTTTAAAAATGAATTTGTGGCTTAAATGTTAACATATTTCTTGTCTTTCTTCCAGATTCTGGGTCGGTCGTTTGATCTGAACCGCCTTGTGAGCCAGAGACTGAACGCTGCTCTACAGAAGGCTCTAGACGTGGCTATCTCTCGCTTCGAGTCTCAGGACATCACAGGAGTCATGGTCAGTACTTCCTGTGAAATAATCAGTCTTAGAATCAACTCCTTACCTGCTTGTGCTGTAATATTCTCTCTGGAGCTAGTTGCCAATCCAGGGTTATCTCCTTTGTAAATAAGTTGTGATTCCTAACTAACGTGTTAACTAGCACGTCCTGTGTTAGTCAGGGATGAGAATCTTGAATTCATATAACCCCTGAGGCAGAACTTAGATTATCTCACAGCCGATCATTACTGCTGAGATACTGGCCAGCGACTCTCATTCAGTTAGACTGTACTAGATTTGCTGTTTGTGAAATTTGGCTAGCGTTGCACATAAGTGCCTAAGACAAAACCCATTGGTAAGTTAAGGGGTCTGAATATTTCACTGGGGTAATATAGAATATTTCAACCTGAGGGTTAGGAATTTCTTTGAAAAAAGAGCACCTTCAGAGTCTCAACAGAACCAAGATGGCCGACTTCATTATTCGTAATTAGCAGTTCCGACTAAGTCGGAGCTGCTATGAGTTTTTGTGCAGTTTCCATCGCCGCCGCCGCCGGCGCGTTTTGTATTGGCTATAACTTTTTTCCTTATTAGGTTTTGAGAACTCATATACATAACTTCTTACTTATACCCCTGGGGAATTTTTTTGACATGTTCACATTCAAGGTCAAAGGTCAAGGTCACGAGTTCTGAAATCGCTAAAAAAATCCTTGTAAACATGATAACTTGAAAAAATATTTGTGCTATCAGGCTCTTCTTTGGTGTATATCAACTATGGAGAAAGGCCAAGATTTGAAAAGGTTTTCGCTAACATCCGTCAAAGGTCAAGGTCATAGCGAGGTCATAACTTAAGCATGCTTTTGCGAAAATGTCTTATTTCAACTATTAACACTTTGAATCATTACATGATTGTGATACACAATGAAAAGTGATCACTGATTGTGTGACCTTGAATTTTAAAGGTCAAGGTCACGAGATAGGGTCATGGTCACCAGTTCTGAAAGCACTAAATAACTTCTTTCCAAGGAGGTATCAACACCTCATATACATAACTTCTTACTTATGCCCCTGGGGAATTATTTTGACATGTTCACATTCAAGGTCAAAGGTCAAGGTCACAAGTTCTGAAATCGCTAAAACAATCCTTGTAAACACGATAACTTGAAAAATATTTGTGCTATCAGGCTCTTATTTGGTATATATCAACTATGGAGAAAGGCCAAGATTTGAAAAGGTTTTCGCTAACATCCGTCAAAGGTCAAGGTCATAGCGAGGTCACAAACTAAGCATGCTTTAGCGAAAATGTCTTATTTCAACTATTAACACTTTGAATCATTACATGATTGTGATACACAATGAAAAGTGATCACTGATTGTGTGACCTTGAATTTTAAAGGTCAAGGTCACGAGATATGGTCATGCTGACTAACTGACTGACTGACTGGTCACTAAGTAACTTTTTCCCATGAAGATATTAACACCTCAGCTTAATTTCTTTCTTATACACCTGGTGAATGATTTTGACATGTTCACATTCAAGGTCAAGGTCAAGGTCATGAGTTCTGAAATCTGTCAAAGGTCAAGGTCACAGTGAGGTCGAAACTTAAGCATGCTTTTGTTAATATGTCATATTTTAACTATGAACACTTTGAGTCATTGCATGATTATTATACGCGATGAAAAGTGATCATTGATGGTGTGACCTTGAAGGTCAAAGGTCAAGGTCATGAGATATTGGTTAAGGCCATGTTAATCCTTTGATCAAATTTTGAAAGAAGAAATAGGTTTTAAGAACAAACTTGTGAAAAGTGACCCCAGTGATGATTAGTAATAATTCGAATAATGAACAAACTTTTGTTAAAAAGAATTCACATTTTATTGATGCTGACGAGAAGGCGGAACAGGGAAAGGCGAGACCCTAAGTTTCGGAGCTGCTCTGCTTTTGCGGTGTCCCGCAAACGCTAATCTAGTTATTCCTGTAATACAGACAGAAAGAATGGTTTGGTTCTGATCAGAAGATTTATCAAATGTGAATATACTACAAGGAAATTGTATTTTCTATTTCAGGAATTGGAGGGTTTGATTGAGTGCAATCGACTGTGTCACAAGCTGCTGTCTGAGTTGATCATGCTGAACGACTTTGACGCCATGTTGTGTGAAGCCAACCATAACGTGTCTGCTCCCTATGGGCGGATAACTCTGCACGTCTTCTGGGAACTCAACTTCGACTTCCTGCCAAACTACTGCTACAATGCTGCCACAAACAGGTGGGTATATTATGTATTTGTAAAGTCGTTCTCTCAAAACCGAAAGACAAATCTTTTTCACAGACATTAGACAAAGAAGATAATTGGAACCAGTAATGAATCCATTTTGTCAGAAAGCAATGTAGTGTCCTTCTTTCAATGGTCCTAGCATGATGTCATCAATAACAAATAAGCACCAACATGGCGTCATGCAGTAAAAAATCTCAACAAACCACTTGCTTTTGTTTGTTTCCTTATACACTATTTTCTAATTACAGATTTGTCAAGACGAGACTGCCATTTGTTCAAGATGCCAAACGAGACAAACCATTGAATCCAGCACAGCATTATCTTTGGGGAACAAAGGTAATTAACCCTCAAGTTGCTATTCTATATTACCCTTTTTAGCCCCTGGACTGGAATATTCAGACCTCCTAGCTTGCCGCATGGTTTTGCCTTAGGCACTAATTTCCCGTGAATCTGGTACCGTCTAACTGACTGGAAGTTGCTGGCCAGTATCTCTATTTCGTAATAATTGGCCAGTGAGAAAAAGCCTCTTTCTGGGGTTTGGAGAGAATCCTGGTGGACCTAGTAAGACTTCCATTGCTGGAAACAAATTTGGATTATGAACTTACTTAGTAAATATTCCTCTAAAAACCGAACCAATGTTGTGTAAGAATTTGTCAGAGATGATAATGTCACCTCTTTATTTTCAGGTGCTGAACACGTCCTACACGACTATCTACAGTCTGTACGCTGGTTTCATCGGGCCGCCTCACTTCCGTGCTATGTGTCGTCTCCTAGGTTACCAGGGTATTGCAGTCGTCATAGAGGAACTACTCAAAACTGTCCAGGGATTTGTGAGTGTTAATTGTTCATTGATGCTCTTTAGTAACACGAGAATAACTTGAAGGATTGTATGATAAACTAAGTAAGTTGAATTTGTTCAAATGACAGGGTCTACAAATCTTGGCTTGTTTTTTTTTCAATATATTAATAATACTTAAAAAATAATGGATAAAAATAATAAAAAAGAGGCTGTTGCATTGAAATCCTGGCAACCATTTTTCAACTTCATCTGCAGAAGAGAACTGTACTAAGGGCAGTAAAGTTTGGGTGCAGTACTAAAGTGATTGAAAGCCTATACATGGTTCACTAGATCATCATTGTATTGCCTCTTTGGTATTTCATGCCTTTTTGCTGCAAATTGTCATATTGAATCATATAAATAAATACAAAATTCAATACTATGTCTGTTTATGGTACAGTTGAAGGGTACAACAATGGAGTATGTGCGGACCCTGATGAAGGTGATGCCGGAGTCGTGTAAACTTCTACGATACGACTACGGATCTCCAGGTCAGTGTGTTACATTTTCTATAATGTCTGGAAATGTTCTGTTTCTCTGATGACTCTTGTTCCTAGTTTTTAGCCTCTCTCTGTCAATTTTACTGTAGGAGTACATGCACTGTTCCGATACTCCAAGGAATTGAGGTTGGACTGGATTTTGTCTTATATTTTGTTGTTCATTTTCAAAATATTTCTCATGATCATCTTCCATATTATCAATACAACAGTTCAAGATTATTTCATAATTTCATTCTTCTTTGACTCTGGGCCTTTGCCCATTCACACAAAGGTTCCTCTGTTATCAAAGATGAACACAATTCCATTGACAAAGTTATTTAAGTTTGAATCAGCTTTCTCTCTCAAATTCAGACCATCATCCATATTAATAATACAAATAGAACATGATTAATTTGGGATAACACTACATTCAATAGTACAAATTCTCATACTTTTTAGGGATTGAACCAACACTCTTAGAGTTAGGCAACCATCGCTTACTCTTAGGGTGTGGGTGTGGGTTCGAATCCCACAAGGGACTCGGCCTGAAAAGGTACAAGTATTTGTACCATTGAAGGTAGTGTTATCCTAATCATGTTATATTTGTTATATATCTAAATGTCCAATAATACAACAGTTCAAGAAAACTTCACAATGTTATTCTTCTGTCTTTCACAGACATTGGCTAGGAGATTTGTAATATAAGAAGATCACAATGTAGCAAAGACATCCTTGTCTATTGGAGAAAAGAGCTAGACTTGAACTCTGATTAAACCAACTCTCTCCCTCTATCCCAGGTGTGATGGGGTACTACCAGGCCCAGTTGCTTGATCTGATCCAGTACCCGGACCTTCGCACAGAAGTCTTCCAGAGCTTCCGGGAGATGGGTAACGCCATCCTCTTCACTCTGCTCGTCGAACAGGCTCTGGTTAGTTTACCCCAGCTTTTGTATTTGTTAACCAGGGCCCATATTTTCGAAGCTGTCTTAGTGCTAAAATAGTCATAAGCCAATGTTAATGTATGGCACTTACGAGTATCTTAGCGCTAAGTGAGCTTCGAAAATATGGGCCCTGGATCTCGTTGTGTCGGTGGCATATGGCATACAAAATTGCAACTGTACTTTTCATTCTATTCATCAAACAGGATGTTGATAGGCAATTCTGTCTTCAAGCTGTGTAACTGAGGGAATTATTGTACATCTAGGTGGTACATATTTCATGCCAAATTTCTTCTATGTCTTGATTGCTTTGTCTTTTTCAGATTTATGAAAGACAATCAAGATTTTCTTCACATAATTTATGTATTGTAATGATATAGAGTTAATATTTTGTGTTAGATGTAGTTATTATTACTCCTTGAATACAACCTGGAGTTTTAAATTATTCACCATAATTGTTCTCCTTGGTTCTATTTGAGGTCAAATTTCATGTGCTATTTATTTTAGCACTGTTTTTCCCCTCCAGGTATTCAAGGCTCAGGTTGTAATCAGGATTTGGGTTGCGTTGAGGAAATATTGTTTGACTGGTTGACAACGTTGTATTTTCAGACACAAGAAGAGGTTTGTGATCTGAAGCATGCAGCACCCTTCCAGAACATCATCCCCAAACCGTATATTGCTACAAAAGGTGAGAATATTAAAAGTTCTAAATAAAATCTTCATTTTCTTTTCACAGCCATGATTTTCAGGAACCATTAATAACCAGTCACCCTTGTGTTTTATTGTCTCAGAAGTGGTGCCAATAATATTATGTTGCAAGCAAACTAAAAGAAGTGGAAAAAACATGGTATTAAATGGCAAGGAATTGGAAGTGTAACTCTTAAACTGTATGATGTTTACAGAGGGTGAGTCGAGGAAGAACCGAGATGAAGATCTGAAGCAGCTGATGAAACAACTGGAGAAGAAGTACGCCGCTCTGCAGATTGTCTCCGTCATCAAGAAACTCGGCAACCAGACTGTGAGTACATGAAGCAAAGCCATGATTCTAGCTAGAGATACCATGATCTCACATGATATATATATTCTTTACATCTGGTAACCTTGTCAGTTTTCTTTGATGCTTGATTTTAGTCATATATAGCTTAATTGACAAAAAAAAATTATTGTACATTTCACAAGAGGCTGTTATACTTTTCACATAATCTTCAAATTGTGTCATCACAAGTTTCCATATTGATTATGCAGCAAGCGGACATCGCTGCAGAAGGAGACCTCCTGACGAGGGAGAGATTATGTTGTGGTCTCTCCATGTTCGAGGTGGTTCTCAACCGCATCAAGTCATTCCTCAACGATCCACTGTGGCACGGGATGCCGCCCATGAACGGCGTCATGAACGTAGACAAGTGTACAGAGTTCCACCGACTCTGGTCCGCGGTCCAGTTCGTCTTCTGTATGCCTGGGCGGGAAAATGAGTTCACTGTCGAGTAAGTATCAATCATTTTGTATTGCAAATGAAAGCCAACCAATCTTATACAAGTTTTATAATTAAAATGTTCAGGGATGGACACCAATATCAAGGAGAGGGTGTTCTAAGTTGGACAAATTGTACCCAATCCGATTCTTTGTGAATCAAATATTTTTAAACCAGCTATAAGAATATTCTAACTAATATGTAATGTTTAGTGATGATATTTTATTTCAGAATTTTTTGGTTGACCATAAGTGGATTATCTTCCAAAGCTCCACACTGTGCCAAATTCTATGACTTGGTTTAAATTCTGCATTTCTTTACAATTTCATACTATCCCTGATAGTTGACCAGGTCAACTTGACCTCAAGCTAGCTTTTGTCATCACTGTATATCAATCAACAGTCTTTGCATAATCTTCATAGCATTAGGTGTGTTTGTTTATTTATTACGTTTTTCTCCTCCAGAGAGCTGTTTGGTGAGGGTTTGAACTGGGCGGGCTGTACGCTGATCATGTTGCTGGGTCAACAGCGACGCTTCGAGTGTCTCGACTTCTGCTATCACATACTCAGAGTGAACAGAGTGGACATGAAAGATGAAAATGTGAAGGGAATTGTAAGTATTTACATTCTGTGTATGAAATAACTTACCACCTGTTAAGAAACCTTGTCTACAATGTCTAGCGACTCCTTCTTGAGTTTAACACGCCCTCCTCTACTTGATTGTAACTTAAGCACAAAACACAAAAAGGAGGAAAGCTTGTTGGCCATTCTACAGCTAGATCTGTCCAGGCATTGTTGATATTCCATCTTCTCAGCCCTAAGTTTAAACCTCTCTTTGTTGTAGGCGACAGAAGTTGTATTTTATGAAGGTTATTATTATTATAGGTTACTATTGCTCTCTAGGTTTACATTGTCAACTATACCACAGTGAAAGGAGATGGGCTAGAATTTGTAGCCAATAGGGGTGTTTTTTCCTTGGTAAAAAATAATAAGGGTACTAAAATTTGCATAGCTAATGAGGAAACAAATCTCCTTTCCTCAAAGTGATCTTACATGATGATGTGTATTCTCTCTCCCAGCAACTGAAGAGGATGGTGGACCGTATCCGCAAGTTCCAGATCCTCAACAACCAGATCTTCTCTGTGCTGAACAAGTACATGAAGACAAGTGATACAGACAGTATGCCCGTCGAACATGTGCGCTGCTTCCCGCCCCCAATACACCAGAGTCTTGCCACAACCATATAGAGGAACGTTTGTAGCTGGATGAACTGAATAATACTGCAATGTTGGATAGGTTACACGGCGACACTTCAACGAACGTCTGAGTGTCGTCACTGTCACATAGGAGCACCTTGTACAGTCAGCAGCTTGAGGAATCGGAATAATGCTGAATCGTTGAATAGATTATAACAGGGACAGTTGATCCAACATCAGTGTCGACACTGTGACATAGGAGCACCTTGTACAGTCAGCAGCTTGAGGAATCGGAATAATGCTGAATCGTTGAATAGATTATAACAGGGACAGTTGATCCAACATCAGTGCCGTCACTGTGACATAGGAGCACCTTGTACAGAGGTCGGTTAGCTAAGTTACATGAAAGGAAGACACACCAGGGCTGAAAGACCAACATTAAAGATACATAGAGAATCTCACCCGAGTGTCTTCTGATATCAAATATATCAACACGAGTTGATAAAAGTTACAAATATCCGAGGCTTGCCGAGGATAGTTTTACTTTTATCAACGAGTGTTGATATATTTGATATCAGAAGACACGAGGGTGAGATTCTATTTATCATCCAAAATCATTCTTATTACGTTTAAGTGAAAATAGTGTACATCTCTGAGCACATCTCTGCCATTTTACTTCCAGTGCGGTGAGGTCATAGCATTGTGACGTCATCATGTTTATGACGTCATAGCATTGTGACGTCATTACTCGATGATGTAAACGCATTGTGATGTCATGTAGCTGACGGCGACAGGGCATTGTGCAAAATCTACTGCCAAAAAGATATCTCCTAGGAGATATCGCTTGATCTCACACAAGCGATATCTCCTGTGGAACACAGTTTTGGGTGATAAAATACAATATCATTCTCCTTTGATAATGTACTAAGGTGATCATATGATAGAAAGGTAACTGTAGGGTTATGGTTAGGTAGGTTAAGTTAACCTTTGTGAGGTTGTTTAGTGCAAGACGCTAAAGGAACTTGTGATTTAGACAAGGATAATGTCTGTGTCATCAGACTTTAGTCCAGATTTAGACAGAAGCACCAAACCATATGGGGATGGATAAAGGGAGCGGACATGTTGGATTTTAAAATTTCAAAGCCGTAACTGGAATCAGAAGTCATGTCAGATAAGATTCTAACTAACGCAGTAATTCTAGGTATGACTGTCAATATGGACCCAACAGCTTTAGGATTCGAAGTGGAGCAGAGGTATTGGACAAGTTCAACAGTAGCAGTTCAGTGATCTCGAGCTATTAAGATACTTCAAATCCTGTTACTAGAAAAGACCTACATCACCTATTTACAGTTACATTATACTGCTAACGCACATGCATGATGAATGAGTTTTTTGTACAGAATTCAAGTTGTATAACGGGTTGTTTGACCTGGCTAGATATGCAACACATAAGAGAGACTTGTACGATGTTGCCACCTTCGGCAGGGGATGATAGTTTGGTCCAGATCCCGGGTTTGATAATTTCAGCTTAAATTCATGAAAAAGAACTGACGGATCATGATCTGTAGTTGAATCATGAGTCGGTGGCTCAATAGCGAAGAAGAAGTTAAAGGAAAATGGGATTGTAATATATATATAGGGCAACAAGAACCTTTCATGGAAAGGTTTTATAACAGATAATCATTGAACATTTGTATTTAGAATTGATAGCTACTCAGTTACATTTTATTTACAACTCGATGAAGAAAGGAACAATGTCATGGACCAAGATTGAATAGACCAAGAGGAAGAATTACTAATGAAATATGATCTCCGCTGACGACTCATCAAGCCTACTACCGTACTTGGATAGGCTACTGTATAGCATTTGGCAGATTCTAAAGGAAAGTTTTTGTGATGCATGGATCATGAAACTGAAACACAGAACCATGGAGCAAGATTCTATTGTCCTATCAACAGAGATTGATGATTTCTCGTCTGCCTTATAACCCATATTGGATGTCATATGACGTAGGGGTTTCACAAAGTCAACTCGGTAAGGGTCAAATCTGAGAGTGTTTGGTGAGGATCTGACACAGTACCAAACCAAGCTAATAGGACACCCCAGGGACCTCAAGGTGAAGCTGGTGGAAGAACATTTTTCTCATAATATCATATTTGTGAAGTTCAGTGAAGTTTGTATGAAATTTATTATACGAACTGCATTAAATACCAGGAACCAGCCCCAGGAGTAATCAGATTTAATTATTGAAGTAATCACGATTGATACATACATGGATGTATTCGGAAGATTTAGACGTATCCAGATGTGATGTTTGTCCTATGTGATGATGTGATGTCAGTGTGTGAAATAAGCTTACAACGTTACCAGCCCGAAACTAAGATTTTGTCAATTTTCATGATAAAATTAAGCAAAACACTTTAAAATTTACCAGCCAAAGTAAATGTTACCTGGTTAAGGGCTGTCGGATAGGCTTTATTTCATACACTGGTAATATCCATGTGCAATCAAGAAAATCATTCACCGAATTATTCATGATATTGATTCTTGTAGATCAATTATGCAAGCATGGGCCTTGACAATTTCTCATATTTTTCCATCAATATTCAAGTCAAGATAATGTTGTTTAAATTAAAATGTTAAAAGCTACCTGGTCCTTACTTAAATATTTTTGTGTAAAATATACATCAGTTGCAATTACTTTTTGTCTGTTTTATAGACAAGGAGTGTGAAGATATGTAATTAGAACACAATACAGGTTGTTATTCATTGTACATTTAGTAATATGTTTTGTCAAGACTACGGATTACTTTTACGTTTTCAAACAAACTATCACAATGATTTCAATATTTCTGTATCGAAAAATAAAAATGACTTTAATATGAAATTAGAAGTCAGTTAGTTAGTGTTTTGTGTTTCAAGTAGGGTGGTAATGGAATTCGTGTATTTTGTTTGTTCTACAACTGATCGTAATTCCAAGTTGAACAAAGAAACTGACGTTATTTCCGTGCTTAGATTTGTTATAGAAACTAAAACTTAAGATATTAGCATGCATTTTCATGAATTAAAAGTTGTTCATTTTGTGAAAAAAAATAATTTTCCAGGTCTAATTTCTAGGTGCTTGATTAGAAGGAAATTAGACTAGTTCACTTATTAGATGCAGTAGCTATCATGTTTTTACATTTTATGCACATATAAAGTCAAGCTCAAAGCAAAGCTAATTCATATTTCATTTCAAGGCTTGCAATTGGCTAATTCTTCCTTCAAATAAAACACCCTTGTGAAGATAATCATAAAATCAAACAGAAGAGATCTTCAAAGTGACAATGTCAAAGTCAATTCTACTAAAATTGTTTTCAATCCCCATTCCCTTATCTTTTGACAGTAAGTTGATTGAACAATTCAGAATTATTACGTATTTATTTATCTTGGGAGTGGTATTTTTCAACCCCTATAAATATCAATAAGTTTTATCATAAGAGTATCCAAAATCATTACAAACTTGTAGAGCTAGTGTGATGGTTTAGATGCATGCACTTTATTCACCTCGTGGTACATCATTCATTTGTTTTTTAAGAGAATATGAAAAATATTATATTTTGTGTAGGAAATTGTAGAATTTGTTTGTGCTTGTTGCTCTGTTTGTTGTGTTGCGATTTTTGCTCAGGACCAAATAGACTTTGTGAAAATAGAATTTGAAAAATATTTGCCATGGTAGCTGGATTACCTAATCCTTCTGATCAAGATACGGACCCAAGAACACGGAGAATCTGAATCTGATAGAGAGAAATCACCAACTTGACATCTTGGCTACCACAATGAAACATTAACTGGAATGCATATGATATGTGATGCTTTGTTTAGAATATCCTTTCAAGAAACAGCACTAAACTAATAGTCACGCTATAGGTCAACTACAGAGTGTAGTTATTTGGATGAACAAATTGATGTATCACAGCCTTCCCAGGCTATGGCTATTGTAAGTAAATGTAAGGGTACCACAGTTCGAGAGTCTATTTGTTCAGAGCTACCTTGTGCTTGGGCTGCCTTTAGCTCATAGAGATAACATTTACTTACGATTGCCCTAGTCCGAGGGTTATTTGAGTTTGTGAGATAAGACCATGTATAGGTATGATCTGGATAATTTTACAAAAATAAACCGAACTACTAGTTGATCTTCAATAATTTTCTTTGAGCTAAGCAAGGCCACCTAGGGAGTCAATAACATTTACATGAAAGATTTTTCTAAGGAACCCCCTTGGTCGGAAGTAAAATTTTGAGCATTCTGAAGAGAAGGATGGAAGAAAATATGGAAGGTTTATGTTGGGGAATTAGTGTGGATAACAGGAGTTCCAATTGAAATATTTCTACAGATTCGCTGTGATTTTGGTTCCGTATCTTGGTCAGATTATACACTTCTCTAAGTCAACTTGGTTTGAAGAAGTACACAATCATCCATGACTAAACAGAAAACCACAGTTAGCTAGGAGAGTTGGTTCACAGCTTGTTCCCTTCATCGAATGTAGGTTATGTAGTGTTTCAATGTTTTATTGTGGCACAGCAATTGTTGATAATACCCAAACTTGTACAAATAATTTTAGAAAGTCATTTTTCCACTCTTAATTTTTGTAAAGTCTTTTCCTACTATTGTATTTATCATTGATATGATATAATAAAACTTTGAATACATTGTGTCTTCTGTTGTGCTGATTTATAATATGAACTAAAACTGTGTTTCACAGGACATGTTTTGACAGTAACTTATGAACAATACCCTCTCATCAAGTTCATGGCTATTTTGAAATCATCAAGTGCATGATTCTTGATGTTATGATGTCCAAAACCAATGACATCACAATGCTATGATGTCATAAGAATTGAGGTCAGTCTTCTATTACCTCACTCTTGCAAGTCGAATGGCAGTGATATAGGATATTTTGTGTTTCAGTGTAATCTAACTTATCTCTCATCTAGGGCATTTACATATAGATACAAGAGTCATCAGAAGATGACATATCCCACCGGTTCCACAAAATTTGTAAAACACATCTTTGACAGATACTTGTGTATCTACTACCGTACTTCAGTTAGTGGGTATTACAGATGCTGAGTTTCAGGTATGTTAAGGGTTTTAGACTTCTGCTCTAGAAGCAGTCAAAATCAACAACCAACATCCCTCTCATGTTTCTATGGAAACAGAAAAAAATTAATTTTTCAGAATAAATCTGAAAATATCAAAAGGCACCACTTCAGTTAGTGGGTAATACACATGCAAAGTTTCAGGAAGATATATGATGAACGGTTTTGGAGTTGTGCTCCGGAAACGAACCTGTCTCTGAACAACGTCCAAATTCAACAAGTTTCCATGGAAACGGAAAAAAATAAAAGTTTCAGAAATCTGAAAATATCAAAAGGCACCACTTCAGTTAGTGGGTAATACACATGCAAAGTTTCAGGAAGATATGATGAACGGTTTTGGAGCTGTGCTCCGGAAGCGAAATGATTACGGACGGACGGACAGACGGACGGGGTGATGACTATATCCCACGGTATTACATACCGGTGGGATAATAAGCTTTACTCTGTCATAAGATGATAGTGATATTACACTGAAAACATAAAATTTCCTGTTTATTATAGGGTCAGAAATGTTGAAATAATTCTGTTCTGGCAACATCAAACTAGTGTTGCACTGTTACTTAGCAATGATATTACGTAGATTGTAGACATGACATCTTTCCCTCTATGATATCTTCACTGTGCAGTACCAAGATCAATTTTCTCAACCTGAAGATACTCAAAACTTAGCATATAATAAGTGTTGCGAGATGAAACCAGAGATACTGTTTTGTTGACAATTGAACCTGTTGGACTATCTACAATCAGTTCCAATGTTCAATTTGGACCACAGGTTGAAGGCTAACTGAGGCTATTGTTTGGGTTTTTAAGAATGTTTATGTCACTAATATTGCCCAAACAGCGCTCAAGAATACTTCTTTTAATTGTATTGGCTCCTAGTTATGTAGGAAAGTTGGCTGCAGTGCCATTGTGACTAGGCATCGCAACGATACAGGCTTCTTATTGCCAGTATGGGTGACGTATTCCATGTTAAACACTTGTTCACACTTGTGAATCTCATTAATATCAGACAAGTTTATAAAATAACAACTTGCTCAGTTTGAGATGTTTTATTCTTGGGCTAGACTAAGGACAATACACTCTTTGTTCATACTTCCAACAGCTTCACAACATAACCCTTGAGGGACCAACAGTAAATATGTTAACATTCACTATACTGAATCAACATCGTCCTGCGCCATCAGTGTATTTGTATCCGCTACGCTACAACAATACCATGATTCCCTGAGCTCAATAACTATCGTTTCACTGTAGGCTGGTTACTTCTCACTAAATAGCATGTCATTTCTCAACCAATGAAATGTGATATTAATGTTGATTGAGGTCCTTTCATACGTGTACCGCCTTGCTTGAATGGCTGGTTATTTTATAGCCATGACAACAGTGAGAGAATCAGGATATTACAATAGCGTAGTGGAGTCTAATAATGAACTGAAATCCTGATGGCGTACATACCTGGAGTTTTTCAATAATACAAAATAAGTGTTGGGGTGGATTTCTCAGTTCTTAATATTGGTCCCTCAAGAGTAAAATCTGTCATCTCATAAGTCTAAATCTAGGAACAGTATGTGATGTGACTTTGTTAACAACAATGCAACTGATGAACGTACATAGTTTCCAGACATACTTCTTCATGTGTACCTCGTATTCAACACAGTATCTTAATAAATAAACAATGAAATAATTAACAGGTCTTCCATGTCACACTTCGATACATGGAATTGATCATGAGTTTCAGAAATAGATACTTTTTTTTGTGCTTTTGCCTGATGACAATCAACCTTGAACATTTAGAGAACAATATTTTTAAAAAATTGTTTTTAAACTGATTATGACATTTACCCTGAGTAAACTGCTGAAAAATTTAATTCATCCAATAAATTATGCTTTCATTAAGAAATACAAGAATATAATAAAACAATCTCATGAAACCCAGAATGTAACTATGCTAGAAAGCGAAGCATAATGACGATCTGATGTTAATGAGATTGATAAAACAATCAATAGATCGCTAAAGTCTTATGAAAATTAACCTTTTCCGAAGGAGTAAAAGTTGCAAAATATTGCATCTACAGGGATACAAACTCATTGGGAGATTTCCTCTCTGACGCCAGTATGCTTGCATGTTCAAACACAATTCAGGTAGCCAATCACAAGATCTCCAAAACAGCTTTTGATGCAAGAACAGGGGCAAGTAACTCCAGACAGCAATCCGATCCTTCTGTAACGTTTCAAATGTGTTAACGAATGATTCCAAATGCGTTTGAAACGGCAATCGTTTAAAACTATGACGTGATTGGTCAGCTAATGACAGTGTTTTGTCTGCACCAACATGGTACAATATGCTCACCTATACTGGGTGTTAAACAGAGTGGTGAGCTAACAAACAAAACAAATCGTATCCCGGTAGGTGCACTATTTTGCAGATATTATTCCAACAGTGTCAATTTAATCAGACTGTAGTGGGCTCATACCAGTATTAGTTCTCCAGGGAATAACAACATCTGATTATATATCAAAACGGATAATAAAGATCTGTTGAATCTGCACATGACAACCCCAGACAACAATAATTCCTTGACAAAAAACGGTTGATATCAACAGGATACATCGAAGATGGAATGAATAAAACTGAATGAACTAAAATTTATGTTCGATATATAAGAATGCTTATTATGAAATTGGAAATGGTGTGCTTATACATACCAAAGACCTAACAGGATGTATTTATCTGTCTGTAATCAACATGTTTAGCTGAAATCATTGTGATAGAATTGGCAATGGGTGCATGATGCATGTGTGGCAATTTTTAAAATTACGAACAATAGGAAACTGGAGAAGATATTTACGGATGATCAAATTTATTTAATTTTTCAAACATAAATATCCTTGTGTTCTCTACATCACCAATTTCTAGAATGGCTCAGTAGTTTTCCATGGTAGGCTGTCAAAACTATAATTCTCTGTTTGAAGATAATTTTCTCTGATCTGAATATTATAAATTATGCTGCAGAGATCTTGAAATTGTGATATACATTGATAATCAGTTGACTCAGTCTTTATATAATGAAATGAAAAGTAAGATGGATCTCTATATAACTAATAATGATCTAATTATGAATAACAATATTCTTAACAATTTATACCAACTTTCAAAAACCACAAAGCACAGACATGGTGATCGCTATATACAAACATCAAATAGCTCTGAAATAGTAAAAATATTAAATATTGGAATTAACTTAGAAAGTGAAAAACCCTTTGATGAAACATCTCTCAATCATCACAAACGCCATCCATTGACATCAATGTTGTCACAAGAACAAGACACTTTGGAAATACGTACAAGTTCTTAACCAAAATGTGGTTTATTCTACTTTAAAATTTTACTTTCTTAATCTGAATTATAACTGATAAACTCATATGCTCCACAAACAATTTGGAAATAATTACATGAATGATAAATCCTCAGCCCATTATTTACCTAGCAAAATATCTTTCAACAGCAACAAAGATGATTTTGAAAAATCATTGAGTATTAATTTCATATATATCCTTATTCTACAAGCACTAGTTTATTAACTGGTCTAATAATATCTAAGTATAAATTTCAAATTAAAAAAATATGAAAATAAAAATTTGTGACTGTAATGAGGACAATATCCTCCTTTTCCTATCTAGACATTCAGCTTACTGGTATATCGAATCTGTGATTATCTAATTTCTAAATGCTTTTTAACTTCCCTTCTACATCCATTAGATACTGTTATTTCAATGTCATTTCTGAAATAATTAAGACATGAAAAAAATGGTTCACAAATATCACAAATCAAATAGAAACCAGGATCTCTGTGGGTGATATTAGTCACAAATTTGGACACCGACATACAACAATGTCAGTGCTTAGAAAATTGTGAAAATTTCTATCTTTGCGAGCTACATGAGAAGCGATTACGTCATCAATGAAATTTGAAAAGGAGATAATTCTAATCTGAAAAACAAGCATGAACTATACGAGGGGCCTTGTGAAGAGTTATGTAACACAACTCCCTGGAGCTACCGAGGATGGTCTCTATCAAGCAACAATACACACATACACAACTTGTCAACACTCAGATGGGGTGAGAGAGATCAGTCTGGGCCCATTTGCACGAAGCCCTCTTTGTGTTAAGGGCCCCTTAGCCCATAGATAACACTGAGTTACAATCACTCTACGCCAAGGCAGCTTCATGCAAACAGGCCCTCTGGTCCTTTCGCACAAAGCTCCCTGAACTTAAACCCTAGCCAATTGTAATAAGACTTATTCATAGTCCTGTTAATCTTTGGATTCCTGGACCCACTTGCACAAAGCAGTCTGAGATTAAGGCCACCCTCATGATTACCTTAGCCAAAAGGGGCTTTGTGCAAGAGGGCCATTAACTGCACTGCTCCCCTAACACTAAGTGTTTCCTTAGCCACAGTGATAACATAAGTGATACACTAAGCCTGTTGGTGTAGGACCTGCACAAGAAAATATTTACAAAAAGCTTATGATCTTCTTTGTGTAAGAAAGCTTTGTAGGTGGGACCTTGACTTGCACAAAGTCCTGATTGACAGCACATTACCAGCAGTTACTGATATCCCTCAGCTATCATCACTTTAGCAAAAGTCCCTTAGATTAATTCCTGTTAATAAAGTTTAAAGCAGTGTTCGAAATAGCCACATGCCTATCAGCCAATTGCTGTCTACTTTCAGATAGGTCCAGTTACAAAACTGGCCTCAAGTCCATCTGGCTTGTTTGATTTTTTAAATACTGCAGGGCCAATCAAATTTTTAGAAGGACTAGTTAATTTTTCAAACCACAAGCCCTGGTTGCCAGTAGAGATTAAACATATTTTGAAAACTGGTTTCAACTAATTATTACAAACCCTCAGTTTACGGTAATTTGTGGCTACAGGACTTATATTAGTCAATACAGTAGTAACAACAACATCCTTCATCAATTGAAATAACAATAAGTTACTGTGTGCTCAGTGTAGTGGAACCCTGTGAATTTGCAATTTACTGAAGCAAGAGGTCACCGTCCGCTTCTTCACACTGAAAGGGGCTCAATTACTGAGCAGGGACGGCAGGAGCAAGACGAGAGACGATGGCGACTCCCTTGTACATGAGGTTGCGCACAAACCCTGGACACTGTGGCTTGCTACATAAATACTCCACTGTCACACGGAGCTCGGTGAACAGAGTCCTGAAGAGAGAAGTTTGATATTTGAAATTTGATATGAACATACTAAATTCATACATAAACAATTGATAATTAAGGAATGGCTATAAAGAAAGATAGATATCCTTGCAATACATAGAGTTACCCAATCTCAACTAGAAGAGCGCTGTGTGTTTACTCCTAAAAAATGTTTCCCCTTCCTCCAATTCACCTTAGAAACCTCAAACAATTGATTTTAGAGTTATTACCTTTCGAAAAGACTAAGTCAAGATTGTTGCCATGGCAATAAAAATCCAATTGAAAATTTTCCAAAACCCCAAAGAGGCGTATCTACATGATATGTAGAGTATACAAATATGATGATTGGTCAAGCAGTTTTAGAGTTATGCTCCAGAAACTATGGGAACGCAGACTTCAAGTCGACGGAAACTCCACCAAAAACACTATGTCTCCCGACCCTTTGGAAGAAGACCTACTGATTGCCCAAGGGTAAAATAAAAGTCATTCTTTTGATTTCAATTAACTTTGATAAAAGTTTAATCATGCATAAAATATTTATAAGTAAATTATAACATTATTTGAAGTATAATGTTGATGTCGGTGGCCCTGCTCTATACAGCCACTCTACATACAATCACATGCACACTACTCACCTGCAGTAAGGATTGCGGCGGGATGTGAACCTCAGCGTCAGGAATCGGTAGTACACAAACGGCAGGATAAGGCTAGATTTTCCACTGTAAACAAATCGTGGAACGGTAATCGATTGACATTAAATAAATATGAAACTAGAGGGTGTTTTTACTCGTAAAAACAGATGTCTCCCCCTTCCCCCAATTCAACTTCAGTTATTACCCATCTAAAAGACAAAGTCCAAATTGTTACCATGGAAATAGAAAAAAAAAATAATTCTAAGAAATCTGAAACCCCCAAAAGGCACATCTTCATGATATGGGGAGGTAGTGTACCAAATTTGGTGAGAATAGGTTACATAGTTTTAGAGATTTGCTCCCGAAACAATGGAAAAAAGGGTGACGACGATGGGAACTCAACCAAAACAATATGTCTCCCGACCCTTTGGAGGGATATATAAATAGTACTTCTAATGTTTGCAGCACATACCAATTGTTGAATGCAAGAAGCTAATCAATAGTTTTTGTGTTTCTACAGCATCTCTATTCATGTTTTACAATAGTTTTTTTTCATCAATTAGACAGTAATTCTATTCAATCTAAATAGACATTTTCTTTACATTTGTTCACTATATAAATCTCTGGTATCTTCAATATATTTTACTGTCAGTTTACCTGAATATCATTAGGATAATGGCTGGCATGAGAAATATTTCATTACAAGCGATGAAGCGGAGGATGTTGACTTGTTGCGCCTCCAGTTTAGCGATCATGTTCCTCAGGAACTGCATCGACTGTGGTCCCATCAGCTGGAAATATATCATAATACTGTACACAGGGAACACTGATTGAAGATCATTTATCACAATTGAATCATGTACTGTGAACTGGTTACACAGTAATTAAGTGTGAATCTTTAAAACTTCTAAATTTGTTATGGGTTACCAAAACAATCCAGTTCTCATCAATTCAAGAACAACCTGTAAATAGTTTTATGAACTAAGAGAGTCAGACAAAATAAGATTTTATTAATTACTATGACAACATTTGAAATGAATGTTTCACTGGGTTGCAGGAGTGACAATGAAAATTTCCACATCCAGGCAGATTCGATTCTGGAACCTCTGAGTGAGAGTTGGGTGCTCAACCAATTGAGCTAAAGTGACATCCCACGTGACATCCCACTACACCAGCTGGTAGGATTACTAGTGACCTCACTGTTATACTTACATTAAGAATGGTCTTGGTGTAGGAGCAAGCATGAAGCAGAGCGAACAGGAAAACTGGACACAACGCCACTGAGATTAGATAAGGACAAAAACTTGACACAATGTGAAAAAGTTCAACAAAAAAATTCATTTTGTTGGACATATTTTTTAATTTCTACTTTTTTATAGAAATTTTTTTTCTTTGTGTTTTCATGTAGGCTAACTATCAACAACATTGTACAATAAGCAAAATGGCCGATATAATGAAAGAAATCTGTCTGTCTGAAGGCTCCTTTTAACACAGCTCAACTAGTCACAGTTACCGATATGTGTACTGTTGATCTGTCCACATTACAATCACAAATGTTTTGTACAACTGAAATCATATATATAGCACAGTGCAGATTGACAGACATGATATTTAGAGGTTATAACATGTCATTTTTCATACCATACCCCATATCAGCCCGAGGGCCGCAGGCCAGGAGGCTGATATGGGTCGAGGGCTGATATGGGGTATGGTATGAAAATGAGATGCTGTAACCTTTTTATTATATATCATACTTTTTATCTAAAGCATAAAAAAAATGTTTAAAGAAATATTAAAAAAATTATGTTTGCATGTGAAAATTCATAATTTGGGGGCTAGTTCTAAGATGGTTATACCCTCCATTATAAGTAAAAAAAATTAATTATGTGAGCCGTGCCTCTTATTCAACTTTCAAGTTAATAGTATATTTCACTAAATAAGTTAAAGGCATCAACAACATCCTTGTTTGGAGGCTACTCTGAAATTAACAAGTTTTTCTGACACTACTTCGCTTGTGACGTTACTCTGTGTTAGCGTGACTAAGCAAAGGGAGATCACTCTGACCTAACATCACCTGGGCTGATATTGATATGGATTTGCGGACCGGGCTGATATGGCTGATAAGGATTTTCGGACCGGGTAGCAATATGGGTGCGGTTTCCTAACCTCTATCACACATGAAAAATATCCCATATCTTTGATAGGTATGTGAGAGATATACCCATACTTTTCCAAGTGTATTGAATGATACCCGGTACACTTTTCCCCGTGGGGCCCTTACGAGGCTTCAACAGGAAAAAGTGTAGGGTATCATTTGATACACGAGGAAAAGTATGGGTATATCTGTCTTATACTCCATTTGTGGTCGAGTGTAAGCGGATACTATTTCAAAATATTTCTAAACAAATACAGCTGTAAACAAGCTTGTGCATGAAACGCACAACCCAAATACGGCCTCATCTGTGACAACGCAGCCCGTGCTCCCGTGATTTTAATAGTCTTATCTTACTTCATCCCCAGTCATATTTAGTTCACATATCTAATGTAAAATAAAACATTTCTTTAAATTTGTTTCTAAGCATCCTGTCACAATATTCAGTTCACAGGCTATTCAATATTTCTAATTTCACATTGATTACATCAAACATGTCCATAATACAGTATTACTCTTAAGCTGACATATGAAATGCACATAAAATCTCATTATCTTCACAGTTCATTATAACAGCTGTTTTAAGTGGTTACCCCTGTGATCCATATTTGGGGTCACAGGGTCACTAGATCTACAATTTAGAATCCCCATTGGCCAAAGAGCCTGTACATAACATGTCAGCTCTCTGGAGTCATTGGTTCTGGAGAAGAAGATGAAAATAGCTTTTTAGGTTGTGACCTCTGTGACCCTTATTTGGGGTCACAGGGTTACCAAATCTACAATTTAGAATCCCCGTCAGTCAAGGAGTCTGTTCATAAAATTTCAGCTCTCTATGTTCATTGGTTCTGGAGAAGAAGATGAAAATAGCTTTTTAGGTAATGACCCCTGTGGCCCTTATTTGGGGTCACAGGGTCACCAAATCTACAATTTAGAATCCCCATTGGCCCAGGAGTCTGGTCATAAAATTTCAGCTCTCTATGTTCATTGGTTCCTGGAGAAGAAGTCGAAAAAGTGAAAAGTTTACGGACGGACGGACAGACGGACGGAAGAACACCATCCCATGCCATAAGCCCATCGGGCCTTTCAGGCCTGATGAGCTAAAAAATGTAGGTGTATCGGCTAATACACATTCACTTGTAACAAAAGAAACCATAGCAAAGAGACTGGAAGTGGGGTATAAATGATAATAGATACTATTACCAACAGATAGATCTGGCAGCAGAATTCTCAATCAATACATGTAAGACTTTTAAATGGTTTTGTAAAGGCTGTTCAACATTGAAACCACTACCTTCTGCTGGAACTAGCAAATCATGGGTTGTACTGCACTGAATTTTAGTGTAGCATTACACTCAAACCTTACTGCACTGTAGAACAATTCTCTACAACAGAAAAATCCCTGGTGGTATTTAAAGCCCAGACCTCTTGATCCGAAGGCGAACACGCTAACCACTGCGCTTTCCCGCCCCCTCAATGACTGGAAGAAAGGATACTGGTGACAGGGTGGCTGTTGATGAAGATGATGGCAAAGAGAAGATAGTGACAGCTATCCTCCATGAAGAGACGACTGAGGAACTCTCGCGAGAACTGCACCGACGGTATGCGCTGATGTAGACGTAATGCACTCGATGCCGCGCTGCTGATCAGAGCACGCTGGTAAAAGCTATATGGGTTGCCACTGAAACATTCAAACATTCAAACATGTAGGAAATCATCCATAAAATAAAATATTTGTCTTCTTCATGTAGGAAATAAGTGAAGAGTTCATACATTATTTGTATTATATGACATTGCAAGAGGCTAGAAATGGTAAGATCTCTCTACAAATAGTACTGGCTAAAACATAGGCCTAAAGATGTTTTACATATGTGCGACAATACTGTTGATAGGAAACATTACATGTTAACAAGCATTACATTCAAATCCTAAATTACTGACTATATATTTGAATGGCTGATTTGTCGTCAAATGATACACATAACCTCTTGTAATTCAATTCCTGAAACAGACGCTAAATTACTAGGGTAGTTTCTTGCAGTCACAGATGAACTAAGACAACTAGTTTACCCGAATAATGGCAGCATGTACAGGATGGTACAGACAACTGTAAATATTCTCGTCAGCCACATAGCTGCTTCCACTTTGTTCCCCATCATGTGAGCCTGAAAGAGAAATCATAATCATCATCATAACCATCAATGATTTGTGCCAGTGCTTCAAAACATTTAGATCTACACCAAGATCTATAGTGGCACCAGACACCTAATTACCTTTTTTGATATCCAAAGAAGACACAATCAGAAGTATAAATGAATTAAGATACGGTATCTGATACAGATATCGAGGTGAAATCACAGGCTTCACACTATTAGAATCCATGGACTCAGCTGTTGAGTAAGAAAGTTTACCAACCAGGACAGCATTTCCTTGTCGAGGAGGCTGCTGAGGCTGCTGGGGCTGCTCCCCGGTTGCATTTTGGTTGGCATTGTCTTGTGAATCGGACATTGTGCTGCAATTAAAAGTCAATTTCCTTAATTATTTCTAAAATTGTAGAGGCATTCATAAAAACAAAATCAAATATTTATGTAATAATACCATTGGTACAGCCGTGTCGGGTAAAGATATGCAGAGGGTAAAGATACGCACTGCAACAAATAGAACATAAATAAATCTGGAGAGTGTATTTTTTGTTTTGGAAACTTGAGAAGATGTTGCATTGTTTGTAGCAGGTGAAAGTTTTTAGAATGATGTTTATTGACCGAAACATTGACAAATTACTGAAAATTGAAATAAATTGCAACAAATAAGATATCATAAACGCTTTCCTCTCTCACATACCAAATGTCAGAGGAAACCAAAATACCTCTACTACCATCTATTAGTCCTTTCATCAGCTTCTGGAAATGCTTTAAACATTTATAATTATCGTAAAATATCGTAAACTCTGACTCGTATCTTTAGCCTACACTTGTTGACCTATGGAAATAGGGGGAAGTCATTTGACTACTTTCAGTGTCAATGCATTTAGCAAGTCTACTTAAATTTTTTACATTAATGTGATTACTAAAAGCCCAAACCTTCATGTTGAGGTAGATTTTTCACATGTGAAATATTTTACTGGTAACAATGGTCTGTTATCTCTTAGGTGCGTAGCTTTACCCGACAGCACTGTATACCCACAATGTGGGAAAAATCAACCATCTACATGCTGTATGATCAATAATCATTCATATTCTACTGTTGAATAATCAAGAGAAATGAGAAAGGTTAATTTAATGAATTCACATTCACAATTAAATGTATACAAAAATCTTATTTAGTATTTGAGAAAAGAAAAACTAAAAACAATCATTTGACTGGTAGGCTACGCTTTTGGGTTTTTATATTTTCGGTTTATTTCATTTTTCATTCTGTGCAATCATAATCATATAATCATCTATATTCAAATACATTAATGGTAAACAGTACCCGAGTTACAATGGTTTCACTGTGTAAAATCAACAACAAACCTTTATATGAATAATTACTTACACGTTTGTAGAATATACGAGAAAGACTAGTATGTGAATGTGATTTGCTAATTCGTTAATCAAACTCTACACATTGCAAGCGATAAGTACTATGTAGGTCAACGTGAAAGCGATGCCGAAATGACACTGCAAAGAGTTGTAGACACTAATGATTTTTGAATCTCTACCAAAGGAGAACAATTTCGAGTTGCCTCCCTTGAACCAGATTCCGTGTCTTTGATATAAACAAAAACATAAAAATACTGTGTATATTAAATACATTGACATTTTTCTCCTTCAGTGACATCTTACCATATAACTATATTAAGATAAACGTGTTTATGAAGACAAAACCTGTTAATTGAAATAATTCCATAAGTCAAGAATCACTGAATCTTGATAATATAATCATTTGTATATAGGAGATGGCATGGCAAATGTTTCACTTGTGCCGTATCCGTTTAACATTTATTTTAATAAAATATTTTAAAACCATTTATCCATTTAATATGTAAAGAGGTACATGATATTCATTTAGATGAAGCGTGTAAAACAGATTACTGTTTATTCACAGTTGTGATAAACACAAAATCAAAAACAACATCATTTGTTATTTGTGAGTCAGAAAAAAACGAACAAATTTATTTAATTTAGAAATAATAATTCACATTTAACCAAGTAACAGACACAATGAAAAATAAAATATGAAATAAATGTATAGATGAACTTGAATCCCCTATGTCAAAATATGGGAATCAATTGGCAGCAAATGACGTTATCTATAACATCATTAATTGAAAAAAGACAGATTTACACATCCATGAGTATTCGTAAGAACGACAAATTAACTTAAAAGGAGGGTTCTATCGGGGTATTTTTTTGTGGAAACGAATTTCAGGAGGATATTCCTGTTTACACATATATGTTAGTATACATGATTAAAACACAGTGAACTTGAAAGATGCTAATGAGGATAACATTTTGATGAATTTATATTTCACAACTTGATAAACACAAGGGCACATTAGTTGAAAATTGAAACAATGAGAACCGAAGTCATTCATCGGCGCTGCGAGTGGGGAAAACCTCGCTACAGCAAAACAGCAAATTGTTTATTAGTTTTATAAATGACATGTCATGTATTACTATGGAAATACTCTATCAGTGTATGTCTTTAGTTATTAAAAAGTTGCAAAATAAGGTACATATACTGAATATAGCGTGTTTTAATTTTACATAATGCAAAAACTCCAATATGGCGATAGAACTCTCCCTTTAAGTGAAATATCTCAAAAAGCTAATATATATGTAATTTCTATCATGGCCACCAATATATGTAAAACTAATTAGCTTTTAACATTTTTCTTTTACATTTGTTTATATATATGTTATTAGGAAATAAGATACTGTTTAGACCATAAGGACTTAACTACTATACGGAGATAACTAAATTTAGATTTAAAGAATAATCTAAATGTCAAAGAACCTAAACTGAAGGGCAACTCCCCACAGCCTATTCCCAGGTTTCCCATGTCAATTATTACCACGTCAATATCCTCTGTGACGAGAGACTGACTGCTTTCAGGATGTAAATTGAATTAAAATATTTTCGTTTTAAATAATATGTTCACATTTCTCACTTGCTGATAATTACAATAAGCATCGCATTGGAAGTTAATACGTAATAATGTAACTGAGATGATGAGGAGAGAAATGATGTCCTAAATATTCTGATAAAAGTTGTAAGTTTTACCCTAACTTTAACCAAATAACATCATAATGTTCGTCACTATGTCCGTTTTTGATGTAAGAACTGTGATGAAATAAAGGATGAAGAACAAAGGCAATGTATTGATAAACAACATTTTTATTATGTGGAGACGATTCCACGTCGATTCTCGTTGTCACGAAAGTGAAAGAGAACAAAATATTTTTAAAATCCAGAAATTCTGGGGATAGTGTAAACTTTGTTTTACAGTACATGAAGTGATGATGTTAGAGTTCTAACATGCTTAGGATAGTCTAATCTAATATTAAGATTTCACTATAAATCTCTATATTAGATAGATAGATAGAGTAAAACATACTTGTTGGATTATGGACTGATTTATAAAGTAATCGGACATTTGTAGACATTTGCATACTTTGATTTATGATTTGTTCATTTTCATTATCTATGTCTAAATATTTTTTTTACAAAAATGCATAATCATAACTTTTTTCTGATGATGTATAATCAGTTTGTTATCATGAGAGTCGTACATCTGTCATCAATAATTTTATTTCGTCATGCTACCGAATTGTATGCTTAATGTTATCATATAATAATTACCGACATTGACATTCTAGGTCAATATGTAAAATAATTACAAAGAAGGATTTTTAATAAAGAAATTATATTTTAAAAAGTCAAATTAAAATTCAGATTCGAATGCACATGCAGTTTTAGCTAGAGTCCTCTCAAATGACTGTGTATAAAATAAGAGCCTTTAATACAGTTTAGGGGTAATTCAGCAAGTCTAGACAAACTGAATGCAGATGTTGAACTGAAAGTTTAAAGAAACAAAATCAAATGGATGAGAGTATAGTAATTATTCAAATTTCAAATACTAAATTTTAGTCTAATACAGGAAAAAATTGTACGATATTTTAAGGCATGTGCAAAACGTTATCTAATTTGCATATGAATGTCACTTGACGTTAATACCCGAGAAACCAAGTGCGCTATATATGTGCTCGCTAATTGGGCATTTTATTGGTATTATCTTCAATGTGAGACTGGGATACATAATACACGACAAGGATAACACTGGATTCATTTAGAAAAGCAGTTGAACTCATTATGGGAAGCTGTGGAATAACATTATGGGTATGTTAGGATTATTTATTTCGAAACTATATATTTTAAGATATCAGTAAACTTGAAGAGTACGATTAAATCCGTTTACATTATTTTGAATATAAGGTTGTAAGTGCACATTGCATCCTTTACATTTATTATATTATTATAACATTGACCACTCCTATAGAAACTTCATTTATTCTTAACAAAACTACATTTATTTCGTATATATATTTCGACTATACATTAAGATAACATTTTTCATTATGTTGTTTTAAACACATATCTGAGAATTGAATTAAGAATACTTTGACTGTGGTTTGGTATTTTAGACTACTTTAAAATAACATTTTTAATAATGTTCTTTTAAGAATAAAAATTAAAAATAATAGACTAATATCGCATGCATGCTTTTCAATAATCATTTAATGTGTATGTTTTAAAACACCTATTTAATTTTGGTAAATAACGTTTATGTTATTACATATTAAAATGTCAGGTTAATGTAGATTCGAATCGATGGATGTTGTTGATAAGTTAAATATAAATGCCTGAGGCGTAATTGTCCTGTAATCGAGTCTTTGAGAGGTACATGTAGGTTTAGAAGTGGCATTCTTCAACTTTTATGGATAACAACTTCTTTTATGTGGACATACACAACGTTTCGGAGTATATATTTACTCCTTCATCAGGTTGAATGTCACTAAGGAGTAACTATATACTCCAAAACGTCGTGTATTTCCACATTAAAGAAGTTGTTATAATGTCTGCAGTTTGTTCAATGTATGTCATCAGAAACAATTCACTGTATATATTGGTGGGGTTTTATTCTAAACGAAACTAGAACTTATTTCACATTTACGTTGAATTGACAGTAGATGGTAACAGGTTGACGACCATGTACACGGTAACTACGCTTACGTGTACATATGTTGCGTTTCCATTACATATTAAATTGTGAACAGTAGCATGAAATATATATGTGAGATGTATGTAAATTCTTTATGATATACACCTTATGACATAATCTGAAAAAGTAAGGCATGGATTGACGTATATTCTTAGTTAATGGAGTAGATTCACCATTCCTTTAATTGCTATGGAGTTATTAATCATTACATGCACATCTACGTTAAACGCTATATGGTATTTTAAGATGACCCTTTTATATCAGATGTGTAAAATAATTATTTGTGCAATGCGGTATATATTATTCCTCATTCACTGACATTATAATTAATATATTTCATTTTTTCATGTTTACATTCAAATTATTCTGTAAAGGTCACCGCTATTATGCCAACAGTTTTCATTTTAACTGAATATATAGATACGTGTATATGTGTTTATTCAAATGTGTGACTACGAACTGAAGGTAATAAATTCATGACGTGATAATGTTGAATCCATAATTGTATCATATTGCATATTTATTATTACTTGTGAAGTATTTGCATTTTACACCATCGTACGTAGATTCTGTAGTTCATTGCAAAAGTAAAATCTTAAAAATGTCATTATACATTATTTTTTTTCCAAACTACATGAATCAAAAGTAACATCTTCAAATGCTACTATATACGTTTTCTAAAATGAAGGATCAAAACTAACAACTTCAAATGGCATTACATTCATTTATTTCAAAATACATGAATCAAAACAAACATCTTCAAATATCACTACATTCATTATTTCCAAAATACTCGAATCAAAAGTAACATAATCAAATGATACTACATTCATTTATGACAAAATAAAGGAATCAACACAGGCACGAGTTAATACAGTATTACATCGCTTTGTCTATAATATCGATTTTCGTACAGTACAGTACATGCAATACATTTGAATCCCACGGTCATATTTTTATCTGTATTGTTATCCACATTAAACGTTTCATTTCACCGATACAGGCGACCAACATGAAAGATTCACGGATATAGTTACTGCTTACGCCGTTCTTTCATTTGGGAGTTATCTATATCTAATGTGTGTATCTATTTTTACATTGATGCCAAGCAGAAACGTGTTTTAGATTTTTCAAATATTATATCTGCGCTGTCAACATTATAACAACATTTACTTATGTCAAAATCAGAGATAATTAAAGAAATTTTAAGATATATACACATACCAAAAGTAAATGTAGATATATTTTATTCTCGGTTATATATCATATCATACAATGTGTAAAGTCCCAGGCTTATAAACTTATAAACATGCATATATTTGTCTCACATATGCAACGGGTTGAATTATATTTAGATTTTTCACGGATTTATAAGGATATAATTTGATATGTAATGTGTATGTGTTTATTGGATATATTCCTGTATCTTTATCACATATGTTTATAAAATATCTAATCGCATATCAAGCATAAATAATTATCATCATCTAATGTAAGATATAGGAATGTAATATTTTACAGCAAAGTATAATAGCCGCATATATAATCCATGTTTGTGGAACGCTTATAAATGCATTTTTATAATATACGTGTAATGTTATAATAAAATGTCAAGGAAATAGTAGCAGGAAATATATAAAACATTCTTGTATATAGTTGTTTGTTGTATTTTAATAAAAGGTAAATGAAATAGGAGAAGCACTTGTTTTTCATTCTGTAAACACTCGTTGTCTTTCCTACCTCGGCAATAGTCTAACACTTCAGACTTTGAACACAATATTCTCACAGGCTCCTTATCAATATTTAATAAATGGTGATACCTTACGAATAAATACGTTTTCAGAGTCTGAGTGTAGGACTACAGTATCTCGGCAAGGTCTTCAAGAAATTAGTAATATTTTTGTCTCGCCCTTATAGAAAACATTTCGTTTTTATGCTTTTGTATATTCAATTTTAGTATACACTTCTATTGATTGATTAGTTGAGGAATAAAAATAGATAATGGTATTTACACGTGTTTTAATTACATAAATAGTGGTGAATATACGTTACTAGCAATGTCATAAAGAAAAAAACATGTGTATTATATGTACATGTTATATTTAATCTGTGAAATACATATGACTCTTTTATATATTCATGCAATGCACTAATTTATTAAATATTGAAAAGGAGCCTCAGAGAATGGGAAAACTTTAGACTTGCTTTTCAGGAGATTATATCGATACGATAAGGTTCACGATGTCTCAGATTCGAACTGGTTTTATGATCAAAATGACAATATTATATTTAACATAAAGATGCATAACGTGCATATATCAATATGACTATTAAACATAATGTATATAAACGTACAATCATAAATCACGATAACAATATACTATTAATACAAATATACATGCATATGTATCTAAACGTACACGCATATATCAAGATGACAATTTGATATCAATATAAATATATATGTATATCTAAACGTGCCAGCATATATCAGGATCACAATATGACATAAATAAAAAGATCTAAAATGACGAGCAAAATAAATGCTAACACATTTTCAACAGAATAAAACAGAGTAAAACAGAGTAAAAACTACTGCTGTCAGAAAAAGGAGTATACTAAACATTTCGTTCACCAATATATAATTTAATTGGCATAACCTTTCTTCTTGGACTTTAATTCTGTGACGCATCGTTACTGTAGTATAATTCATAAAAGAAATCAAAACGTCTCTTTTGACGTATACCAGCATGACAATAAGATGATATAATTATAGTGATAAAGCTGTGTATATTATTCAATACTTAAAGCCACAGGCCTGAAATACACTATGCAAAGGTACATGTTAATACAAGTAAATATACATATTATTATTACGCTTATTTGTTATGATTCTTTTCTCAATCTCATTGCGTTCTATATATGTACATAGCAAGATTTTGAATTACATTACGATTAGTACAATTTAATAACGGCGTGAATTTGTCTGTAGATGAACATAATACAATTCTTTAAGATGTTTTCTGCGTAATTCATTGTACAATGGACACACAAGCAAAACATGATACATATACATGCCGCACAAAGATGACAATATGTATTAATACAAAGATCTATGTATCTAAACATATACTTGCCTTATAAAGATGACAATATGAATTAATAAAAAAAAAACTTATCTAAACATATATTTGCCATACAAGGTGACAATATGTATTAATAAAAAGATCTACGTATCTAAACATATACTTGCCATACAAAGATGACAATATATGAATTAATAAAAAGATATATGTATCTAAACGGACATGCCATACCAAGATTACAATATGGCGTTAATATCAAGATATATATGTATCTAAACGTACATTGTATACTAAACATGATTCTTATATGAAAAACCAAGTCTGTTTATTAAATATATATTCGAAAGCTTTTCTGGAAATAACATATGTTTAATGTAGGAAAGAACTATCAGGAACATTTAAAGTGATTGAAAATGTTAGCAACGATATTTGTTTTTTGTTGAAAAAAATACCTTTTCATTTCAATCAAAAGATTAAAAGTGTGTCCATTTCTTGTCGTGTCATATCAAAATTATATCAAAAGTAACCTTATGACTCTTTAAAAAAATCAGCTTTCCCCCCAGCTTTCCAAACAATGTCAAAATATCCTTGGAATATGACTATATGTCAGAATAAGTTTGGTTCATGTTAACTTTTTTCTTTGTTCTTAGCCGTCGTTGACTTATCGGGATTAGAATATGCCGAGTGCCAATGTTTTCAGATCGTACGCAGGCTATTAAAAGCCGTTTAATCAGATAGTTCCACAATTAACCGATTATTTCTTCCAGGACCCAAATGTCAGAAGGACAAACATCCCCGAGTGAACTGAGTACAACTTCTGTCCGACTCCTTATTGAAACAGACACTCAATTTACTGGTTTTCCTCCAATAGTTCAGCATGCTAATAGAATTGGCATGTTTAATATCCAAATTGACCCAGTACAAGCAATTTCTCTTACTTTCATCTGCCAAAGTCTACGATAAGACAGGTAAGCTAGTGACAAAAGAGCCATAACTTGTTCCATATATTGTTTTCCGTTTCAGTTCTCGCGATCTCACGTGTTGCAGGTCAGAGGTCAACGTGACTACGTGCCGTGTATCCGTACGCCAACGTTAGAATTGCCAACCCGGCGGCACGATTTCACTTTAACACAACATTTGTTTGATAAAAAATGACAGAAGTAAGAGATTTCTGTTCAATCTCATAGATAGGGCACATTTTTCTTGTAGTTACGTGAGAAACGAGAAAGTCGGATATGGATATCCCCGACAACATGCCATTCCATTAAATGTCTTGCACTGCGTTAACCTGGACTTTCTCCCGCCATTTCACCGCTAGGGTAGATAGGGTGACCGACCATTGAACGATATAGTGCCATTTCCCCTCGGGATGCCAATTAGAAGGTAATTGTTGGAAACTAAACAGATAGACAAAACCATTTGGTTCGTTTTCCTTTCCAAAGCACAATGTGTTTTTTGGGCTGAAGATAAAGAAATAGAATTCTAAATTTATGTTAAGGTGATATCTCTAAGAGATTAGAGTTTTATAATTACATGTCCCAGTATTTAGTTATAATTATTAAATCTTTTCGGGGAAGGATTTGGCTATTAAGAACACAGTAACACGAATTTTCAAATGCTATTTCTTTTATATTCGTTCTCATAATTAAATTTGAATTTCTTTTAATTCGATATAATTGACATATCACATGAATATCAAACAATTTCTAATGTGTGAAGTACCTCGTTTGAATTTTATATCCGTTGATTAAAATGAAAATGTTAAAGGATATGAAAAGGAGTTTTCAAATAATTCATAGACACTTGTAGAAGAAACGAAAATGTGAAAGATTAAAGACGGTGGGCGTGGTTAAAATGCAAATTTATGCAAATGAGCTGAATAGTTGAGCTCCATGCAGAGATGAAACAGAGGAAAGACCACCACCAAAGTGTTCGTGTTGCCTTCAGCGCTTTGAATAAAACCACGTTTTATGTCCAGAAATCCGTTTGAAAAGTATATCACTGGATACTTTTATTGTCGTGATATTCAGGGAAGAGCGTTGATTGGTGGACGCATGAGAGTCTTTTCTTACATCACATGAAACATCAAAGTGCGGCAATTTTATTCATGTTTTGAATGTTCTTTTTTCTCCGTGTTTGAATACACTGTAGGATATAATTGCATTAGTTAACCAGCCGTAGAAAAGTTATAAGTCGAAGCCATGCAGTGAGGTTTGATGTGGATTCCAGGCTTAAAGCATACTAAATACTCAAGTTAGGCGATTCAACATTTGTTTCTTTCAAAAAATCCTCGCTCCACTAATCGGTAAATGAAAAGTTTGTCGGAATGGTTTTGACAGAGCTGCTCTCAATACAACCGCCTCTACGATTACGAGGGATTGCAGGGGATGTTCGTGTAGTAACGATTGCTAGAACTTGCTCTGGCATAGATCAATACGCCGGGCCCACCTACTGGTAAAATGGGAGTAAAATAGCCCAGTCTTCCCTTGAAGTGAAGCCGTAATCAACAGCTACATAGTCGAAACGAGCATCCTCTTGCTATGTCTTAATAGATTTTTCTATATTATAGCTGCGCGCTGCCATTTCATGTATTCGCTTTGCACCTAAATCGGGCATCGAGTTATTTGGCTTTTTTCTCAAAGCAGTGCATATGGTTAAGGACCGGCGCTAATTCTTCCCAATTATCTCGCTTAGAATGACCATAAAGACGTAGGGAAACGGGCAAATTTGAGAAATATTTAATTTTTATGATAGCCGAGGATCCAACGATTTCCCATGGCGATAAACAACACATGCCAGTTCCATTGCGAAGTTGAAATCAGCGTAAATGAGCAAGGCACCATTTCCCTCTATGTTTCGGTGCCATTCCGGTGCCAATAATGGGCGAAATGGTCTGGAATGGTCCATGGAATAATACTAACCCGCTGCGTGGAATGTTGATTAACGCATCACCTTTTGATGAATTGTCAATTTCCTTATCCAATCCATAAACGTGTTGTTTTTCCGAAAACATCGTCAAACTGTGGCGTATTGGAAACGAGACGATCTCAGAATTCGAAATGTTTCTTCCTTGCGGTAATCCATATGGCCCACGTCAATAAATTGCTTCCTCTGGTCACCACACCAAGACCTTTGCATTGAATAGGCCGCGTCTTGCATTACCGCGATAGCTGAGCGTTTGATTTATCATAAAATTAAACAGTAGCATCCCCTTAAAACCGTTCTTTATTGTTTCTGGCAATATACATTGATGCTTGAAAAACAGTCTGTTCCTAAAGTGAATTGATTCCCGGTTTATATATGTATTTACTAAACAAATATCAGTATGTATTCAAGACAGCAACACTTGTCTATTAACGAAATAGGATTTTTCTCTTTAGTCAATTGGTAGTATAAATTTCTGCTTGACGATTTGTATGTTTACGCCTTTTAGAATGTACGACATGACTCATTTCTCGTATTTTCTCTTCTTGTGGGTTTAGAAGTTGCAAAGAATTTACATACTTTAAATCTCAGGGGTGCTGTGAATAATATGTAAATACTTCCCATGTTTTCATGAAGTTAAACTTTTTTCCAGAAACCAATTTTTTAAAGTTTTACATTCAAACTCGGTGAACCCAGTCTTTCATTTTGTATTCATTCATTCATTCATTTTCATGTTTTCATTCATTCATTCATTCATTCACGGACAAAATATTGTACTTTGTCATTGTTATGTATATGGGTTTTACAGAAAACACTTTTTATACTATATATCATTTATATGTCTATGCAGGACGAATTCTCCTCAGAAGGCTTATACATGTATGTATTAAGTTTATAGAAATGTTGATTTCATTGCCTGATGAAGAGAGTGTACTTAATATCATACATGACGATCGTGTGGTTATTTTCATTAAACTAATGCATTTGCCTTCCTGACACGGATGTGTTTGTTTTAAATAATATATTACCTTGCATCGTGATTGAGTGTTACATACATTATATACAAGACGATTGATACACTGTATATATGGGTGTTTGACATCGATTGAGCGGTGTCATTATGGTCTGTATATACCTTTAGACTTGGATAAAACAGTATATGAGTTATAAAGGGGATATTGTTACATATTCAAATCCAACAATGTATTCGATGAAATGTTTCAGAAAATAATTTGTATTAGTTATGTTACATGCATGAGTCATTACTTACTGCCATATCATATACATTGTATTAATAGCTTAAATGAACGGCATTCCACTAAATCAAAGAAAGATCATTATCCTTAAATTAACAAACTTAGTTATATCAGACATTTGAATGCCATTTGGAAGTGGAACATATGTGAATAGCATATCTAAATTTGTTTCAAAAACATGAAGGTGATATCCCGGAAATTATTTAAAGAAGTGATTCAAAATTACGAGGTTTCTTAACTTTTAATGCCTTTACTATCTGAAAGCTGGAAAATTATTCATCTGAAGTAATGTTATATAGATTTCGCATTCCCCTGATCTGTGAATAAATACGTTAAAGTAATTTGTAGAATATGTCTTTGAATACGGATCTGATGTGAAACTTAACGCCAAGTGTTAATTCCCTTTCAAATGAAGGAATTTCTTTCACAGAAGTTTCAAAGAGCTCAATCTTAATTCCTTTTATAAAAGGTAATCATAATTTATTTACCATGTGGATTAATCCTATATTTTTCTTTCATATTTTCTGATCTTATCTTTGAGTGATCATCAATGAACTGAAAATGACGATATGAAAGGTTAAGATATCCCAAAGGAAAATAATTGAACCGAGACAATTTACTGAATATTTAATTTTTCAATATGCTTAAAAATGAATCGCGTCTATAGTTGGAATCCAAAACCACCCACATCCATGAGAGGGAAATGAACCTAAATGTATGTTACTGTCCAATGTTTATACATAACTTATATTTCTGTGCTCAGAGGATATTAAACGAATACAGGGCTCCGTTCCATAACAACGAGCGCGTATAATCGCTCATTGATCGCTCAATGTAGCGCTTAATGTAGCGCTCAATGTAGCGCGTTCTCTCCTGAACGACACGGTGCGATTCCCCGAGGTTAGCTCGCTTTGCTACGTAGCGCTACATTGAGCAATCGCGTTCAAGAGAGGTTTAATGTAGTGCTCAATGTTATGGATGTTATGGAACAAAGCCCAGATTTGGTCAGGAAACCTTGGGAGCTAAAATCGTGATCATCATCATACATATAACACCTCAGGACAACACATGTGAAAAGACGAACGTAGTGACCACTATAACACATCTGACAGTTGATACAATCACAGTGCATGCATGTCCCGGCTTATATATATGCTAGACATCGGTATATTGTAGCTTTGCTACAAATGCATTAACTTAGCATCAAGAGTACATATTCAGTTTGATGTTAATTCATTCCTTACAGATTATATTATTTGCAAATATAATGTGACAGCATTTGTCATACCACATTCTTTTGGAAATAAAATACTCTAGTAAACCTTTTAATGATGACTGGATGCGTCACATTTCGACATTTCAACAAGTCTTTTCACTAAACATATGTTGATGTCTACATCATGAATCATGAGAACAGAACCTACACATTAGTAAAAATAACACAATATATTTTATATTTTTGCTGACATATATTATTAAAAGCTTTGTTACGACATATAATTACTTATAATGTTTTAATACAGGGGTAATGAATACTAATAAGTGTGTGTCAATGTCCCTGTACTCGAATTTAGAAAGCAATAACTTGTTGCACGATTCTGAATATCAGTAACTGATTGACTTAACTTGTCCAAACACTTGGTGTGTTATGTTTTAATGCATTTGATGACATATTGTTCTGAAAAAACATTGATATGGGATTTTCTGATAGAGAATGTAATATATCCAGGGGCAAAAGAAACGATACCAACATGAATTCAACCGAAATTATTTTACTCAACGAGTGATGATCTCTTCTGAAACATACTTACCCCATGTCTCTAATAGCTAATTTGTATTTTTTTCTGAAAAAACACGGCTTTTCAAAATCTTCGTTTTTAAATCCTTCAACAATGATGCGTCATCGATTTAAAGTCCAAGAAGGTACATTATGCTGACCACTTTTGGTACTAACTATCTTTCCCTTATTTCATGGAATTTCAACACAAATACCAAACAAAATGTTCAAAAGCCCCCTTGAAAAGCAACCTCAGCACCCCATGTCTGTTTGAACAGATAATAAAATTTTAAAAATAAAATATGAAGTGTCATACTCTCAAAAATGAAATTGTGTGTATATCGACTTTATCCGGCAGAAATATGTTTTGTTTGACTCTGTTGGACATAAGGTATCGTTTATTTTGCCCCTAGGGGTATTGCCATAATTATAAACGTCGAGAGTGGAGCCGATGTGGATGGACCAGAAGACATTTAATTGTACAAAAAAAAACATTATCGCCATCATCCATTTTGTTCACTAATTGTCCACAATAACCTTTTTTTTCATTAAGCTTTGTAAATCGCTGTGGCATTTTTGGTGTATAAACATGAGACTAAACAAACATACATTTGTCAACAATTTAGGGACGTCATTTTATTGGTAGTAGCACATCTTTACATGACGTTAAATCAGTCAATCGAATTGTCTTAGAAGTGCGTCACAAAAGAAACGATATTTTATACAATCTAAAGAGAAGTACATCATCCCTATGATATGATACTGTTGTTTACTGACCGTATACAGAGTGTGTTGTTACGTTGTTGTTAAATTGTTGTTAAATTGTTTTGTTACATTGTTGTTACATTGTTATTATATATACGTTGGTACATTGTTGGTTAAACATTGATAACATAATGAATATTATGCAATATGATTTTTTTTATCACATCTGTTGGAATTAATTGCATTTTGATGAAATTCCTATGATTATATCAATCAGTATTTAAGCAATAATATATTCATATATCCATAAACAACGACTATATACTAAACAGTTATATTTCTGTCCGTCCCTAGTTTATATGACAACGAGACACTCAGAAAGCTGCATGCCGTATAAATAATCGATAGTTTCATAGCTAGTAACTGACATCTATTAACCAAGAGTTATTTCCCTTTAGGCGTATATCTTGAGGTCTGGAGAGATATTACACAGTTGAGTCTGGGTATTAGATATCGAGATATATTTATATCATGATTAAGTGTCTTATATATACTATTATGGATCGTAAATTGTTAATAGGAATACGGAAAACAGGAATTACGTTATTATTCAATTCTTCTTAAAATATTAGGGGCATCATGCAATGAGTGATTAAATGCATATTGTCGTGAAAGGAACTTCTATATACTTGAAGATTAAAGTAAAGATTTGAATTCGGTATTTTGTTTCCCCTGTTCAAAATATTTATTCGTGTTGTTTTCGGGGAATCTGATCGAAATTGAATCAAACAGAAATGCTGTATCTATGGTTAAATAACAGTGGTTATCTGAACAACAAAATGATAATGCTTAATCTAGAATTGGACCTTTTGACATATTTAAGACTAATATTAGAGGTATTCATGTTTAAAATATCATGAATGCTGTGTCATTTAAAAAAAATTATTCATATTTATCTCATTTACTTTAATATTTATATCAATGAAATGGGAGTAAATTTCATATGTATTAGACAAACATTAACAAATTCACTTAATTTAAAGATATTTGAATATATTATGTGTTAAGTTGATGACAGCGTGTTCTGCATATCTCAAAGAGAGAATATCAATAGAAGAAAGAAATGTGTTCCATTTTGAGATTCACTGAGGTACCTTGAGCCATGTGTCTTTGTCCTGAACATACTTAATGAATATAGCTTTACTATTAAAATAAGCTTCAGGTATGATTATGAGCGCTACAGCCAGCAACTGGGTTCCATGTCAGTGATCCTTTGTAAGAAAATCATGTGTTATTTACATCAAAGACCTCAAATAGCATAAGAATAAACCCAGCGTCTATAAACGCATGTCGCCTCTCTGTGAAACAGGTAAATGAAACGGAAATATGTTTTCTATTCCCTTCGTTATTTACTTATGGTCAACCTAACCAATTGAACGTATCAAAAAGCTTATTAAAACGATACTCAAAATACAGCATCATCTGTATTGACTGTCGTCTCAATGGTGTGACCCCCACCTGCATGTAGAAAGCGTATTCTTTAGAGGACAGCAATTACCGAGAAGATCTATTCCAGAATCTCTGATTCTCTTCATTATTAGGACCGAAGACGCCATTAGTCGTGTAGGAGAGTTAATAACCTCTTTATCATCCTCAACACTAGCAGTTGTCCAGACAAACACGGTTAAAAAATCTTGCTATTGGAGTCGCGCTTTTCCATAGGATCAAAGAGGGAGGAGAACTGATGCATCTCGGGCAGAGGGACGGCAGGACCAGTCGCTGGATTTAGTCCCATTTCGCTTACAAATCCCCTATACGGCTGCATTATGTCGCCCATGGGATCGCAGTTGTATTGGACGGAGCAAGTCAGGGAGAAAATGGAAGAAGCCATACGGAAAAACTACAGAATTTTGTCCAAATCCGCTTTAAATCGAAAATATAGAAACATAATCCTGGCCCTTTCCTTTGGGAGATGTTTGCGAGGTTCATTAGGGTTATAATTGTTCATCTTTCTTGTGTTGGGATAAACACCTCTCTTGATAGAGGTCATTACGGGGAGATATTTATGTGAGACCAGAGGCAAGCGTCATCCCGTTGACCGCTTCCTGCGTAAATCAGTCTCGTGTGATCTCGTTTAATACCGGTTATGACGAGATTTAAAGTTCTTAATCCACAACAATCATACCACTATTTTCAGGTACGTCAGGAAATCGTATTAGAAGAGGTGAAAAATGAAATTATAAGCTGTTTTATTACTTTGCTTCGCTTCGGGTTACGTTTGTAAATTGAAAGTAATTTATTATGACATTGGAGAAAAATGAATGCTGTAATAGCTAACAGAAACTTAATGCGTAATTTCAGGAGATTGGTAATATGATTTACATAAAAACAAAACGAATATGCCAGAAACCCAGATTGGACTTTAGAAGCGGGAAGGGAATAAACACAATTAAAAGACAATATCTCTTGACAAACTCAAACCTGGTCTAAATTTGTCGGAGGACTTGATTGTGAAATTTGAAATGTTTTATATGCAGGGAAGCGCTTTTAACAGCAAGAGAACGAACAACACGATTATGGGTGAATTATGGTCTCGTTAAATTTGGGAAATGGGGAGTTTTTACAACATTTCAACAGTTTGGTTGTCAAAGAAACTAAATTTTAATCTCTTTAGTAGCATTTGATAATTCACTGCAAAACTTGGTGACATACATGAATATTAACTTCTAACAATTAATGTTTGCATCCATTACCATTTATTTCTTTGCTTCTGGCGAAGGCTGAAATTAAAATTATTTTAAAAAAATGACAGGATATATTCAAGGTATATTCTCTGAAAGTAACACACTCGTGGGTTTTTATTTGTGCTTCTGTAAACATTTATTTATTGATATCGTGAATTATTTATTTTTTATTTGAAACAAAATATACCAAGGAAACATGTTTCTCAACCTATGCTGAAAGTCTTAGGTGTCACTTTATAATAAACATATTCACAAACTTTTTGCCACAAAAACATTATACTGCTCAGTGAACAATACGTTAGTACAATAATCCTAGAAGATATGCCTCTAGATAGAGTACGACATACTTAAATTTTTCGTTTAAAAAAACTTTGACAGAGATCAGAGAAAATTTTATTGTCTATGCGACCAACCGCCTGAACACACTTCCGGTTTACTTGGCCGCTTACAGACTTAAAAACACCGTCGGCTTCCCGCGACAAATCAGGTCGAAGTTTTTCACAGACAAACAAGAAGGCAAATTAAAGAGTTAAAATCAATTTTAAAAGTTAAGAAACATTTTATAAGTTACAAAACGCCTGGAGAACGTCGGCGCACGGAAACGCCGCTTGACGTTAGCGCCTTTGCCCGCAATGACGTCATACGCTTGAACTGGCTGTTCATACAGAGGTAGCAGCCTAGGGGGTGGAAGTTAGTGATCTTAGCCAGGAATGAAAGGACCATTGCAGCTATTGGAGGCTTCCCTTCAAACTAAGTATAAACCCGCCTTAAGCACTAGTGGTAATAAGACATTATTTGAAGCAAACTTTTATTTGTTTTTGCGTTTTATGTTGAAATGAACTTGGGATACTTCAAGGTAGAAAAAAATATTGCCTTTCCGGACTATGCTGTGATATTGTTTTTATGTAATGATTCGAATATTTTTCCTCGGAACATCAAACGACTCGCCGTCAAATCTCATTTCGTAGCGTTGGGATAGTTGGGGCATCTCTCAATTTGCCTGCGCACGCCGCCGGCCGTTTCTATTAGGGAAGTTCACACGTGTGATAATATTTCAATTCCTTTTATTGCAAGCATCGGACGAGACAATGGATAAATCATAATGCGGTAACAAAAAGATATTGCTCGTTTTAGCGGCGGATAAGAGAGGAGCTTTATAGCTTCAAGCGGACAATGATTTCGCTTTTATTTATGCGGCACAGCCATTGCGCTCAGTCCACGGGCAAGTAAACGCTTCTCTATTCTGTGGAGTCTTCATAATCAACTTCTTCGTTTCAGAACTTTTTCCATTCCGATCGTCGTCTGATTCGCAACGATTTCTCAGAATGGATTCTTTTATTGACCTCTCCATTGGTTTTTATTCCGCTGCCCAACAACAAAGGGGAGACGTAATTAACTGGTCTGAAAATCAGACGGGTCATTTATGAGTTCTTACGTGCTTGTCATAACGCTTTAGTTCCTGCGTCAAGTTTCACGGGCTACCATCGAGGGATCTGACATCTGAAGAATTCTACATGCACGCCTCTTGGAATGGACAACTAACCATTTTATTGATGTCAATTGATTTATTAACGTCTGTTTAAAGTGTGTGTCAATTGTATTTTTATAAACACGTCCAATTTTTTTTTAACTTACAGAAACTACTTGTTGTCAAGAAGTGCCGTGTCGATGTCTCTATTTGAGACTTTCAGTATAGATGGTTTGTTTCTGGAGTGTTTCTTCCAAATAATACACATAAAAACAGTTGCAAAAAAGCGATTCTATTTTTTGGAATCATTTAATGACACTACATGAAATACATTTCATCCAACAGTAATCTGATACCTTTGGCTCCGGACTGGAAACTATTTATTTAAGTTTGCATTTAAATTAACAAAATGGTCACTTTCTGGCTAGCTTGATTTCAAGCTTTAACATGGGGGTTCAGGAAGGAAAAGTTTATTGTATATGCATTAATATATTCATGTGCATAGAATATTTCCTTCGAAAATACCTTCCCATTATCCAAAGATGTCCTTGTTAATTTCTACCATAAATGAAACCTCCGACCAATGCGAATGTTTTTGTAAAGTTGATAGTAATTTTAGTGTGTATGCTGTAGAATTTAACAACGTTTCAAGACAATACCTGCAAGTGTATTCATACGCATTACCTTTCTTTGTCTTAGCAGGTAATCTTAAAATGTCTAGATCTAGATTTACGAAACACTTTTAGCACTAAGATAGTCCTACGCCAATGTCAATGTACCATAGCTACGACTAACATAGCACAACAGAACCATTGACTATTTTGATAATATTTAATTTTGCTTTCATACGTGCAAAAAGACCACGTTGGTCGGTTTCACTTATTCAAATAACTTCATTTGACTCGCATATTCACACTCACCGTATATAATTTGTATATATGATATTTACTTTTTTCCATTAAAAATCGAGCTATATGTCTAGTATTGTGCATGTTCAGAAACTGTAATTACACGTCCCATATACATGTACAGTTTGAGCTCTTAAACATTACCAACTCACATTCGTTTTTTTGTCTGTTACAGGTAAGTTTTTAAAATACGTTTGGCCAATTGGCGTGCGTCATTGTCAGGTTTGTTATCATAAATCTCGACTTTCATCTTTATGTTGTCAATATACTGAACGGACTAGCATTGAATCGAGAAACAGTCAGTAGTCCTCGATAAAATAATGTGACTCCAAAACATATTCACTTGAAGAGAGCTTCGAAAATCTAAGCCCCTCTATAGTGGTTTGGCGTTTCTGGCTGTGTATGATTTTACGAACTTATCGTCCTTGGTTGGAATCGTGAATGATATTTGAACACATTTTATACTTGCTTTTCTAACTGTAAGGTGCAGTTCGATATTCTTTTGATATTTGGTAACATATATTTTTATTAGATGTGGATTGATGCAAAAAATGTCATATTTTGACCCGTATTTGTTGACGACACTATTCACGGTAGACTTTAAGAGCAATTAAAGATGTAGTATGTTCTATTTTGAACACATACTTAAGTCACTTTCAACAAAGAAAATAAGAAATTATTTGTTTGGTTTATATGTAATTTACACCTTTTTCAACATGATGATGACACTTTATCAATCTTATGGTACTTATTACTTGATAATATTTTGATTATCTGCCATGGACATCAGAAAACTTTTAATGCAATATCAGTACATCTTACTGTCCTTCGTAATCATGTAATAATTCTTCGCAATAAATAATACTTGATACTATGTTAACTTTTTATAATCAGTATTTCAGTGAAAATATGCAATTACAGTACATCCCAAGCCTCTGTGCAAAACCAAAGCTCCCCGATGCCCCATATATAACGAACATGTCACGGCGAGGCTAAATTCTCATTCCGAATCCTGATATTGTATTTATTTCCTAATGTTCCCTTTCAAAGTTAATATTTTGACTGCTGATAGGGGCAGAAACGAATGTCACCCTGCGGTTGTTTATGAGCGGCTTTAAATCAGGAACCGACTTTACTTGTGCCGCCATCTTGGATTCCATCGTGACCCTCAGTGCGTGAATGAATTCAAAATTAATGTTTCTTTCAAATTTGGGGTGGTTTTCAGTTCTTTCTATTGATTAGCTGAGGTTTATTTGTTGCTCGATGAAAATAAAACAGCTAAGATAAATTGGCATCGGCGTTATCTGCCTTTAGACGGTGGATCAGTCCAGTCAGGCTTGAAAATCAGTTTCAGAAAGAGGCGAATTTTAGTTGGAAACGGATTAGATAGCTTATGATTTATTGTAACTGTGAAAACATTATCATTTAACAAACATCGTTCTGTAAAACCTTTGTTTCTTGTTGAAGATGAAAGGGATTTGGTTCACAGAGAGATTATATTTGAACAAATCATTGATTCAAATCGTGGGTTATTAGGAATCAATGACGGTTTTAAATCATTACAACTGTAGTACGGCTGAGGTTTGCGCCCTGGAATAAAAACGAGAACGTGGAATGATGAATGATTGTTATCAGTTTGTACCAGGAATTTAGGAATCAGGATACGGAACACTTGGGAAATATTAGTTTGATTTGCAGGCATTAAACAAAAATCAATGCTTTAAAAAAATATTGTGGGTATGACTCTGTAAAATAACAGTTTTATGGTAAAATGACATATAATCTCTAGGGAAAGCACGGATACAACAGTAATTATGCATTACAGTGAAACCTGTTGGCGTTGGCTGGAACTAGAAATCATATGTGAACTTTGATAAATCAAAATGACTCCTTATATGGAAATATGCTTCTAGACTGAAAGTTGGTCTCTGAAACAACCTATAAGTATTAGTTTTTTGTTCAGATGAAAAATTAGGATTTTGATAAATATTGGAAAAGAATCTTAGTTAAATGGAATATTCCGATCCAAGTATCGAATGATTTTTGGGAGGAAGTCACGTTTCGGGCTAGGGTGAAGTAATGGTTTTAAACATTATGAAATACACCATACGGTAATTCGAACCCCGAAAACATTAATCCGACGGCGAACGCACTAAGCATTAAATATGCTACTGTCGAAATTTCTGTCAATAGAACAGCAAACACGAAGAATGAAATTTTCAGAGGATTTTCAACTCAGGATCCAGTGGCATCCAAAAAGTTTGTTCACCTACAATGTAAGTAAATGTAAATAAATATGTAATTTGGAATGCGTTTGGACGTCAATTGAATTAGTTCAACAGCACTGACAACTGATTCCCCTTATTATGTGATTGCTAGGTCAGTGGTAGAAGTTGGGGTCAGAGTTTCAAAATATCCTTAATTTTTTAATAAAGTATATTTTTTTCAACTTAATTACAACAACTTCATCATAAGTACAAATGTTAATGGATGACTTATTTGACAATGTTGATTACTAATTGGATATTTACACAGAAAAATAAAGATTGAAGTTTTCGAGAAAAAAAAATATACCCCTCGACCACTTCAACGAGATGCCACAACTGATATGGTGAATTGTGAGGTATGAAATTAAAACATGTTATGGTCCATTCAATCGTCACTTCTGAAATTAAAATACAAAATTATCGGTTCCGTGCTTCAATGCCTCAAATACACCACAAAGTATATGATAATTACCATTAGATACGCAAGTGGGCGAACAAATTAGAAATAAAGAAAAAATAGCATTATACATGTATCTACATTCTACCTTCGTCCCCATCAGTATGTGACATGAAATATGAAATCAATTGAATTCTTATTTTGCTCATTTCAATAATGTTATATGTATTTCAATATATTGAACTTTTTCAATAAAGGATTGACATCATAGTGAAACAATAAATGACCTAAGATTAATAATTGCATGGTGAATTTAAATTACTGTAATGTACAAGATTATTGACATTTGTGTCTAATAGTGTCAATGTCATTCATAGTATAAATTCACTCTTTATTAAATTAGTTTAATGGTGATTTAAACTCAAATTACACACCATATAAAACAGGACATTAATGCAAGATTTAACGTAAAATTTCTAACTGAAAAGTGAGTAAGATCTAATTAATTTTCCAAGTTTACTTTCTCCTTTGAAGTTTAAAAACAGCATATTATAAAATCTATATACATGTTCATGTTATCAAGGAGTAGAAATCTCACACATTGAAATGATGATAAATTTCTCTTAGATGTAGAACATATTAACAGATTCAAATTATGTCATACATACACTCCTCTTAACGGTTTTAATGGAAAGTTGTGTAGTGAATGTTTTCAAAAAGAGAAAAACACCACGAAAACATGAATATCTCATTAACTAAACCACAACAACCTGCTTCGCAATATTTATCTAATACGCATTTATCAGGAATATCGCTATATGGACGCTTTGATATAGAAATTCATTTGAAGAATATGTAATTTCAAAGAGGGGATTAATCTATGTATACGCCTTGGAATCACAATTAACACTGATTCACATGAAATAACGTATTCCACATAGACTGTATGCAATTTATAACCCTCCTCATTTGCAGCATTTAATACCCATTAGCAACTTCAAACGGGTGGAATCTTTGAATGAAAATATGTATTTTAGAAGAAAGTATGAGTATGGAATTAATATTTTCTGCACCAGTTGTCTCTGATTAATTCAAAGGGTTTATAAAGACTTCGCAATTTATTAAGATGACGCAGAGCCTAAATTTCACGGGAATCAAAGCGGTACGGGAAAATCATTTAAAAGTACGAAACTGTCTTTGAAGTTTTCGTATCCTCCTGTGCGAGGTTTCGCCGCGAGTGCGCATGACAGGAAACCAGCATGTCATCGGCCCGGCATTGTCGCGTGCAGTAATAATGTATCATAAAGCAGTGGGAATCGCGGTATAGGCTTAGTCGTCATACATGCGAAGCCATGCTTTACTAAGAAGATTATTGGAGTGACGCAAGGAAACAGACTCCGCTCTGTTTTATTTGAACATAAATTTACAAGCGGTAAAATATATTAATGCCGTTTGTGACAGATGTTCCATTTTATGACCAATATAGTTTCGTGAATGCTTTTAAAGTCGTTCTTTTTTACATGAGTGTTTCTTTAATTCTTGAAATTTAAAGAAAGGAATGTGTTCGAGAAATTGTTATTGCATAACATTAAATTCACGTTAGTATCAAAGATATGTGTGTGCGACGAAGACAGTTAATCAGATAATATAAAATGTATGCCGGTATTTCTTTAGATGAATTATTTGTTGAGAAAATGGGTGAATGAAGAATAGAATTGATGCTTTTACATAAATGACTAAATGCTTCTGAAAATAGATTCACCCAGACAATCAAGATTTCAATGGAACTTGTCCCAAACTTCTATATATATAGTGAGTGAGTGAGGTATTGTTTAACGCCGCTTCGGCAGTTTCACAGCCATTAGCGGCAATTTATAAATATATAAAATTCCCTCAATTTTTCTATGATCGGAAATAGGACAACTGACCCCACCAATGAAACTATGGAGATACCATGATTATCAGTACAGTCTCAAGTCTATAATTTCAGCACAAAATGCTTCACTTATGGGATGTTGAAACCCAACAAACCAAGTTTCTCTGAGCACATAACTTTTTTTTAATGATATTTTAATTCAAAGAGGGGTAGCGTTTCTTTTGGCGTTTAGTGTATTCTACATATAACAATGATGTAAATTACACAGTTTCCCGCTCTTCTACATTTGTCATTTAAAGAAAAGTAAATATAGAAATGTGAGTTTAATGTGCCCAAAACCAAATGTCAATGCAGCAGCAGATATCTGACAATAATTGTTCATCACAGATATCTGAAAGTAATTGTTCATCACAGATATCTGACAATTAATTGTTCATCACAGATATCTGACAATTGATTGTTCATCACAGATATCTGACAATTAATTGTTCATCACAGATATCTGACAATTAATTGTTCATCACAGATATCTGACAATTGATTGTTCATCACAGATATCTGACAATTAATTGTTCATCATGATCTGGCTATCATTTCCTTTCTGATATGCCATGCAGCCATCGAAGGCGTAGTTTCAAACCTAGAATATAATATGGAGATAACTGTACATCTATTCACATACTTATTTTTTTTAAAATCATAGATTCATTTAATATTGATAAAGAAAATCAACTTCTCTACATAACTACGTATATTATCATCAGACAAAAAAATACTTACAGTGAATGATACATGGCAATGTTTATGACATGTGTATATCCCTCAATAAAGGCGATATGAATGTGTCATATTTGGAGACCAGTTTGGGTGTATTTACGACTTACAGAATGAATTAGGGTTAGAAGAGTACAAAGCAATGTGTCGTACTTTGGACGCAATGGAGCATTTTACAGTCGCGTTTTATATTGCCCATCAACCGGCGTAATAAGCGGGGTTCTTTGCAACAACCGTATCGCTGTCACAGAGTCACGTGACCCGGACATTGATACTGCGCAGGCGCAACACTTTTGAGTCAACTTTTGCGACTGAGACCTGATTTTGTAACGGTGAGGCGAGTAGGGTTACCGTTTGTTGGCAGGATCTTCAATGTACTGGGTAGATCTGTTGCTTTATGGAATGTGTCCTGTGAAAAGAGTCATGTAACGTTTAAACTTTCTTTTTACCATGGCTTTGCTGGTTGTGATTGAAATGTCACTGTGACATTTGCAATAAGCTATGAGGTCTAAGTGTAAAGATATAAACTCTCAAGTGTATTCCGTAAAACAGTATCAAAGTTATCGGTAAAGGGTTATGAACATATTTCTTTTGGAGTAGAAAATTATCATAAACTGTGAATTTGAAATTAAAATGAGTAATTTGCTTGAATGTCCAATAGTTCAACCCGCTTTTAAACAAAACGACATACGTGAAAAAACTATTAGGGGTTTTCTTAAGAAAGTTATATTTTTTCAACTATATGATACACACAACAGAATATAAACTTTATTCTCTGAGAATAAATTTCCCGTCTGTTGTAAGAACGTATTCGTCCCTTGATCATTTCCATTAATTTTTAAATATACATTTTAGCATCAATGTTTCAATCTCGAGTTAAAAATCCCTCAAGTTTTCAAGTGCATTTCCCCGATCGCCTTGCTACTTCTTATTTACGTTTTGCTTAATGAACACGGAACATCAAAGTCGAAAAATGGTGGGGGTCAAATAGAACAGCGCACGATGTCAGCGGAGGGGTGATAAGCGCTTGGTAGATTGACTGCTTCACACGTTGCACGTGCAAAGCGAGAAGCTCATGCTTCAAGCGCAATCGGATCTCGAATAAATCTTCGGGTTATCGGAAACTTTACACCGGCCAAACTGCGAAACTTGAACATTTGCAAAGATAGAAATACTTAAGAAAGGAGAACGGAAAATAATTCTGCGGATAATGAGATTGTGAGGGGACGAATTACAAATTTATAGTTATCCAGCTGTTTGCATTGAATTGTAAATTTCCTCCGCCGTCGGGATAAAAAAATAGTTCGTCGCATTAAAGAGCTTTTCTGGTCCTTTTCTCTTCGCGAGGAAATTAATCATGGAAGATATACACCTGAAAGGCGGCAACGTTTGTGTATATTAGCGTAAATTATGAGGAAAACTTTGATATGGCTTTTGCTTCCAGTGTTTACAGACCCATCGTTCGATGACTGACGAAAAACGACTCGATGTGCGCACGCGTTGTTAAATAAACAGCCCAGTTTTGGATCGCGGAAGGCTACGTAAAACAGATGTCTCAAAATCGTCATAATGGAACTTATAACGAGACGAAACATTTGTAGATCATATAAAGATAATTCTGCTGCCATACTCGTCAGCGGTTTGTTTATAGATGTTATGTCGACCCAACCTCTGCACGCTTGCAATCTCTCACCACTCCCGTTTGCATCCCTTCCGCCGTCCGCTGAACAAAAATAGACCGGATTTAATTCGTCAACAGAAGTTTATTTCTCCCAAAATGGCTGCGTCAGGTTGTTATATGTGAAGAATGTAAGATTATTATTTATTCCAACATTTTTCAATAATAAACAGACGAAGTGCCTCGATGAAAGAAAACGGCAAATCACGTGACTTGTTTTGAGTCGTCAGCTGTTGGTTGTTGAACTCTGGCTTGGGCTATATGAAGATCTACACGTAGCCTCTTCTTGTAAAATAACAAAGTATAGTGGCGATGAAACAGTCAATACGTAAGAAAACAAATATATATTTGAAATTATATGATTCATTCCCATTGGGTTTTCTGGTTCAAATTTTGCAGGATATATAATATTATGGTTTTTATTCTCCGTTAAAAGTATTCTTATGTATCACAAATTTTTATTATTTAAAAAAAACCCCACACATTATCATCAAATAACAAATCAAAATCATTTCAACGTTCTAATACAACGAATAATAAAAGTAAATGTGACATACATGTACTGATAAAACGCAAAGTTTAAAAAATTGATTACTCCACCAATATGCCTTTTATCAACAAGTTCAAATGTACAAATAGACTAACTCAAGAGGTTATGGTATTACATTTCTTTAAGCTTTATATCACAAGGGTCCTTATATTTAGTGTCGACATTATTTGGTTTTCCTACATCACGACTCTTCTACTCTGTTCTGCGTTCCATAAGATTGTCAACGTGATCGCGAGATTCTGACCAATCTTCATTTTTGACCGAACAATACCGTCCCAACAACCAAGGCAGCGATGCTTTCATTGGTTCATTCTCTCAGAGATATCTGTAACTTATCTTCATCTGCCTACAATATTCCTCAGAAAAATATCTCTCAAGTGTTTTCCCACGTGGTTTAAATGTATAATTCATTATCATACCTAGGTATAGTTCACAAACAAATGTTGCTGAATTATCCATTTTCGCAGCAATTAAATAACGAGACAAAAACGTCCAGAATTCAATATTTACATTTCGACTCTTTATGTTCGTTAATGAAAACGATTTGTACACAAATAGATAAGTTACTTGGTACACGCATTTGCATGAAATGGCAAGTAAATGCAAATACGTTGCTAATTACTACCTTTGAAGTTAAAGAGGGGGAGTTAGATGACCCAATAACGCAAACATAACCGCGATGATACAACTAACATGTTTATTTTCAATCTTGAGTAACGCTCATCTCAAAAGCAGCGCTGTCACTCTCAATATGTAAAACAGTCGGTATTCTAACCGTGACAGGCCTCGCAGCTGTTAGTCCCGAAATAAAATTAACAAGTAAAAATATCTTCAAACATATTTTTCTGTGAAAGAGTTTGAACAAATGCGTTGGTCAGCCTTCAGTTCACACGAAAGAACGTCTTTCTGAAGAAAACGAAGGAGGGTACTAAATAGGCTTAATGGTGTACGACGAGGTTTAAAGGAAACAGCGAAACACTGTGACCTGTTACTTAATCTACATCTGCTACAAACAGACATTCCTCTTCACCAGGATATGTAATAGAGCAGGAAGAAAAATGTCAGATATACTCTGCTCGTATATTGCCGAAATGAACATGTGCTTTTCACGCGTCTTGCCACCCAGTAGAAATTGACAACGCCAAACTGAAGGTAATTTGATTTGACAAAACCAAGTGACGAAGTAAACAAACCGGAACTGAAACTCGCGCTGTATATGCTACTCGCGTGTCGGGCTCGTGCGCCATATCCTACACATGTTTGTTGCTGTCTTTTGATTTATATTAGTCCGTTCCGTTTGTTTTCTCTTGTTGAGGAAGAACAACAAATGGCGAATTAATCTGCGATCAGATAACAGTAAACCGACAGCGAATCCTTAGCAGACACTGCGCAGAGTTCATCTTACTTCCGGCGGCTAACAACTTACGTGTGTACCAGAAGTTCTTCCGCCGCTTAGCATTATGTTCACATCACCCCGGGGTGATGAGGAAGGAATGGCAGTCGATTTGTAAATAACAGGAACGCGAATACATGTCATTTAAAGGGGAATCGGTTTAAATTTATACTTTCTTTACTATGCTGATTTGAGACGGCTTAATCTGATCAAGTCTTGATATGCAAAGTCGTAATGTACATTCAACTTCTTTAGTAGCGACGGTTCTGTGTAGAATTATACATTGCCCTGTGTCGGAATGCCTCTTGGACAGGTATCTTACCTTATATTGTCATGCTGTTACAAAATAAATAGTGCTTTATGGTTTATGTTGTGAACGTCGTATCTTCAAAACTATTTTTATAAAGGAAATGGATGTAAATGTCAAATTTAAACTAATTGTTTTTCACAAATATGTTTCCTTTTTACATAACCGTTTTTACTTTTGGAATCTCAAGTAATGCATGATAATTAAAACGTTACCTAGCAAATCGTACAATATATAACAATGAAATACCAATTATGTAAAGTGAACACAACAATAGTCAAAAGCGAAATTGGTTTCACGGAAAATATATACCTGTAGACCAGAGTGTCCTTCACAGTTAAAAAAATTCATCGGCTTTGAACAAGATATAAGCATGTATGTAAGTACTAAATGTCAACCCAAATGAACAAGAACACATTTCAAAAATAAAATAAAATAAAATCAATTTAATAAACACAAAAATGCACACTAAACAAACTTCTGCTCGCAAAGCTAAATCAAATCTTCTATCTATCCTTATCTCTCGAAACTACCAGACTTTATATTTTAGTTAACCAAAGATTGTTTTCCTACCTTCTGCCAGATATCATGATTTAATTTAGCAGAGACGACTGCTCGTTATGATAAACGAGAAGCAATTAGACGTTTCAGATGGCCATGTCTTGATGTTGAGTAAGACAGGGGTGTTATCTTGGTGGGTGGCTTTTAATGGTATGTACTTATTAGAAACAGATCGCCTCTAATCATAACAAATGAGTGTGCATGCAACTTAACAAGGAATGTTAAAACAATAATCACAGGTTGGCATTGGAATAAAGAAGATAGATAAGTTTTTTTCATGTTTTCGGACATACGCCGACTGCATGCAGTGGGTGATTTTGGATACCGAAAGTAGTTTTTGTTCCATTAAAACATTTACGCGCATATATGTTTTCTGCCATATTGTTTCAGAAAAAAGAATTCTTCCATTCTTCCATGAGGTTTCATAACACATGTAGATGGTGGTTGCGATCTATACATTATCATATATATTGACGAGAATGCTTCTGTTTCTTCTTCTCTTTGATTTAGATATTGCAGTTGAGGATGCCTGCTCATTTTAGTTCTACATGTTGCTAATATTTCAGTTCTTAAAATTTCGTTTCAAGTGCTAGATTAATACTGATATCAATCTGTCATATATACATAATACTCACATTTCGTTGGAAGTGCTTCGATTTCTGATATTACATTTCTGTGTATATATGTTAACCTTTTTCTTTCAATTGTAAACACATTGATTTGATATTTTAAAAATAATTATTTTGAAGTAATATTTCCATATTCTACTGTATGTACATGTATGTATCGGTTTAAAATTCATAGATGATAATTGTTTAACTATTTATTCTTTCAGATTTGTGCCAACCGTATTGGGCAGATTCCTATATATACCTTGGTCATGTGTTCATGTACATACATGTAGATAAGTATGTATTCTGAATGGAGAAGGCAAAAAATGAAGTGTGTTGTCATAATAAGATACCAGTCAATCAAACTTCAAAGAGGTTTAATTATTTATAACCATATTTACCAAATAGTATACAATGTATTATTAAATTTAAAAGTGATATAACAATCACATATAGAAGCAAAGGTACTGTACCATGGTACTATTTGCTCTGTTGTCAAGACTCCATATATATATATGAACCTGTAATCAACTCCAGATTGTACTCAAAACCAAAATTCTTTTTACAAATGCATGTGGTAAAACGTTCGGGCTAAGGGAGGTATATCTCAAGTCTCCGTTTAACTTTTTATTGTTCATAGAAGTTATGAAACAGTATTCTGTTAGTTTCACTGCAGAGACTAACTGTACTTCATACACGTCAAATTCTACATTTTGTAAGAGTCTTTGATTCTTTTAAACATTTAACACTTTTTTCATCGTCTTGCTTCTGTTTGCTCGTTGAAATGTATACTCTCATTGATGGACGCCTTGTATGTTGCCGTAATAAACGTTTTAGGCCAAATGTCAAATTATGTGTTTGTACTGTCATATTGCTCAAGCCTGTAATTGATTATAGTAACAGAGTGCTAGTCCTGCTCCATGACTGTGTATTATTAAGAGCCTTTAATACAGTCTAGATTTTTATTCAGTAAGTCTAGATAAACTGAATACTGGTAGTATTGAAACATATAAAACCATAAGGATGAAAGAACAGTAACTAAAAAAATTTCCATAGACTACATTTTAGTCCAACAGAGTGCATATGAACGTTCTTGTGTCTTTATGTATACAGTTAGATATATTAAGATAAATTATTTATTCTTTGAATAAAAATGCATAATAATGTCGTTTTGTAATGAGTGGATTGAAACAATCAATACACTGTTACTGAAAGTGGATAAAGAACTAACATTTTAATACTGATTAGTTACTACAAGTTCGAAAATCTCCAAGAACAACATTGAGTTCAGTTACGCATTGCTCGCGGTAGGTATTTTCAACGTAGATTGTTCGCGAGCACCCTCGAACATCCGTGCAGGGAAATATCGTGTTACTAAATAATAATAGATGACTAAATCCTTGAATTTTTATACAAAATTAGTCAATGTCCACATTGATATAGTATTATGTCTTTTTTTTCATTTTTCATTAAATTGAAAAATATTCAAAAGGCTAAACTAAAGGTGGTTCATTCATTCAGCAGAAGTTATTCCTCCTCGTATATTCGTAAATTTGGTAGCTTTTAGCTGGAGAAAGTATGTTAAATTAGATAATTCGATGCAAGTCGTGCTTACAGGATAAGAGACTACCGGAGCTCTGCAATCGTCAGGCAACTGGAACAAGACGTGTATTTCGAATTAATTGATTATAAATAACCATCAAAGTTTATAGCAGATAAAATTATTTTTCTTCTCTTAGTATATAAAATATATAATCAACTGGACACTTATTATCTTGAACGTTTGTGCAGTCTATCATCTATATACCTGGTTAAAAGCCTAGGTATGTGTACATATAGACTACACTTTTAAGGGATTGGAAGATCTGGATCTTTTTTTTTCTTGAAATTTTACCCAAAAAATGTAAGTATAATACAGTCCTAATTTAAGCACTCTTATCGTAACCAATGTTATACGATAGAAAGACGTTCGTAGAACTACGGATATTTAAAAAAAGCTAGACTGTACAAACCATCACAAATGACTACGTTCACTTTATTATTGGCTTGATATGTACATCGCGGTACGAGGCGCAAGCTGGTTACACAATCAGGGGGTGTTAGAGTCATGTACCCCGATGGAGCAGGCTAGTATACACACTACAAACCACTCTAGTAAATACTAAACCTACGTGAATGTCCCTTCTGTTAATGTATTTGCCAACTCTCTGGTCAAGAAATATTTTCAAAGTGTATTTTTCATTTTTAATTCAAATAACACATGTAAGTGGTTAAAGATGGTCCGCACACCGTCTGGACTGCCGTATAGCGTAACTAAAATTTGAACAAGTAGTTCATTTGGCATTTATCTCTATTTTAGAATACCTTGTTATGTTTACTTTACACTTTACCATTCTTTAACAACACTGTCTGGAGACGATTACTAGTCCTTTAGAGTTTAATTTACAACATTCGTGGTAAATACATATCAAAAGTAAGCCAGACCAATAAATCAAATCGTGTGTCAAACTATTTTTTCTAAACGTACGTTGAATATACTCACAAATACATTAACATGCTGTTATAAGGATCATTATGGAGAAGTATATCTGAATTTGACCCTGTTTCTCCTTTTTCAATTTCGAATTGAAATTGAATTACAATAAAATAGCTATTTACATTAAATATTGTACCGTCATTATAAGAATATCTTTAAAACGATATAAATTTACAAGTTTCGTATAAAGTTAAACTGACAACAACCATGAACACCACAGATGATTCTGTCCGGCTCTGTATTCATGTACAGCCAACCTTCGGACCGGTATCAGAATAAACGTCATAGGAACACTTGCAGTACAATTCATAGCAAGACATTAGATCATTACATTTCGGACATGTAAGTTAAGGCATACATATTTACTACACTATCTAACAGCCTTTCTTATTCTATATGTCCCTTAAGAAGTTATCTTTACTTACATGAAACTTAAAACTGTAAATGGTAAACATGTTGTATTCGTTGAATTATTATTCCCGGAGAACGACTGGTTATGAACCCTGAGAAGCATTTAACGTTTAGTATAGCAGATGTTAGTATTTGTATGCACATGCAATTCCATAGCCATGAACGGTGCAAAATGCTGAATGATAAAGAATGAAATACGAAAGTTCATTCACCAATTTCAGTGTTGGTCCACCCCGCTTCACCTGCATGTATTTGTATCGCTTGAACACTACAATACACTGATTCTATGAGGCATCAACGGTCGTATAAGCTACACATAACCATGCAGCCAATGAAAGAAGTTTCATTCGAGCAAAAGAGACAGTACCCGGATGAGAGTACTGACGAGCGATCATCAACGTTAAAATTACGACATGTCATTGGCTACACAATTACATGTACATGATAGTTAGCGAAGAGAAGCAAGCCGGTTATTGGCCCCTCGGAATCAGTGGCCCGTTCAATGTAGCGCTCAATGTAGCGCTCAATTAGCGCTCAAGTAGCGCCCATTCTCTCCTGAACGACACGGTGCAAAACCTCAAAGTTCGCTCGCTTTGCTACGTAGCGCTACATTGAGCAATCGCGTTCAAGAGAGGTTTAAAAGTAATCGCTAATTGAGCGATTACTTTGAAACCTCTCTTGAACACGGCCCTGGGTATACTATAGTAAAAAAGCGGATACAAATACACTGATTGAGCAGAAAGTTTTGAGTAGGGTAGCACTCACTTTGCCCCGATTTCAGGCAACAACAACACATTTTTAATTGCAATCTGGCATGGAGAAACTAAACACGTTTTTGAACTTTCTTGTCCTTAAAAGTCTAAACTTTCAACAGAACACGTTTCTTAAACTTACACCTGACAGAAAATGCAAATTAAACACCTGGATATATACCTGGATGTAGACCAGCATCACCTGCGGTAATTCTGAATATCAAAATCTGTCTTCATAATTCTGAGAACAGTCTAATGCATCCCAGATACTCTTTCATCAAGTAACGTTATGGCAGTGTTACTGTGTGATAGGGTTATTAACAAATATTGATGACTTGCAATATGGCTTTCATTGAGCAAACCTGGGACCTCGTTATCCTTATTAAATATATACATACTCTTTTCTGATTTTACTTATCTGTTTCCAATACATCCATGTTCATGATATTAGATACTATTTTGTATGTAAAAGAGGGGTTTCTATCGGGGTAGTTTTTATGGAAACTATAAACCCAAGGGGGCATTCTCGTTTTCATAAATATGCTACTATTACATGGTTGTACCACACTCAAGTTGAAACATATCACTAGAGGTAAAATGTTGATGGCTATCATTAATTATTTGATAAAGACTAGTACACGTTCATTAAATCATAATAACTGTGATAATTAAAATAGATAAATTAGTAAACATATAGTGTTTTCTCATGTCACGTAATGAAATGCATAAAAACAAAATGGCGGACACACCCGATAGAACCCCCTCTTTAAAGATAAAAAATGCAGTAAACTACTAAACAGCCTCACTACTATTCATGAATGTCGTGTGCTACCGTTCAATGCGGGCATGCTCTCGGAGCATACCATTACTGGTGCTGGTGAAGAAAGCATATGCTGATGACAAGACTTTAATTCACTGCATATATCACTGCTGAACATCTTGAAACATATGTTAGAACACGTCATGTAAATTTTAACGATACTGAATAAATTGAAGAACAAATTTAACATTCACTCCCGGTGAATCTGCTTGAATCAGTAATGCGCTTCTTGCATCAGTGATGATTATCTATACCACGCGATTAATATCGCTTCATGTGCATAAACAAAAACACATGGAATTTCAATACAAATTCAACGTATGCATCGTCTCCACGGGCAGTTGTGGCTTTATAATAGCTTTGGGTGCTAATTTGATATTTTTCAATTTCCTCGATTTTTTGTTTAAACCATCACTGTTCCAAAACTGCGCCATGGCAAACTCGTTTTTCCAAAACTTTTCTGCATTTTTGCTTGAATGTTATGATTTAAACATTAGTAAGGATTTCGCTGTAATTGTTTTTCATAAAAACCTCGTGTATTGGCTGGCGTTCGGGGCTCATAAGTAGCGGGGGATTTAGTGGTAGTTCTGCAAACATGCTTGTCTCGACAAAAATATATTTCACTCTTAAGAACGTGTTTGTAGCTGTTATCAGGGGGAGACCGCAACACAATCGAAAGATTCTTTGTCAGAAAAAAATATTTGTCAAAATGATCTTGTTTACCATTTAGACAAATCTCCCGACTTTTCATTCGTTGCGTTTGCTTTTTACAAACCTAGACAGACTCGGAAAACCTCAAAAGACAGCCCATACGTTCAATTCACTCTTCTACAAACAGACGCTGTGAGCTTATGAGAAAATGTGAAAATGATCAGTTTTCTTAACCTCAGCTAATTATGTAAACATTCTTTAGCTGAAATCCCCTAAGGGGAGGGATGAGGAGGAATGCCTTTATAAATTGCTTAAACAGAATCCAACTCGAAGCAACTGCATGGATTGCTGCATTAGTTTATAATTGTTTAAGCAGGAATCCAGTATAAGCCCATTCCAAATCATTTTTAAAATGCAGTCCCGAGTATCGCATGAACCGCTGCACTATCTTAACATTGAACTCCAAACAACATCCAACATATACCATGTTAAGCTAGATGCAGCATATATATACCTAAAACGGTTACATTGTAATCCCGTAGCAAATAATCTTATACATGTAGGCTTAAGGCACTGAGCACGTTTTGTGCATTGTTTATATGTTTATCATTTATAATAAAACTATGTGCAGAGTGTCTTATTTCAGAGAATCAAACAGCCCATTCCACCCGATTATCCGTATTTGTAGAAAACGCTGTCACGTATAAAACTGCAATCGGCCATTTTAGTGTGAACGCCCTTTAATGATTCGAGAGCGGGAAATGAATCCGCGTTGCTTAACCATTCGTTTTAGAAATCTATTTATTGAAAGAGGAGGATTGTATTTACAAGTGGTAACATTTTTATTTGATGAGACTTTTGTGAGATCTCTTTATCACGACAGTCCCTTTAATATTGACCAATGCTTATTGCAGTCATTGCTGCAACAGTTCGAAAACAATCTTAATACGTTAAACCTATTGAATCTGTGCATCACTGTTGAAAACACCGAAACTGTTTCCCTATATTTTTTAAGGGAAAGGAATGAGATCTGAGAGAGGAGAGCGGTGTGCTGCACTAGTGTTCTTCAGGCTCCGAGTGTTCATATGCACTTGTTTGCAGCGTGTTCCGTTACACATGATAGTCTCCCCTTAGTATCCCACTGGTTCACTGCGGCGCAAGGATACATCAGCATCAAATGAGTGCAGCAGACAAAATAACAAATAATTCTTTCTGGCTGGTTTCTAGATTGCCAGTTATTTGTTGAATGCAAACGGGGGCTATATGAGCACAGTAATGTTGATATTGTAGATTTTGTTGTTATTTTCCTAATTCTCTTGCCTTTCATCTTAGTTAGGTTTATTTGAGCGCATACAAAAATCCAGCAATGTGCACGCTTAAAACATGTACCAGGAAAATTTGTCGTAATGAAATCTCGAAAGCATGACAAGTATGAACGTGAAGTGTGCGGAGTCCAGAAGTACAGACGTACTGTGCGGAGTTTAGGTTTATTTTAAAGGTGTAGTTCCCTCAATTATCAAAATGTTTGCAGGCACCAAAGTCACCTTTAAATATTAAGATTAACACATTTTGAGAAGTCAAATATGTCAAATAAAAAAATTTAAATGGCTGAATTTAATGGAAAATAGCGCATAGTGTAAATGAGGGTGAAAGGGTTGATGAACAGGTGGATGGACGGATGGATGGATGGACAGTTTGATGGAATGTTGGATTGATGGATGGATTGATGTATGTTTACTGTACATGAATACCACTATTTACTACACAGAGAGGGTTTAGTATACATGTTTAATTTTATTGTATGCATATATTATTTTAAATAATTTAGTAATCAACGCATACTATCTTAAAACAAACACAATGTCGCCCTTTCACTAACTGTACCGAAAATCAATATAATAGGAACACTCTGTTCATTATCAGATAAAACGCATTGCCCGTTATTAATACCGGAATGCTATCCACAATTCAGTAATAGATATATTAACGCTCTTTAAGCACATTTTCCGTTGCCTCTGATGTGGACAACTCGAGTATTGAAAGAGAAAGAGAATTAAGACAGAAAGAAAGAACAATCCGGAGAAAACGGCCGCTGGCAGCAATGGCGAGAGTCCTCGTGTTTATCTAATTATGACAACACCCGCCGACACATCGCTTTACACATTTCCCCTAATCTAACACCGCTTTTTCTTCCTCAGACGCGCTCTCCGTATTGAAGTGGCCATCTTGTAATGGGCGCAGAAATTTGTAGCACTTCCGTAGTCGCTTGTCAAAACTAGTTATGTCCCGCCAATGCGCAACGCGATTTCCCTTCCGTAGATTTTGAATTCGCTTTGTTTCATCCTTTGTTGGTATTTTATTTCTAACTGTGAACACGGGACCTGAATTTGATTTGACTATGAAAACTATCATACAACAAAAGTATAAAAACTTTTAAAATATGTTTCAGTATATTTGGAGTTTTCTTTTACCCCCCTCCTCCCTGTTTGTAGTACCATTTGAATTTCTAATATTTATAATAATGGTCAAAGGTAGATTATGATTTTTAACAGAAATATTGTATATTGTATTTTTTTGTTTTTTCTTTGTATACAAAAGTTTTTGAAGAAAATTCCAGTGAAAATACTGCCTTTGTTCAAGACTTTTTTTTTAGAAGATGAATTATAAGTTAATTAAGTTATTATTACATTTAAAGAATAAATTTAGTGTGTTCAACAGTCTTTCAATAAAGAACCACCATCCAATTACAATACAAAAGTACTTTGAAATAACTACAAATAGCTTGACGTAATTGGAAACATTAATTATATCTTTTAAAGCAAATTCAAACCATATTAATTTCTAACTGTTTGATAAAAAAAGGATTACAAAATGAGTTAGTACAAGACTGAGATACTTTAACAAACATATTGCTTTAAACACATTAAAGATCTGAGCTTATTAATTTCTACAGTTAGTTACTAAATTAATTCGACACCGCTTAGAACACGCAATGAACTAATTTAAAATTACTCAATTTAAGTAAATTTCAATTAATGATATTCAAAGACAAACCTGCAACAATATCACGTTTGATTGGAAACGGCGATTAATTAACTTTTAAATAATTCGCATTTTAAACCAAAGGTACAACTATATCAAATCAACAGGTACTTGATTATTAGTTTTGAAAACTGCATCTCCCATTCAAAGATCATGCAGTTGACGGCCACGTCTTATCCATAGCAAGACTGCTGATTTTTAATTATCGGCGTGTTAGTTTTAGTGTAATTACTTCTTTTGTAGTCGGCCATATCAATTCAAAGTGGTAATCCGACCTCCCTTCCTCGACAAAGATGTTGAAAAGTTGGAATGACAAACCTAAAACGAAATACCCTTTCTCATCGGAATTTTCATCAAATAGACGTCTGGTGGCGACTAGGGCTACTCTCAACTAGTAACTGCTCTCTGGAAAATAGAAAGTACAATTAATCCATTCCCGGTCTACAGTTGTAATATAATAACCCCATTATCCCGGGGACGAGATTTCCAGAATTGGACGAAAGCAGCGATCCAATTCGACTTGGTCAATAATCAGATAGCTTGCCTCGACTCAAAAATAAATAAATCGCTTTATTTATTTTTTCCTCAAAATGAACCCCGGTTTTATGACACTTTGATGACTGGGGTGTTCTCGAGAAGTTGATATTTTGTTATGATAGACCCAATGAATCGGTAAAGACGGTATCGATTTTGCACGAGACACATTATGTATTGAGGCGCATATTCAGTATGGTTGGCAGAGCGTAAAATGCCAGGCGCATGATCAGTGTATTAATACGGAATACCCTTGAAAGAGTCCCTCATTAATTCAGTGGGTTTGTGAAATAGATTTTATTGGTCTTAGGATGACCACCTTCCAAAGCTATTACAGTCAATCATTTAAATTCATTTGATACGGTCCATGTTTTAGTTAAGCGCCGAACCTGCCACGGGAAAAGCGTGCATGTGAAATATGTTGTTAATTTCAGTTGTCTGTCACCGATGACATTGGCATAGTCACGTGACACCGTCTTGCCAAATACAAAAGGATATTTTGAATAGGGTGTTATTTGTTGGACTGGGGATAAATTACAAGATTTAACAAATTGAATGATTTCAATGGAATCATGATAAAACGTCTGCTTTGAATAACTCCGAGTATAAAACGATTCTGTCGTGGCGGTATCAAATGGCAGATCAGTTAAAAAGAAATTAATCTTATTGGACTTGCAAAATTGGATGGCTTTATTATACCTGCAAATCTTCCACACATTTCTAAATAGCAAAGGTTATCAAAATCGTTTGATTTATTTGCTTGACTCGAATTCTATTTATTGAAAGAATAAAGCAATATTTTCAGTCTGAATTGTGTTGGCGGGGCTAGCATTGTTTGAAATATGATCGGACATGCCTACAGTTAATTGGAAAAGACATTTTAATCAAGCTTGGAACTTGTGTATTGAGTTGACGAAGCTTGGATCTTGTGACATGAATGAATAGCCCGTCTTAAAGGCACACTGCGCTGCAAATGTGGCATTACATGGCAAGCAAAGAACCATTGAATGAATGGAGTGTAAGTGACGAAATGGAATTGTTCTTTTATAATAAGACATGCTAAAAGTATTAATATAAGTTATTACCCAATCGCGACCATGTGTGTCATATATATGACTATTTCGAAATGAGAGAGAGAGAGAGAGAGAGAGAGAGAGAGAGAGAGAGAGAGAGAGAGAGAGAGAGAGAGAGAGAGAGAGAGAGAGAGAGAGAGAGAGAGAGAGAGAGAGACGAGTACACTTACTTTAATTTTACAATAAAATCCAATACAGATATATGTAGTCCAAAAACACAATTACTATTGTAGAAATTGCTTTACTATATCCGCTTTATTTATGTGATAACCAGCAGCGTAGACTCAAACAGCAAGTGTAATGGTTCTCTTCAATGTCGAGTTAAATGTTTAAAAGAAATACTCGAACTGCAACAATGGTTATTATGGAAAAGACACATGTGTACACACCAAAATGTGACATCGCTTTTGTTTTACCTGACGAAACAAGTGCAAATTTATGTTCAACCCTAGATCTTGCTCTGATATTAACAACATTCACTCTCGTTTCTGATAATACACTCTCGGGAGACATTAATCTGTATACCTATCACTCGCTCTCGCTCGGGGTAAACTAACATTCAGACAATGTGTCGTAAACACTGTGCATGTGATATGGGCCCTGCGTGTATTCTCTTATATGTCTTCCTCGCCTTTAGCCATGTTTATAGTCTAACACTTACACTCTAAAATTAACATTTTTAAAATTTTAAAAATTTGAAGAAAAAATATAATAAAGAGGAGCCTGTGAGATGTGTTCATTTTAAACTGAACTCTGTAGTCTTGTTGTAGACATGCCTATGCTCTTTAAAAATTAAGGGGTCTGAGCGACAGGCTACCATATTACTGTAGATTTATAACAGAGGGATAGTCGCTTTGGAGGAAAGGCTGGCAGCTAAGGTTATGTTACAAAATAATAAAATCTTCAGATCACCTTTGGTTTTTGACCCTTAAAAAATAAAAATTAGATAGATTAAACAAGTGAACCCCAATCGAAAAAAATCCCAGTGCAATTGTAAGTCTTGGATAGCTGTACATTGATTTTAAAGACCTTTAAATGAAATAAAAATGAATGGATGTCATTTAGATAATTTACCTAACGGAAATTCTTTATTTTTCTCGATTCATTAAGATGTATTGATATATTGCAGACATGCACTCTGTAACAGCCAAATTCAATTTTGAATAATTTGAGTTCCTTTATCTTTTTGAATAAGGTAGGATAGAACATGTAATGTCAAACGTACTAACCTTCCTGTGTTGCTATAAGGCCTTTTAATTATTGGAGTTGATTTATCTAACGGTATATCTCAGTTATAAATGGTCTGTGTGATGTCAGGCGACGAATGTAGGATTGTATTGACGAGTCAGTCATGCATGTGATAGATCCCAATGATTGTCGAAAGGAGGAAATGAATAATCTATTTATGGATGAATGTTAGTATTAATGACCAAATCAATTTATATTTGAATAAATTCGCTTTACAACGGTTGGATTGGGAATATAAAATCTCGTTGTGATATTTCAATATTAGCACTTTCTTCTGATCTAGTTACACAGTATGATAGAAAGAACGAAATCATCGATCTGAATGAATTCATTGCATGATTGACTTATTGTTATTTGTCCTTCATGAAGTGCCAGTTTTCAAAGAAATATTATGAGCAAATATACATACAGCTGCGTACCGAAAATTTTTTCACCTACTAGTGTATTTTGGTGCAAATATCATATACTTTGGCATGTATTTGAAGCATCGTATCAACGCGAAAACTACACCGATCATTTTGTATGTTTGCATTATAAAAAGACATTTGAGTGTTCCATATAACATAATATGATTTGATGTCTCACAGTAAAGAGTTACAGTTTTGGAAGCTCTTTGAAGTGACCAGGGGTCAATCTTTTCAAAACTACGGTTTTTATTCTTCTGTGAAATATTCAATAAGTGATCAACTGGGTCTAACATACATCATATACTTCCTGTTAAACTCATTCAGTGTATCTATGATGAATCTTTTCTCATTTAGCCAATATGAAAACTTTTATTCGAAAATTAATAAAATTTGAATTTTCGAAATTTGACCCCTTCTGTCTTTTTCATTATGCCAAATTTCATAAACATGTACCACTGCCGTAACGATCACAGGATACGTTTGAAAATTACTGTTTTATTCATTGATATATATATATATATATATGATTCTTTGCCATTTAATGTGATGTAATTTTATTGACGTTTCAGTGAATGTCAATTTACATGATATGTGCACTAAGATTCAAATGCAGGTGAACAAAAACTTTCGGTACGCAGCTGAATACTTGTACATGGTGATATGGCTAAACCATAGGTCTAACTATACCTTACCTGTAATCATAATATGTTCCTTTTTTTAAAATTCAATAAAGTTGTAGGGAATCCAAGAAGAAGGTGTTTCATGCCGGATTGTAGGAAACATGTACATGCTATATATGAGTTACACACTTTACAGAACCTTCAAATATTCAATGTTATCATAAATGGATTTAGTTGATATGCTGAGGATCGAGATTGAGAAAAAAGTTGATGTTTCAATATGATGTGCTGACATATTTTGATGTCACAGTGCATTTTCATGGTTGTCAACATCGAATTATGATATATTTAACAAACCGAGGGTCGAGTCGACGCATGCGCTTTGACGTTTCTAATCAAACGCATTGAAGAACACTCGCGTGTCGACTCACATTATAAAAGTTCGCCTCAGCCATCAACACAAACAATTCATTGTTTTATTTACAAATATAACGTATCTAAACACTTAACTCATAACTCATATTGTGCACTACCCAGAATGCTTGTGACGTCACAACTCGAGTGGTACTCGTAAAATCGGTGAGTACGTTCTTGACAGGACTCTCGAGTAAATTTGGCCGAGAACAAGCGTTTGATTTGTACTCGAAACTTGAGTCCGCAAATCAAACGCACCCTGATACTGTAGTGAAAGAGGGTAACATTCTGATGAATGCAAGATATGGGGGTCGTTACCCCAAAACAACCATAACACTAAGCTTACCTTAGTGCTACCCGGACTACGGCTAAGGCTACCTTAGTGATTTGAGCTTACATTTGTACCTTAGGCCAGTCTGATTAAAACCGACGGTATTCCGCGGGGAAAATGTGCAAAATAGTGCATCTGCTGGGATACGAACTCATATCGTTCGGAGGTTTCCACGCCAAACCGTCTGGTAACAGCCCGTAGACTCCCGTGTTCTGACGCAATTCAGTAAACCAATTCCAAGACGTCCAACAAAAGCCTTCGGTGCGAGAAGCTAGGGGTAGATAACTCCAAACAGTTATCCTTTTGTCTGTTCCGGATGCTTTCAAAACAGCGACCGTTTAAAAAACTATGATGTGATTGGTCAGCTATTTGACTGGGCTTTGGCTGCGCTAAACTGGTTCGGAACACACGCCTATACGTGATGTTCTCAGATCTTGTGGCGAGGAATCTACAGTACCTGATCGCATCCCAGTAGATATATTATTTTGCAAATTTTATTTCTCGGAACAAGGTCGATTTTAATCAGACTGTACCTTTGGCCTTTGTGCAACGGGAATCCGATCTTAAGAAAATCTTTGTCTTGGCCAACGTCTTAAACAAACAAATACAATCTTTTCAAACTTAGCAAATCTAGAGAAGACATTTAGATATTTATGGAGGGTCAACTTATTTCTTTAACAATGGCGACGGTTCGTTGATGCTTGATAACGGTATAAGGATCTAATACCGAAACATCGGCTCTTTATAAATAAAGAAGTTGGTCATTCATAAAGATCCCCGTCTTCTCTATAACACATACTTCTAAATATCACTCAAACAGTTAGCAAATCTAGCTTCAGAAAATGAAGATTCTTTGGAGTAGCTGCTTCATTGTATTCATACCGAAATTTTTTTCTGAAACTTTGACTTCATAAAACTTAAGTTCATTCTTGGCAAAGCCTTCTTCTGTACAAGCTGATGCATATACATGTAATGAATTGACCGTGTTTCACATAACGAGATACATTGTTTCGTATAATAACAAGCAAGTGTAGTTAAATCTGATAGTTATTATATTAACCGTCCTCATTGATAACTTTAGGAGTAATAACCATTGCCCGTTTCTTAATGTTTGTCATTAATAGAAGTAGTGGCAAATATTAAAGTCAACGCCAGTCGTCCTATTCTGTATAACATTAATTACCATTCAACAGCACTATGGCCACACAGTAATAGGATAACCGACCCATATCACTTCAAAGTTCTATTAAATATGTGATTTATTAACTGATTGTTAATTAGTTACATGGGACAAGATTTAGTATCGGTCAAGTTAGGAATTCATGTAATTGGAAAAAGAATGGCAACGAATGCTTCTTCATTATATTTCTCTTTATTTTCCTCTCGTGCTGGGAAATTAAATTTAATGCCAGGGGGTTTAATTATTCTCGGTGTGTTCCATAATGGAAACGCTTTTTGTCTACATTATTCCCTTCTCCCTCCTCATGTTTGTGTAATATATAACTCAGTCCATTATCATATCAATGAATTATTGTTGTATATTCTTAATAAAATATTGATCAATTATCGTTTTGTTTAAGAAAATGACAACCCGGAAGAGTGGTTGTTAGCTCTCTAGTAGCATATTGGGGCCACTCGTAATTAATATCGATATTTTTGTAGTTATAGTTTGTAAATGATTTGGAAGTTTTGAAATAAGGATATTATTATTTAAGACAATCGATTATAGCAGAACATTGCGATGGTTGTCTTATCCTGTGGATGTTTTGCTGTGGTGATAATTTTCGCTAATGATAATTAAACAAATATATGTTGACTTTATAAATGTTTAAAAAAGTTTCTTTTAAGTATTGATGATTATGATAAAATACAACTGTACATGTTTACCAAAAGTTCAAAATCATTTTAGTATTAACGGAATCATTATTCAACCGTTTTTGTCATCTCATTTTAGAAGATTGTTAGAAAAAATTAAGAAAAATAGTATTACCAGCAATCGATTTCGAACTTAAATTCTCAGTTTTCGGTTTCAACATGTTACAACACTGAAAAATGGCCATATATTTTTTCTCTGAAAATAGAAAAATCATTAAAAACTCTCAATCTTGCACTGTTATTTTATCTATTAGGCATTTCTCATAATACTTCATTATAGGATAATTGAATTTCAATCATATCTTCAATACTGTTAATTGACAAGTAAAATAAATGCACAACCCTCTATACTTGGGGAAGTTGTTACCTGAGAATATTGTGCAATTAAAGGTACTCAATCACGGATTAACTCAGATGAAAGTAATTCGCGTCACATGAATGTTCGCTTCACAATATCAGTTGCACATTTACGTAATATTAATGAGAAACTTTCATCAGTAAAACTATATTTTAATGAGAATTTTGATGAATGTTCCATAAAGATGTGAAATCTATATTATATTTAGATGTACGTTTACTTTTGTTCACTCCACCTGTCAATAATGGTTTGTGTTTTCGTTGATGAAAATTCAAATTGTTAGAAAATGAGATTTGCCGAAAATGTTATTAAGATACCTTAAATCTAATTTAATCATTTTAATATGCATTTTCTTGCTATTAACACACTTGAGTGTCTCAAAATGCCTGATATGCAATCTCTTCTTTGAAACTCATATAGATGTATATTTGTTCTCCTAGGAAAAGTATATGACTGAAAATATCTCCCTGCCTGTTTCCCATCAAGAAATAATGCAATGATATAGAGTTCCATCTTCCATCCACATTCCATCGACATCGAAACAATGGTATCAATATTTAGTCTTTTTAAAGGTTTACATGGATACCAAACAGCAGTCACAAAACACGTCTTTGTTTAGATTTCTTCTTGTACATGACTCTATCGAGACTAGTTCAAATAACTGTATTTAGATTCACATCTAAAAGTCAAACTCATTTATATACATGTAAATAATCAATTCTAATAAAAGATATATTCGTTAATATGAATAGTATATTGCAGATCACAAATAGATTGAACTCTGAGTCGTTTAAGTATGTACATGCATCAACTCACCACATTCGCCATCAACATGACTATAGGGCAATTTTGTTAAAGGAAAGTATACGATAGTTTCCGGATTATTCGATAAAAAAACGCTTTATTAAAATGAGTTCTAATGAGTCTCGATGTAAGGATATCGATTCTGTTCATTTTTTGTATATCCATGTATACAGCTGCATACCAAAAGTTTGTTCACTTTCTTGTGTATTTCAGTGCATATATGATGTAATTGGGCGTGTCTTTGTCGTGCTTCTTTTGCACTATAAGAAGAGTGTTCCATAATATAATCTGAATTGATGCCTCATAGTAAACAGTTAACTTTTGGCAGCTCTTTGAAGTGACCAAGGGTAAATCTTTTCAAAATTACAGTAACTATTCATTAAGTGATCAACTGCACGGATCAACCATACATCATATATTTCCTCTTATACTCATACAATGTATTTGTTAAGAAAATAGTCAATATGAAATATTTTATTCGAAAATTAATGAAATTTGAATTTTCAAAATTTAACCCCTTCTTCTTCTATTCTTCTATATTTCATTATCCCAAATTCCATACACATGCACCAGTGACGTGACGATTATTTTTCTCATGGATATATGGTTAATTGTCAGTGTATGTGATGTAATTTTATTGACGTTGCAATGAACGTCAATTTGCATGATATGTGCACTAAGATACATATGTATAGGTAAACAGACGTTCGGTATGCAGCTGTACGTGAAATGCATGGTCGAACCTCACGGAAATGTAATTTTGTTATTCATACTAAATGGACAATATCATCTCATTGTTTCTAAAAACACTATCCCACATGCTACAATCATTTCATAAGATTCTGGATGAATATGTATCAAGATAGTTTCATGAAATGTTGGTTTCGCTTTTTTTTGGAGAACATTCGTATGGGAAATGTGTCCTGTAATTGGGTATGAATCCTACCCATAATGTTATCCCATACTGAAGCAAATACAATGCGACCACGGCCAACGAAGATCTCAATCTTTGTAAGTTGACCTTAGCAGCAGGCTCCTAGCTATGACGTCATAGATTAACGATGCTTTGTAACACTTCGTGACCGTGGCCATTTTAGACCATTTTGTTTTCTGAATTTGTGCACCCCTCTTTGGTTTGAATTGACCCTGCAAAACTGACCCATTAGATTGAGGCTAGGACGCATTTTGCAAGATTGGCAAAGTGAAAAGACTCCATGTATAAAGGCAGGTTGGTATTCGGATTGTCCGCGAACGTCGTTGCGTCAAAGTAGTGCATTTTCATGGCCGCCTAAGCGTCTGGGACGATGTTTTGGTAAGACAAAGACAAACCTGGTGTTTTATATGGTATACTTACACAGCCTACTTCGACAACCCTGTTATCATCAATCATGCATTAATTTCTGCAATGTTCAATATTACCCTAGATCACTGTTCAAATAGTAATCATGTGAAGCCTGAAGAAAGTCTAACTGACTGGTGACGTCACAGGATGTGACGTCACTAACCATCCTTGCTCTGTATAGTTTTATATATTAACACCTAATTTGTACCCTGTGGACCGGATGTTGGCCCACTGCTATTAGATGGCCGCTTGTAACGTGTATGGAGCTGGATATTTGCATAAACAAGACAACACCTTATACTTCACGTGAAACTTTAATCATATTCAACGTTTAAAGCATACGAGTTCTCCTGTAGTCAACAACGATTGACATTAACCCGACAGCTAACACGACTAAGGCCATCTTCCGAGATGTTTCTGGCAACGTTAGACTGCCGTTGAACCATATTGATGCTCGTGTACCGCAAATCTTGTAATCATTGTTGCATAAAAGATAATTTGTTTAGAACTTTATTCGAACTAGGTGTGCATACAAAATTGTGTCAACTGTGTAATTGAAAAGTGCAGGAGCAGTTAAGGATTATTTTTTCATAGGCTCTTAACCGAATTAGTCATGTGTTGATTAATACGATAACATATATTTGTTGCAACATTTTTATCTTTAGGTGCGATTGAATTATGATTTTTATGTTAAGAGGCGGTTCTTACAAGTGGACAAGAAAGTGACGATTGTCTAAAGTGCATTTATTCTGTTATGCTTACCAAAATATCACCCGTAGCAGTATGCATACAACGTGTTATGTAATTTAGTACGAAGACTTTAGTCTTACATTCTGACTCTGAAAAAACTATTTTCTTCATGAAGTATCTCCATTCTATTTAATCATTGAATCAATGTACTTCGGCAAATACGGATTATACATACTTAATTAAATGACATTAGTAATTATGACATGTACAATACTGACTGATCTGTTATATCCATTTTTACCGCTTTGATATTGACCGAATATATGTATGTTATCAAAATGACATAAACGGTTTTATCAACTCGAAATAGGTTTTCACAAAATTAACCTGATCGAGCTTTGGGATGCTTTACATCGAGCTTTGGGATGCTTTACAGTTCCGTGTTTCTCAAACTGCATGCTAAATTGTAATTGTTCCCGTATATAAGCTGACTGGCTATGTGAATGTTCACCGAGGTACATTGTGTATGTACTGTTGGAAAGGTGAATATGTTTTGCTTAAGTGATCTCACAGGCATCGAACGATAAACTTTGGGTAGGTCACGTACATAAGGCGAAGCAGTGATTTTGAAAACCTATGGCTAACTACGATACTTTCGTACCTTTCACCAAGAACTAAATTCATGAGTTCAGAATAGGCGTAGTTTCCAGGACTACTGACGTTTCGAAAGAAAGTTGGACCTAGATTTTCGAAACTCTCTTAGCTCGAATGAAGATTATCGTTACGTTAATGCATCGTACTAACGGTAATCGTAGCACTAAGAGAGCTCCGAAAATCTAGATTATATTGAAGTGAGAGGAACCGTTAGTATATTTGCACCACAGACAATAATTCAGGTACCAAGACTTAGTGCTATCACTTAAAGCATGACATGTAACATTTCTTCTCTATCGAATAATGTGGACTCCGATATTATTTAACGCTTTCTAACTCTTGTGAATACCCATCAGTTCAGCATGTCAATTCACCATTTTCCACACATCGCACATACATGGATTGCACGAATACAGCCGTTATCTATGTTCATGTTGTATATGAACATGATATAATCTAACTTTGTTACATTTGAGATTAAACTACCTTCAGTAGTACAAATTATTGTACTTTTTCGGGCCGAGTCCCTCGCTTGATTCGTAGCCACACCCTCAGAGTCAGGCAACTATCGCCAGCACTGACCGTAGCAACAGCTTACCACACGACCACGGGGCCTTTGAACGGCCGAAAAGTACAATACTTTATACTATTGAAGGTAGTGTTACCCTTAATGTAACAATGTTAGGTTTGATCACTATCTAAATGGCATGTATTAATGATAACATTAGTTTTGAAGATGATTTGTATTCATTGTAGCAGTGACAGCAGAAAAAGACAAGTTCTGTCGTTCATCACGTAATGAAATTACTAAAATTCTAAATATATTATTCTTAATCTGTTATTATTATTCATTATTTATCAGACATAGTATGTAACACGGAAACTATAGGAAACTAATAAATGCATTGTGAATAACCTTCTGCTAATACAGTTTTGTCTTTAGGAGCAGTATTGTGTTTTGGTACTTTTAATTCTTTGTGTTTGTTATTGATGAAATGTGTTTACTTTCCAATTGTGCAGAAAATAATACTCTAAGGAAATATTACAATTATCATGGTTACTTTCAGAGTAGTGGTATACCTACTTTTGGGCCACAGTTTGATATAAAACTGTTTAACAATTAAATTCGCCCTACGAACTAAAACGGAATTTTACAATTGCCTGTGAGGTTGTTCTTTATAATTTGTATTGTATGGTTTTGCAGTATGTTTATTATGTGTATATATATACATAGTATTTATACATTGTAAATACACTCATGATATATGTAGCAAGGTACAATTGCAACTTTCGTTTTCAGAATCGCAGATTATTCACTGCAGAAACATTGGAACAATGGACGGAAACAATATTCACCGGCCAAATAACAACTTGGGACGAAATGGGTCTTTTACATTTTATTGATGACAAAATAGGAATGTCTCCACAAATATTGCAAAATTGACACAAAATATACTGACCTTCAGGTCTCTACATTACACAATTAAACCCAAGGTGCGGAAATGACGTCATAATTGAATGACGCATGCGTAATAAAATATTTTTTGACAACTTCTAACGACAGTGCATTCTTTGCACTTGTTTGTTAAAAAATAAAACATAAGAAAGGGATTTCTACCAAAATGAAAAAGATATGCAACTAACGTTAAACATGGCACAAAGAATAGCACAATTGCATTTCGTCATCAAACTATTGGTTCAGTGAAATTCAAAACAGTTCATGGTAATGATATCTAAATAACAAATAGCTATACGTTCTCATTAGTAGTATTGCAAGAGATGTGGTTTTGTGTATTATTACACGTATTACAAATATATATTTGATTCAAAATATTCACAATCAAGTTATATCTCATCACAAAAGGAAAACAAAGAACATTTGTTCACATGTTAGTGACACTAACTGATCAACATGTATGTTATTCGATGTTGCTACAGTAACAACACCAAATGACGTCATCAATTTAAGGACATAATTAAGACGACACATTACTGAATCATTCGTGAGTGTGAAAGTATAACTAAAACAATTACAATGGACTTGAATATAGGCTTCTTTCACAAATGAAGCTTATTCATAAGAAAATTTAATTTTGACAACGTAAAACGTAAATATTTTATTTTGGCGAACACAGTACTGGTTTAATAATATCTTACAAAAAGTTCTCAGACATGATCACCGTTTTGAAATGTATTATGCTCAAAGTTTACATGATCAATGAATTAAGGAATAAATCATTTTTTTAAAAAAAATGAAAGGATAAACAAGTTCAATCATATGTAAGTAATTTATCAATCATATAAAAACACCCTGCTACTATATCTTGGTACAGTCGACTAGATAACAACCCATGGTGCGGTACCAATTAAGGGAAAATACTCTTACAAATTCATATATTACCCTTACTAATTATGCAATTAAGCGTTAAAGCTAATTAAATTTGTAACTAATGACTATTTTTCTATCTTTGGCTGAGTTGATAGTCGTCTAAATGCTTTGGTAAAACTAACAGCACCATCATACATTGAAGAAAATGAAGTTAAGAAGCTTGGCAAAATCCTGTCCATATCTTTGAAAAGAGGAACTAAGTACATTGCCAGATTGATCATCTAAAATGACATATATTTCTAAAGCATTGCCAGAAATAAGTTCAATTCTTAGTTTATAATATCATTTTGCCAAACGAGTTTTTAGCTCAGATGTAAATAATGGACGTGTCAATCAAATAATAACTTTATCTACGACATATCTCAAGAATGCCATCAATGTAAGTAAAATGTTTCGGAACTGTAAAACATTCAGGGACATGAGATATGTAGGTAAATATGAAATCTCGAAAGTAGAAAATTTGAAGAATGAAGATGCAGGTCATTAAGATTTGAGTAAATGAATAATCAAGTAAATTATTTGAACATAAGTTTTTGATCAGCTCACCAAATTACAAAGACTTGAGAGAAAGTAAAAGAATAAATCTTTAAATTTCTTGATGAATCTACAAAATAAAAATATACCTCATAAAGTAGCAGTTTAGAATCAAATGTGTCCAATACGATTGTGCTAGAAATCAACATAAAAGTACCAGTTTGAGTGTAAATCGCCCGCAGTTTGCTATTGGACAGTCACTTAAGCTACTACACTGCCTTGTGTGCCAACAGTAGCTGTATAAGATTGAGCTGTATCACAACCGTTACAGGACGAGGTTCGAATCCAGACATCTACAATGGACACACGACGCACAAGGGGTCTCACTTTCTGGTTATAGGGCTACTCTACATCCGGAACAACCCTCCTTCTAACCTAACTCATACAAATGTACATCTATCTAGAGCTGACTGCACGCTTGTCTCCCTCGACGGCCTTGACATTCCGTGATGCACGTGCCTTTTTACATTTTACACTTGCATTTCATTTTGCACGTGCTGCACGTTGTCTGAAATAATTGTTTTGTCTTCGTGAGGCGTATGTACAGATGTCCGTGTCTCAACCAAGTCGATGGTACTGTAGTTATATAACGTCATTACGTGTTCCTACAGTCTCTCCCAGAAGGGATGGCCAAGTCTTATAAGAGACAGGTTAGTTCCGATTTCAATCTGATCGCTGAGACGAGCGGCCTGAGACATTGCTCTGACAAACGGCAGAGGAGTCAACATGGTAGTGTCACGTGATGATCACGTGACTGTCGCTATAAAAACTATTTATGGATATGGCGATCACTGGACCTCGTTTTGCACCATGGGGAGGTAGGGGAACCGAGGGGTGTTCAGGGTGTGGGGAGGCGGGAACGTCTCGAAGATATCTCGATGACTTGAACGACTTTCATTGATTTCTGAAAAAAAGAGAAATTAAGATTACAAATAATTCTACTTTTGGAAACATTCCAATCATCCGAGTAGCAAACTCAAAGTTTAACGTGCACACTACCGACGGTACATTAAGCACCATTTTAAAAATAAGCGAAAACATCTTCATTCAATACATGCTGCAAGACTTGGTTATGACAGAAGTGCAGATATACGAAACCACTGAGATTCTCATTAATCTAATCTAATTTGCTCCACACATTTACGCATTGATTGAATATTAAACGATTTTCAAATATTGTTTAGTTAAGAATTCTTATTTGTTAATATATGTTTTTAAATTTATTTTTAAAATTACTTTAACGTGACTTACCAGGACTTTTCTTCTCCGAGTCTGACTGGCTGTTTTTGTCTCCGTCCGAGTCCTGGTCTACTGAATCTACAACAAATGTTACTCATTGAGTATTCAACTCCCTTGTAGGTAGAAATGTTCTACATAATTGAACGTCTCACTCATTATGATCACACATCAAAAACCAAAATTTGTCTTAATGGACCAATAAGACCTCTCCGAATTGTAGATGGGCTTTTACATGTGTGTGACTCTATGATGAAGTAATATCTTTTTCTGTAATTAGTCATTCTATATTTAGCTTATCGCAGGAATTTAGACCTGAGAAGAAAAGGTACAAGCTATTCTCAAATGTGTATTAGCTAAGCTAGATCTTACTCTTACCAGTTAATGGTTATATAGTAGACCTTTCAAGAAAGTGGTGTTACGTAATTGTTATACCTGCATACTATAAGAAAAAGGTATGTTATACTTGTTATACCTGTACACTATTAGAAGAGTATGTATACGAGTTATACCTGTGTACTATAAGAAAAAGAGTATGTTATATTTGTTATACCTGTACACCAACCTGTGTTATTTCTGGTCGACTCGGGACTATTGGCAGCTTTGCATTGGTCTACTGTTCCAGGGGCTCCACTAGAGGGCGCTCCTAGAGACTCCAGCTGCTCCTGAATCCTCCTCCTCGCCTTCTTCTCCTTCTTCAACCTCTTCGTCAACATCACTGCAGTTGGGAGGGACAAGGTTGAGTATTACACGCTTGATTGTTATATCAATATGGGAAATAACTCTGCGATTACTTCTACACAACTTTGTTAAACCTTTGTTATTTTGAAATGTTTGAGACGATTTCAAGAAGGTGGTAGTAGTATAGATAACACAAATGTATGGATGTTAATTAAAGAGAAAGAGAAAGGAAGATTGGAAGAAATTAATTTAGCATATATTTCTCCATACAAGCTGTGTCCAACCATCTGTTATGAAATGTTTGGTGGGGATTTACGAAGTTAGTAGTGTACAGATTGTGCGAGTTACGGATGGTCAACTTTAAAATTTGACATTATCAACTAGTACATAAAGGCACAGCTCAATGTACGGCATGGTTAAACATGTCGAAGACTTTGAAGCGAGTAAGTTTGTCACATAAGATGTGATTACAGTATGGAATTTTCTTCTAAACGTCGTCCACGGACAGAATCGGTAACTATAAGTGCAACCCGAACTAGAATTTATTTTTGAAATTAAACAAAGTCATCAATTTGTCCATATTTTGAGAGACACTGAGCACAACTGACCTCTGTTCTTCTGTTCGTCTATCAGCTGTTTCTCCATCTGTTCTCGGACCTCTTTCTCCCTCAACAACTCCATCTTCAGCTCGGCTGAAACACAAACATATTTTCATGAGGATGTAGATTCAATATATATTTTAAATTGACGTATAATTTAACATTGTTAATATTGAAACACAATATACGCAGCACCATAAACGTTTGTATCTTTGTAAAATCGTTCAGAATAAAAGCCATACATATAACCTTAAAACTAGATAAAACAACCAGTTAAAACGGTTTTACCAAATCCCAAAATACTCGATACCAAATACAGTCACATCGCTCACGTGTACTTCTCTGTTACAGAATATCTCTTATACCGACACGTCGGAAAGACAGAAGGAGATTTTATTCATTTAAGCAGTTAACTGAGCAGATTGAGATGGATCTGAGATCGTCCCTTCTTCTGCACTATCATCGTCTCCTCCCGTACATTAGCAAACTCTTCATTTCTCACTGTCAATCTTAAACCAATAAGCATTCACGCTCGCTTTTATTCAGTCGTCGCTTTAAATAATGCCAGGCCAATTTGTAATTCATGTTAATCCTGACCTCGGGTTTGTAGTGACGGTAACCGTATTGTGGTTTTAACCATTGTTTAGATCTCATTGTTGATTTTGATGGTTATTGAATTTAGTTTTTCTTGATTTATGATCTGATTTGGTGGTCTTTTGTGAAAGCGTGGACAGGATGCCTGTTTCTCATGTCATGTCCATCCATTATATTTATAAAATCATATCCATTTTACTGATATCCATACTAAATCAATCAGACAACTATAACATTAAATCTAACCATATTCATTTCATTGTTTACAAATACCCAGTTAAGTGAACTTCTTTGTCATTTTTCAACATATCACAACAACACCAACTTAATATATCAAAACAAAAATCAATCTCAATTATGTGAACTTATCAATTATTTATAAATAAGTCAACTAAAAATCTTCTTTTTGTTTGGATAGATGAACTGGACTGATTATCAGTTTATTTTTTACACAAATCTCGTGAACACAATGCGCTTTATTGCACGGCCACCTGTTTGTAAAGGCATTGCACATAAAGCAATAACAATGGGGAAAACATTACTCAGCTTCGGATTGCTACATTATCAAGATCCTCACGCGTGAACACCATTATCTGGCTTCAAATAATTGATTTGTCACTGGCGCACACAAACTTTAAACTGGTGGCAAATGTTCATTTGGAAAAAAAGAATCCTCAATTCCATTCCCAGATTAAAATACGATTCTAATTAAGTAATTACAACGATTTGATTTCTGAAATCAATGCGAATCCCTCGTGAGAGGGAAAACAGGACAGCTTCATTCGGAACGTCCCTACTTGAGCTTTGTGCTAAGTGACGTGTATGATATCACAGCCATGTTGATCCCGATATGTTCCGAATGTGTACACTGTGCGGAGACTGGCGGGCTCATTTGATACAATTTAATCAAGACCGCGTTAAGTAATCGCTTCTTTCACTTTACAAAAAAGCGACTCTGGCGAAGAAGTGACTGTGAAAAATTGAATTTATCAAACATGAAAAGTCGACAGGACGGCATATCAAGCGCATGGTTGGTCTCGAAACGAAGACAGAAACTAGTCGACGTTAATACAAACTCCGCACAGCATCTGCAGGCCTGGCGTAAGTCAGAGCTTGTGATAATTCCACTTACTGCAATCAGTGAATCAGAAAAAGCTTCAATGATAACGCTGACCCGATCCAGACCGTTCTTTATCTAATTGCAGTTATTGTTATTCACCGCTATCGACTGATTTTTCTAAATTATTGTCCTGGTGCTTGGAGATGTTACATTTGACAGAATCGCAACTCACTCCGCCAAATCGTAATCCTATCAGCAAACCGCACCGTTATTAATGGCAATGAGAAATTACGCCACAAGTAGATGAAACTGATTTGAATTTTCGCGGAAGCCAACTCTGAAAACACGATAAACGTCTATTTCCAAGCGAGCGATCAAAGCGAATGCACATGTGGCCGCCATAATGGATCATTTGACAAAGCCTGAAATATTATTGTTTCTTCCCGTCAACCCACAAATACTAGGCTTTGATTTACAAGCATTGGGAGCCCTATCTTTTGCTACAGAACACTAAATTATCCCCTCATTTTCTTATTTATTGGCCTTTAATTTATTTTGGAGATGAATCAGACCCGGACAAGAGCGCCGGACTCCCCGGTTATCCAGGATTATGATTGCGAGGCTAAACAGAAATGAGAAATTTTCACATTGCTCGCATCGGCGCTGATAGATTTGTATGCTTGATCAAGTCCATTGAGGAAGCACTGAAGGTGGAGTCAGAAATCGGGAGTAAATCACTGTTTTTCCTTCTGGTCATAACGACAAGGCATTATCCCTCTCCATAATGAGTAATTTCTCCTATTCCGACCCCGCTACTGTAAACCCCGTCGCCTCAGCAGGAAAAATGTAATAAAATGTTTAAAATGGATGAGAGTAACTTGACGGGTTTCCAATAATTTGCACAATGAAAAGCCCCATCACGACTCCTTAAAGTATTGCGAGTCTGAAGCAGATTGAATCAGCTAGCTTCAGACAAAGGCCTCCGGAAATGGTTTTTACATTGAGTAGTTGCTGATGGAACGACAATTGGTAGCGGCGTAGGAATGGAAGCAAAGCCAACAAGTCAAGACGTTGAAAGGCTGAAAATCACCTTTGGTAAGAGAAAGGGGAGGTGTCATGATTTCTACATCATCTATCACAGTCTGACGCCTTTTTGATCACCAGTTACATACAAGCAGCAATCGGCAAATACTACATCGAATGTCATTATTGACAGGGGCGCTGTTTTCTGAAATGGTTTCTGGACCATGCGTCCGGTTCGTGTCCGATTTGACCGCGCCGGTTAATGGGGAGGGAATTAAATGATGACGGAGGATAGTCACAAATGAACAGCTTGATAAGACTCACAGTTCAAATTGCGTTTTCCTAACAAGGAAAATAAAGGCCACTTGATTATGGTAGCGGAAATAATGCCTTATTGATAAACTTGACAATTCGGTCAATGGTCGTTAGCGATCAACAACACTTCATGACAATACGATTGTTCACAATATCAACGACTATTGGTGACCCGACACGCCAATCTTACAATTAGTCTCCTCGCCGTAGATTTGTTGAATATGACACAAGGCAAATATTCAATTTGGAAGAATAGAGCATTGTTACACGTCTATACGCAGAGAAAATATGATTTATGGAAGAGAGCGGACACGTTCAGATTGACATTAGTTTAAGAATATAATAAGAAGTGTTCACCTTTCCAGCTGAATGTTACGGAATGGATTTTGCTTTCATTTCCCTCCAAAGAAACTGACTCAAGTTAAGTCATGAGAAGTAAAGGGGGTTTCTGGTTTATTTAACTTAAGAAGTTCAAAGGACTTGAATAAATGTGTTTTCCAATTACTTTTCTCATCTTCTGCATCGAGTGCAGAAGGCAAAAGCGTAAAATAGCGGCTTGATACATATACATCCCTACACTTAATAAATAATGGACAAAACACTCCTGCACCTTTTGCTCTCTCGGAAGTGTAATTAATACTTTATTCAAAGGACTGTTCGCAACAGCGGATAGAACACCGGCTAATTGTATTTGAACATGGTCGCTTCGCTAGGAGTTGGATCCCAGGGGAGGGTTTAAACCTGGGGGTCAGACGTGGGGGTCAGGGCGGAGGGACAGGGTCACCTGGGGTGAGGGAGCGCGGGGAGGGGAAGGGGTAATCTCTGGTCAAGATGGGGGTCAGCAGCGATGACCAGTGCGTGATAGTCAGGTTCACTAATTAGAAAACATTAGATCTGCTACACGGCGAGGGCGGATTTGGGCCCAGACTTGCAGATTTGAACTGGAGGGATGTTGAAATCTTGAGGAGTGTGACGGGTCACGTAAAACATTAGGGTGATATCCCGTCAGGGGGGTCAATTAAATCGCAGGGGGTGGGGTTAGGGGCAACTGCATCCCGTTCGACAATAGAAACATGAATCAAACACCCATGAGAAAGCTTGAAACGTGAAAGGCGATACCTTTGCCTTGTGTGTGAATGGGTCGAACGATAGGTAAAACAAATTATTTCATTTCATGCTACATTGAAAGTCGCCCCTCCGTTTGAAGAAAGCCCTTCTTTTCATTAAAACACCCCGGTGATACAATGGGGCTCTCAGTGAACAAAGGTATCAAGTTGGTGCGAAGCGGGTTCGAATCCCGTTTTCTTCAACTGTCGTCCCATCCATCTTCGTGTGGACTCATTTCGGGCTCTAACGACTGATATAGCCTACGAGCCTATAGTAAATCTCTACAGGAAACCATGCTAACTGTTATATGTATGCCAAACTCTCTCCCACGTCGTAAATATTCCTGATAATGGGTCCATAATTCTGTCAGACCTCTCGCGGATTAGAGCAATTAGGTATCTATTCATCTCTAGTTTCCAGTGGAAAACTCAATTATTTTATGTTGCCTTTCTATACCAATATTTGCCTTGTATTTTAAAGATATATTTTGTTAAAATGGTTTTATGATATAAGCGGTATCGGACAACGTTTACGTTAATTGTGTCAGTTATTATTCGAGGTATTCATATACTGTTACTACTGTATATTAAGACAGAAAACTAAAGTATATCGTCTAACATATAGTATCTGAATTAAGGTATGAATTGTAAAATTTCAAATTTGAAAAATAAATAAATAAAAAGGAGCCTTTGAGATATGTTCTTTTTCAGTTTTCTAAACTAAACTCTCTAGGACCTGCCTCATTGTAGACTTGCCTCGACTCTTTAAACGTTAAGAGGTTTGGTTGACAGACCAATTGTCTGCATGAAAGTAAATTTATAGTAAGAAGTTTTCAAAAGCGTATAAAACAAACACTTATAGTTGCCTTGATGTACATTCATGTTGGTTCAAATTTTGTGTAAACGTTTTCACAAACATCATAATTGGTATATTGTTCAAATATAGAATATAATGTATGAATAATAAAAGTCATGATGAAATCACATACATACAAAACCTCTTTCATATTCCTCAAAGGACATCTCACTTATATTACAACAGCTAGTTATATTACAATGTAAAAAAATTATCTCTTATCAAATTTCCATTTCGGCCAAATTTAATTGAACAGTGATCTTGTTTAACATTCTCTGGATTTGACAGACAGCGACCACGTGTCGATGTCAGGAACTTTCATCCGACATATGTATATTTCAAAACCAACTGAAACAGCCGATATGTTGCCTTCTGACAACTGATCCCCCAAATATCAACAATTTACTTTAAACCCGTGCTGGCTTTTAACAACATCAACTATTAGCATTCTTTCAATTATCGCCATACTTTGTTATTTTTCAGTTTACATTCTAGCGAGCACCTGTTGAAAGCCAAGCATGCACGCGCAAAGCATGTTTCTCGTGAAATGTACATGCGAAATGAACGCTGTCCGTGCTGAAATCAACACCGTATTTATACACATGAGTGCACGTGTTGGGAATTGCTCTGAGAAACCAATTACTTTGGATTATCTTTGTCTTATTTATGTTCAGTGTTCGTAAATACAGGAAAGGTTGATGTTTACACACATTTGTGTCTATGTATGACCTCTACTGCAATAGACATGGTAAATCATCGTACAGTGTTCTTATACTCGAGATAAGTAGCAAATCATGATGTTAACACGAAACCGTTATCAAATAATTGAAATACGAATCCCCTCTCTTTCAGAGTTTCGAAACATCTTCAAATTTATCAAAGGCCTTTTTATACAACGCCACATAGTTTGAAAGAAAAAATATTTCTGAAATCAGGCAATCGATGATAGATGTTTAAATGAAATTGCTATCAAATAATTGAAATACAAATTCTCTCTTACATTTCGAAAACATCTTCAAATTTATCTAAGCCTGTTTACAGAATATATGTACTATAGTTAGAGAGAAAACACGAAATAAACTGCTGTCAGAAAATCGCACCGATTGACCTCAAAACATGCACTTAAGACTACACAAGGATCAGTGTCGTCGATTTCAAAAACCGTGTTTGACAGGTAAACTAGAGCATGCATTTCACGTGCACTCCGTGCATTTGGTTACCCGCAAAATCCGTGCATTTCGTTCACGGGTTCGCAGCTAGCGATGCTTTCGGACGAAACAGATGTTCATTTGACTTGGAACATCTTTAAGCGCTCAACACATGTGTGAACTCAAAAGACTTTCGTTTACACCGAGTTCCATACTGCCAAATAAACAAACGTGGAAGCGAAGTGAAAATAAACACATTATTCACAACATCGACGTGATGTAAGTCTTCTTGTTGCCGGTCTAAGCAAAATGTTACGTTGCTGTTTAATGTTCTTACGACATCGATATATTTTCTTAGGAGCCGTGTCAGTTTCGTAAGTAAACATTTTCGTACCGCCTAAGAACAAAACGTTCTGCAGTTATTTTGCATGGGAATTAATTCATACAAATGCAACCTTATTTGATTTCAAAGTTTCTAATTGCTGATATTCAAACATGATAATTCAAATATAAACATTCGATAACAAATATATGATGAAAGGTATTTTAAAAAACATAATTCACAAAAAATTACAATGTTTCAAATTATAAACATATTTTAAAAAATCATTTTCTCTTTTAAAAGGTCGACAAATGCAACACACACCATACACCTCACACCTCGCTTGTGCGAAATTTCAAAATATTGAACTTCAATTTAATTTCAATGCTTCACGGGGGAAATTGTTCAAGGCATGAGAGAGAGTTGAGCATTACAATACCAATTTTCGTTTTACGGGACATTAACGTTACAATATTGCTATTTCTGGATTATGTACACGTCCGGACGACTTATGAACAACTATCGCATCATTAGTTTGAACTAGCGGGTGGCCTTCCCTGGCTAATATCATCGGCCACCATTAGCTAACAGTCGAGCTACAAAGTCAAAATTTCATCAATCATCTAACCCCCATTGCAAGAAAAACGTCTTCCCCTTCAAACGTAACGTCTGTTTTACATCATAACGTTACAGCCCTTTAACCGCTGTTGTGCATATGGGTTAGAAACACATAGCTACGTAATCAGAACGCTGTGATTAGGTGAGGGGATATATCTTTCTGAGCTTTTTATCGTTTATTTTTCATTTTGGTTATCACATGATATATTGGAGACATTTGGGTTTTTAAATTGGTTTTAGATTTGAAGCAGTTTGTGGTATACAAGAAATGAGCTGTTACATAGCAAAACAATTTTGTTTTTAGATACAATGTATGATATTATTTATTTCATTTTGGTTATAAAATGACGCATTGGATACATTCAGTTGCTGAACTATACGTTTTAAAGATAAGCAGTTGGTGGAAAATTAATAATTTAAGAAATAAGTGATGCAAAAAATAGATTAATATCTTTATTTAGATTTATTTCCAATTAAATGTTTATGTCAAATTCATTGTCTTGAGGTATTGTATTTATAAAGTCAGATACTTTATTCATATCACATTTAAATACTTTATCACTGCATTGCACATAAATCCTGGAAATTAATAATACTTGAGAAAATTAAATCCTTGAATTTGTTTATAAATCTCTACATATTACATATAATTAGCATTACAATGTTAAAAGAGATTGTGTATAACTACAAAACCCTACAATATCAATCTCACACACATCTGGTAGGTTCTTCTCAACCGAAAACAATCTTCAACATTTACATTTCACAAACGAAAAAATCTCCGGACTTCTTCATGGTTGACTCCTAACAAGACATGATTGTGTTGACGCGGCAACAATCATTCAATCTGATAATTCGAAACATCAAATTAGGATTAATCATTTTTAAATTACTAAAAACATCAGTTAACCGCGATCGGGGATAAACGATCGCCCTCCTTGAAATTCAAAACATTTAATTTCAAATTTCAATGTGTTTCTTAAGAAACATGAACCACGGTAACGCCGCTCCCATCCCACCACGCACGGAAATATTCAAGAGACCTGTCATTATTTCCAACATTTAAATACACTTCTATTTTCTCTTTTTTCACAAGCAGTATTTGGTAACAAGAGCCCGATACCCAAGGGGAGATATTAGCGTTAAGTGCCTCCCAAAGAAAGGTGTATTTTAATAGTTAAGCGATCTAGACAAAATGTGGGTATTTCTCTATTTCATCTTGGTAATGAAAATCTTCAGTCAATGCCATTTCCATTCCGGCTGGATGCGAGATTTTATACCTCGCTTCCCCCCAACTATTGGGTCCCTCCTTGCGGGGGTATTCTCGCGTCTGATCGGGACTTGTGAACAATCAAACCCCCATGTACTCTCCCCCTGGGCTGCCTCGCCGCGACTTCCCCTAACACCCTCGTTATTTTCCTGCATTCAGCTCCGTGCTCGAATAATCAACAAAATGTAAATTCGCCGAAAATGATCCTCCGAATTCTGTACAGCTCTGCTGGAGCATGTAGGGGATAATAGAGTGAATAACATAGTTAATATACAGAGATGGATGTCGGCCACAATATGAGGCTGTTTTGTAAATCGCTGTGTGGTTTTGTATTGATATCTCTCCCTGTTGTAAATTATATGAACAAGCCCGCGGACATTTGATATGAAATATATATCGCACGAAAGATTTGCTTTGTGGAAAGAAAACTATCTTGTATCAAATAGTTAAAGCCGTTTCGGCTGACAATAAAAATGTTAGAGTGGCTTTTTAAAATAAGTATTTGATACGCCTTGGGTTCCCAAAAGAGGTGATTCAATAGAATATATTTAGATTCCATATATTATACTTTTAACTTTCTTTAGACGAACAACCTTTGCATTCCAAAGGCTATGGCCTCTCTTTGCAAATTGGCCTTTCTTAGCTAAGAAAACAACGTATTTGATTCTGAAACTATTTACGCAGAGTAGAATTACGCGATCTTTTCTTCTTCTTAAATGGTACCCCAGCGTTCGTTTAATCCAATTCTAACAACATTTAAGACCCGCTTTCGTTCAGGTAACTTAGATTAAATTACTTCCCGAGACGCACACAACGTTTTAATTTTCAAATTATTGAAAAACATTTGCTTCAGTGAAGTTCATGCATAGTCTTAATGTAAAAAAAACCTCCATCTAAATTCTCATATTCGAAAATCCTTAGAAGTAATTACTTTGATGTTTTTAGAAGGAAAATATTTACGAAATGTCACAAAACCGAATTCTCTTAAATCCCCATCTCAATCTGCGTTCCATTAATACAAAATGTGAAATACAAAGGTTTAGCAATTACAGTTGGTTTAGAGCTAATAATGGTCTTATAAGATTTAAAAGAAATCGACGTCCTCGAATGAAAGGCGAGTGATTTATACATGGCAGTTGAAGAGTATCTCTTTGCCATTTAATGCTCGTAAATTACCTATATGACTAATGAGCGGCAAGAATGCCATTGAGACCGCTTTGTTTTTAGTTATGTAATTACCAGACCCTTAGCTCCGGCCGTGCTCGAAGCTGCGTCGTGCTCGACAGACTCGTATGGAACGATTCTTAATTTACAGGAAGGCAGAACGATTTATGGCATAGATATTGTCGCTGTCTTTCCATTACGGTTAAAGAAAAAACTCGGGTTTTTAAGATTTTTTATACTTAAAAACTACCTCAAAAGCTTGTAAAGTAAATAACCTCATTGATGTGAAATTTGTTCGTATTGTAAATCCTAGAGTAGTTGCCCAGGAAACCTTTTGATAAATGGATAGCCAATCAAATAGCATTATCTAGGTAGGATGCTTTAAGGTTGCTTTTACATGTCTTTAACCACAGAGGCCTCAAAGACGCAGAATATGCTGAAGTGAATGGTCGTATTGTGGGCTTCTTGTGAACAAACATGGACTAAGATGAAGACGGCTTTTAGAAATGTGCTAATGATATAATGTCCCAACAAAATGACATTTTCATCTAATGCGTTCTCCAAATGCAATTCATTGTTTTAGCTCTCGATCAATAGCTTCATAGCGCGCTCTAATAGAGACCAAAAGTGTAGTAGCCATTTTGTAAGAAAGCCATCGCAATCCGAAATGAAATTGAATTTGCTTGTGATTTATGCGAGTCTGTCCAACAGCTACTTAATTATTTAGAAAATCCAATCTTTTCTCTTTCGGCCATCTTCTTTCAAAGGGGTGTCCCCTGGCTAAATTTCGTCGACAATTCTCATTCATACCATTAGAAGATAAAAGGCAGACGTTTGCTTTGCCTAATTATCACATATGTGCCTTATTGCTAAATAGCGTGCCAGCATCTCTTAGATACAACCGTACGTTATCATATCCCCTACTAATGCATACTACATACTCATATTGAAACATGAAAAATGACTTTTGCACATTAAACGAATTCTTTTAAAATCAACAGAGTTTTTCGCCAGAAACTAATTACGTTGTCACATAAACAATTCTATTATGGGATAGAACATTAATTATGATAGATTTTATCATTTTCAAAATTCAATTTAAAATTGAAAATAAAGTTCAGTAACTATGGATACTTTTGTAAAGTTGACAGTGTATTCTACCGTACTGATCATAACATACAAAGATTACTTCTTTAATCAAGATTTCATATAATAGAGAAACTTGATTTCAACAGTTATGGTATCTTCCACCATATACCATCAGGAAAAACGATTTTGATGATAAATCATAACAAAATGGAAAGAATACACGGAGCCAACAAGGTCCGTACGGTAACACAGTTTCTATTGATATACCAAGTATTTTATGATCAAATCTAACACAAAAATCGACTTATCTTCATTGATGATCATTTTAGTACGAACGCGTTCTTTTTCTAGATGTTTATCACATTACGCGATCAGCATCCCTATTACTTCATCCGTCTAAAATGGTCTCCTCTGTCTCTCCAAAATAACATTGTGTCAGACGAATAATTTATTCCCCCATAAACATGTACCCCTCGCCAGTTTTGATGTTGGTGGAACGACCGTTAAGCTCAGATCGGCACAATCAGTTAAGCAAGTCATGTTGCATTTAGAACCATTTATATGATATGATAGGCATAACGAATGTAATATTTTCATTGCAAGATTAATATCTCCCAATGATGAATCCCACAAGCACTTGTACATATTAGAAATGGAACGGATTGCTTCTACGAAATCAGATGTTCCCGATAATGAAATAGATCCAACCTTGCCGTTAAAGTCCCAATAACATAACCGCTTCTCAAGATCCATAAATCGGTAATATTTGCGTCTATGGTTTATCTATGGTAATTGATGAGCTTTCCATCAAAAGATCAAGTAAAGGGGATTCATTAGCGTTAGGCACGGCGTGATTTGTGACGTCATCAGTTCTATTATCTCGCAACATTGAGAGAAATTTATGTACACAGAGATGAGGGCTTTAGAAGGATGATTCCTTTTTATCTATCATGAATGTTCATGTTTTCCTCTCATTTCCTAAGCTCTGTGACGATCTCTGTATCATATTGCCGCCCAGCAGAGGAAGAGATGTAATAATATACACATAAATGGAGGCCAGAGAGACGACCAATTACACTATCTGATAACAAATGGTATTCTTGGAGCTTCTATGATATTCATATTTCATGATTCACATAAAACCTTATGTGTCTCCCCGTGCTAGATGAAGACAGTTAAATGATTCTATTAACCATTATCTAATAATGTCCAACCTAGAAGCAATCTTTGTTCGTCAAAATGAAGATAGCCATCTCAATGAACCTCGCATATTGTGTTATCCTGTATTTGTCTCTACCGAATCCATAACGACTCCTTAAAAAACTACGAAAGTCTACAATTCTTTCCAGTTTGTTGCAATATCATATAAAGGATACTTGAATGAAAAGAAAACATTGGATTATCATTTACATGAAACGCCTCATCATATATACAGCTGAGGAGAATGTATGATGCATGTATATATTTACGTATACATGTATACAGATACATATATTTGCGAATATTTGTTGCCGAGTCTACTGTACGACAAACTTAAGAAAAATCTAAATTGATAACTATCCTGAATCGGGACCTCTTCATAAATATAGAGTCCCTGTAACCAGGAAAGTTATCATTTTATAGGTTTTTCTTAGTTTGTCGCGATCGGGCAGTACTTGTTAGTCTCCAATTGACTAGTCTGCTACTCATGTACTGACGTGAAGCTGCAATGTTGCCTTAGTAATAATCTGACATTAGCTAGGTTACAGTGCACTGTTAACTATGAAGCCAAAGTTACATGATACCCCAACTTAATTCATCTTAAGGAAATGAAGAGCAGTAAACCAGGGTTATAATAGTGAAAACAGAGAAACGAGAAGAGGTCAGTAAGATTAACTTGCGGGACCTCGAAAATGAAAAGGACATAAATTAACACTTTTTGTAAAACAATGCATAAACAAAATTAAATTAAATGGACAACTGGAGAATTGCTAAGTCAAAGGACAAGGTCAAATGTGAGACTCTTGTAACGGTACGTGTGCAAATAACAATGCCTTGTCTTTATGTGTTACGTGTTGTTCTGACAAGCCAGAGCTTAACCTTCCAAAACAATGTCAATTAAACCATTTAAAATGACACTGTTTCTCTTCTTTCGTCACGTTTCAACTTTTTTATGAAAACTACTCTTACCACTAAATATATTGTTCAACATATACCTCTTTTCAGGTGCCCATGTCTTGTACTAACACTTTTATATATTTCTGATAATTTATGTATGCATTTAGTTATTCATTTATGTATCTATAATAATAAATAAATGGAATATACTTCTTTTATATATGCACTATATGTGTACGTCTCTTGCCTTCTGTAAACTATATACACTTTGTTATATTGCCTATGAAGTAAAAGCCAGAGCACAATTATTTAAGGGTCGATTGATTCAATGGTCAAGCTTTGACCAAGTTATACATGTATTGGTCAAGCTAAAAGAACTCTATGAAACCTAATGGCCATAGGCATCTGCTCAACTGTAAAACATGACGAAATCAATCAATTAAAAAAATATTGTTTTGAAACAATTATTTTAACCTTGGACTGTCTCCAAATTTCAAAACATGAGTAATTTATAAAAACACGAGGCAGTTAAAGAAGGGGGAATCATTGAACACACAACAGGGAGTAATTCACTGAGCATCGGGTTACTTCTTACTGTTACAAGGTCTTTCATCTTTGCCGCTCGTCGACTCACATTACCCAACCATCACGTGAAGAGAAGACTACAAAAAGATCAATGCCGACAAAAAATCTGCTAACAACGGACCTAATTTATCCAAAGGGAAGAAAAAACCTGTAACGAACTGTCAAAATCCATTCTTCTAACATATTGCCGCAACATGACAAAATATCTTCTGATGGAAAGAAAGCAGGCATCTAAATTGACCGGCACCTGAAGGCATAGGTAAAGATATCGCCCTCCGAATTATAATATTCCACATGAAGTATTCAAATACGCCTCGGTACTGTAGAGACGCTTGTTGATTGAATGTCCTCCCTTTAAGGGATTCCTCACTTTTCTAATAGGTTTGGAAATCTCTACCAGCGTACAATTAGCTGACTAAAAAGCTTTAACTGAATAAAGGTAGTTTGTGTTGGTTAGAGAGCAATGACGTATCCCATGGTATCCCTTGCACTCGACTGTTCTGCACTGTGGATGTTATGTTTGTCTGCGGGGTTCTTGTTTGAGATGATGGTATATTAGGTAGCATTTCGATAAGACGTGGTGTTCTGCGGGGTTCTTGTTTGAGATGATGGTATATTAGGTAGCATTTCGATAAGACGTGGTGTTCTGCGGGGTTCTTGTTTGAGATGATGGTATATTAGGTAGCATTTCGATAAGACGTGGTGTTCTGCGGGGTTCTTGTTTGAGATGATGGTATATTAGGTAGCATTTCGATAAGACGTGGTGTTCTGCGGGGTTCTTGTTTGAGATGATGGTATATTAGGTAGCATTTCGACAAGACGTGGTGTTCTGCGGGGTTCTTGTTTGAGATGATGGTATATTAGGTAGCATTTCGATAAGACGTGGTGTTCTGCGGGGTTCTTGTTTGAGATGATGGTATATTTGGTAGCATTTCGACAAGACGTGGTGTTCTGTGGGGTTCTTGTTTGAGATGATGGTATATTAGGTAGCATTTCGACAAGACGTGGTGTTCTGCGGGGTTCTTGTTTGAGATGATGGTATATTAGGTAGCATTTCGACAAAACGTGGTGTTCGTTATTTTAGCTGACGTCGGTGTATTTAGTAGCATTCCAGACAAAAATACATGATATGTTTGTAAACTGTATTTTCACAATTAAAACTATTATTATCGAGGTATTCGTTTTCAATAATGGACGGATTTGAGCTATTCCTCTGATCATTTAACCATGATGCTACTGGACAATGTGATGAAGATGACTGGACCATTTGATCAAGTTGTTACTGGATCATATGATCACGCAACTTCCCAATGCAAGGCATAACTCTTGCCAGTCTCCATTACTGGCTGATTTAGGCCTTGCAGTATTTCCTTAAGAAATCTGTGTTTAGAAATCCAGACCCGCTATGCATTTCCAGTGCAGAGATTCACTGCCTCGACACAAGAAAGCGAGGGAAATACCGCAAGGGTTAAATCAGCCAGTAATGCAGACTGGCATGAGTTATGCCTTGCGTTTGGAAGTTGGTGATCAAGTTGTTAATGAATTCTGATCAAGTTGTTAATGGATCATATGATCAAAATGTGACTGGACCATTTGATCATGATGTGACTGGATCATTTGGTCATGATGTGACTGGACCATTTGTTAAAGATGTAAGTTGACAATATGATTAAGATGTGAGTGAACCATTTGCCCAAGAAGCGACTGGATCATAATATCAACAATGATTCATCGTAAATGACTATAGCATCCGGTTTACATTCTCTGTATCACTCATCTCCCAAATCGCCTGCAGACAATATCTACTCAACAACAGTCGCCACCAACTTTAAGCCAACTCCTACACCCTAACCCAAACAATAGTTTTGACCATTTATAACAATAAAAAATATAAACGACAGCAAACCGTTCCATCCCAGCTACATTGTTCAACAATACAACAATAACAACAACAGTAAGTATGCCCGACGTGTCACAGAACCAAACAATAGTTTACGACAATCGGAAAGCGTCACGCTTCCTGTGTCATGGCGCTCACCTTTCTCCAATGAGATCTGTCTCTCGTGATGGCGCGCGTTCTCAGCTGCCACTTTTAGGAGTCCCTGGATGTTGAGGAGGAGTGTCTCGATGGAGGAGATGCCGGACACTTCGTTGATGAGATGCTGACCGGCGTGACCATTGGCGGCTGACCCCACCTTCTCACCAACTTCCGTCTGCGCGCGAAACGAGTCACTGATGTCAACGCTGTCGTCAAGATCTGAAGTGGAAAGTTGACGATTACAAAAGTTATTTAAATGTATTCAGACAGTTGTGCCACACCCTATTTGGTTAAGAAATTAAAAAAAGTGATGTCCACGTTAATCGGACAGCATTCTTGCTCACCAAATAATTGGTCTAATAAATATGTACCTAAAATCAATAAATATATTAACGAAACTTATAATGAATAGTGCAAATCTGAATAAATACATTAGTGTTGAATTTAGAAGTTATGTATTGACCAAGTCCAAATTTGATTTGATGAGATGAGATTTCTAACGTTCCTGTATATACTTTCGCTGTATGTTATGGTATATGGTATAAATAAATTGTCCCAATGACAAATGGTCACGTTTACTTACGCCATTCTGTTTGAATTGTTACTAACGTTGGACAACTGTTTTTTTGTAAATATGAAGTTGACTCATCAGAGATACTTGAATTTTTAATCATTATGATTTAACATCTACAACAGAAAGTACATCGAATTCATGTCTACGTATTTGCTTTTAAATATATATTACATGTATTCTTATTTAGGAGGTTGGTCGTATCAATTACATTAAAAGAAACGAATTTTCATCACACATCCATGTCACCATGATGACTATCAGTCAGTGTTTGATGTTGTTATTTATTCATTGTCGCATTGTGCACACCAAGGAAGTTATTTATGTATCGCTAACGATCAACACTGATAAACCCTCTTCATTAAAGTATGCAAATAGATCGGTGATATCATATGATCTTTAGTTGGTGAGTTGGAACCATAAACGGATATAACAAACCATGCACCATTGAATCCACGAGCATTTTCCATGTTACCTTTTACAACAACCAAGTTAATAAATCTTTATTCAAGGTTTTGCATTTTTCATAATCTCGAATTCTTGACATATACATTCTGTCCAATAATGGAAGATGTCCTGTCATATTAATCTAGGAATCACTTTTATATTCAAAATGTTTTAATCTATAGATAACATGATCATTATCTGAAAATGAAATTCAAGGCAAACACGTCAAGGAAGTCAAAATAAACCCAATTTTTAATGTTTTGAGACACAAGGTTAAAACAAATCTCAAACCCCTTAAATGGCAACATGGAATTGTGTTCGTACTTGATAGCTAAGTGGAAGACATGGGTTAAATTTCCACCTCTGTTGGGTGCCAAGAGTTTCCCAAACTGACGTTGCCTCTATGAGACTTCAAGACGTTATCCAAGCCAAACAAAGAAGTTTGATTTGAGTTAGGAAACTTTCCCACTGGTTAAACTCGTAAATTCATCTGTGAAAATGTCACAGAAAAAACTAGGACAGAAGCACAGTGCTTGAGGAGGAGTTACCGTTTCTTTGGCGTCGTTTGTTTACGTAGGCTTTACGTCACGTGAGAAAATAATTAGAACGTCATACTGAGAGAATGCGAGTTTGTTCTAAAGAGAAGAAGTGAACGTTTTCATAATTGACCCAGGGACTTGCATTTTTAGGAGTGAATTATGCTTACATGTGTTGTTGGAATAAGATATGCTGTAGAATATGTTAAATCCTATTTCGTTTTAAGTTATACGTTTTTAAAAATACAATGTTTTGTATTTAGGCCATCTCATGAAAATGGAATATTTATCATTATAGAAAATAGTTATGCTAACATGTATTGTTGGAATAAGATAATGTGTAGAATATGTTGGATCCTATTTCGTTTTAAGTTGTACGGTTTTACAAAATAATGTTTTGTTACATTGTATTTAGTCCATCTCGTGAAATGGGATGTATGTTAATTCATTATTGTCATCATTCAACAAAGTAGGATCTTTGAAAGGTAATGTAATAAAATCTTGATCAATAAAAAATAGTTGGCATTGAAAACCTGCATAGATGATTTGGATTTCGTTAGGCGACGAAGTGGTGATATACCCGACCAACATTAAATAGTTTCGCGTCTTCACATGATATGACCTTTAAAAAACATACTCAGATTACATATTTAAAAAAAAAATTATGTGTATATGTAATCAACATTCTTTTCGTTAATTGATAAATATTATTAAGTCACACTGGGTAAGACTGATAACTTTGCCTCTGGAGGAGAGTATTTTTCAAATCTGGACAAACTTGAAAGAGGTTCCGCTACGAGATCTACACAGGAACACACGCGTGCGCAGCGCTACTCAGTTCTCCCACCAGTTTTAATGAAAAACGTAATTGAGAAAATATAGCAAAATATTTGCTAACTCCGGTAACTTAAAAGCGATGGATCTGTGGGCCTATTCTACCATGTGTGCTGGGTCTTTCATACCTTCATAAAAAATGTAATTTCCTTTCAGTGGAAGAGTGCAAAACCAGAAATGACTTCGGCATGACTTTTTTCAAATCTAGATGAAAGTTAGACATCTGCAAAGCGGGAGCAATTCTGGAATAACAGCCATCCTGAGACGGTCTTTCTGTCTTTGAAAATTCCTCGCGTAATTCATCAAGGCGTATTCCACGTTGCAACATACGGTTCCACAGCCAGTCATATTCCTACATCTTCAGAATTACCCATAGATATTCCTGTTACACCGTTTGATGAAATACACGCTGTAATTTATTATCCGTCGATATACATCAGCAATTTCAAGAATGGCAGCGATTTGTGCACGTGCATTTCGTGTGAACCGACGTTACTCAGAAAGAAAAACGTTGATTTCATTATCTTTCAAAAGCGTAGCAGTATCAAATTTTAACGACTTCAATTTTTTAGAGAAAAAAACATAATCACTAGATATTTGAAATCATAAACAGTAATATCAAAAGAAATGTAATTTCAGATTAAATTTCTTTACATCTATAGGATTGAATTTTTTTCTCACGATGCTAAATAATATCATGACGGAAATAAGGAAAACATGCATTTTTATGGCGATGTTAATTTACTCAAACTCTATAATGATGCGTGGTTGAAATTTATCTCATCATCAAAGCGTTTGTACTCTTTACACATGCCATTTCAGCCCCTCCCCCTCACCCCCTAAATGACCCCCGTATAATTCCCTCTTGATCACAGAACGGGGAGGCGGTAGATTCTTTGTGGGCGGTGAAATTTCCAAAAAATGAATAAATTTTATTATTTCAAGTTGTACGACCCGAGATGGAAGGACGCACCAATTCTAGCCTATCAAAATTTGACATCTCTAATTCTTAGATAACTACAAAGAATTCAAACCTATTTCAAGTGATATTTTTCATGTTTGGTCGTTTCGTTTCAATTGAAAATGCTCGGGAATAAACTTGAACTTGATTGCGGGAGGACCTCTCTCTCCCCATTAAGCTTTTATCTCAGGAACGTTCTCATAAACATTTGCTAAACGGCAATTCCAGATATGAAAATTATACGTAAGGAGCATTTAGTGTAATTGCTAAGCCTTTTGACAGATCGTCTGTCGTAATGTAGTGCTAATTATTAAGCTATTAAACAGTTTGAAATATTTAAAAATACATAACTTGTACAGGTTTATGTAAGTCATAAATTCAAACATGTTTTGAAAGAATGTATACATTTTCATGGAACTTTGTCCTTTTCTTCAAACATGTATGGGACACGTATAAAAACCGTTAATGTCATATTAGAAACACAAGTTATTTTAGCACAAATATTCTTTTAACTCTATAAATAAAGGAAAACGACAAAGAAAAGATCAAGAAATAGATCAGGAAATAAATAAAACAATGTGAAGAATGAATAATTTCCATTATTTTATGTCATTGATATATATTCTCTACATGTACAAAGTATTCGAAGGTGATACTTATTTACAGATACTTGAAGCGCGCATATAATCAACTCCATGTCGTATGAAATATACACCCACAGAAGGAGGCGCGAGCTCAGATAGATTCGGCCAAACTGATTCTCGACGCTAACTCAATTCTGTCGGTGTTGATCGAGGAAAGTTAGACCCTTTACGCCTGTTAGCATTTACATATCGAGTGATTCGCACTGTTTTCCAATTTGGGATCATTTGACAGTTAACATAACGCAGAGATTGAAGATTGTGTTGTACGCCACAATGACGTTGTTGGATGCCGAGTGTTGATTGTCCATTTCATTATTGATTGACAGCTCATGATAGTCGTGCCCAGTGTTTTGTAACAGCGCGTGTCTCCTGTTAAGCATACTTGCCGGTGTCGAGTCAATCAGTGACCCCGCCCCATAAGTTCCACCCTGACAACCCTGCATACACACAAAGGATAATTAACAACGAATGTCGACTCTTGATAAAGTAATACTAGCTGTTGCTTTGTTTCCAACGCGATTTGCTTTGATGCCTCCGTGTATTCCTTTGATAATGAATTTCTACGGAAACTATTACAGTGACAACTGCCCAGGTTTCAGGACTACTACTACCACTACTACTACTACTACTACTACTACTACTACTACTACTACTACTACTACTACTACTACTACTACTACCACTACTACTACTGCTGCTGCTACTACTACTACTGCTGCTGCTGCTGCTACTACCGCTACTGCTACTTCAACTACTGGTACTCCTACCTCTACTCCTGCTGCTGCTACTACTACTGCTACTGTTACTTTTACTATTTCTACTTCTACTTCTACTGCTGCTACTACCACTACTGCTACTTCAACTACTGCTGCAACCACTGCTACTGCTACTGATACCACTACTACGAATACTAATAAGATCACTACCACCACCAAGTACTACTGCTACTTTTGTCTTTAACACTACAACAACTACAACTGTCAGCGTTACTGGAACAACCACTGCTACTGTTGCTATTTCCCTACACGTTGTAACTGCTGTTACACGAATGCTCTTCTCGTTGTTACCTCCTTTACGCCATTTCGTGTTACTCTTACTACTATATACTACCAACACGACTGATACTTCATAACTTTCACTTAATTGGAACAATAATTCCACGTCTAAAAAACTAACTCCCAAATTAAATCATAAATGTAAAATTATTCTCGATTCCTATAATGATTGGCACGGTCTTGATAATATTTATATTAATGGATTATCTCAAAGTACCTCCACTGGATTAAATCCATTTACACATCGGAATATCAAAACAAACCTATAATTGGGGCGATATTAAAGTATCAACACTCGCCATGTTTATGTTTATTTTATTGCTACTTTCTCGACAAGATTTTGCCTACCGCATCGACTACCGAGTTTACGTGACTAATTTATTCATCATGTGATTTCGTTTCGGACCCATGATTTAATCGTCATTATTTAAACTAATATAATTATGTCCCTTACGAATTATTTCAGTTGAATGAAAATGGTGAGGGCATTTTGTTTATAAGCGTCTACCTAAAATATATTTTGTGAATATTATAATTTATATTTGAATGACTGCGCGTTGATACAAAAGGGGTGTGGGGTGGATACATAAGTTTATCTGTATTTAGCACATGGACATGCATGTTGTGATATTACCTTATATAATCAATATCGACGAAATGTATCGCTTATTTGTTGCTTACTCTGCGGAATATTATACCACTCATGTGTAGATGAGACGATGAGAGACCAAGACGAAAATTAAAGAGAAGAAAAAAGAAGATATAGAACATTTTGACCTAAAATTTTAAAAATATCACAATATAGAACCTTATTGGAAAGGAAGGAAGATGTAAATGAAATGAAGAAGGGTTGAAACAAACTAAGAGAACAAACAAATAGAAGAAATGATGTAACAGAAGGCGATTGAAAAAGAAGGGCAAAAATAAAACTGCAGTGCAGATAAGAAAACAGAAAGGAAGAAGACGAAAATATATATCGAGAAGAAACGTGCAAAAAGTGCACCATGTTTACCGACAAACTCACTGTCAAACAACTACATGTATATTATCCTTGAACGTCATAAATGCATTAACAATCTCCTGGCACTAAACGGACTGATGTACATAGCTGTCAGTCATAAATACATTCGCCATCGGCACTGGCTCATTGTATTAGCGGATCGTTGTAGATTTCACTCGATGACCCTGGGGGTCTTGCAACTAGATACAACCGTACCATATGGTTTGGCATACACTCATATGTATAAACAAATACACACGTACATGCCTCGCTCTCCTTAACACACGAGTAATTATTTACTCCTATTTGTTTAGGATTCCAGAAATGCTTGTTTTTTTCATTTTCTTAGTTGTACTTATCACTGACTTGATTTTCATCTAGGTTGAAGAACTGTTTCTTTATCCCTGCCCTTCATTTACTGATTGCAAATAAATATGTTTTCGCATGTGATTTTTGTTGAAACAACATGAAATTTCCGCTCTCTAAATGAGTGCCTGGCATCTATCTGCACTCGCTGCCGTTATGATAGGAATACCTTATGATACTAGATCTAATTGCATGATAGAAATATCGCTTCACTCTCAATTCTTTCATAATGGAACATTAATGAGTGATAATGACTTTAATTGCATCTTCACAATCCGAATATCTCAATTCAACTGACATGACTGATCAATTGTTTAAATCAGACGAATTTAGACATTTAAAAAAATATTTCAAAATGTACATGTGAATGCATAACGTTGGATACATTAACCAATAAATATGAATAAAATCTGATTAATTAAATAGGACAACGGGTAAGTTAATCATAACCTTTATCTGATCATGACAAGCAACCATTTAAACCACACTACCATGTAACTTGATGAAAGGTGCTCCAATGTACACACTTCATATAATAAACACGTATTAAACTAATACAGTTACTACGAGTAAGCTTATGTGTATGCTAAATCATAATTATCGAAAATGTCTTTATAATATCCCCCGGAATCATCTGCAGTAATTGCCATACCTTGCATTGTACCGTAGTCACACCTTCGTGTAGTAATAAGAATATTCCTAATTATTTCATGAGATTCAAATATCATAATCGGGAGAAGTAATTATCTTTGCTGGTATTCCACAAATAACATACATTTCTAAATAAGATTTTTGCTTAACGGAATGCTAGTAATTTAAGCCCAATCGCATTATGCGGATCTCAGGTGAGATGAAGGGCTTAATTAGTGCCTTATTACACCTGTCTTTTTCTCCTTTGCATCTTAGACTAATGCAAATTTTGATATACTGATAACTCATTAATGAAGCCTATCATCTATTTGCGATTATTTTGACAATATATCATTTCACCGAATCCATAATTCGCATGACTACTCTCAATTCACCATGTTGTCTCACAGAGCCGAGATACCGTGCGCAAACGCATCGTCCCCTCGTTACCAGCTCTATGATTATTCCGAGCAAAACTCGGTAACACTACCTGAACCCATTTCATTCCAATTCGTATTTTTGTCTCTAATGATTTCATCTCTTTGATATGAACGGTAATAATAAGCCTGAAACAACTTTTCTCATTCAGAGCTTTCAGAGTCATGTCAAAAGTCGAAATCCACATTTCAATTCTTTTGTTTGTGCCTTTCTGTTTCCAAGTCGTATTGTGAAAGCAAATAATCCAATCGTTCCATCACTCAGGAACTGATTGCAGACCAAAGGGTCGTCTATTACCTGAGAAATTTCACATGGCTTTAACGTTTGTTGTTCAAATGATGGCAACCCCAGGAGCCCTCTTGCCCTTTGCTATAATTGTCATTCAGCTTGTTTCTACATCAAGCTAATGGGCTGTTTATACCCTCGATTTCCACTTATTTGTTCAAAGTATTATTGAAATAAGGAAATTATTCTCTTTGGTACTCAACTCCAGAAATAAATTCAATTTGTTCTTCAGTCATTGTACATCTTATTAAAACTATTCGTTTTGTACGTTGTCAAGAAAAATAGTTTGATAAAGAATTTCGGAACTAGTTGCTACCAGCTTCAGGAATTGCGTATATTTATTTGGAATATCACACAAGAAATGCCTCTCAAAGAAATTCGTACAAGAATAATGTATCTTCGGTACATAATGTTCCTACATCTGGCTGAATAAGTATCTTAGCTTAATATATCTGTCTGGTAAACATGTGCTTTGAATTCCAGAAATTAACTTTCTTTAAGACAAATACCTAGAACATTGGTACTCAGATACGATTCCCGAAGGTACTCTGTTCTGGTAAAGAATGTCGTCGGACCTCTGTTGAAATCATTCCGTTTTGTAAACACTTCTTCGAATAAATTGAAACTCGAATAAAACATTTATCTCCAGTATACTATATATTCCCAAAATAATCCCATTTTGTAATTCCCTTTAGTATTTCAAATTTATATCTTCTATTCAATTCTCTTTTGTACTCGATTCCATGAATATTTTATTTGTTTCAAGAACTTACAAGAACTCGATTCATTAATATAATTATAAGTACAGCTATTATTAATTTCTTGAAATTATTCTTATTGATACAACTGTTCAAAAGTAATTATCATTGAAATATGTACGGTTATTTATTCCAGAAATAAGTATAACTGGTATTCCACTCCAGAAAGCATTTTTTTGGGTAAAACTGTTCATAAATAATTAGCATATGAAATATGTTTTGTTCTTTAATCCAGAAAAAAGTGTAACTGTTATTCCGTTATCCAAATATTTCCTCGGAACAATAAGTCTCTAATATTTCAGTTTTGTCTCTTCCATTCTATTCTCTTTTGTACTCGATTCAAGAACTAATTCTCTTTGGAACTCTATTCCAGAAACATTTCCACGTGCATGAATACAATGCTACACTTGCCGAGTGCACGCGCTGTTATTCTCCAGATTGAGACCCTTTGAAATGTACAAGATTCGATAACCTAAACATTTGCAAAACAGGCGGTCAAGGATGAAACCAAATTAAATCCCCATTACGCGGGTCCGTAAATCAGAGACAAGTGAAATCTGGGAGGAAACAGAGGACGAAATGAACGAATGCGACAGAGATCAAAGAATTCGTGGTATTATGAGAATAAATAAGGCTGGAGACGTTTCCCAGAATGCATTGAGTGTAATTGTCATGTTCATTTTACAGGTATGTATCGGGTCAAACACTCCCATTTCTAATCAAGGTGTTGCAACTAAATGAAATGTTTCACTCAATGGTATGTTCAATCAAGCGACGAATGTAAATTAATTAGAAAACATCAGTGTAATTATACAAGCTGATAAACGCGTGTTCGATTTCACTTTCTCCATTGACATGTTGATGTAATTGACAGTATGTCACTCCGTGCAATTGACAAGCCAGGTGTCTATTGCAGGAGAAAGCAAGGCGTTGCTGACATTAGAAATGCATACAAAACACATATATAGGAGGTGGTAAGTACACGTAATTGCATTTGCACGTGCCAATGGTTCTGATTCATGTGATAGCTACCATACGAGCTAAAGGTGCCAACACTGCTTCTTGCAACGCCTTAAATGTACATGTATGACATCCATTTAGTTGGAACGGTTGTGAAAAATGCTATTTTTCAAAATTTTCAAACAATATGCATAATTTTCAATTAACCTTGAGAAGGTTGTTAACAAAGTAAACTTAAAAACATACTTTAGCTACCATTTCAATTCAAACTCGCTAAAGATCCGGAACCAAACAAAATTACGAAATTGAAAAAGAATTGTTATACTTTACGCGACCTTTAATCAAAATGTGCTAAACCGTTTGAAATTTGAAACGTTTGAAGTGGAGTTGACACAATCAATTATTAGCGTTATATTATCTAAAAACATCGTCATGATTTGCAACAGCTTTGTTTTCTATGGATTACGTAATGATCACGTGACTTGTGAAATCACGTGACAAGATAGGGACGAGTCACAGGTGTTGTTGAGCCATTGAGGCAAGATTTATACCCTGGCTTTGTTCTTGACACTTTTTAAGAATCATTTACATAAAACAAGCTACATATGGAAACAAAATAGATTAAATGTACAACTTATGTTACATGGGTGTAAATTCGCTTGAGGGAAATGTCATGTTTATACATAATCAATCTTTTGATCCATACAGTTGCAACATTTGGACAAATAATAGACTCATTTTATTACAAGGAGTAAACAAGATGTCAATCTTTTGCCAATAACACAATCTGAGCATGTAAAATCACGAAAATATATTACACCTCGAAGGCCAGTCAAACATTATTATTTACATACTTCTTACTAATATTTGCACCACAAAACACTTTAAATCGACAAGTGTTAATACTTTATTGTTTTTCGAGTTAATATTGGACAAATTCAAGCACAGCTGTAACAGTCCACAGTCAACATCGCTGATTGGACGGGCCATGTATTGTTACAAATGTTACAGCGCTGGGTTACGTAGCGGGTTTGTAAGATAGATGGGCACTTTACCAATACGTCACGACTTCTTGGAGTTGTAAGGCCAAACGGATTGAAGAGAAAGGTCTTGGGAGGTTTGGCTCCGAGACCAAAAGAAAAATGGGTGTATTTAAACAATCTGTAAAATAAATGGCGACTATTTGATAAATGCAATATGTTTTCATAAGGTCTTTTCAAACGCGGGAAACGCATTAGCATTGCAGGCGAGTGGTTTATTCGTTCCGATAATTGACTGCACTAACTGTACACTTCCATTCTTAGCGAGAAAATAGTTCCATTATTCCGCGGAAGGAAAAGGTGGTACTGAAGATTAATCCGCAAAATTTTATCAGATATGTCACAAGTCATAATCGCTCGTTACCATGGAGACCAACAAGATCTTATCCAAATCTCTGTATAAAAGAAATATGACAAACATTAAGCGATTTCTGAATATAAAGGAATTGAATATTTTAACATTTTAGAGAAAACAAATTTGACGATTTGTCACGCAAGGGTATTCCCCATCTCCATTGTCAACGCTCGAATGGGATGGTATTGCCGGTAATAAAACAGCGAACATGTGAGTTCTAGATATCACATTCGCTCTGCCAAGGGATAATGGCAATGATTAAAATGAAATAGTCTTTTGCAATTGATAATCACTTTATAGCCCATTAAATTTTCAAATGGTTAAATATCACTATACGAGCCATTAGCCACTCGGTTGGTTTGTCGGCTCCACTATGAAGACAAATGTGTCTTTTTTTGAGAAGTTTGGGCTATAAGAACTATATTTCGTAGCCTCTGACCTAAACGCCATTAATCTTTGGGGTTAACAATGCCCCCTCACAGGGAAGCGAGGAGAGCCCGAATTGGGAGGGACCCCCCTTGATCCCCCCTGTTCCCAACTCCAATGCTTTGCTCACCTGGTCTTAGAGATTCAAATTGGGATTTGGGATTCGAACCGAGGAAATTGTGTGTGATGTCGAAATATGAGGTACTTAAAAGACGTATTTAGTTATGGAAACAGCTAACTATATGGGGTTTTATATCTTTGTCAATTCATACACCTAAAATAGATCGCTGAACTCAACCAAGGGAATTATTATGTTAAAAATGAGGTTCTTAAGAGATGATTTTAGTTATCAAAGGAGAGTTTTTATATCTTTATCCATTCACATTTAGAATTTAACATGTTTGAAACTATTAGATTTCGATATAAATAAAATGTTAAAATATGAGGTATTTAGGGAACAATGATGTTTTATATTGTTGTTCATTCATGTTCACGTTTATTTAATAAAACAAACTTCGAACATTGTTTATAATTTCAGTTTATGAGTGAGTGAACATATTGAATTCATTTAGATGATATCCTATAATTTAGACTCATATATGCCAAAAAGTTGATATTGATATTTTAATTCGAAATAATGGGGGATATTGAAAGTTTATGGCCCAAAACGCTATGACGTCATAAACATGATGACATCACAACGTTGACCTCATTTCACTGGGAGTACGATGACAGAGCTGCATCCAGGAATGTTTTCATAAACAAGAGTAATAAATTAATCAATGTTATTCATAGGAATATACTTTTGTGATGGTCTCTGAAAAAAACGAATTGTATTTTTAAATACATACCGTCATCTCTCTCGTCTTCCGACATCTTGTCGTCATCCATATCTTCATCGTCTTCGTCACTCTTTACAGGTCCCATGGACTTGTAGGTGTCCTTCATGTGTCCGTTAACATGCAGATTCAGGGGTTTGTCTGCAAAGATTTCATTGTGAATTGTCATCTAAATGTCAAATCAAAGGTAACCTCAAAACTGAAATGTTTGCGAAAGTTGCGTGTTGACCCAAACCTATGAAAGAATATATCCGAGCATATATCTTAAAAGACATAGATCCTTATAAGTAATGACACATTTCCTGGTGTGATCAAACATAAATGTAAACATATTGTTATATTTCATGTTTCTGTCAATTCGAAATTATGTTTTCAGTACATTACAGGTATAAATCACTTTATTTGTATTTGAAAATTATTATCATTGTTGGAATTACTAATATTTCTTTAGTTTAAACACCGCAATCTATTGATTATATATGTGGATTTTGAATTGATATATCGGTGATGAAAATAAGTACGTTGGTCAGAACTTACTTGAGTCATTTTCCATCATTCTGGGGTGGACTCTGTCAGTTTCGTAAGGTGACTTCCCAATTCCTTCGTCTCTTGCTCTGTAATGCAAATATAATTTGTAGAGATATAGTATAAAATGTTCACAACCACTTCATTCACTTGACTACATATTTAAAAAATAATTCAGCTTAAAAATAAAGAACCATAACCGAGAATTGGATATCACTTTAGCCTTATAAAACACGATGAGCCATAAGTTTCCTGAAATTGCTTGAAACCTGTTAATAAGTTCCTAATTTGTAACCTTAAACTTACTTATTTACTAAATTACGATTATTGAAAGTTGGACTGGTATAAATCTGAACAGTATCTACTTCAGAACAAGGAAAGAAGTCGAGATGTCCGAACTTCCGGTTCGAAAGGGATGATACACAATTATCTTTCTTTGATGAATCTTTTGTATTTGAAATAACTTTTATCCAACAGAAGTGTTCTATTTCTATGTGCAGTACAATGTTCGTGGTAGAGTATTATCAGAATTAGAGTGTAACCTGATGTGTTGCCCGTGTTAATAATGTATTTATTATGTCCATCAATGACACAACAATGCTAGGAAGGCCTGAACGAATTGCTCTTAAAGAATTCCTGCGTTTGAAATAAGATGTACGGAGTTCAAGAACAACGTCATCTTGCGGTGAAGATTTCATCAAATGAAATCATAGAAGGGTCATTCAGGTTCATTGTCATAGAATAATCTATTCTATAGAGAATATAAACACATATTGCGAGACATAAAAGATTTCCACTCTTTGTGTGGAAGAATGCTTCCACCGTAGTCGTTACACGTCGCAGAAGAAATTCAATTAAAGACAAAAACGTGATGGTGTTGCGTTAATCGATTCCAATCGCCACAATAAGTTTGTATTTATCCCGCCACACATTTACATTGTACTTTCGGGCGTCGACAGCATTTCAACAATTGAAGTTACTTTCTTCCCATGTACAAATGTCGATAATTAGATACAACCCGCACATACGATAGAGATTTTGTTCCGGGGAAGTCTTTATTTTACCTTTCAAGTATGCTCCACTCTTCTGCTAAAGAAAACTAAATTGCATTTATATGTTGCCTCTACATAAGACGTTTTCACGTGTTGACTCTCCTAGTTTAGTGTTAAGAGCTTAGCACGACCGATACATAAATACAGCCCATCTCTCTCGAGTGCTTGAGATAGCCTTCAAAATGGAGCGTTGTTTATGAGTAGGGACTAAATCAATCTTTCCTTATCGAGGCTTGGTACTATTCACCTGTTAGCAACTAATTAATGAAATACAGACACGAGTTATTAAGTGAAAGAGGATATGATTAATTGATAACACGGATTTCGAGATTGTAATGAATATTTCTATTGTTAAGATCACTATGGCATGTTAAGACTGTTAAGCATCTTGGACTGGATTAATTAGCGTGTCCTCTTTCTTAATGTTGTCTTTTGTCACATTGATTTAGTAGAAAATAAATTAGTTTATTGTGATGTCTTTCTTTTGGACATGAAACAGTGGAATATTAAGTAAAATATTAATGTCATATTAATGTTTTATGAGAAGGGAATTATCATAATAAATGGTAATGACGAAGTGAAAATCACTGCATTCCTTTTCTGTTTCAAATATTCTACATATGTAGTATACACTAGCATACTACATATATAGTTTACACTAGCATACATGTACACTTACATGAGTGTCAATATTCCAAGCTCTATCGTTGATAAACGTATTATAAAATATGTTTGATAATACTATTGTATCTCGTAATATTTCCAATTTTGGGAAACATTTCAAACTTCTTTTTACCACCATGCGTTTTACATACCAAAACACGTTTAAACTCTTAATACTAACGTATAAATTTTCCACAAAACAACTATTCAAACAAATATATATAAGCAAATATTTATCACCATACATATTATTTTTTAATGTCAATATAAATATTAGTGAATATACATATATAAACACTACAAGGAGCTTTATCCAAGTATCGTAGAATTGCCAGTATTTCAATATAGATATAAGTGACATATACATATATAAACACTGCAAGAAGCTGCATCCAAGTATCGTTGAACTGTTAGTATTTCAAAATAGATATATAAACAGTGCAAGGAGCTGCATCCAAGTATCGTAGAACTGCTAGTATTTCAATATAGATATATAAACAGTGCAAGGAGCTGCATCCAAGTATCGTAGAACTGCTAGTATTTCAATATAGATATATAAACACTGCAAGGAGCTGCACCCAAGTATCGTAGAATTGCTAGTATTTCAATATAGATATATAAACACTGCAAGGAGCTGCACCCAAGTATCGTAGAACTGCTAGTATTTCAATATAGATATATAAACACTGCAAGGAGCTGCACCGAAGTATCGTAGAACTGCTAGTATTTCAATATAGATATATAAACACTGCAAGAAGCTGCATCCAAGTATCGTAGAACTGCTAGTATTTCAATATAGATATATAAACACTGCAAGGAGCTGCACCCAAGTATCGTAGAATTGCTAGTATTTCTATATAGATATATAAACACTGCAAGGAGCTGCATCCAAGTATCGTAGAATTGCTAGTATTTCTATATAGATATATAAACACTGCAAGGAGCTGCATCCAAGTATCGTAGAACTGCTAGTATTTCAATATAGATATATAAACACTGCAAGGAGCTGCACCCAAGTATCGTAGAATTGCTAGTATTTCTATATAGATATATAAACACTGCAAGGAGCTGCATCCAAGTATCGTAGAATTGCTAGTATTTCTATATAGATATATAAACACTGCAAGGAGCTGCATCCAAGTATCGTAGAATTGCTAGTATTTCTATATAGATATATAAACACTGCAAGGAGCTGCATCCAAGTATCGTAGAATTGCTAGTATTTCTATAAGCATCATTAAAGGCTGAGACTCTCCAAGAGAATCGCTGCCAGGAAGCAGTGTACATAACCACAGCATGCTTACGTTGGCTAATACACCTCGGCTTGAACTCTGACTCTGGATTTGCTGTAGGAAACCGACAAGTGATAATTGCACTTGCTCTACCCCCAGTTCAACAAGTGCGAACAGTATCTAACGACTTGAGCTCACTGGATCGGTTTCCACAACCAAGAGTGCTAACAAAATTACTTTTCCACTTCCCTAACAATTTCTTGTTTTAATGGCACTATCACGGCCAGCTGTGCCTCTTGGGTTGATAAACCCTGCCCGACACTCACACATATGGTTGCTCCCGAGATGCAAAACTTTACAACGGCCTGTTATTAATTACGGAATTGTGAGAAGGCAATGGCTTCAATACACTGAAATAAAGACAGATTTTTTCGGCCGCATATATAAATTTATCCGAGGATATTTCGACTTGGGACGTCCCAGTATATTCCCAAACTTCCGACATCTTAGTTAACTTCAAAGAGACGAATGATTTGTCATCAAATTGCAGGCAATAATTTTTTAACCCCAACTAGGTCTATTCTCATTATTTTGCCGTTTCGTATCAGGAAAAGGCTTCTAAATACTTTCATCTGTTTGATGAGATTACAAGGCATCATATGGAAGCAGCGAGATAGCTACCAATAGAGGTGAAAGCTGACGAAACATATGTAATAACGTTCATAATGCATATATTTTAGATAACATATTGTGGAATGATAAATATGCTGGTGTTTTGCAATGATTATTTGCCTCTGTTTAGTATAGAAATCAGTTGGTGAGTGGTGTACAACAGGGCGATTGCTTACGTCCGTATTTATTTTCAATGTGTGTATATATGATATAATGGGAGACACAGACGGTTTTGATTGCAAGTAAATGTTTGACTGACCCATCATTAAATTGCTTTCAAATGTTAATGTCTTTTTAATCACTTTGAAAATAATATAATTATTCCTCTTTTTACACCAACGAGTGAATTTCAAATACGAAATAAATAGTTCGTGATCCAATAAAAGGCTTTGCTGATGGAAGGAAAACATCCTAAAATAATAACTTCAAAACATATTTGTGAAAACAGATGGCACAAATGATTATCAAAAACAGCAAAACAACATCTAATTCATAAATGAGAGAAAAGTATGACAATCTTTGAATTTTTTGTTACCGAAACTTAATATTATATTTCAACCATAAATGATATCGCCCCTTACATTTGGAAGCTTTTATTTGTTATCAGATTATAGTGTTGAAATAATGAATTCAAATCATTGGTTTTATGGACACTATATACATGTATCAATTTGACACTTATCGGCGGTTTCCTTTACATACACAGCAATAGTGTGTAATATGATACTACGAGCTGACTTGATGTATACACATAGAATAAATTATTTTTGATAATTTCTACTTTCGGTGGATAGTCAACTCAATGGCTCTTTAAGTGAATAATAAAACCGCTGTATACAACTGAGAAGAACTGGATAAATCATTCCAAAGCTTACACTTCATTCCGGTTTTTGACAGGCTTAGATTACGCCGAGATTATAATTCCCATTAAAGAGCCAAAACCATTGAAGAAAAAGACCACATTAAGATGGTTATCATATAGTTAGAGTAAAACATAGCTTCGCTCCTACCCTTGTCAATTGCAATTATTTGATATGAGCTGTATGTAAGGAGTATACAATAACGAAAAATTTACATTTCAATTAAAAAAGATTTGAGTTATCTGATTTTTCTGAGAATCGAGGGAGCATTCGGTACGTTGATCCACATAATGTATATCCCAGTGTCTCATTTGATGTTTTTATGCATGTTTTATCCTGGTATTGTCATTTTGGATTCTGAGAATTGGAAAATAATCTTCAATGCGTCATAAAACGTTTGAACTAATTTTTCTAGAGGAAATGTGGTCATATTCCTTGAATCATTGATGTGAATGTTTTTCCTGGTTTGAAAGATGGAAATGGGTTGTTTTTAGCATTTGGATTCATTTGATAAATGGAAATAGCATCACACGGTGGGGTGCGGTCGTTTGTAGGTTACATGTTGTAATTTGATAGATAAAATCATGATGGAATTGCAAGGAAGAGAGAAAGACAATCCATTTTGAAAGGGGTTATTAAGGATAAATTTATGTTTTTTTTAAAAGAATGATGACTCGAATTGTAAAGTATTGAATGCTGATCCTTATAAAAGATGTTTATAATTGTTGAAGTATATATAAATGTGAAAATGTATATAAAAAAATGTATTTCTTTCAACTTGAACAGAATCGCTGTCTTGTAAAGGATCAACGTCGTGCTCATGCGTTTTACATTAAACAATTACTAAGATACTGATTTTACATTCTGTCATCACAATCATGTCATACAGATTTACCAACACAAACACGATACGTAGCTATTGACGCAAACCCAACACCCTCAAGACATTGGCAGATCGAATTATTAAATCGAAAGTTGTGCGCATGCGCATGTCATACCTTGGTGACATCAGATCCGACTCGGAACTTGATCTGTCCTTCATGATAGATCCATCAGGTCGCAGTCCTAAATGTTGGGCCATTGCCATGGAAACTGGGGGTGACATCATGGGGTGGCCCAATGGCATGAAGGGGAGATGGCCCATAGCGTATGGATGGTGGGGAAACCCATTAAGTAGAGTCTTGCGGTCTCCTGGAAAATATGAAAGACCTATATGGATTTATTGATGAGAAACGAAGTTTGAGGAAAGAAGAAAGACATGGATAACACATAAATGCTTTGTCAGATACATCGATTCTTTAAATAACTTCAAGTCTTTAAGTTTTGACCATTGCGTTTAATCGGAAACTACAAATTTCTCCCCTGACAATGTATTAGTATCTGATCTTGACCATATCCTATATAACGATGATACGACGATGCTATTAGGCAGGGTCTCAACATGAAAAGAAGATCGACAAGCTAAGCTCTAAAACATAATTAGAAAAGGGAACCCGATAAAGTCTAGATTATTTTGGCATGTCGAGAACCCTCAATGCACAATTATTTAGTTATGGCTGTGTCGGTTTGGTTTAATTCAATATTCAAATTGAATACAGTCTTACTTTCTATTACAGCTATTTCTAAGAAGTATAAATCCTTCGAAAACAAAATCCTTATTATACGAGAGTGATTCCTCTACTGACACCGCTGTTCCAATATGTTCTCTCTCAACCCCGCTATTACGGTTCGAGCCGCAATTAATTACACCAAATCGACTGCTACTTAAGTTGTGCATTTTCTCCGTCCGTGAAGAAAAAAGTTAATGATCGCCTGACTCGTTTGTCACCATGACAGTGTAAACTTCCGGTGTCTGACTGCTGCCGGAATTCGTTTCAATATCCTTTCCGACATTTGTATTTAACCCAGTGTGCGACTGATTCAAAATGGCGACCACCATGGCCTAACCGGAAGTTCAAACCGGTCTGTCAGCAGTGAAGACATATGCGCCATTAATAGCTATATTACATAGCAAATAACGTCTTTATTTTAACCCATTAACTAAATCCTGCCAAATCCATAGTAAATACATTTGTCTTTTGTTTTCTTTTCTAAGATTGATCAGTTCGACTTAATTTCGGATATGATTTTCAAAATTTCTTTAGTGATCTGTATTTGTTCGTACTTGTAGATACGATTTGCGATATGCCAGTACGTTGGTTGTTGATATAGGTGAATCGATTTCAATATGTATTACCTCTTCGTTGGAGGCTGTTTATTTTTATGCTTCACTTTTTAATGCACCTTAATGTTTTAAACACGTCTACACTGTTTAATCTATTGTCATTTCTGAAATGATTTCCTACGCCATTTTATTTAAGACGTTGATTTAAGCAAAGCATTACTTTTAATAATATTTGAACAAACTCATTTACCAGATCAATTCAAAAATGAAAAATACCCAAACCGTTATTAATCCAAGTCAGTTTTAACCGACATGTCAATGCAAATATAAGATATTAAAGCGACGTATCTATGGCTAGGGGCAGTAGACCTGATAGACAGATGTCCGAGGTAGACGGTAACATTGACTCGCTGGGCTTGTTTACAAACCAACTCTTGTTGTTTTACCTGCCTCCTATTGACAAGGTGTTCTGTATTTACACCTTTTCTGGACATGTTTATATCTATAGCTTATCACAGCATCGAATAAAACCAAAGTATATATTGTCTATTGAGAAAATTCGTCTAAATGTCTGCCCTGTTTTCATAGATGGTAATGTACCCAATATGTAAATATTAAATCAAATTCTATGCCAGTGTAGCGAATTAAAACCAAACACAAACTTGTCATGCACACGTGACGGCCGTCTTTAGATTTCTACATCAAAGATATGTATTTGTTATGACAATAACAACGGCGGGAGATCGGTATAATCTAAACATGTCTATTTCTTTCTGTTACATGTATAAACAGCAAATGACTAGGAATAATATTTTGATTGTCAAATCTTACAAACGCTACCAGGTATTGATGACCCGGAAATGACCTCATCTTGGCGGTCACGTGATTTCATTCAGTTTCTAAAGGTGAATATATTTGCTTCAGTTGGATTATGTATGTGGTTTATTTCAGGATTATCATTATCATAAATTATTATTCGGAATTATGTATATTCCGTAAACTCTATAATGAATATCTTTCCCTAAGTTTCAACGTATTTGACAAAAAGTCCATTTGACTATATTTTTATTCAGGTAAATAAAATACTATTTTACAATAGATTTAAAAGAACGTTTCATATCATGACATATCTTTGACATAAATAAAATTATATCACGAAACAAGGGTTTGGATCAGTACAACTTTTAAAATGACTCCCAAAATCAATCAAGTGAAAATGAAGATCACATTATTTTCGTTTTTCTGTAGGAGTAAATATTCAGCAGTGAAGTACATGTCACTTCAGTTGTCATGCTTCGTGTCTAGATCGATAAGTCATTTAGGCTTTCTCCAGCTTTTCTATTAGAATTAACAATAAAGATAAATTTTCCTAGCAAGAATGATACACATTGGGTATTGGCTTTCAGACGTTTCCAAATACCTTTTAAAGATTATTCAAACTCCTCTGCATCACTAAACCATAGAAACTCACACGAAGCGAACCTTTCGACATGTTCTATTGTTAAGTTCCATTATCGACCAAGATCAAACGGTAGCTTTGCAAATATCTGTAGTGTTTATTTCATTTCCTTAAATTCTCTTAAAAACCGTATTTCACCTGTTCACCTTAAAGCCTTACAAAAACAGACCGCGGTAGATTACAATTGATTAAAGGTATGGCCTTCAGAGAAGATGCTGTAAGTAGATCCAGGTAACATTGCCTACTGGTGTGTAGATTCACCTGGCCAAGAAGAGACACATTAGAAGACAGTGTGGGGAGTTTAGTCTGGGCTGCACGCTTAACGATGAGTTGAAATGACAAGATTACAGTCGGTGATGAAGTATCCAGATCCATTCTGCGCTTCAAGTCCTACAAATTCACGACCGTTTGCAACTGGACCAATCTACTGTCAAGTTTATTGAGTTGGGCCGACGGAAGAGCTCTCTGAACTGTCTCAGAAATAGCCTTTGTTTGGGTTTTACGCTGCTTTTGTGCTCGAGGAAAATTGTCCCTAGTCAAGTGCTGAATCGATCAGAAATAGAAAACTTTATTTCCCTATGTTGAGGCAACAAAACCAACATATAGAGAATGAGAAACCTTAAAGTCAGGACAGGCCATTATAACCTTCCTGTTGGAGCCGTGACAATGTTGTCCACACGACAAGTGAAATAGATGTCCAACAATACCCAGGTATTTGGTTTCATTTCTATTTGTCCGAGGTTCGGCAAGAATGAAACCTCTTCAGGAACAATGGACGCACGTTCCATCATCTCTGTTGGTTCTCTATTCAAACTCCAATACACATCTGCCTTGGTAAACACTCAGCGATGGAACACGAAATTTTACTTGATCATTGAGAAAGGACAGAAAGCAAATTGCTGATAGATTCCTTACAACTTACGCCAGTAATCATGAGTTTCCTTCCCGTAGGCATGAGTAATCAAACAGCTAGAACTAAAGACGTGGAATTCAGCATTGCTGAAGTTCAGAGGTACACGCAGATTGAAGCTGTGTTAAGGGTTCAGGATGGTGCATGCCAAACTTATAATTAGTCAATATCTTCAATGGACGTCACTGAGATCAGTTGTCAGACAAATGGTATCTTCAGCGATGCATTTGGCTTACTGATAATGTAGATAAGACGGAATGCGAGCTATTTGTAAAGAATACTCTTAGTTTATATGAACCCTCGGTGCTTTCGATTTGTGAGCTGTTTGTCAGTGTTTAGTAAACATCTTTATAAAGAAAAGAGTTTCATCATATACGTTGTGACATGCCAAGGGAAATAATGGATTTATAATAATTATTATTTCCCCTGGAATGATAATAATCATCGAATATGTCACTTATGATTTGAAATGTTTTTTTATTCAAAATAAAAATATCTTTGAATGAAGTCGGGTATTCAATATGCAAATACTTTTTATCAATTTAATGATTGCATTGTGTTCTTCCCCATTGTGTAGAAGATATACTTGAACCAAACTCTGACAAACAAAATAGAAAGAAGTGCACCATTGCTCCTAGTAAATATCTGGCCTATGACTAATCCACTGATATAATATCACATAATTTACAATTATCAAGGCTCTCTGCTTCACGGCCCTCAAATTGGGATGCTTGAAATTTAAATGAGTCTTTAGGGTAATTGAAATTAACACTTGAGTTAACACTTATATTTAAATGAGATGTTGATGCAATAAATTATCAACACCTTTTGAAGATATTTCGCACTGGTTACTGCGTGTTATGCAGAATAAGTAAAGTGTCTGTTACCGTACACTGTGCGTACACTGAGACCAGTGAGATCGTACATTTATTAGCTATGAAATTGAATGTAAATCTGTCACCTTCAATGAATCAGTGAAATCGAAAATACAATTAAGGCATTATGCCTACACGGTTTATTGAACTATATTCGGCTTAGCGTTCAAAATGGTAAGTTTTTGAATACTAAGATTATAAACCATATGAGTGAATAATATGGTATGATTTTCAATACAAATAACACCTGAAATTATGCATCAGTGAATGAGAAAATACGAACCCGTTTAGATACATTCGTATAAGAGAAACATTTCATAGACATTCGTGTTCAAGTATTCGCATGCATTGACCATGATCATGCCTTTGAATCTTGTATTTCTTATTGGATGCAAAGTTACCACTTCAGCTCATTGATTCGGAAAATACAATTGAACCATTTTGGCTAAGGGTTACAATAAGGGCGTGGATTTTAACGCTTATTAGTTTTCGCATTTGTCGATGTTTATTATATACGATAATGTACATGGTGTGTTGTCATTTCGCCTTGTGGGAACTAAGTTGCATGGCATGCAATTGAAAAATCATTAGTTTCATCGATTTTGATCATGTGGCCCGTTGACTGCTTTCGATTCATTTTTCAACATCATGTCACATTTTATTTTCCAATGTGGCCTGAAGGGCACGATATTTAGATGGACATGTTTTCTCGTAATTCCATAGCCTGAAATGACAGTTTGCTCCATGTACCATAAGGTATATTGTATTTTGAGAAATTTAACGCGTAACGTTCATGGTTTTTTACTTATTTGATGTGATTATTTCTTAAATACGCGTACAACAACGTAAATCTTACCCAGCGTATATTTAACAATCTTAACTGTTGAAAAAACATAATCAGTGATTTTCCTTATTTGAAGTTGTGTCTTTGAATTACGCCAAATGAAATATCGTATTAACGTCTTGATGTATTTGCGTATTTTGTATAGCCTAACCTTTGTGCAACGTACTTTTGACGTGATTACTAATATTTATTAGTGTTCTTCAGTTGGTTTTATTTTTTAATTGCGCCAAAAAACGTATATCTTATTTTACGTCATGACACCATTGCTTATTGTAGCACGGTGTATATTTTGCCACCTATAGCCTACCGGTACTGAAATCAGTATAATGACATTCGTGTTGATGCATACTACAATCCTTTGACAACAAGGATCGTATATTTAGATAACACGTGTAAGGCTCCAGTATAAACACCTATGCATATGTACATAGTATCAAATCTTAGGGATGAAGATAGAGTTAGGTTCAAAGTAATATATGAATGAAATCCATTGTATCGTCTTCTATTGTTCGCCGTCGTCGTAGTTATCATTTTGGATTATATTTCTCGAATTCCATGTGCAGATCTATATCGTGGCCAACATTTGTGATGGTTATGAAACCAATATTACGGTATTTATTCATAGTATTCATACAGCGCGACACTTGAGAAATACGACTTGCTTGATAAACATTGAAACATTGGTCTACGTTGATTCAATTACACGTGGCGGTGATGACATTCAAAGTTAAGATTTACAACGTTAAAACATTCCACTGACTAAAAACCGTTTTGCAGGTGGTAAATTTGCTTTGCGGAGAAGTTGGTTTTAATTAACAATAATTGCATACTGTGTATTTGTAATTAGCTCTACTTCAGACAACTATACTTAAGATTAATTTAATGATAGTTGAAGATGGTAACTGTAATATGATTAAAGTTTGTTTCAATGTTTGTCTTTCATAATTCTGATTTGAATGATTATGTACATGTTTTATGACGTATTAAATATGCACATATACACGTAAATGTATTTTAGCTATTTAAATAAGTGATTCGTTAATAACTTATGTCTCTTTGTCTGAAATTGTGTTTCACACAATTATTCGTTTAACGTCTTAAAAAAATCAAATCATTTATATATAAATATTTAACTTTAGACTAATTCTTATTATTGTAAAGTGTACAAAAACGATTTATCACTGATCAAATAGGTACTCGATTACCCAGAATTCTTCCGTTAAAATCCATGATTTATGTATATGTAGTAAAGGAACATATTGTGCTTCTTGAATGCATTTTCCCTATCTAAAATTCATCAATTTCTTTTCAATATGTTTTAAAGAAAATAATTATACTCAATGACTATATTTTTTCTCCTGATGTAAAAAGGTATTTATTTGAACTGAACAGTGTTCTACATCACCTCCACTTACTAAAGATTAATTGATCAGTTAACGCTGTCAATCATCAATTGAAATAAACATCATCGAAGCCATAATAGCGTATTTGATGTGATCGTCTTTGCCTGTCAACGGATGATAAAGACAATGTGTTTTTACAAATGAAAACCCATCATGATTTCCATTTCTATTTCCTTTGCGATGAATCAATTGCGCTAGATGGACAATTTACGTGTCTAATGTAAAGCGTCTATTCCGCGAGTGCAAAGACACAATGCAACGCGATAATCAGGAGGAATTCTATAACGAAAAAGAATGTCGCTCTATTTAACTCCTGCAAAACAATTGAATTAAACCTTTGTTGCTATGAATTGTGCAACAGCTCAAAACTTTCTCGATCATATCCCTTAAGAATTAATTCTCTCTCTGTCGATCAAAATCCATACGGTTATCCCACGACTGCATTAAGTGTAATTAGCTTCGAAATGTCCTATTGTGCCGCTTTGTACAAATCCATTTCTACATTAATGTTCTATTTGATGCTTATGTCGTTATAAAAATATTTCACAGCATATGTCTGATTCACGTCGTCCCCGCAATATTTCCAGGTAACACAAAGACGAGTCTGAAAGACTTAACGCGCTATTCTAGTTTCATATTGATGAGTGAAACGTTTTGCTTTAGGGAGAAAAGAAATATAAGATTCATTGAATAAATACAAATTGAAACATTTTAAGTTATTAGTGCGATAATTTGCAGTTTATTTGATGAGCCGGGCGCTGTCACTTTCATTTTGTTGTGATTGGCTCGTGACGATAAATGTAAAATGCATTTGAAACACAGGTAAAATTGATTAATCCAGGTAGAACGTTATGAAAACATAGTTCAAGGATAAGTGCGGAATACGGGTCGTACGATAAGCCATGGTGGACCTGAAAGGCAGTTGTCACTGAAAATATGCTCAAATGGTATTACATAAAAGTTTCATTTTCCACCGTTATAACGTTAGTAGGCGCATTGTACTTATTCGGACATTACCCAAGGTTTGTTTTAAAAAATATGTTCGCGTTAAAAAAAAGATTTTTACAACATTACCATGTACAGTATTTTATGATCATGTATATGTAAGATTAATGTGTTTGTCAATATGTCAAATGAAGACATTGTAGACTGTAGTATATAAATATACACTTCGATATTACACTGTGTATATCTTTGCATATAGATTCATTCACAGGGGTCGCCTTCTCAAAGATTTTCAAACAAATTATTTCAGATTGACGTCAATGCGACGTCAGTGTCAGATTAGTTAAGAAAGACTTTGCATATTGAAAACGCTATAATTGATCGAAAACGTGTCAATTCTCAAAATAATCGTTCACTCAATCTCAAATTGAAATTGACACTGCGGGATCACATTTCACATCGAAATTGCCGCTCATTCAAAAATGTTACTATATCAGTGGCACCACAAAGAACCTAGCATATGACACGCAAAACAAAGTGAACGAAAAGAGAGAAATCTGTAATTTTCAAAATTAATATCCATTAATCATGTTTGATCTAACAACTGTTGCTGATTTTTATGGGGGGTACAAGTGGATTACCTCCGCACCTCATTATCCTCAATAGCCTCCGACGATCGCCTATTAAACCTGTCAAGCGCAGAATGGCCGATACGAGCTTTGTCAGGTCCGACCACAAGGTTATCCATATTCTTAGAAAGATTAGGAAAGGGTCTAACAAATGGGGTAGGCGATCAATAAAAGAAATACAATGCGTGACAAGATTTCAACAATAAACTAGCAATTTCTACCTCTGAAGGTTTTCACACATGAAGCCGGACCAGTCAATGCTAAATGAGTCAGTAGGATAATGCAAGGTGATCGTTTCACACCCTGCCTTTTATCGATATATCACACCGCTTTGTTTCTTCGCCTTAATTCTCCAAGAAAGTTAAAACTGTTAGGCATCCATTGAATATGTCATAGATTTTTCGTGCACACGTAAAAGAATTTTATGTTTGAGGCTGCATCTGCACCGAGAATAAATTGATTGTTCAGACATTTACGCTGCTCAAGGTTCAGTATATAATCATTTCTAAAGAGTCCGCGTTTGCTTTTACAAATCACCGATATTGTACCAGGATCGTTTATATTCTGCATACAAATACAGATGTAATCATAATTACTGCTTCTCTAGCAGGGTGAGACTGGCATGCTTGCTATCTTTGATTCTACAGGCCATGTGAAATAGGAATCAGGGGCTAAATCATTGCTGGTTGCAGAGGCAGTCACTCGGAGCGAATATGTTGAACATTGACGTAAAGAGCAGTTTCTCTAGTACATTCACAAGATCAAAGAAAGAGCCTCAAAGAAAAATATGATGAAAACAATTTGCAGGAAGTTTTTGTAAACGTAACACCATCAGATCCTCTCATGATCCTGACTTTCGTGAATTATGAATGAGACTTTGTCACTGTTTGAACGGCGTGCCTGACAGCCATGATATCATGGTGGGGATAAGAGTCGACTACGTCAAATTAATGCTGACAAGTTTAACTTTGACAATGAAATACACAATCCAATTTAAAATTCACATGTTAAGGCAATAAAAACAATCCAATTCCTTCAGGTTAAAATCATCAATTATACAGTTTGCTTAACTGTGAAATGTCGGTTTCCATGACAACTTTAAACATTTCAAAATGTTGCTTATGGCATTGTATTTAAATTTCATGAAGTCAACTTTAAAACAAGTAGAATTCTTTAATTGTATTAGAAAAGAACTGTTTTCATTACAAATATCATTTATAGGTTTCTCTTCAATTAATTCTTTATACATTTTAAAATTTGGGTGTAAGAAATGTCAAAAATCCAAATAACAACATAATGTATTCTTTCATTTGAGCATCGATTTTTAATTGAAACAATTCCTTCACCTGTAAAACAATCATCCAAGATTCAGGACAGACAGGGTTAAGAGAGGTAACAGCAAAGCAGAACTGTAAAGAGATGGATGCTAAGAAATGTATATACTGTACTGTAAGTTACGAGAGGAAAGGAGTTGGTAGTTACCATAGAGCCGCGGATCAAACTGATAGTCACTTCCATCCAGACGACTCTTCTTAAGCTTCTCTATTGTTTCAGGACTGGCGTGGATCGAGGGGGATCTTTTAGGGGGCCGTCCAGGACGTGCACTGAAATAGAGGATACACGTGTAAATATAGTATTGATGAGGTCAAAGAATACAACACGTTCTAAAAACCTAACAAATACATTTGGTTCCTTTTGACAGGGTAATGGATTAATTACATAATTATAACAATAAATTAATCTATCATCTGTTATTATATATTATCAAACTCAATCATAAAATAACAATTCCATCATACTCCATTATAATATTAATTATTTAATAGGTACACTTTAACACATGCATCAAAATATTTCCGTGAACAAATCTACAACATTCGAATTTGTATATATACATGAGAACAATACCGATAATTATTTCATTTTGTTTTCATACAATAACAATACATATATACATATACTCATGCTGTTTTTCTTAATTTATCACTATTCCCTGTTGATTAAAATGCAATTATTTGAGTTATGACGATTACACTGCCATTTATATTCGGCATACACATGCAAATGTATTTATCCAAGTCTCTCTTACAATGTAATGATATTCGTTAACACATTAGGTGGTCATTTCCAACTGTGTATGTTTGTCTGAAAACATTCAATGCCATGTGGACTATTTGAAGAGGTATAATTGACTTTAGATCAGTTTCCAATCAATGGTCCTGTGGTGTTTTCTATTAATATGTGTTAGATATACGTAAGTTACTTGTACTTTTAAAGCACAACCTAGCAGATGTGTCAATTTCAATTGTTATGCTAATTACGTATGGTATCATTATATCATCTAAACTGATCCTCAACTTTTATACAAGTTTGGAAGAATTACAATTACACTCAATGAACTATACACTTTTCACAACATAATTAATATATTTAAAATATCTATTTTTATTAACATTTTGTCAAATTATGTTAAATTCAAACAACTTGAATGAATAATTGACGAGCATTGTACAGCATCTTTGCTATTATTCCCGAATGTTTACCTTATTTTCAACTTAAAGGGAACAACGCGTTCTAATGGCGTCTCATCGTTTTACTAACATTCAAGAACAAGCGATGACCAGAGAACAATGTTGATATTGAATATCATATTTATGATATAAACCGCCATGTATTAATTATGAATGTAGGGTCCAAGGTGTTATGCTATTGTTAAAGGTAATTTCCAAGTCAATTCTTCAACAGGTGACAATTTTAAATGACATTAATTTCCCGGTTCGCGACAGCCATTTGATAGCCATTATACGGACATACATTCTTGCTCACAGTAACCACGTGTTAGGCCCAATATGAAAATTACCTTTTTATTCTACACATCACTTATTTATTCTTTCAATATCAATAACACTCATTCTGAACAATCTTCATCCGCAAGACCAAAGGTCAGCAAGCCTTTATCCCCTTGAACAAAATCCCCCTTTCTTCAGGTAGCGTCCGAACCCCTTATTTATCCCCCTCATTTCTTGTCCAGCTGTCCAATAACATATGATATATCCCCTACATCTGTAGCGTGTTTATTTATGTTTAGAAAGCATCTTTGACAGAAACTATATATGCTAGTTTTGATAACTTGGTGTGTTGGAATGCGGTGGCGGAGATCTAACGTCGTAACCCCATCCCCGGATTTACCCACACCTTAACGAAGTTTTCATAAACCGGCCCCCGAACAATCCAATGTTTTCATTTGTTTATACGCATGAATTTGAAACCGATGTGGACGACAAAGCAAAACTAGTCTTTCCTTGGTGACGGTCGCATGAAGGATGAAAATTTAATTTAGTTCTTGCCACACAAGATGAAAGGTAGACAGGTGAAGGTAGACAGACCCTAACAACAAACAAGCGAGTGTCGTCCACACACAACCAGGGGAAATGTTACACCACTAGGGAACACTACCCTAATTGAATAGGGGAAATATCTGCATAAAATATTCTAAGACATCGTCTGATTGCTATACAAGTTTTCACTTGTAGCAGTTTGTGACAGTTGCGATTTTGATAATTTGTCATCTTTTCATTTCGGCCCCCTGTCGTGTTTCACCACACGTTACTTCAAAGGATTCATTTTGAACATTCTCCTTCGCTTCTATGAATCTCATTTGCACTCATCTTTGAGAAATATGTCTTATTATACACGGCAAATCATACGTTGTGGCTATTTGACATAAAAGATCCAACCGCCTTCTATAAAAACATACATTTAAATCTTGTCTCCAATAACACAAACGTTATTTTTATTACGGCTGGATTTTCAAATATTTAACTATTTGCTTAGATAATATCGAAGCAAATAAGAGTTTCTTTCATTTGCCGCGGATAAGGGCAATAAAGCGAGAAAAGAGAAATCTTAAATTATGCTGTTGGGTTATAAGAATAGCATCTATACTCTGAGTAATGTAGCTTATTTAGATTTCGTGTTTATTTTGTTATTGATAAAGTTGAAATGAATAATTTTTATGATACAACACCCTCAATAATATTTATATACCCTTTGAGCTAGGATTTCCGTCTACCAGCAATAGGAGAAGCTTAGTGTTGAAAGCCTTTAAGGTGATATAAAAAGAAGTTGTAATAATATATTTGCAACAGGCTGGCCAAATCATTACAATATCAAAGAGACATTCAGTGAGCTTTATTATCCCATGTCAAGTTTATCTAACACTTCTGCCAACTTTCAAAGTTATATATTAAATGCCTTTATATTTCAGAAGAACATTCGTTTGTACGAATTATTTGAATATGTTTAAAAATAATTTAATCCAAACTTCACATGAACACCTGTCTTTTGTTATAGAATTTATTTGGTAGCAGTAAACATGTATTTAAATCTACAAAATGAAAGCAAAAAGATTTGTTGTCAAATGTATATTTCTTAAGCTGTTGAATACTCATTCACATACCTTAAAGGATGTGGTTGTTTGCTTGTTACGACTCTATATGTATGTAAATTAGGTTCAGTACACAGGAAGTGGTTCCCATTGTCGTATAAAGTACATTTTCAACATCTTTGATTTTAATTCAAATGTGAATTTAAAAATTTATATTGAAATTCCATTAATGTGACTTGCCTTCTGTACTTCAACCATGAGGTGTGCATATGCAAGATTTCTAGATTTCAATTTCTAAAAGCTATTTAACGACTTTAGAGTTTTTACATGTTATTATTATAGCAGATGTAGATTTCACTAGCAGTCATTACCAAATATCATACATAACATCAATTTTCAATTAAAATACAGAATGTAATTGTTGTGATGAGTAGCAATCAATGTGTCAATACCAATTAAACTGATATGAAATCTACAAACTGTCAATCATCCAAGATGATCAAAGGGAATGCGATCTGATATGTACACAGGGTACACGTATTTCAAAAGGTGTGTGCTTTTTTATTTTAATGACAAGTTAACTTTAAAATGTGCTTAATCGGATGACTGCATCGATGAGCACCACGTGAAGTTAACAAAACCTTCACAGAAACACTCAATAATTTAATGACTTTACATTTTACATTTTAAAAGGAATAGTAATGATTGCAACTGCACATGACAAAACACAAGTTAATAAAATATAAAAAGAGAGCTTTAAATGACAAACCTGAATGGTGAATAATAAAAAATTAAAACTATGTTACTCATATTATTTAATTTAGAAATTGATATCTAGTTTTACTGATATGGAAAGTTGAAATTAAAAGTGTTATTGTCTAATAAGTATAAATTTTACTTTTACTATTTACTTTTCTTAAAACGTCACTCATGGATATTCATGCCCGAAATAGTGTTAATATATTCAAATTTCACTATCAAAAACATATATGTCACAAACAAAATTCTTTCACAATGTCGAGTCAACAATTGCTAGTCTCAGATGATGTTTGAAGGATAATAAATAATGACTTCTCAACAAGCCTATCTTTACCATTAACCCGAAAATGTCCTTCCAACGGCTCTGAATTCTATAATAATGGACAGGGAGTATCGTCCGGGCTCAAATTCACCATTTATGTACGTCTATTAGAGGTCGCCGCCTCGTCCCTCCCAACACGAGACCCCCGGCGAGGAAAGAGCCGAAATTGCCAAGAATTTGAAATATCATTATATTTATTTCAATTCATGCATAACGTTAAAGTGAGGGCGAATCATATTTCATACGAAAGAATTGAATGGCTTTTGCAATTGAATAAAACCCCTCTTTAAGAGCTGTCAGATTTGAAAGAGGTCTTTTTCTGCAGGTGCTTGATAATTAGCGTTGTGAGCTATGATTACGCCGAAACGTATTAAGCTACTGTTTATTTCGCATTGGTAACATGAATCTCCAAACAAATGTCTGCGCTTTCCATGCAATTACAAGGTATTTTTCCGATCTAGTACCTCTTCGGAGCAATCTGAGAAACCCACAACCCACTGGGCCAAGTCTAGTCTAGATCGAGTCCCAAAGGACAAAGCACCATTGAATAGACACATCCACTGATCATATTTCTTGCATTCTCCCCTATCTCTTTTAGTTTTCTGTATTCTGTTTTAATCAATTCACTCTGTTACTCGGATGCTTGTCTCGAAAAAGATTTATATTTAGTTCTAGTGGTTGAACCCAGTGTGGGGAGACACTAGGTGGCTTAGCTCCCCTCTCACACACGACCTGGGGTCTGCTGACTTGACAGCCCTTCTTCAAGAGCTTTGTGCTATCGCTGTGGCCTATCGTAGCACCGTAGTGTGAATACGAAAGATCACAACAAAACCGGCGAAATTATAACTAAACGATAGATTACAATACGAGGGAAATGTGCTCACTCACGGTAGATAAATATAGACATGCTAACTCATTCACAGGGAATTGAATGCAAGCCTGGTCAATCAACACTGAAAGACAGCAGAGCTGCCTGAACAAATAAACATTTTTGTAAATAGTATTTTCTTACAAGGAAGAGCCGTTCCCACAATTACCTGATTTATTTGAATGGGTTGGAAATTGGTCATTTCCTTTATCAAATACATGCTTTTTTTCATTTCAATGATCATTTATCTATAACATCTGAAGCTCCCCGCAAACATTGCAAAGAATGGACTTAAATTAATTTAAAATGATTAAAACATAAACTGACTTTAAGACGTCATTCACATGTACTGTACTTTCATGAATTGCTGTCGTTACTTTTAAATTCTGATGCTTACTGTAAAATCAGTCTTCAATTATATCATACATACACGACTTCATCATATACAAAGGTATATAAATGTCCGAGTTCATATGAAGTTATCAGTAACTGCAATAAGTCAGTAGGAACATGCTCTTCAGTGCAGAAAACTCTTTCAATGAAGTAGAAATGCTGCGTCACTTTGCCACCTACAATAATCTTCCGAAAATTTTACTTTTTTAACGCGATTCTTCAAAAATATGATAGCACTAAATCCATTGAGTTCAGCGATACACAACTTCATACACCGCTTTTCCCTTATCTGGTTTCGTAAACTGCAAACTCATGGGTGTAGAACTACACTATTGTGCTGAAGGCTTGCATGTATAAAAATCCACGACCATAACAAACTAATTTGATGAAGAGATAGGTCGCTACTGTCGTAAACTACCTGTAAAGAAATCTTATTGTGTGGTTCTTCATTGACACAGCAATTCAAAGATGATATCGTCTATATTATAACGCTATCAAATGGCCTGGCGGTATCGGATGTCGGTGTTGAGAGCTGATTTCAGGGGAGATAACTCTCAACATTGATGCCATCTCCCAAAAGGAGTCGGAGAAATGAAACGTGGACGACATTGTAAATCAGCAGACACCACTTATAATCTTTCAACTGTGGGGGGTATAAACTTTATTCATTCTGCTATTGTGGTTCCACGTTTGAATGTTAGTTTAATTATTTGTTAGCAAGAAGGCATTTTCTAACAAAATGTCTCGTTTGAATGAAATAAAATAAATTCCATAATGGAACGCGATGTGCGAAAGTTTTAGATTTTTAACTTGATAACAATCTTTTCAAAACGTGTAATATTTTTCACAAAGTAATTTAATGTTCTTTTAAAAGTTATTTTATGGACGTATTACTTTGACGAACTGTCACTTTATAAGCAAAAAATATTTTTCTCTCAATTTTAAAAGTGCTAAATTGGTCTAGCATAATCGTTTTCAACCAAATAAAATTCAGATCAAAAACACTTGAAAAACTCGTGAGTTACCAACTAGTGAAAAGAAAACATCCTATTCGATATTGAATTAATGCAAAAGTGTCGATGAAAAAACGAAATCGTGAAAAGATAAACCTCCTCCCATGGTGTTTTTGGTTGCAAATCAAATTCTGACACGAAAAGCAAAGCTCACAAAAATGGATAAGGAATCAAAATGTTTTCACTTCAGTGTAAAGTCGACTGTTAAGTAGCTCAGACAGTGCTTGCGCTGTCTCAGAAAATTACAGCTTAATCGTCAACTTTCAACAGGCATATGACGGCTTTTAACAGGCAAATGTGGACAAACCCATAACACTGTCCTTTCTCTGACTTTTACGATTAACTTTATTGGTTTCTCTCACTGAGAGAAACGTTAATTTACATAGCGTTGACAAGATGGAAGAGAGGCAGCTTAATAAAACGATTACACACTGGAGACTGTGAACTTCCTATTCATTTGACAGCCATTCCTCCTCACACGTGCCTATTTGCATACCAAATGCACACATTTCTTTTTAGTTTTACATAATATTTGTCCTATGGTTTTTGTCAGATAGTAATGAAAGTAGTCTCTAAAACAAGCATTCTGTAAAAAAGGAGTTGCAATTTTAAATATTGTTACAATTTGAGTTTCGATTCTAAAGTTTTTATATTAGTGATGAAGTTTCATAAATATTCAATTAAATTTTGAGTTATGATATCTTTTGATCTGACTAGAAAACCAAAAAACTCTCCGAAACACATCATGTTATCGCGGACGCCATCTTAATAAACCGTTTACGTAAAAACAACGACTAGCTTATTGTTTTACACTGCACAAATACTTTCTGTCAAAGCTTTTAATAAAGTTTAGTCAGTCGATATGTCTTACGTTTGAAAGAAAAAAAGATTTCCGATGAAAAATAGTTAACTTTGAGAAGTTAGCACGAATAAAACGCATATATCTTATATTTTGATAGCTTCCGCATCAAAAGCGATTTTATAAAAAGCATTTTCAAGATATCGTAGTGATGCAGCATGTAAAAGTAATTGATTCTGTGCTGTGAAAGAATGGATCCACATGCATACTGCATGCACTGCATGGATGCATGGCCCTAGGATGCATTGCTATTTTGTCTTTTAAATGGTAATTGAAACCAAAAATGATTTTCAGTTTCAAGAACGGCGGCCTATTCTCATTTACTGACAATAATTGTGCTGTCACTGAGGGGGCTATAAATTAGGTCGAATAATCGGATTAATTACTAAGATTCCTGAAGGACAGGTATGCAATGTTTTTTCGTTAATTATGCGGAGCTGTTTTGAGACTCTTGGCATTTTTATACGAATGAAATTATTAATATGAACCCATTTCGTCTTTGAAGAGTGTTCGTTGACTTGCTAGAAAGACGACTGGATGGTTTTAACTATGGGTGGTACTGGATCAAAAACTTTCAATGGAATGAAGGTATCTATTTTTTAACTTATTAATGAATTTTACAATAAATGAAAATTGAATTTGAATATTCTTTTATAAAGTCCAAAAATAAATTTCATTTAGAAGACCTTGGAATAAAATAATTAATATCAACTTTGTGAACTTTTGAGGAAAATAGAACAATGGCCTTTGTTAGTTTTACAATGAAAAACAAATATTATTTCCTATGAGTAAAAAGACCGTTTGATGTTCTAATGTCATTTCATAAAGAAATGTTTAAAATAATATAATATACAAGTTCCTTTCCATATCCTTTGTTTCTTTAATGGAAACTGTGACTAGTTTTCTCTCTGTCTTTGATGTGTAAAAATACTACCACTAATAGCCGCAAGCTATTTGCGAATAACGTGTAATACTATATTGAAATGATGTAAGTATATAGCGAACCCTATATATACATAATAAATATCAAGTCATTTATAAAGGTTTGTAGTTTTCAATATCTTCAAACTATTGTATACAGAGACTGTTTCTTTTAACAAGGTGGCTGTATTGAGCCATTCTGAGTGCATGTTTCAGTTATGCAATATGCGAATGTGCTTAATATTAGAAATATAATAAAGCTATCATGTGTGATAACTTTATTATATATCATTGATAAATGTATATGGTAAGATTTATCGAGTGGAATTAACATGGCAATCGGAACCACCTCTTTAAAATCCCACATCACAAATGTCAGAAAACTAGATATGCTTAAACAAAAGGAAAAAAAAGTTGACTGTTTGAAAGAAATATCTCATCGGAAACGATGTAAATGACGCATTTGTTCTCATTTCAGTAACTGTAAATCCATATGTTCAATCTTACATCGATAACAATGTACACATGTATACAATAACCACACAATATACCATTCCAATTTTTCAATAATGAGCCATTCAAATTTCAATTGAGAGTTTAAACAAAGGAAGAGTTATAAAATCATTGTAAGTGAAAACTCTTTAAAGGTGATCTCACTTCCTACTTTTTCACATGAGTGGACAGCGGTCAGATCGAATGACCAATGGGGCTTTAGTGGACAAAGGCGATCTAAGCATACGGTCAGCCACGGGCAGACCAGGCGTGTTCCAAGAGGAGAGGCATGGCAAGTGACCGTATCTACAAGTCGACACCATGTAAGCGCAAATACGAATAATTTCACACATGGGCGAGTTTCAAACAGGTGGGAGGGAGGTGCGTTATGGGACTGATGAGGGACAACATGAGGAGGGAGGGGAGGGGAATGAGGGATTGTGAAGCCAGGGACGTGGATCAGGATAAGATATGTATCCTAAAGGCATTAGAAATACTAATGTTAAAGAATGAGCAGTTTGTCCTTCAAATCTATATATCGATTAAACTATAAGTCTATCTGTTTTTAGCAAGTTTAGAAGTTTAATGAAAGATTTTAGATATTATATTTTCATTTCATTTACTTAGGTGTTTTTTTTAGTGTTTTTTCTTCAAAAGTTTCATTTCAGATTCTAAACGTTATGTATTGAAGGGTGGAAAATGACAACTTTTAATGATTTACAACTTAAAGAATGGAAAACATGCGACCTATCGGTGAAGTTACTACCACAATTATCGAGCGAAGGAAAACTAGAAAAGGTGCACGAGACCATGTTTACATCTTTTACATGAGATATGGAATTAATATTTCATGTATCAACATTAATATTAAATTGTAATTTTAATTGTCTAGGTATCCAGATATATCTTCATAAAGGTAATCTCAATTATCAAAATCCCTCGTACGACTAGCCACGTATGTATGGGTTTATGTGAGGGTAACTATAAAGGGAGCTAACACATTTACCCAGGATCTTGTTCGAATGAGGATTGGTCTGTGTGACACCATGACTATAATAGTGGTTTGATTGGAGAATAGAATAAACTAAAGTTCTGACATATGTTTGAGGTTTCATAGACTGTATCGTATATAATCACCTTAACACCACCTTAGCCCAAAACGAGATAAAAAGCAATTCTGAAAATTCTGAAATTGTCATTTCTCCGAGGCTCCAGCATTTAATAAAAGTAATTTTCTTGTGAATAAACAATAAAAACATGTGAGGATTGGCGTGCTTCATACCATGACTATCATAGTGGTGTGGTCGAAGAATAGAATAAATCCAAATTGTGTTAAGGGTAGTCCCATAGACTGTATTTTATAATATATTCACATTAACACACCATATCCCGAAACAGATGAGAAGCACATCTGAAAATATTGAAATTTTCATTGTTCTTAAGCTACTACCAATACTTATTAAAAGTCAGTTTTATGAATAAACAATATAAACAATTAGAATTCTGTTCAGAAACAGTGTAGTTGAGATTTGTAAGACACAAAGCCACGAGGTGAATGAGGGTGAGGGTCGAGGTATGTTGAGAAGTGTGGGAGGGGTCACCAGGGGGTGTGAGGGTGGCTGAAAAAACAAGCTTCAGGTCACGACCCCACTTTGAAGAGGATCGCCTGTATATTATGATCAGGAATAAACTGTGAGTACAGGAAGCAATGGACATGGATTAAAGCTCATTGACCAAGCGCCGGGGGATGCAAGGGGGATCAAAGCGCCGCCAATGGGTGCTGATCTGGGGAGACAAGTGAAGGTGAACCTACACAAAGATATCATACGTTGATTATAGAGCGGACAGAGAATGACCACTGAAGGGAGATGAGTCGGGATTTCAGGTTAAAGGGATAATATCTATGCGTTTTATCAATAATTCGGGCCTTGGCTGTCCTGCTATAGTGTTTCCTCTGGCGTCTTTTGAAGGTGAAAAGACGTGTAAGCTAAAATAACACATTATCATGATTTTCCTGTAAATCGTTAGAAATTCAAGCCACTTGGAAAGGGTGATAGTCTAATGCAGATCATGGAATTAAGGAAGAGAGAGCTAGGTGTAAGTTTAAGGGTATCAACGCTGATAAAAGTAATCGAAATTTAAGTTAAGTAGATAGTGGTTGGTGAAAGAGCATAAGAGAAGGTTCTGGGTGAAGGTAGGAGGTTGATGATTAAGTGATTGATGGCGACTGGTCCAACTAACTCCAAATCCTTGGAGGAATATGAGGATTTATTATTGTTTGAAAGTGTTTGAACGACTCGAAATATAGGCTAAGGGTCCACGTGCATACTGTTCCCTTAGCCTTAGGCGACCTTTACTCGCAGGTACTTTAGGCTTAGGAAGCCCTTAACACTAAGGGAGATATGGTACAAATATCCATAAACTACTGCTACTATTAGTGAAACCAGGGCTAAGGGGAACGTTATTAAATGTGGGGCAATTAGTATTTTACTTAATAAAATAATAAAATATCATAAATGAAGTCAAAACGAGAAAATAAAAATATTTTAAAAAATCAGTCCCGTAAACGACTATATCAGCCCAGCGAAAACAGAAGGCGTGATAGATAAGAAAAGACAAGAAGGTTAACACTAGTATGCTTGTTATCAGACAAGTCGTAACAATAGCTGGGGGAGAGGAGGGAGGGGGGAGGGGAGGGAGGGGGTGGCGGTCTCAGAGCAGGTGGGCAGGTTCTCAGGCCTATCCCCACCCCTACTAGCCCAGCATCAAGCGCCCAGCCACTTCAAAAGAAACATTTACTCGTGCGGTATAATTTACACTCTTCATAACATTGACCTGTCACCAGAAATACCTGTGTTCAGGACAACAAAGATCTCCCATGCAACGTATCCTTGTATCCTATTGTGACGGGAGATTGTATTTCTCTTCCCATTGCATGGCTATCTCAGTAATAACACAGAACCAGACACATCTGTTTATGTTAAAACCCAGTTGAAATGATCAAAACACTGTTTGCAAAGCCTATATTGCTAATGTAAATAAAGGCTGCGTGTAGAAAGGGGTAGTTTCCCAATGAGTACCCTTAACGCGCTTGCTGAAAAAGGCGAGCGTCTATTGTGCAGAGACTTGAGTCGCTAGGCCGATACAATATCGCTTGAACATGGCAAATGGTGACGATTCAGGACATACAAATTTATCCGTCTTATTCGCATTATCCGTCCCGTCTGTGAATTAGTAAAGCACACCAATACAACTAACTTTAACAAGCGGATAACAATGTTCTTGAATAAATGAACATGGCCAGCTTCGGCGGGCTGATTTGGTTGGTAATCTATCCTTTATTTGCAGTGTGGCCTGCGGATTTCAATTTTGACAAAAGTGACTTAGTTTGGAAATCTGCACGACGGCCTGTCGATAATGCTTTTGTGTTTGTCAATAATGTGTTTTTTTCGTGACGTTTTTTCACAAGTGTTCTTTTTAACAATGTTAATTGCAATCATTCAATGCAATGTATCTGGATTTGTCACCTCTGTATCTTTACCACATAAAGTGCTATTGAAATGAATTATGGCATTAAGGAAGAACAAAATCGAACTATTTAAACATTTGAAAAACTACAACGGAAATAACGGAACATGCCTTTGACATAAAAGCATTAGATATGTATATTTACCGGAAACTGAATAATTATTTTATATAAGAAATCTTGTTGCAAGCAGAAAACCAATATTTTAACGAACTTTCAACATTGTTCCCTTCCAGACGAACCCTATAAAAACACATACCTTTTCATTAGAGACCGCATTGCGATAATTACATTTAAACCCAGAGGCAACACTTAAACGGAATTCAGAATAAAAAGCGACTATTGAAAGATAAATATTTTTGTTATCCTATTGCAAACTCTGCTTGTTGTCATGTCGTGGTAAGGAGCTTGATCGCATCAAATTCCTACGTTCGTTCTCGGCTCCAGCGAAGGAAATGTTATTTAACTGATATAATTAACTTAACAACAAATAACAAACAATGACATGTTTTAGGGTTTCAATTCGACATGACAAAAGGCCAGTACATACAAATACTTCACATTTATTTATCGACGTTTACGAATGAAGTGGTAAGGTTTATCGTCCAAATGTTGAATCACACTTGAATTGCTAATTCACTATTTATTCCCTTCAAGAACATCTTGTCAGAGAACTGTCATAGAGCTCGGACCACACTCTCTTTATTTATTTTCCTGATCTAAGATTTATAGATCTAGTTCGTGATAACGGTTGAAAGAGGGGTACAATTAGCCAAAGCGACACAACAAATAGAGAAAGAAGAAATATTTGCTTTGGCCAAGTATTGAAGCTTTATCTAGCGTATTTCCTTGACAGAGTTAGACCTCTCAACTCTACTCACTTGAACGCCGTCAATTAAATGCAAAAGATCGGGGCATTGAAGATATACCTATATTTGAGAAGGGGAGATGGAGTTCTAAGAGGCCCCCTTCACACTAGAGGGTTGCCAAGCAAACGTGATTTGGTCAAAGAATCCTCAATTTAGTGTGAGTCGTTATTGGCAATGTTTTCACAATGTTAGGGCTTGACTCTTGGTCACGTATGCGCGTGCGTCGGTTGACCTTTCACCTCGCGAACAGATACCTGGGAAGGATCCCCGTGGCCACACAATGACGAGCCAACAGATAACGTGGGGCGGATCGTTACCGCTTAAAATAACATTTGTCCCAGGCTTCGCTGTTTTATGTTACTTAACTATGGCATCGATTTTTTTTACTATAGTTAAACTAGGAAAAGAGGTCCTTTATGACTTACAACTCGTTATTTGTTGCAAATGAATGAACATGTCAGATAAGTCATAGCATGTAATTTACCACAGGTTACAAGAATGAGGAGATGGTTAGCTTCTGTGTTAACAACTTACACCTTGTGCCATGAATATGACAATTATTTCAAATGTATATTATTTAGAAAAGTTTGGTAAATTTTAGAATTACAAAACGGGCGTCCATTTCGTAAAAGGTTTTGGCAAATATTTTACTACGGTGATAATTAAATGTTACCTGTGTAAACAGTCCTCTTTTTCGTGTCCCAAATGTTACCCTAAAGAGAAAATACCATATCGGCACCAGTTGATCGCCTAACACAGCCTTAACAAAACACCATTTATAATTTAACCCTGGCGGTTTAGAAAGAAAAACAACGCTATGAATTTAGATAATAGTCAATTTGTATTATACTCAGAAAAGACTTTGAAATCCGACCCGAAACCTTTTTAACATTCAAATGAACTATGAGTTGCGTATAACTTAATATAGCAATTAATTTTTTTTTTAACCTTAAACGCTATTACAGTAATTGAAATAAGAACATATGTTTTTTAATAATGCAACAAAAAAAATAATGTGCAAGATCTTTTGATCGTAGTAAATGATAGGTGTGTTAACCTGGCAAAATGCCCTGAATCAGATGGTGATTTTCGATCATGACGAAACGCTTTAAGTAATATTTCACTTGATAATGTTACGAAAATGTTCGGGACCGTGTGAAATGACACACGTGTTCAGCAAGTCTAAACAATAGTTTGAAAGGCGTTGCGAAAGCAACTCTCTCGCAAATCGATGGACAAACTCAACTTGCGTATTTGTCTGCAGTTTGCTTTGTTCGTAAATAACCAAAATTCCTGTAATAACTTCTTTCAACCGTTCCATGTCGGATATCATCTTTTTGTGTGAGGTCTACATGCATTTGCCTAATTCGACTTGTGTTCGTGTTTAAGAAAGCTTTTCGGTGTAGTTTTTTCATTATTTGACAATGCGCACGAATTATTGACAAGTTTGTGATTGCTTAAACCCAATGTGTACCAAAATATCTCATTGAATTTAATATTTCCATAATAGCTCCATAACAATTTTTATTCTTGCTTCAAATATTTTCTCGCATTGTTCATTTCGTCATAAATGTTTGGGAGGTCATCAAATCTGTATCAAAATATGTAACAAAGATATATTATCGTGGGAAATAAGTTCTATCCTGTAGACAATAGCCTATAATAATCGCATTTAAGGGGATCTGAGCAAATTGTATAAAACATTTTCACCATGAATCATATATTTGAATAAGGGATATTGTCTATTGAATCTATACACCTGAGTAAATATGATAAGAAAATGACTCTTACTGTTATTTGCATTAACATTATATATGTAATAACCACTCTCATATGTAATTACAAATCATAAGGTAAATATTATACAATTGAGTGAAAAACATAGGTTTCATTTATAAACTAATTTGTATTACATCAACGAAATTAAATATTCCAGTAATGATATATCCCAAAACAATATATTGTTAAAGAGAGGGGATTTTAACTATAATAATTATTTCAAAGTTCCAACATAAAACAAACCCTTGACATTTGTAACAAAATGGTTTAAGTTAATCTCATAGACAATGTCATATATGGATATGTTAAATATTCATTGCGATATTCGTAAAATGTACAGTAAAACTTTAAACGTTACATCTTGCGTTTTTGTTCCCATGTTCTGTGAATCCACATGTACATAACGAACTTAGCTTGACGGTATGGCATAATAAATACAAAAGTGGAAAACACAATCTGATTAAATAATAAGCATTTGTTACTTACTATTCCTTTTGTACCAACGAAAATAATCAACCTTGTTTTCATATTAAAAGAAACTACTTGTTTTCAGATTGTTTCATTTTTTACATATATAATAAGCTTTCATTTCCTTCACGTTGCATTACTTAGTATACCATTTGTGCCAACGAAATACAAGCATCTTACATGTTCCTGTTCACTGAATATACTTATAATCGTTTAGAGCTTTGTAGTAACACGACTATTGTAAATATAGTGTAGATGTTCATTGCAAAAACATAAAGATCTTCTACAGATGTGGGTTCACGTGAAACGAAACGAAGATCTTCAATCGTTTAAGAAAATATTATTTATTATCTTTCTACTTAAAAGCATTTCCGAGAGTGCTCGCTTATTATCCTTCCTAATAACTACTTATTTCAAGTACTTGGAAATAATCATATGACAGAATTATTGCCCATAAAGTTTATTACTCGACTAATATACACACTAGTTATTGTGTTCCTTTGTGCTATTGTTCACCCTGTGAAATAACACAGGTGTCCTTTTTATTATTATTTAGCTATTGTTATAGATACATTTTTCATACACTTTGGTCAAATTAAGATATTTCCTTTAACACGTTTGTCAATGGTCCCATTAAGATGTTTTTGCATTTGGAGAAATTGGTTCTTTGCTCCTGTGTTGATGACATTTTTAAATTTTGAATTTGAAAGGTGTTTTTCACACTAGATAACACTAAATATTTTCACAGAAACGAAAAATATAAACCCTAAATGGGTTTTAACAGTAGTCGTGACATATATGTATGATATGTACAAAACAAAGACAGTATCCATGTATTGGTGTTATAAGGTAATCGTGGCAGCAAGTCATCATAAGAGCGCTGATATGATTAATTGGATCCAATGTATCTCTATCTCCCTTCACGAGCTTTTCCTCAATATCCGTCCATTTACCCTTTGGTTTGGCATTGTATGGCTAAATAATAAGGGGCGTCCCAGGCGGTTTTATATACCTTAAAGGGCTTACGTTTGTTTAGGTTATACACTGTCTAGGAACCGCAACGCGCGAGGTTTTCATCCAGACGCGTGGGGGTTTGGGGGGATCTTGGCTATTGTACGGTGTCAGAGACGACCCATAACCTGTCAGCGTTTCCAAGTCATCCTCACAGCATACAAATCCAGAGCATGCAGCGAATCATCGGCGTAATCCAGAGTTGTATGCCGAGGAACAACGTCTTTGTTAGGAAGTGAAAAATCAACTAAATCTCACTCAATCTAAAAGCAAGTTTATATTTTACTTGATTAAAAAGTGACAAAAAAGTTATTTTAATGTTCCTCCTATTAAAATCCTATCAGCTGTTTAATTCCGGTGTGATTTTCAATTAAGTTACATCAGGACTGTTGCGTAATTAACTCGTAAGAGCGTGTCCCAGCATTACAATGGTGAAGGGGTTAGTCGAGAGGGGGAATAATGCTCGAACGCTGCGGTCCCCCTTTTCCCCCAAACTCATTAACAGTTCTCAGATTCACACTTTCATTTAATCTTTCCTGTAAGAGATTGCGCGAAATCAGAAATAATCCACCTACTTGGACGCATCGAGACCTTTTGTAGCCAGTTAGAAAACCATGTCTCGTGAGGTCTCGTCATTAATGAGACTTCACGAGAGATTTCACAGAATGAGCGCGGAACAATTGCAAAGCAAATTAATATTCTTCAAATTCCCAACTCCACTCCAGCCCTTCTAATCAGAGGGCAATTCGAGTTTCTTTTCCTTGCATTTTAAATCTCTGGCTTTGTGCTCAAACAGCTGTAGGTGCTGACAACTAACGACAATTAAATAATATGGCATTGTTTCCGCCATTCGACCAACTGTTCAGGGCGGAGGGACAGAGAGACAAACAGTCGTCAATTAGAGAGCGATTCAAACTTAGTAATCTGTGCAAACACACACATTTGTACCAGGCCCAAATGTCCTATCTTGGCTAATTCACTGGCATGGCTTTCGGATTAGCATACCACTTGCCCATAGGATGTTTATACGAGTAAGGTGGAAGCACGGATGACAACCAAGATATTTTAGCAATAATTTCTCTGCCTTTGATAAATAAAATTGATTGCAATTTTCCAAATAAAATAATTATTGTGAGAAACTATTGATAAAGTGTCAAGGATCGGGAATTAATTTCGTTGAATATTAGAATCGGCGTGGCCCGATCTTGCCGCGTTGTTGCAACACAAACACGTTGTCTCTCCAACGGAAAGAGAATCTTCTACAAATCGGGTAGCGGCTTTCAACGCTGATTACACCTTTCCGGTTTTAACAAACTTGTATCACAAATTAAACATTTTTCGTTCTCCATCATAAAAAAGCACGATGTCGGAGCCGCCAGTCCAGCAAGGTCGCACAAAGGAAAATCACATATTTCCCTCTTTCTAATTTTTGAAACACAAGTGATACATGTATCTCAGAGAAGTGACATTTATAATGCAGTGTTACATTTCAAGAGGAGACTTTCTCTTATCGCCCTCCCCCTTCCCCACTCTTCACGAACCCTCTTCTCACGCAAATAAGACTTAAAATGTCATCCAAGATCTTCAAAGAACCTCGATATAGAGACACTGGCGTCTTTATTTTATTGATTTAAACCTAAAATCTTGGAATCGTAAGGTATCTCAACCACCTTAAGTTGTATTCGTTTCTAGATAACGGCGCCCATTTTCGACTCCCAAACAGCTAAGTGTGTATCTTGTATGGGGCACGTTAAAGGGGGTGTACACATGTATTGCAGAAGGGTGGTATTTGTTAGTACACTACGAATCTCTAGCACTGTTTCCCCGTAGGATGTAGATACGAAACAACAATCGGAGAATATCCTTGGAAGATTTGCACTTCCACTTAAGCTCCGGTTATCGTTGCAACTTGAGAGACGTTGTTTGAACTTTATCATTTAAATGTTGACGCTGTTGTTTGCCACATTCACCTTTGTTTTACTTTTATGCTGACAACCAAATCATCATGTCCTTTTTATAGAGCGTGTATCAGAATTCTCTATTTCACTTACTAGCCTGTTATAGGTTATATATCACATAATTTCACATATATTATTTATAATTTTAAAAAAAGGAATTTGACTGTATGTTTGTAAAGGGGAATTTTGTTAAAACAGTTCCACAGAATACTTACTTAATGTACTCATCATATTGTTTTTTTATATTCGTCTCTCATAACTCCAAAAGGAGTGGGTCGAGGTATTTGATATAGCACTGTAAACTGTATACCACAATTGAGGTGCGCTAAAATACTTGTCTGTCTGTCTGTCACAAAGAAATATACATTTCGTATACTAATAATCGAAACAACAATAAGACGATTTAACTGTTCGATATACATGTATACGATATAATTGCTTTATGTCAACCCGCTAAAACTAATTACACCGGCAATAAAAGTAAATGTTTATTGCACTGTATCTGTTATATCTACCCTGCGCTATATACACGTATTAAACATATATGCCTTTCCGTTCTAATCGATCGATATGTTGTTTGGATTAATCGCTTTATTGCCCTGCCAGAGATTGACAATGATTAATTAGTTACTGATTAATTATCTTGTGTGTAGTAATGCATATTGATTTAGGGTTTGTGCATTTGAAGACATACATAATGTGTATACATCAATAAGTTTTATGATCATGTAACTTCGTTTATACATGCTAAATCATGCAATCATTTGATTTTGCAAACAAACAATGCGTGTGATATATACATTATACATATAAATTTATATCAAAGGCACATATGAATCGTCGGCATGATTTTGTATTTACGTTAGGTACGTTTGAAGTTTGTTCATATCAGTTAGAGAAATAAAGATATATATCGTTATAGGTATGATTTGCAATGATATTAAATATTTGGGAACAAGCCACTTTGACCACATGGACTTTCTGCCTGTACAAATCAGCATTATGGGTACATTTTTCATTTTAGTCCTATACAAAGAAGTATAATATTCAAAGAGTTAGGGCAGAATTGTGGGGATTTTTAGTTGTATATCAACCATATCGTTAACTGCAAAATAGGTATGAATATATTTACAAATAAAAAAAATGGCAACTCTGCGTAACCCCTTAAGGGCCTCTCTACGACTCTACGGCTTAACGGCCTGACCCCGTGATAAGTAAATCAATTCCAATAAACCGATTGTCAGGTGTGAATGCGATGTGTGACAATTCCCATTGATAGCAGCATATACAATCACATTGACTTGAACAACCTGCTAATTTGTCCAGGGTTTCAAGTTTAGATTAGGACGTGCTAATTGCACGTGATTCCCATTGTAATTATCTTGGAAGACTGTAATTCCCCGGTCATACAAGTAACGACCCTGTTGCATCGATAACGAAAGGCCTGATCAAATACTGTTGCCATAAACGGGAGGAATCGGGCAATAAAATCACTCGTAACTTTACCCCTGCGAAATTTAGGGCATTACAATGGTTCAAGACGAGATAAGTGTGTAGACTTTTTCAAATGGATGTTCTTAATTGTACTTTGTTTCCATGGTTTCCCGTTTCTAATTGTATGAATGTCGACACGAGATTTGTTTGTTTGTTTTATCCTTGTCCAAGATGGCGGATGTAAGGAGGCGCTGCCGAATTTACGAGCAGGGTTCGTCTTAAGACTGTCCTCCTTGTAACTCGTATGTGGACATAAGGTCTCTCCTATTGTTCAAGCTGGGTAGCTACGGGCTGGAACTGTTGTCAAAGTAATATCAAACAATTAAAACAGTCGTCTAAATCTTACGATGGTCGTCTCAATCACACCAACACAATCAGAGAGCCAGCGTAAATCTTCCTTATCTCGAGGATTCGTATATAACTCTATTTACACGTCTAGTTTGTCCGATTGTGTCTCTGCCAAGACGAAGAGATAATGCGTTTGTCGAATGGGCTTGTCTGATTTTCAATTAAGCGCGACATACGCTTCTAGTACATCTTGTATATTAAACTTACATTCCCTTCAACCTCTTATAAAGCCATGTTCGGCTAATCTAATCGATTGGACCGTCTCACCTCGATAGGAGGCAACGCGGATTACAAACCTTTAATCTCTTATCGTTTATCTTTGCAATAAGGTATTTTTATTCAGTAATCTCATGTCAAAGCGGTGTATCTTTATTCGCGAAAATATGCTAAAGTGTGAAATAATTAGCAACATTTTCAGCAAATATTTCATCCGAAAAAAACAAAATAGTTTACGAGAGTTCAAAGCATAAATCTTTCAAACAAGAAAATCTCATTTAACATTTGAAAAAGCAATTCTTTCATTCAAAATTTAAATGTTTAAACAAACGGATATCTACAGGGGGTCGCATTTTAATTAGACTACATTCAAATTCAAACATTACTTTTCAAGAAAAGAACACCTCTATATAAATATTCATTAATATATCTGTGCATCAATAAAGTCAAATTACAACAGGGTTGCAATACCCATATTTCTTTATACCCGTATCGCAATATATGATTAATTCATACGGATTTGTATTGTTTGTAAGTAAATTTGATATGTCGGTCCTTATGAAATGTATTCAATGTAAACAGTAACACATGTTATGCTTGCCATAAGCTCTGATTAAGTCCTTTATGCTTATCTGCTTGAAAATATTAACTTAAATCATATTTCGACGTGAGTGTTTATTCAAGTTATCATAAACTTATCACGGCAACCCCCGCTAGCACACCGTGTCGCTATAATGCATGGAGTGAATATGAATAAGACCCACTCGAATATTCCGTCGCTTGTTTATCAATATACTCATGTCTGTATCCGCTGCTTATCTTAGTACCGTTTGATAATCGAAGATTATACTTAAAATTAGTTGACGAAGTCAAGACATTTACCCCATAGTATTTGACCTGTCGTATTCAGTGGTCGAGACAATTGCATCTTTATCTAGTTCTGATTTGAATCGAGGAGTAAACTGCATGGGAAAATATTGTCCTTGAAGAAGCTGTGAATGATTTGATAAGGAATGACCTTGTGTATGTGAGTTTGCAGTCTCCCACTTTAACATTGACATCACTTTAGTCAGCTGTTGTGTCTAGTGGAAACTTATGAATTTACATTTTCAACATTTAGGACTTTACAAACAAACACTCTTGCAGTTAGTTTGGAAGTGAAATAAGAAAAGTGCTGTGGTGTTTTTGAAATGTTATAAAAGAAATGATTATTTTACATGGTTTATTCGTCTTTATCATTTATGTTCAAATTCAATCACTGATTGCATTATTCAATGTCAAAAGGCCGTGTTCCAAAAAAAACCATCCGTTATTATCTCACAAAGTTATTAACTGAATAACGGCCCGAGTTCACGACCCTTTCATTAATCGAGAAACAATGGAAATCCTTGCTAGGTATTTTATGACTTGACTTCTTGTTGCACGTGAGAAAAAGCAGGGGGAATTAACCGAGCACGTCTTCGTCTACTAAACAACTCGCCCCTACAAGCCGTTACATCAAACTTCCAATTTCATTCAGATTAAGTGTTTTCCTCGACATTTAATTGAGTCCGGCAACTAGTTACGGCGTTTGTCCGGTCACCAGATTGCAAGTTTTCCTAATTGAACATCGATGGAGAGGACCTTATCTTATCGCAGCGCGGGTAATGTGTTAATTGTTCTCGGCAACAGTGCGACCAAAGCCAGGGTTCACATGCCTTCCTCATCGTAAGTGCTCTTCAGAAGTGTCCAAACTCTCCACTCTACCCTGTCATAAATCATATACTTCGGAAGCTGGTAATAGATAGGATAACGCGTGTATATGATGCTCTTGAACTCACTGCAATGATATTACCGATGTCATCCGGATGTCATTTAACAAGGGGAGATAACTCTAATTGTTCAAAAGTGTTGAACGACCGCTAAGAAGTTTAAAATGTTATTAAATTTGTGAGAGGTTAAACATAGTTTATATCGATGAAACAATGCATGGAGTTTTATGAAGACCTCAGCCCCAATTCGGTAGATATGAATCGACGTTATAAGTAATAAAGTTCGCAGCTCTGTTAAATCTCACATTTAAGTAGTGTACTCGAGTTAGAGAGTGAGAAAAGTGCTTATTTGATCCACGTACTGCCATGACCTCCTGTAACGACTTTAATATTGATGCAAACACTTTATTTAAGCTTGAACTCTAAAGCTGAGATTTTTGTAATATTTTTGCAAAATTGCATTTACTCCTTACGACATAATACGTAACTCTGATTAAGACACACTCAAAACACGGTTCAGAATTTAACAGCATCTTATTTCAATCAATTTAAGGCTGATTAGTACCTTCTGGAATTTAACCTGGTAAACATTTCTCTTTTCTTACGTTGATAGATGTTTAAGTAAGTGATAAATATACTTATTTGGCAAGGGAGATAACCATTTTTAAAAATAGCTGTCCTCTGTCACTTCTAGAAACAGCTGCAAACCTGTAATTTGTGCTTTATGTCAATCATCGACTACTACAATAGAAAGAGACCCATGTCTATCCTTTCAATGCATTTCAACAATTTACGAATGAAACAACTCTTAACTCTCTAACGATATATTTCACATTTTTCTTTGAACCAGATTCTTCTTGCTACTCGCTACTCATTTAAGTTTGACTGCAGTGGTTTAAATTAGAGCCCCAGTACAAGAAATACGATCGCTTGGGAGGCTTAGCAGGAGGTTCGTGGAATAAATATCCTTTTTCCAAGTGTCCTCGGGCCTATACCATCTGCTAGCGCTATTTACAAGCCCAACAAATTCAGGCAGTGTTTTGAATTTAATGGAGCATCCCTCTATACTCGCCAATGTGTAGGTAATTTTTGCCAAGCTTTTGAGAAAGCGTAGAAAGAAAGGGAGAAACCTACAATCATGATAGAGTATTCGCATCTCCTTTGACTGAGAAATACGAAACCTTTTTGAAAGGAAATCTACGCGTTTTGTGTAGCAGTCATGTGTTTAAAATGATATTCATGGGTAATGGTGCTGATTCTTACTCGACAAGCGATTGTCGTCCCGTCTGACACTTCGCGACGGTCGAGCGGAGATCCCAAAAGCCTTGTGATCCGAAGTGGTTATCCCTCCTTTACAATACAACAATTACCCCCCTACTATCCGCTGGGGGCTCAAATCGTCCCCTGACACAGAATTAATGGGCGAGAGTTCGGTAACTATTTGGTAATATGATTTGGACGCATTTGCCGGACTCCCAACCTCGCCAGTTGCCCCAATGTGAAAGCTTGATCAGATTTCGCTCACCCTTGCTAACGAGAAATGACAATTCTCTTAACAGGTTTTCTTAAAGAACTACAAAGGCTTCCATTTTCATAATTATTGTCAGTTTTACACTGGGTCAGAACGCTGATAAGTATTTGTTCTTTCAAAAGATCACAAGTGGTCCTTTGACGTCGCAGACGACAGGATGGTCGAAGCAGACGACAATACGAAAGTGGCATACGACAATAAGAAAATAGCAGACATCAATCTGAAACCAACAGAGGATAAGAATGCTCGTTGAGGACAACACAAAATAGCAGACGAAAGAAGATCAAACCCTATGAAAATGAAAAAGCGACATACAACAGTCTAAATATAGATAGGTAACAAAATAACAAAAACTGTAAGGTGAATGCAGTGAATCCAAAAAATAGAAACAACAAAGTGAAGAGTGAGAAGGTAGAAGAAAATGTGAAATAAGCAGAACAATACGAAAGTAGCAAAAAATGAAAGAAACAGACAGCACCGTCAATCGTCTGGATCCTAGGTGCCTTGCTAAGTCTAGAACAGTTTGCTTTAAATCGTAGGCGTTTTCTTCGATTTGATTTTTTCAGTATCAACTGTCTTTAGGAAATGCGTTAGTCAACATACACTGCTGTGGTTTATACTGAAATCGCACCTGTTGGTTACCTTGAAACGTTATGGAAAACAAAGTATTTTAATCCAATATTCTTCATGGCTTTCTTGACTCATCTGATTAAGAAAGCTTCATTGCTGAATGATTACAGAAACCATAGAAGCAGGTTCATCATAAATATAGATTTGGTTTCATTTTTAAAATAATTACTTTTGCTATTTGTAGCATTACTTGCCATCTGTAGATGACAATATCTGGAGATTTCTACATGTGGTTACATTAAGTCAGTATATGTAAACATTTCCAGCAGTGTATACAAGTATATAGGTCGGTCGTGTTCATGTGTCAAGCGACTTGAATAAAATGTCTCCTCACAATATAATATATCCTTTTTAATTCTCAAAGGATTATGAAAAACTATCAGTTACCAAAAGTTAACAGCAGAGTGTATCCATATACAAACGTTGTTCCACATGTTGATTCTTGTCTGTGGTGTTCACAATGTGATAGCGTTATTGTGACTGTCTGCAGTACAATCACCTACATCTAGGGTATAGAACTCATAATTTACTCACTTGTGTTCCATCCATATCTAAACAACATTTTGTTAATCGATTTGCATTCCAAACATACCTAATCATTTGAAACATATCTGTGAAACATTTAACTGAATTATAGTTTATCCTTATCTAATCATTTGTAAAACGTATTGTAAATTGAATGTATTTAAAACATACCTAATCAGTTGTAAAACGTATTGTAAATTGAATGTATTTAAAACATACCTAATCATTTGTAAAACGTATTGTAAATTGAATGTATTTAAAACATACCTAATCATTTGTAATACGTATTGTAAATTGATTGTATTTAAAACATACCTAATCATTTGAAGCGTGTCTCCAAAACACAGCCTTAATTGATTAGCGTTCGTACTTCATTCAAGTATGTTTGAAATGTATCGTCAAAAGAAATATTCAATTGAATCTATTTGGAAATAACAAAACATATGCAACATTGGAATCGTTTTTGTTCAAAATACAATTCAATGGATTTATTTGACAATAGCATGCTTTCAACACCTACAATAACATATGTATCGTTTATAATATTAACATAAGTATTGATTTGCCTATGTATTCATGTCATATATAACGATTACATTGAATGGATTTGACACAAAACATTTATCCAAAATGACAACTGAATTTAGTTTACAACAAATTGATGTTAAACATTCAACATCCAATCTGAATGATGTGACAACCTTTTTTGAGATACTCTTTTAAAAAACAACCAATTGACAATAATTTATTTGAAAACATATTTCGATTCATTTAGTTTTAAAACTCAATAACACAACGGCGTAAATTTCAGACAATGTAAAATAACAATTTATTGAAAAGGTGTTAAACAAGAAAAATCTCCTAATATCCATTCTATAGTCCATCTGACTAAGTATGGACAATATAAACATATGTCACTAGCTTTACATCGCGGTGGATTATTGTTCATTCTGCGCTAACATGGAAGGCTACCAATAGATGTTTTGCTATTGATATAATGCCTATTATGATCGATGTATAAAGAACCGTGTACCGTGGCGATTCTCTTCCCCTCAAGCTATGGTTACACTCGGCGAGATCATTAAATACTTTACGATTTTAAAACAGCGTTTGTGATATTAATAACTGAGCTTTTCTATAGTCAGTCATACATGAACGATCAGTGATAATTAGCGCAACTGTGTGGATAACGACACAGTGAAATAAGTTAATTGATTTATGGAACTTAGTAAAAAAATTAAATCCATTATCCTGTTAAATATGAATTTTTTTAAATGAATAAAACCAAATACAGTAGATGCTGTGATGTCCTTTTGTTGAATAAATTGAATTTTGAAATTATCATATTTTCAAACTTGAGATAATAATGGGTTTCAAATATGTTCCCTCACAAAAGTTCTAGAAAAGGAAAACCTCCCCCATGTCATTGCAACCGTGATCGAATTCTTGCAGTATTAATATGATTGTACAACATTTACTGCACATGTTTAAGGAGCCATTTGTCGATAATGTATTCTAAATACAAACTTTCCAAGAAACCATATTTTCAAAATAAGTAATTTAAATGAGTAAATACAATTAACTACTGTACTGAAGGTAACCAATAGACTCAAACTGAATTCATATTACTTTAAATGAACAACATCAGTAGAATGTTATCTAATTACTGAACCGAATAGTAACATGTTGGAAATGATTGTTTCGTTGTTTTACTGCATTTATTTTTGTAACTAGGATAAATCATATAATTGACTTAGGGTTGTGTTTGGTTTATGGATTGGACAATTAAACACCTTTTGATAAAGGCTGTATTTGAACATATATTGTTAACTAAAACGTGAAGTCTAATTCAAACTTCAACCTAACAATGTCACCATTTCTCACTTGGGATACTTGTACAACCAGTAACACTCAGCTCGAATGAACCTAAATTTTAGTTTTTATACTTTAACTGAAGGCCAAATATGTCAATGCATATGTATATAAAATAATATGAAGTTGAAATAAGTTCCACAGCGGTACATGGTATACAACCTGCTTTTTCAGTTCGTTATGTATATGTATATGTATATGTATATGTATATGTATATGTATATGTATATGTATATGTATATGCATTTTACAACTATCTCTATACATTAAAAAATCAAATCATCAAGACAGCTTCATTCGAAACGAATCCAACTGTCAAAGCATCCCCGTATATCAGGATAAAGTAAAATATCGTCAGAATATCTACAGGTGTTTGGTAAATATGTCGCGCAAGACTGAGGTCCACAAAGCACATGATTCATGAATATGCCGAATCTCCATTAAGAAATATAATTACCAATAAGTATGCATCGAGTTCCATGATATACAGGTAGCTCCTGGACAAAGGGAGGGGGACAGGTAAAAGGGTAACGATCATTTGGAGTACACTCTTTGAAGGAGAAGATACCCCCTTATCGTCTTTGGAGCAAAGCGTATTAAAGAACACAATACTAAGCCATAAGTACTCTTAAGGTGTGTTCCTTTTTTTCAAAAAGGGGATACATTCAAAATTATTCTTACTTGGACAATTTGGGCGATGCTTTGGAGCAGAAGATATGATCACATGCGTGATAACGTGCGCACTCTAATAGATTGACTTGAGTATTGTCGTACATGAAAAGAATATTTCCTATAATCGGGGTATCTCCTTTCAGATGTGTATTCTTGCTTATGTATTTTCTTGAATATGTATTTAATCTTGTATGGCTTCTTGTATGGAGGGTGGGTTGAATTATCATATTTATTACATTGAATATCAATTTATTACCATCTTTTTAATAAACTTTGTAAGTTGTGTGGCGTTTGAAAGGCTTTTAGATAAGTGATGTTCTAAATGGATAGTCAAATAATGGATTATGAATTACTTGTCATAATGCCTTATGATGGATGTTGGTAGTGTTTCATATTTCTACTCTATTGAATATTCATATTTTGAAAAATATGTATGAAAACGTGAACTTTACCTGACATATTTCTGACTGTTGTATTTTGTATACTACGAAAACATAAACTTGTTTTGTGAGATTTTTAATGGTAAAATATTATTAAGTGAACACCTGTGTTGGATTGTTGTTACACAACGAATATAAATTGCCCGAGTCTCTCACACCTGTATTAAGTTAATAAAATTTAACTTTCAAGTAATAAATTTTGAATTTGTTAAATATCTGAATTAGCATTAGCTATTCTTCATATATGGCGATCGAATTCAAATCTTTCATGTTTTCCAAGAAGCATATTAAATGTTACATATATGATGGTCTCAGAAATGTAGTTGTGTGGAAGAGATTAATGTTTGTTAATTCATTGTGAACGGATGTGAACGTAATTTAAAAAGAAATAAATAGACCTCAATTAAATTCCAAAATGTTATTTATTCATAAAAAGGAAATGAAAATAAAAAAAACATTTCGTTTGTCATGAATAAATACATATCTGAATAAGTAGTATATTTTTTTAAAGTAATGACATAGAATTAAACCATTTCTTTAGTGAAAATGTTTAGAAAGTGTGTTTAGAATATAACATTGATGATGCTGGATGTTTCTCCGTTTCGTATAAGTATTGTTTATTTATAAAAAAAATTAGTTTGTATTTGTATAAGTTTATGAACAATATGCAAACCTGAAGATCAATTATTTGGTACACTTGACACAAAACATTTGGTTGAATTTGATTTTAATCTAAAAGCTTACAAAACCTACGGATATATTTGCAAATATCGAATACAATATCCAAACAGCTATTTATATGTGTAGATTCAATTTGTTTACCTATGTTAGAAAAGTTTTCCCATGCTTACATCTGTTAATCTAAAATACATACCCTGTATTACAATGGGTTTCATTTTCTTTACTCAAGTATACAAATGATCACATTATATTCATTTACTTTTGACTTAAAAGTGTGCATTTCCTTTCATTTCCATTCCTTTGTTCGTAATCAAAGAATTAATTATTTGCTTAAAATCGTTGCTAATCCAAAGATATAAAGCTTTCTTGTTGAAGTGCCTTCTTTAATCCCTTATCAAGCTTAGATCTCAGATAAAGGTATATCATTTGCAAACAAATCCATGTTACATTTTTATCATATTTAACATGTCACTCTTATCTGGATACAGTATAAACAAATACCTTTCGTCTTAAGACGAATTAATACATGATATGCTGTAATCACGTGATAAGAGAAACGAGCAATCATTGAGAGTGTAATTAAAACGTCGAGGTGTTACGCGTGTTATTGTTGTATAATAACCTCGTGGTAATTATAGTTGTATAAACATTACTAATTAGACAAGTTATTACCCTTTCCTGACATTTCTATCTAAAGTTGTCACATGGAGTCGAGAAATTGTCAACATTTGTGAGAAAAATTTGCGTATTTTTCTTTCATTTCGTCTTAGATGTATTTCCCATTTAACACCGTGTCTGTTATACGTCAAGAGTGATACATTACATACATAATCGCATTGTCTTTACTTTTGTTTACTTTTACTTTTGTTTTTGTTTACTTCCGTTGTTTATATACCTGTATGCTTATTTATGTTTATGTAGTTTCAAATATAATGCACGTGTCAATAAAAAAAATATGAAAATATGTAAATAAAAGTTATCTATACCAAGATATAGGTCCTTATGGAAACAAAGGGGAAAGCAAAACGTAATGGTAAACAAATAACGAAATATAAACAAACAAACAAAACTTACCTGGAATTTGTGCAGTCGTCATAAAGAATATCAAATTCTTTGCAGGAGATGAGTTTACATCTGTTAACACCAGGCTGGATGGCACCCAAACCTCGCAGGATTCGAACCTGTTCCACGTTACAGACTATGGGCGTTATGTCCAAACGTTTCAGCTTCGTGTACACTGTGTGCAGACCTCCAACAAGATGTTTAAGAAAAAGTTCAAAAGCTTGAGGTAGACATATAAGTTCTCTCCCATCTACCATAAAGGCAGCAACTTTGGCACCTCTGTATTCTATAAGTTTGCACACGTTATTTTCCGGGTGACAGGCCACCGGCGGGGGAGAGCTGTACGTCCCCGGCTTCTGCAGTTTGCTCATGAGGTTGATGGGGTTGTGTAAACCCGCCATCCCGTGGGTAGGGCTGTGCTGGGAGGTTAACGGGTGGGGAAGAAGCTGACTCGGTGATTCCATGGCGATCATCAGGAAACGAAGTCGACACGACTGTGTTCCACTGGATTCCACAGTATGATAAATACAATTGTATTTATGCCGGAGTCGGGCCTTCTGTCTAGGCCACGCCCCCTGCAGCAGATCTCCGCGTAGCCCGCTCCGAGAGCTGTCAATCACGTGACGTCACGGAGCAATCCCGTGCCGAATACACAAATCGTAAATGTCGAATGGGATTCAACTCCCCTAGCATATCTTGCTGCGACGGTGATATTTATTAGCGGTGTAAAATAAATCTAGGTGTGAAGAACATAACCAGAGTTTTGTACTAGTGATGGTAGTCCCTCGCTTTGCGAATATAACCCATCGACCGCTTACTCGTTTAACCCTGAAATGTGCTATTCGCCCTAGTGAAAAATATGTTGTCGTTTGTTGTTAGTTTCACGCGTTCATTTCATCTCCTTTCTCCCCGTTTCGCAGGAAACTGGTTCACGTTTCTTAGATTTTGTTAAACGTCTATCAATAAAAATTTAACGTAACACCTTTCTATAGCGGGCATGTCCTTGATCCAACATCAGCTGCTGACAACAGAAATTGATACCCGTCTAATCGAACATGTAGGAGCGACAAGCTTCAATCATTGTACATATCAGCCTAATATGACGGCAATTGACAAAGCACTGGCACTATATACATCCACGAAATATACAGACATGTCAATTTCAACGAAATGCACATCAGCTTTAAAGCATGTCTGCTATTAGTTCACCACCATCGATATGTGTTACTGAAGTGCCATGTATTTCAATGCAACCTACAATCTGTTATTAACAGCAATTTCTATTACAGGAATACTTTGTCTATTATTTGCTGCATGTAAATTATGATATATAACGCATGTGCGTTTCTATCAAACTATGCCTATTGTTCTTCACATGGAAACATGCATTTACTTTTGAATCAATAACTTATTATTTTCAATCTGAGTGTAAAATAATAACTTGCATTGAAGTTGTTGTGTACATCATTTTCATCACGAGATCATCTATTGTCAACTGCACGTGAAATCACAGCTCTGTATGCACGCACATTTCTGTATGCTCGTGTCTATTATACGAAAATGATTAGTATTTCCATGTGACATCCACATGTCAAACATGTACAATTCTACGCATCTTTCACATATACAAGACACGTGTAGCTTCCTTCAACATCTAGTGGGCATTTATTAAATAAATTGATTATTATAATTCATTGCATTTACTGTTTCTAAATTTATACAACACATTAAGTGTTGGATTGAACAGGAAGCGTGTACATTTCAATCGAACCAATGTAGTTTTGTGTTTAGATATATACATATTATATACTTTCTTCCATCCATGATTTTGTATCTGTCTATTGTTTATTGTTATACTTGTTGAAGTAAATCTTTAATGGACCTTTCCTGATTATGTGTATAACGCTTTATATCATTGACATTAATATTATAAGTTTGTACATCTTTACGTCTATAGATATCGATCGAACACGCATTGTATTTGTTGCACCTGAAGTCAATATTTATAAATTGTTTTATATGTTAATTTCTACCTAAACTGTCACCAGTTACATTAGTAATAGTTCTATGTTTCCTTGTATTTCATGTTGGAAATTTGAAGCAACAATTGCTTTAGTTATTTACATTCGATTATTATGTTTGGTACAAATAAATGCTTCATTAATGATGCTTCAAATATCAATTATGTTATTTATTTATATCATTTTGTAAATTAATGACTCGAAAATGTAAATACAGGTTACAAGTCGCTATTTTCGCCAGAGGAGGAGACAAAAGTTTGTTATTTGTTCGGCGTTTGTTGCAGGCGATTATGCAAGGTTTGTTTGTGCCATTGTTTAGTTACAACAAATCAACAAACATCAGACAGACACCGTAGCTAGCGAAAGCATGGCAGGAATTAGCTTGTATTTACAAATCGTCTAAACCATAAATTAAACATTGAATAATTCCGTGAAAATATTTGAATAATATTGTCAGTTATGATATTGATCCCTTGATTGTTTGGTAACAATATCATTATTAATAACACTTTGTTTAAGCGTAAGTTATCAAAGAAATGAAAACAGAAAGTGAAATTGGATTTTTTTTTATTATAAAGTATCGGTTATCAGTTATATTAAATACCTATCGTGAGTATGAATATTCTATACATTCGTAATATAACGTTAAAAACAACATTAGTGTTGTCGATTTCACCCAAACCGTTTTACCCAAATTATCAAAATATTTACGAATCGTGTTCATTTCATGTTGATTTCAAGGCTGTTCAAACTAACGTTTGACAGATTGCCTCAAAACACAAGTCAAAAGAGAAAACATTTACAAAAATCGATTCGCAAATAGAATATTCGATTCTTAGCCACCAAGTTAATGTCATAAAGCCCGCAATGTTGACACGAAACAAGGCTAAAGCCAGGTTTTCCGAATTAAGAAAGTTGTTAATCGCACTCTCAAATCTGTTGCACGGCCCAGGTGTCAAGTAGAATGACCACTCTGTTGAAATTCCGGAATCTCCCGAACACCGTAATTTACAATCGGAAATTTTCGGAACATTTATCAAGGAAATCTTCATTGAGCATCGCAATTACATAACATGTCATCTTGAACACGGAAAATCGGATTATTTGAGTTAGCTGGCGATAAAAAGATGTTTTAAATCTCAAGTGACACGAATGTTTGACATTTCAAAAACGGAAAAGGATAAATGAATCTTGTTGTTATAATTAGTGTTTTTATCTAAAGAAGAATCTGATGAAAAGGTCGAATAGACAAAGAGAAATTTATTAGGAGAAATGTCAATTTTATAATTAGTTGAATGGGAGTTTTATATTCTTATTATGACATTTCGAATACATTTTGATGACGAATAATATATGCCTGAGTTAATATTTGTTTATTGTTCTATTAAACTGTGAACTCATTTTATAGAAAAAAGAAATATATCTATAAGTATTTTTTATTATAATGTTACTTTTTCAATAAATAATTCTTAAAAGAGAAAAAGGTTGATTGTAAAGTACCTCTGCACGAAAGTAAAAGGAAGCCTCTTAAAAAGACTTAGATTTTAATTAAATTTGAAATTAATTTAAAATCTGACAGGAAATTAAATCGCACTAACTTTGAAATCCGATTTTGAAACTTACATGTGTGAGAGAAATTGATAATTACTTACATTAATCTACATTAATAAGTACGCACTAAGTAATTATTTGGCGCTCATTTATGGCATGTGTTCAGTACAAATCTATTTCTCAAAATTTAACCAAGTGAGAATACTAAATTACGTAATATTCCGATAAATTCAGAATAGAAAAGTTGTTGTTTAAGAGTAGAAAACGAAACATTCAGTATTCATGTCGTAAAGACATCATAAGAATGAAATATACTTACATTTTAAATTTTTGCTTTGCAACATTTACGTCGATTTTGATGCATATCATAGTGTTAAAACATATGTATTTACACAAAGTGTTTGCAGTTTACTTTGCAATAAACACAAACAAATATTATCAATAATATCATTAAAAGTGGACAGAATGTATGTTAGCAAAAGAAATTCAATTTACAAGATATTTGCATATCTGCAACAAACAACAAAATGACCTAAAATGACAAAAACTTAATATAATAAAAAAAAGTAGGCAATGATCGACAATATGATGATGTGTGCTTAAGTATCACACAACACAAAATGAAACCATTACAGAAAACATGTCGCAACAGCATACACGCAGTATTGTAAAATAGACATCAAAATTCTTTCGTCATTTACAACGACTATGCGTCTGGTATTATAGCATCTCCATATATGGTTATGGGCGGAGTTTGGGAGAGTAGACGATTATGACACAGTGAATATAAGTACACAATCTAATTACAGCTCCGTTCAACACATAAGATGAACTCCCTCACACTACCATATCACAAGGCGGACTCATCCGCGCTGTGGATATAGTTTCTTGTATATAACGATGATATACTCTGACGTACCTGAGATAAAAATTAGATTTAATCAAAGTTGTGATAATTAACTGTTTACTAATTGCCATCGACATACTGGCATGTACGAGGTAACAGTTTGACACGAGATGAGGTTTGAGATGCGCCGTAAAAGTTCCTACCCAGGTTACAGTACCCACTGTAACATTAGTTGTTAAAGGAGATGGAGAGTTAAAATTAACTTTTTTCAAATTTGTATTTCATTTTTAAGCCTATAGTTACCATCTTGCGAATACTTTAAAGGCGCTGTAGCACGTTTTTTTTGCAAATTTTGTTTTCTCAAATTTTCCATTTATTATTCAAGTTTATACAATATATTGTTCAGTTAGAGGGTAAAACATCACACGACACGACAAATCTGATAAACCGTAGCCATAGACAATCGTTATCCGTACTGGAAGAAAATTGTGCCACTAATAAAGGGACAGTTGTGTGAGAGGTACGTTTGTAGGTCTGATGCGACTTTGAGAGTTCTGACAGCAAGATGAATGACCATTCCATCATTGTACCACATCTAAAATTCTATTCTGAGTATTTAGGTATCACTACATCAGTCAGATCATTTTAACTACCTTCGAGCGGCCATTTTAATGTGAACACACTAAAACGGCCATGTACACGACGTTTCGGAGTTATTCCGATATTTTACTTTTCTTAATCAAATATTAATGACATGCATTTTCTGGAACCCATTATAATAAGGTCGACACAATTTAATATTAGTATTTAATTTTTATCCACTTTAAATGATAACAATCCATTTGTCTAGAGCTATTTCAATGCCCTATGCATGATCAAACCATACAAGTTGTATTATTACCCTGAAGGAATTGCAATGTCGGTGCTATATAGGTCCACACTTCCCGTGGTCAGGTACCCATTTAAACAGCTGGTTAGATTGATTGAAAGGTGTATGAGGTGCCTTGCCCAGGGACACAACACAGTATGAAACCTAGATCACAATTTCTTAGTGTCTCCATCTGGACTCGAACCCCGGCCTTTGAAGTGAAAGGCCAGCAAGTTACCCACTACACCAATGTGCTTAACTTGTACCGCGTCTTAATACTACACTAGTTATATTAAATATATTTTCTGTTTTGCAGTTTTGTAGTCAACAGGGAATATGTCATTCTACCATGTGCGGAATTTATGATAAAATATATTCTGTTTCTTATATCCTGTCATTATTCATCTCGTAATAAAATATCACTAACCAAAATACGTTATATTTTCAGTTACAATAATATTTATAATTTTATTTTCTTCTCCCGAATCAGTCTTACAAAACAAATGCAGACTAAGACAACTTTCTTATTAGTTTCAAGTATTTATAACTTCTTCTTCCCTTTGTTTCGTATAGCAAAACTGTAGTTGCTGTGAATACTTTTTAAATGGTATACTATTGAATGCAATTTGGAAGATGATATATAATAAAAGGGAGAAGTAAAAATAATCGTATTGACCTGGGGCGGAGCAGAGACAAAAGGGATTAACTGTGTTAGATTGAGATTTCTTGTGTTAAATGTTGGAGCCGAATGTTGAATATTTATATGATAGAGGTCGAAAACTATCTTTTTTAACATCTTTTATTATTTTTTCTATAATGTTGATTGAGTTCATCTCAGTTATCTAGCCTTTAGTATTAAATTTGAAAGCAACGAAATTGTATCAGATTCAAACACTAAGAATAAAAAAATTCATTTCAACCAATGCCCAGGAATTGTCAATAAAGATTATACGTCGTTTAAGTCACTTTTATTGAGAAAAGAGAACATAAAAATGCAAATGTTCAAACTGTCAGTCCCCACACAAAGGTCATTACCTGGTTGCAAACATGTATCAGTTTTGCATACACTCTTTACATTATGTTTTCTCTCCAATTCTATTCTTCATTAATCACACATAACGAGTTAAACTTCGCCGTGTCTTTATCAGAGGGGGATAGTGTATAAATTGACCACAAATGTCGGCGTTATGCTCGGAGGGCACAACCCTTTCCACTTTTCTCACTTTCTCGCTAGTGTAGCATACCCTGCCGCGGAGCTTGGCTTTATTTCCATTTTATGTCCAAATGGACAGAACTTCTCTTTCATGGGCACAGAATAAACTGCAATAAACCTGTCCCTCGCCCGAACGAGCCTAGTGAACTCCGTACACCGCTACTGCAAACTCCTCCGCAGTGCTATTCATCTTCATCGGCGCCACCGGAAATCTTCGTCAAAGGCCCATCAAAAGACAATTAAATTAATATCACCTCTATTGTGTTTCCCCCCAAGGAAAGCTAACGACATGTGTTCAAACCCCCTGGATTTGGTTTTATTTCGGGGTGGTTTGGTACGCTCACATATACAACACCACATTTGTTTAAAATTATAACTTGTGTTTTTCGTTTGGAGGTTAAAGTATATACTTTACAGTACAAACCTTTTAAAGAGTGCGAGGCCTTGTAATGTGAGTAAGGGAGATGCTATAACCCTGTTGTTGTGTGTAAGGAGGGAACTGACACACATTCTTCCGGTGATGGAATGTGATGTAGAACAACATTATGGAAATATTACTCATACAAATGAGGAGTGAGATTATTTTTAAATTTACGAAATATTGTATGTAAAAATTTCTCAAAATGAGGACTCCTCTTTATGGATTTTGAACGTCTTTATAAATACAAGTCACTGACACAAAATGTAGTCGAGTATCAGTCGACGTCACTGACAAGACACATGCAGTTGAATAATATATCATAAATTAGTAAAACCAACCAAAATCTTGGATGAGGTGTTTTACGTTTTCTAATTACGTCAATGACAAAACACAGTCGTATATTAGTCGACGTCACTGACAAGACGTATTTGAGGATCAGTCGACGTCACTGACAAGACACAGTTGAATATCATATTATAAATCAGCAAAACCAATGACAGTCTCGGATGAGTAAGGTGTTTTATGTTTTCCTTGTTACGTCAATGACAATTGAAAAGTACAGAGTACGTCAATGGAGAATTGATGATAAGCAAAAAAGTTAGCAACCTATACAAGTTTTAATTGTTATGTTTCTTTGTTGGAATAAAACGTTAAAATTTAGAGTCGTATTTTGGAAATCAACAAAATACAAGTTGATATCCTGTTAAATCTTCTTTCATTTTATATGAGGCATTCTGAACTATAAACGAACGATTTAGTTGTCTCACCTTCTTAGCTATATTGTCAATGTGTGCGGGTATGGTATTGGCGGGTTTCTTTTAGAACGGCAAGTATATAGAATAGACGTGGGGTGTCACTAAAATGGTCGACCAAACTATATATTATCGACGTATAATGTTTGAAATAAACTGCCTTGCACAAGAAAGGATACATAACAATGAAAGGTATTATTTTCCCCGATATCATGTAACTCATTAAATACTTTTTTTTATCTTATACTACAGAAAATGAAATACTCGCTGTCCTCTTTGTACGTCCTGTATATTCCGTTTATATCATATTTAAATGATTTTAATTCTATGTAAAATAGATTCAAATTATACAATGCAGTGTACTAGGCACAACTTACCATCGTTAATCAAAATTAACGAATGCATTTCTTAACGGCGTATTCGTTTTTTTATAAAGTTTGAAAGATACTCATTCTTATTTTAACGAAATTTAAAGAAGTTTCTTGATACTACAGCGCTGGATAATTCTGTAGTGCCAATTTATTAAAACGTAAATAGTCTTCTATATTTGCTTATCAACCAAATTCTTCTTGTTTCCTATTTCGTCTTTTGTGACGTCAAAATAATAAATCGTGAGGTCGCTTTAGCTGCTGTCACAAAAAATGGGCCGACGTTTCACTGTTTAATGCGATTCAAATGGAATTAGATTAGTAAATAAGGAAAGTATTATATCCTTGTAACTTTTACGATACTCATGTAAAATATGTATAACCCTCGCTCTCATTGAAGTATAAAAAATATCTTGTTTCGTAAAAGTCATATGACACACCTCCTTGGTGAATAACCTATTATCTATTTCAGATGGTAGAATGAAGGAGGGACGGAGGTCATGGTCGATGAGGTTAAAGATAAGAACACTCGGAGATATGGGGATGTATCATGGATGACAATTAGATATATATATATATATATATATATATATATATATATATATATATATATATATATTGGTCAAGGAACTATGATGGGAGGTACTATCAACATCGGACACCGATTCATAACCATTTGATAGAACAATCGGAGGAACAAAGGTCTCCATTCATAGCTCCTAGAGTATATATGTACATTTCGAGATTGGTCGAAGTATGTAAATCATATGTATATAAACTATATATATGAAGGATTTTCTGTAGTCATAATAATTGGTCCTAAACACCTTGGTACAAGAACATTACGGATGACTGAATACACAGACATCCTGAGATATTGTACAGAATAGCATTCGCAAGGGATGTACAGTCGAGAAGGCTGATGAGTAAGTGTTTGAGGGGAAAGCTGAGAGAAGGGCATATTAACAGTGAAAAGATGGAACCAGGGAATTGTCCTAAAAAAAGGACCAACTTCACTAATGAATAGGGGTCACCTACAGGGGGTCCATCAAATTTACATGGAAAAGTTTTCAAAAAGGGGAGGTTGAACCCACCCTGTACCCCCTCCTTCTGGATCCCCCACCGCAAGTTATGGGCAAGCTCCGTTCCGCGCATTGAGATATCTAATTGTTGACCTTCCGCTGTGTTGACCCCGAACACGGCCGTCGTGTATGTAACGTGCCAGTGATCCAAAACCAATATTTACATCCACTTCGAGTCATAAATAAACACCGTATTTCACCATCTTTAATCTGCCCTAGCAAATTGTCTTCAGCACTTATGTCCATAAGCGAATTCAGAGCACATACGAGGTGGTAATTTGAGAAGATTTTGAAAAATATAAAACTGATCTTTTGATAGAAAATAGCGATATGCATCTAGGAAAGACTATATTCATAGTAACCTCCCATCGTTTGATTGAGAGCTTGGAATCCGTTGTACAAAGCGCATCATTACCGGGATACGATACGCTTGAATTCAGTCGCCGGATTAAACGAGGACTTACAATTATTTCCTGATATTATTGTCCTTTTAAGCTGCAAATAAATGATAATAGCATATCAGGTATTATTTTCACAAGCACTCCTGTTCGCCTGTTCATCTATACCATAATTACTAACTTCCGGCGTACCGAGGGTACTTAGATGTACCAGTGTGCATATTATATTTGATAAAGTGCTCAGTCGGTAATTGGTTCTACCCACTTCTAGATCATAAATATATATTGGTTTGCGACTTGTATTATCACTACAATGACAACCCGTATACATCGACGTACCACATTGCAATATAAGCTTTCTGTTTAAGGTACACAAGAAGAAAGGAAAGCTTCTGTACCGAGGCCCTTTTATTGCCAGTATATTGGACAGAGCATGAATTAGTTTGCCTGGCAAGTATAAAGATATAATGATTTGCTTTGAAGAAATAATATTTCAATTTTGACCTCCCCGCTTAAGCGGAAATGTAAAACGAAGAGCAAATACGGCGTATGTTAATGCTGTTTGTAAACATGTGTTAAATGTTTGTTTGGCGGTCAAACATTTATTTGACGAGTACATTGCATTTACAAATGTTGAATGACGGAAACGCCTAGTTTAACAACTACGATTTATAGGAACAAAGAGTTTGAATAGAAGTTAATCTGTTTTCCGTTTGTTAATATAGTGTGGGAATGATTTGCTGTTTGATAAAAGTTATTAATATATGCGTTGAGAAGTTATTCATAGAAGATTTTTCGAGAGAAATGCTAAGGATAACTTTTATTCATCTGTTCTGTTACCTCAATCTGTATGCTATTTCTCAGTAGTTGTGTTCCACGGACTGGACAGTGATGGTTGAACCGTTAGGATTTTACAGTGTTCAGATTCGCTATCATGTTATTCAAATGTTGCAATGTCGTTGTCAAGATTCGTTCTTCTATCATGTTTGCACAAACATGACACGCTAGGTGTGCTGTCTGAAAGTTTGTTTGGCTGATTCAGATTTCAGATTCTTTACTTACATGTACAACGTTTGTCGAACATGCACATTTTGTTGAGATAGATTTCTCGTCTACTATATCCCTCTCTATCTCCCTATGTCTCTCTGTCTCTTCCTGCCCCTGTCTCTCTCCCTATCTTTGCCCATGACGCTCCCCTATCTCTACCTATTTCTCTCCCCATCTCTCTGTCTCTGTCTCTTTGCACTCTCTGCCTCTGTCTCTCCTGATCTCTCTTTCCCTGTCTCGCTCTGCCTCTGTCTCTCTCCATCTGTCCTTCTGTCTCTCTGTATCTCTTTCAATTTCTCTGTCCCTCTGCCTCTTTGTACCAGGCTCACTGTACATCATCCATCATTACGATTGTGCTGACTATTCGCCTGAAGTTATTCCAGCGCAGTGTTTTGCGGATTCGCCATCTTCTAACGAGAGTAATTGAGAGCTATCGCTCTGTTTGTTTGCAGCAATTATATGTCTCAGTCTTTCCAATTGCCATCAGGGCTGACAAATCGTCGACGGAAGAGCAATGGGGATATCGCCTCGCCGTAATTGACCACGATTGCTTTGGATGATGATGATTGTGTATTTTATCTGTCTCCGGCTTTTGAAATATTATCTTCCTAATAAAGAAATGTCCTCTAAGGACAAGCTCATTCTTCACAGTTCTGGCCACCAGACCAGCAAATGACTTCATTTCGCCTTCATTTTTTTCAGAGGATGTTTCGTATTAGCTATTTGTTTGTAACAATTTATTGCCAATTTGGAGATAGGAATTGAGATTTGTTGGACAATTATTTGGAACGGTCTATCACTTGTAGACAATTTTCCGCCTAGAAAATATCTGTGTGAGTCTATTTAGTTCCATGTTAATGCTTCTTTCTTCGGTGTCTAGTTTTATATCGCTCAGGCGCGAATCCAAGTCCAGGCCGGTCCGCACCTGTCGCTAGTTCACCTTATATATATATATATATATTTCAGAATCTGAATTATTTCACCTTTCACAGGTTATTATCTTCTGTTATAAAAGTTTCTTCTATACTAACAAGAAGAACCCCCTAGTAATCACCTGCTATATATTGTTGCCTTTACTATTTGTAATCTTCCTGTCCAATGATAACGTCAGAGTGTCACATGAACCGGAAATACCAAATGTACAATTACACGTATTTACCTTTCCAATACTCAGACGGAACTTCCGGCCAGACATGCGTTGTGTTTACTTCCGGTAGGGTTCTATTATATCTATTTGATACCTATTATAAGACTGGCATTAGTTTATTTTGGTGGAAAATAATATTCGTCTGAATTAGAAAGTTATTTTATCACCGTATGCATGCACTCATCCAGACAAACAAGCAAAAGTTATATTCCTTTTGTTAAAGAAGTTTGTAAGAACCTTGTCAACAGCTTCTAAATAATGCCTGTTAAAGATTGCATTGAACATATTACGTTTTTTCAATGAAATTATTTGTAATTTGTAACATAATTCGATGAAAACCATTGTACATCATTACGTCATGCACAGATGATAAATCATATAATTGATATGAATTTGTATATATTGTATATATTGTGATCCCAAACATCCAGACAGTATATCTACGTGTAACGCAAAATAATAAGAAAGAAAAGCTTTTTCGGCCTTACGAACGAGTTGTTGAGATGATTGGTATAAATTGGTATAAATTGGTAAAAATGATTGTAAGTGTTGACTGTTCCTTAGAGAACAGATATCACTTAGACTGTGATCTGCTTGAGTGATCTGGAGAATGCTGGAGTGGATTGTCGAGGGAAATCAATCATTGTATGTTTCCTGAGAGTTCCAACAGTAAAGTGCTTATTTGGGAAGCAATTGTCTCTATTGCCGTGATTCTTGAGTCAAGACGATGAATGGTGATTGTTTTATTGGGTGTATCAACTTGACATAACACCGAAAGAAACATTGCTGATTTGATTGTTCGAGTGTCTGGGAATGGAATGTCCTAGAATTGTTTGCTTAAAGATCATCATCAGCTTTAAACATAACATCAAATTGATATCTGAAGTTTTTAGTGCGGAATGCTTTAGATCATAACATCAAAGACATCCAGTTTGAAAAATGGATCTTATTGATTTCAAAACGCAATTGCTCGATAGAAGTAGATCGAAATGACGATATATTCATATGAATTCTGTACACATTGTAAATTGTTGCAAATTGATATATGTGAAATGTTTTCGAAATATGAATTCAACATAATTAAAGTCTAGGTTTAAAACTGACGGATGACGAGAGATACTATAGATGATTAAACCTTTATCATGTACCATCACAACTATAATGTCACTCAACCCTTGAGGTTATCGCTGTTTGACAAATTGATGTGCTTAACCGATTGACGATAGTTTGATTGATCTGCTTGATCAGCGAGTAATATATACGTACATTACTAAACCAGGTTCCATTTAATACCATTCTTAAATGGTAATGGTAAAGATACTAAACCAATCCCTCGTTTCATGAAATTGTATTACGTCCGTTCCTTGTCTTCAAATTTGGTACCAGTCTTCATTTGGGGACTACGCAGACATAAGTCGATTTTGGGTGACATCGACCTCTTTTTTAAGGTCACTAGGAGACTTTGACCAGGTTTTAAAACGTTGTTTGCGCGACATCCCCTGAACCCTTGCGCCCAGAGTCTTCACATTTGGTAGTAGATTTCAATAGAGTTGTACCAAGACATCAGACGATTTATGTGACCTTGACTTCATTTTCAAGTTCACTATGAGACTTTGACAAGTTCTTAACATGTCGTTTACGTGATATTTCATGAACTGCTGCACCTATAGCCTTCAAATTTGGTACCAGTCTTCATTTGAGAAATACACAGATAGCAGTCGATTTGGTGACCTTGATCTCATTTTCAAGGTTACTACGATACTTTGAAAATGTTGTTAGCGCGATATCTCATGAACCGCTGCACCTATAGTATTGGTACCAATCTTCATTTGGGGAATACACAGACACCAGTCGATTTGGGTGACCTTGACCACTTGACCACTTCAAGGCCACTTCGTAATTGCGGCGGGGGACATGCTCACGTTTGTGAAAATTACTTCATATGAATTCGCCATTTACACATCATTACGACTCAATACACGTGGCAATATTTTATAATTATCATATCTATACAGCGACAGTGCACATAAAATAATTGATTATTCATTTGAAAAAGATCTATTAGACCTTAATGGTATCGATAAACTATTTGAAAGGAATACTTTTACGTTTCAGATAATGGACAATGTCATAACTTCTATAGGTGATGTTTTCAACGGACAGCTGTTAACTTAAACTAAACGAATTTTCAAAGAATGACAAAATTATCTTACTTAATTCCTCCAGTTCTTATTAGGTAATAGATGCAAGTATCTGTTAATTACGTATCAATTGTTTAGATAAGCTGCAGACAGTGTATACATCGTTTACCTTAAAAATAATTGTTAAAGAATTAAAAATCGTAAATCCTCATTTGAAATGTTCAAGCTCTCGATTTTAATAGATGTAATTTATTCCTCAAAGAACTTACTCTTGGTAAACTAGATCATTTAATTGCAAATTTCCATCATCCAGTCCAATCTAATTATTCCAGTACAACACGGAGTAGGACGTTGATGTCATTAAGACGGAACATTAAAAGGAACTGAATAACCAAAGCAACAGACAAATGCGATGTGAACATTACATTATTTCTTTGCGTCCTCAGATTTGAAGCTAGTTGTCGACAGACAAAAACATCATTGATTTAGTGGATGTATTTCCCGTACATTAGTGTAATTACAGCTTAAAAGTATCTACTGACATTTTCATGATTTACGTTGCTGCTCTATTTCGTTTCAGATTGAATTTCCAACATCGTTTTCGTAACCAATGATGTTGTCAATTTCATGTCTATTTCATCATTAGTGGGATGTATATCACCAACAATCCGACTTCCCATGTTCGTAAAGGCAAACGGCTTTGTTCCTAGCAGTCTCTAACGGTTCCATGTCAGAGCAGTTTGTACTATCTTCACCAAAGCAATCATTGAATAAAGTGTTGTCGTACTTCTTTAACCAATCCAGACCTGAGTGTTTGGAGGGAGGAATTGATTCTTAATTTTCTTGCTAACCATTGAAAGGAATGGCGTACCTTTCATCTCTAACATTGTCGATATTACCTAGCTCGCCTTCCATCTCATCAATACAGAATACAGCGTTATGGACAGCAAAAGCATAGCCTCGTTCTCCCAATTACACGCGAGAACGTCAATTGGGAAGTGTAATTCCTTTACTAATGTACGGACTACAATGTCAGAAGTTATTCGCTGGATAAGGCAATAAATTGAAATTTCCTATTACTTGTCGAGCACCAGTAGATTGTATTCTTAATGTTCCATAGCCCAGTATTAAAGGCAGGAGCGACCTGACAAGCCATTTCCCTATTATCTATGGCGGGCATATGGAGTGTAATCTGTGAAGAGCGCCTATAAAACCTAATGCAACCGTCGCATGTTCATTTAGGGCAATTTACGAACGAGAGAAAACAAATGACACTCGGCGAACTGAGAGCATCTAAAGCCATTATTCACTACCGCTAGAGGGCGCATTCGTCTGTAAAGACAGTCCCACAGATTAGTCGAGATCAGAACGAGGCTTAGACAGCGCGTGCCTTCACAGCAGACGATATTGATAATTTTCCTTAGAAAATGTCGCTGGAGTTATTACAGTGTAATATTATTGCCCTGATTCTGGGAAATAAACTTTTATTCGGCCATTAAAGAATGATTTGTTTCCAGGAAAGTTGTATTTGAATATGTTATTTTGAAATGAATTGTTTTAATACCATCTCTGAAGAATTACATTTTAAAATTAGATTTTTTAACTGCATATTGCGTTATCTGTACTTAACATTGCTTAATATAAATGAACACGTATTAATTATAAAAAAACATGTGAAAAGACATATTTTATTTTTTCCCCACAATTTGAACATTTGAGATTCCTTTATTTCCACAACAGGTTAACTTCAACGTTCATGTAAATAACCGTGTAAATAACATACACACTGCAATCGCTAAGTTTTTCTTCAACCAGTTTAACCACCAAATGATTTGTAGGATAACCTATTACCTTCGAAGAATCTTTATTCCTCCTTTATTACAGAGCTTGCACCACGCCTTGTGTTAATTACTATCAATAAGTTCTCCTTATCAATTTAAATCCTTCCGACATTTCAATGATACAATAGAGTCGTCAAACAAACTCACTTGTTTGTTTATTTCATCTCACAAATCACAGATATAATCAATTTAGTTTCGAAGAAGAGTCCAATTCCAAGATGGCCGCCGCCAGAGATCCGCTATCGGCATTGTCCGGTACAAATCAAACGAAGATAAAACTCCTTTCTCTGACATAGTATGCCGGTGTTAAGCCGAGTTTATCCCGTCTTCAACCAGATAGCTATAATTATTTATCTCATATTTCCCATTTATAAATCACCTTCATAGCCTCTTTTAATCAGTCATGGGCTGGGTGACCCAAGTATTCATTTTATTAATCATTACCTCCCCCCTCCCCCTTTGAATGACGTGACTGGTTTAATTATCAACCTCGATGTTATAGCTACTTCAATTCATTGATCTCTCATAGTGGTTCCCTCTATTTCGCGTGTTTCCATAGTCTTTCTAAAACAACAAATATCAAATAAAATGGAGGGTATAGAATTCGATCATTTCCGTTATGACGGAATTATGGGAGATTTGTTGTTATTCTCTACGGGTTATCTCCCTTCGTTTCTTTACTGTCTCCAGACGTTATTCGAGTAATAGGCGACCATGAATGTCCTAATATCGAAAAATAATCTCCCCTCCTTTAATGTTATCTGCCAGGGCAGGTAACTCAGTTATTCTATGTTTTAAAATTCAATAATCTATTTCAGATGATGAATTTGGAGCACATTTCGACTAAGTTTAGATTCTTCGAGAAAATTATCTGAATTTACATGAAATGAAGGAGAGGAGATTCCTACTTCTGACATGATTTACTGACGACCTGACGCTGTTACGTAATGTATATGGCTTAGACCACAAACAAAATGTATATTATAATTTACTTATTTTCAATTACGTTAGCTTTTAATTGTTTATGATGATCATTGAGTATGAGCTAATGACATATTATATGCTTAATATGAAGAACACGTTGCAATAAAGAATAGTCCTTGATGGGTATTTCGGTAGGTGGGTTTTAAAAAACGTATGATAACATTAGTGGATATTTATATCGCGCACTCTTCCAAGCACTAATGCTTGCTCAAGGCGCTACACACATACTGTTACCCTGAAGGAATAATACTTTCGGTGTTGCTATACCAAGTGATCCGCGCGACAATGCTGGGTCGTACTTCCCGTGTACAAGTACCCATTTAAACAGCTGGATGGACTGAGTGCTCTGATAAGCGACACAACACAATATGACACCCAGGTCACACATTTTTGGTGTCTCTACCGGGATTCGAACCCGGGTCACACATTTTTGGTGTCTCTACCGGGATTCGAACCCGGGTCACACATTTTTGGTGTCTCTACCGGGATTCGAACCCGGGTCACACATTGTTGGTGTCTCTACCGGGATTCGAACCCGGGTCAGGCATTTTTGGTGTCTCTACCGGGATTCGAACCCGGGTCAGACATTTTTGGTGTCTCTACCGGGATTCGAACCCGGGTCAGACATTTTTGGTGTCTCTACCGGGATTCGAACCCGGGTCAGACATTTTTGGTGTCTCTACCGGGATTCGAACCCGGGTCACACATTTTTGGTGTCTCTACCGGAATTCGAACCCGGGTCACACATTTTTGGTGTCTCTACCGGGATTCGAACCCGGGTCATACATTTTTGGTGTCTCTACCGGGATTCGAACCCGGGTCACATATTTTTGGTGTCTCTACCGGGATTCGAACCCGGGTCACATATTTTTGGTGTCTCTACCGGGATTCGAACCCGGGTCAGACATTTTTGGTGTCTCTACCGGGATTCGAACCCGGGTCAGACATTTTTGGTGTCTCTACCGGGATTCGAACCCGGGTCAGACATTTTTGGTGTCTCTACCGGGATTCGAACCCGGGTCACACATTTTTGGTGTCTCTACCGGGATTCGAATCGGGGCCTTTTTTTAATAAGTGTATGATTTGCAACTTCTTTATTATGTACACACAACGTTTCTAGGCAACTGCATGTTCCTTCATAAGGTGTAATGTCACGTTGTGTGTACATTATAAAGAAGTTTACATCCATACTGAACATCGTACAAACATATAGGCTATGATGAGAAATATCAAAATTATAAAACTATCGTGTTTAATTAAATTTCTCGTAAAAACATTTGACAGTCATTTTCAAAGCTTAGCTATGTTCATTGTTTCGTTATGAAATTATATAACATTGTTTTATATTATGAAGAAGAAAAGAAAGACCACACATATATTATGGAACGACCGCCCATATACATTAATTAATATATACTAGTAACATCAATTAGAATATTTCACTATGTGAAATTGTTTTTTCACCAAGAATCACCCCAAATCATTTGAAGGTTACCAAAAGCTGAGCTCATATGGGAAGGAACCACCATTCAATTATCCTGTGCTCAAACATCGTAATTAAAAGCACTCACATCTCTGCAAATATTCCCGACCAAGGCATCGCCCCTATCACTAAAGCTGCATTAGGCGTTATTAGCACGTCAATATAAGTCCACGTGTTTATTGTGCAAGCTTTATTTTACCTGCGCTTATCATTGTTGGATAAGTTTCAGGTAATTATAGATATTTACATTGTTTATCGCCAACTGATATATTAGAGATATAACTGGGAGGTGTTAAGTATGCTTGCTTTGTCAATCGAGTATTTGCTGATATAAAGTTGTAGATAAACAAAGGGAGGCATGGTGTAGATTATACTGGGCTTTGAAATAGAGGGTGATATTATTCGTTATATAAGAAACGTTTCAAATGAACATAATGAAAGATATAAATGTTAATATTATCTTGCGCAACTGACTGTCTATACTAACAATACGTCTCCACATTATAACATTATCATTTGCAATAGTTCATAATGATTATCAATGAAGTCTACCAGAAATCATATTGATGTTAGGAAATTTGATAAAAGTTCAATCTAGACGTGTTATCTTAAAAGACATTTTGTTAGATAAATTGGTTTGTAACATAAAAAATCATCAAAACGTCAGAGGCGATACAAGCGTTGTACATAAATCCATGATTTCCTCGTGCTACTGAATTACGTATATCATAATGCTTTAATGTCTATGAATATAAATATCGTTTTGCACTTCGCACTAATTGTAAAAGTAAAATTTCAACATATCATATTTATCACCAACCTAAAAACGGACGCTCGAGAACTGCGATGGTGAAAGAATGAAACGAAAATGCAACATTAATTCATATTCGAGACATAAAAAAACGTTCAGAAAAAGATCACGTGAAATAAATGTCCCCGTGTTGACAGCCATATGTATCTCTTTCATCCACTGTCGTTTGATCTTTTGTTTGATACCTCAACTCCATTATCCCTGAACAATATGAGAAACATATTAACATAATATTACCCTCTCACCCTGCCACGCCCATTTATTTGGATTTGTTAATTACACGTGTTTACTTTGCTTTGATCATGTTTTTGCTTATCTTACCTACAGACGTTTCGTTATTAGTATCGACTGTACTTATTGAGTAACTATATCTTCACACCTTTTCAGGTGCTAATGAAACTTCAAAGACGACATTTATTGGACGAAAAGGTACACGTTGAAATTAAATAGTTTCATGACGGTAGGATGATCTATGTGTTATGTGATCACACACAATAGTTAATGGTGGCACTGGGTTATATAGGTATACATTCGCTTTCGAAAAGTAAGAATATCAAAGAATTTAAAACTGCACTGGAAAAAACGTAGTGACTCTGGCTCCGGAGTGTCCATGAACACTCACTATACATTTAATATTAACGACAGAACAACTTGTCAAACATTATTGTTTAATCTAGAAGCTAAATCGGAGTTTTCAGGGTGCACTAATGAAATTCATTTCAGTGAAGACTGAACATTCTGATCCTTTACACTAGACCATTGATACTTCTCAAAAAGCACTGCCCAATCAACTGATAGAAAACCTTTTTTCAGTACGGGTCATGTAACGTAGATGTACCGCTTACAGAAAGACACATGACTAATCAAACAACTTACAATTACCAAAAAGGCAACGTTATCGGTGACAACCTGGAAAAGTCAAAGCATTTAAAGGCAACGTTGTCAGTGACAATTTAGACAAATTAAAGCATTGAAAGGACACTTTGTCATTGATAATCTAGACAAATAAAAGCATTAAAAAGCAACGTTGTCAGTAACAATTTAGACAAATCAAAGTATACAGTAAAAGACAACGTTGTAAGTGACCACGAAGATACAACGTTTAAGTACTAAAAGACAACAATTCAACGACCTCTAATCCAAAACGTTCATTTTAAGCACGATTGCCTATTACAGTAATATACCGTTTTCAGTTACACCTTCAGAAAGCCTAACATAAGCAAAAGCCACAATTTCCAACGATCATTGAACACTCAACTCAGAAAGAAGCGCATTCCAACTACAAACAGACCTCTCTGGGGAGGCCTCCCCTCTATCAAATCAATGTTTTAAATCCATTATTCTTTATCACATAAGTAATTTCGTTCCAGTGAAGTACACCATAGCAACATCTTAATTTGAAGATGAGATTCAATTGGTTAGAGAGACCTGTCAATAAAGTAGATGACCAACCATCATTATCATCTTCACATGATTGGATTGAAGACCATATCCAACTCCACCACCAAAGGAGGAAACATTAAGACGAAGCCGATTCGTTGCGAGACAGGATTTATTATCTAGAAATCAATTTGTATAAATGACGGAGTTATTAGAGAGAATGGTAGGTTGTGATTGCCTGGCCGCTGGCATGTATTTTCTCTGTCCCCTGGCTTAATCTCTATAGATCTTCACAGCCGTTTAGCGTTATTTGACACATCTAAAAGCTAATTTATAAGATTTCATGATAAATTTGTTGCAATAACTTCAATCTATTGTCCGGAATTGTATCTCAGATGGGGAAATCGAAGAAACCTTCTTTATGTTATTAGATATAAAACATCATGCTCGTGGGAAATTGTATTGAGATAAAGTTAATATCCTTTTTATATTCATATTTCAATTACGATAATCTTCTCTGTGACTTGTGTTTCATTTTCAATTATGTCTTTAACTTTTGAAGAGAATTAAATTTGTCTTTTTCTCAGGTTCGCCGGAATCAGAATAACATCCGTTGAATTTCTTTCACCAGCGATATAAATTAATTGCATATTATGCGTTTACCCTTTATCATATTAATAATTGATTTTCAGTATATATGATATCAAAAGTATATGAATGATCTATATTTGAAATACCTAACAATACATCATTTGATAATTGATAAAATAAATCGTACAATAAAAACATATTCAAAATCTTTGACTTGCAAGTCAATAAAATGGAAATACTTATTTAAAAAAAATTAAGAATACAGAACCGTTTTTCATAGGTGATCTTATTTTCGTTTTATTTGTTATATTTAAAGATTTTTTTCAACCGCTTAACGGATTCCACTCTGGAATGTTCGAACATCAAAAAATAAACTTTGGTCTAAATTTCTAAATATGATTAAATAAAAGACGTCTTTTCCCACAAAGTTGAAACTGTCAACTAAATATCGCAAATAAGTTAAAAGTTCAAAAGTAATAGATAGACATTGTCGTGATTTTAAAAATAACAACACATCATCATATATTCATTTAAGTATCATATAGGCATTGTCAATTATATTTTTTGAAATAACCGCTGGTTTTCACAAACATTGTCAGATATTCAAAATAACAATCGAACGGATTTCGTAGACATATCATCATCACCAGGTGCAACAAAAAGTAATTTACTCCAACAAAAGGTCAAGAAGACTCTTCTTCCTATTCAAGTCCCCTTTCCTCTTTCCCCTGCCCCTCGGTCCCCCTTCTATCCCCCTTCACACCTGTCTGAAATACCTCCAGTCCCGTCTGATTGCTAGGTAACGCTGCGAGGTGGTAGACAGGGTCGCCATTTCCCCCTCCCTCTCTTACCGCTGCTATTGTTAAATAGATTTGTCACTGGTCGCTAGCCGGGAGGTAAATAAAGACCTAATGGTTTCTCAAATGGGGGAACACGTCTTGCCAACCTATGACCTTTGTTTGGACGGATTAACGTCTAAGATGACCGTCCAAACGAATTCAATAAGTCAAGCGACTGGTCGTTTTCTATTCAGTATTGTAATTGAGCGATTAGTTTTCATTTGAACTGACCCTACTTGACGAGAAAGCTGGGGACCAATATTAGAAGAGGGCTGATAGATCATTTCAACAAACTATAGTTACGACATTGCCATTGAGGATTTTGGTTTTGAAGACTACTCTTGACTAGTGACAGTATTTCAGTTACGTAACCCGACTCTCCAGTATACTCAGTATGTATGACACTGTTTGATAACGCTTTACTGACATGTTTAATATAAGTAAACTCGACTCGAATGATAATCTTATTGTTAATCCTTGCACTTAACACTTTTAATCCACGGATATAGTACTCTGGCGCCAATATGCTGCGCAAGATACCTACTGAATTTAGTGACATTTCTTGTAAAAGGTATTTGCCATATTTATTTTTCCTTTTATACGTTTTAACAACTAAGATAATCGTACGTAAAGGCTATGCCGCAATCAAAACGTTAAACATAGAATATTTAAAATGTTTATTAAATGCCACCTCATACATATCATTATAGTATTTAAAGCAAGAGATGCTCTTCTTTTCAAGGCTCTGATAATAAAATATGGTTGAATGGAACGATATTTTCTTCGGCATGTTTTCTCATTGAAATAATTAAGTTCGAAAAACTTAAGCATTTTGACTTGACGTTGTTACAATATGTAGAACAAAGTAGAATGCTATTTACTCCTTCTCTAGACTAGAAATATGAAATTGATGTAATGTATGAATGTCTACGCACTGTCTCCATAAATGAACATCTTGAGAATTAGTCCGTGTAAATATACATAATATATATTCTTATATATTCTATATATAGTCTTCAAACAGTGTTTTATACACTCATCCATATTGAAACATGCTACAACAAAGACTCTATACATGTGTTTGATCAAACAAAATGAATTCGTATCCCACCAGAAAAGATACTTTAATCTTCGACTGAAGTGACAGATGTGTAATAAAAAAAATAAGAAAGAATTTTGACCAAAAATCCAGTATTTTTAGTACTTGGAGGCTTTTGTCTACTGTAGATATTATTATGTTAATATATATTAAGTATGCTGTTGTCTTTCTTTCATAATACGGATAACCTCAACACAAAAGAACGTTTAAAAGATAGTGTAATACAAAAATATAAGGAATAATTTTGACAAAAAAATCAAATATTTGTTAGTACATAGAGTCTTTTTGTCTACTGTAGAACTTATTATGTTAATATATTAAATATTTTGTGTCTTTCTTACATAATTTGGATAACCTCAACACAAAATTACGTTTAAGAGATCACATAATTCCGAGGGTCGCAAAAAGGCAAAATCATTAGGCAAAATGGGACTGGTTACCTGGCAATCAGAGAGGGGGAAAAATGGTCTCGAACATGTTCCGCCCTGTTGATGGCACTCGTCTTTTAGTTGGTTTGAACATAAATCATGAAAAAGTATACATTTTATGTCGAGACGAATACATTTTCTTGAAATTTCATTTACTTATAATTCATAAAATACACCCATTTGTGTCATAGAGATTTATTGTCAGCATTATTATGAATAAGAACCATTGTGTTATATATTATTATATTATTCATTCATTTATTTTCAAAGGTGCCTACATTTTGATCACACGCAAATTGAAAATCCGCCTTCAAATATACTGGTTTGTTACAGAACAATGTTAATCGTTTCGTCGCAAATGAAATTTATTTGATATTAATCTGTTTTATACCACATAGAGAAAACATATGAAAACATAATTGAAGGTGTACAAAAATGTAAATACTTATAGTTACATAGACAGTAGCACAAATACAATACTATTTACTTATATTACTTCAGATGAAGAAAAGGTTACCTTAAACACAAAACATACCAAATACAAAATAATATGGAAATAAAAATAAAGAATATTTAAAAAAAGGCAAGTAACATTGTTTCCTCGTTGTCTTTTCCATTTACGTTTTCTTTATTTTTCTGTTGACGCACAGATATGAAATTAACATCAACGGATTTAAAACAAAGTTTAAAACGATAATAAAACAAATATTACGGATAAGCCTAGCGTGAGAAATTCTTCTTCACAGGTGTGAGTCAAAGATGTATATCAGCTATTTATCATAGCATCACTCGTCAGTAGAGGAAGGGAAGGCAATCCTTTATACCTGTGTCGCCAGGGGGGTTAGAATCTCTTCGAATTATAATCCACCTGGGCTTCCGTACTTTTGATTGTCAGCCCTTGGAAATCTTTCCGTTCAGAAGGTTCAGATCAAAACAACAAACTTCAAAGAGATTGTCATTTTTTACAGTAACATTTTTATGTCCAAGAGAACTGTTTAAAGATATGAAAACAAGAAATTTATCACTTTATGATTTATGCGAGGGTGGTAAGATCAGAGGTGCTGAGAACGCTCGGGAGGGGCGGAGGAAAAGGGGGACTGATGGATGAGTGTGTAATTGTACGAGAAGGACCTATCACCGCAAATTGAATTATTCATTAATACAGAATCTCTTGTTCTTTCGTTTGATATTGGACTCAATGGTATGGTTGTGGAGTGACGTTTTGACGTAACGTCACCATAACGTTAGTGGAGAGATGTACTATAAGCCGGTATTCAATACACAGCCTGACAAGATCGTGATATTGTGTGTTATTGTTAGGTATAAGCTTCATTTGAATTTATTATTCTCATTAATCTTTTAAATCTATTGTGTCTGTCATGGGGATCATATTGGATTTAGAATGCTGTCAATATTTATGAATGACGTCTGAACACATTCCAGAATCATATTTTGATTTGAATCATATTATATATAGCTATAACTACGTCTATCGGAGGGGTCCTGAATGTAAAACTTAGCTATACTTTCGATTGTTGGAACTCGATTTTTGGCTAGGCGAAATGGTCGTGTGTAAAGCTGTTGGAACGGTCAGTGCTGGCAATAGTTGTCTTCTTCTGAGCTGTGGTTTCGATTCCCGCAAGGGATTCGGCCCGTAAAAGTACAAGAATTTGTACTATAGAAGGTAGTGTTATCCAACATGTAACAGTGTTATAGCTATAAATAGTGTCGAGTTATCAACACAACCCCGCCTCATTACTACCACACTACCATACATGTGAAATATCATGTAAATTGACATTCATTGTAACGTCGATAAAATTTAATCACATACAATGACAATAAATCATTATATATCCATGCGTAAAATAATCCCTCAAAACTTATCCTGTCAAGTCAATGGTGCAATTTGTTTAAATTTGATCATAAATACTTGAATGATTATAGGAGGAAATATAGTATGTATGTTTGACCCAGTTGTTCACTTACTGAATATTTCAGAGAAGAAAATAAAAACTAAAAAAAAACACTTTTTTGAAAAGATTGACCCCTGGTCACTTCAAAGAGCTGCCAAAACTGTAACTGTTTACTATATGGCATCAAATGAGAATATGTTATGGAACATTCAACTGTCTTCTTATAATGCAAAAATACAAAATGATCGGTTTAGTTTTCCCGTTGACACGATGCTTCAAAGACAAATTACATGATATTGCACTGAAATACACACTGGTGAACAAACTTTTGGCATGCATCTGTAGATTAAAATTTTAATTTTATGATTACTCCACCTTTATCAATGTAATTTTATTTCTTGCAGCTTTCGGTTCCATATTCGTTGTATCCAGTCTAGACTTGCTTGATAAGGACATAAACTGTATTAAAGGTTCTTCTATACACAGTCATGCGGCAGGTCTAACAAACAACACATTAAGTTATATATAAACAACACAAAACAGTACAATATGACCATGGAACATAACACACTTCAGTAAAATAAGACAATGTACAGCACGAAAGTCAGTATAAAACACCAATGAAAAAGTGCAAACGTCAATATACAATAAGATGATAACGCCAGTACAATAAGACAATGAAACAGAACAAACACCTCAGAACAAACATCTGTACAATCTGAATCAATGTGATACGCCACACCATCCCACAGATACCACACACATCTTACCACACCCCACACCACCCCACAGATACCACACACATCTTACCACATCCCACACCACCCCACAGATACCACACACATCTTACCACATCCCACACCACCCCACAGATACCACACACATCTTACCACACCCACACCACCCCACAGATACCACACACATCTTACCACAACCCACACCACCCTACAGATACCACACACATCTTACCACACCCCACACCACCCTACAGATACCACACACATCTTACCACACCCCACACCACCCTACAGATACCACACACATCTTACCACACCCCACACGACCCCACAGATACCACACACATCTTACCACATCCCACACCACCCCACAGATACCACACACATCTTACCACATCCCACACCATCCCACAGATACCACACACATCTTACCACACCCACACCACCCCACAGATACCACACACATCTTACCACAACCCACACCACCCTACAGATACCACACACATCTTACCACACCCCACACCACCCTACAGATACCACACACATCTTACCACACCCCACACCACCCCACAGATACCACACACATCTTACCACACCCCACACCACCCCACAGATACCACACACATCTTACCACACCCCACACGACCCCACAGATACCACACACATCTTACCACACCCACACCACCCCACAGATACCACACACATCTTACCACACCCCACACCACCCCACAGATACCACACACATCTTACCACACCCCACACCACCCCACACCACCCCACAGATACCACACACATCTTACCACACGCCACACCACCCCACAGATACCACACACATCTTACCACACCCCACACCACCCCACACCACCCCACAGATACCACGCACATCTTACCACACCCCACACCACCCTACAGATACCACACACATCTTACCACACCCCACACCACCCCACAGATACCACACACATCTTACCACACGCCACACCACCCCACAGATACCACACACATCTTACCACACGCCACACCACCCCACAGATACCACACACATCTTACCACACGCCACACCACCCTACAGATACCACACACATCTTACCACACGCCACACCACCCCACACCACCCCACAGATACCACACACATCTTACCACACCCAGCTCAACCGTTGATTCCTCACTTCCACAGACGCTGTTACCCTCATCTTACCGCATATAACCCATCCACCAACTCATCTTACCACATATAACCCATCCACCAACTCTTCTTACCGCATATAATCCATCCAACAACTCATCTTACCGCAACCAACTGTAAGGGTGATAGTGTTACTTTAAATGGGTGGCCTATAATGGATCCAAAACGTATATTCCATAGGGAGATGAGCATGGAAAAGGCATGTGGTTAAGTTAATCAGGAGCGGAGCTGGATATTGACACTATAAAATGTTTCTCTGTAGCTTAATTTCCTCACCACTACCCTTTCTATAACTGTAACACACTCCACCCCACACTTCATTTACCACACCCTCTTAAACACTACCCCATCACACCAACTACCTCTACCGATACCCACATTACAACTACCTATCGTATTCCAACCACCTCTACCGATACCCACATTACAACTACCTATCATATTACAACCATCTTTACCGATACCCACATTACATGTACCGATCATATTCCAACTACCTCTGCCGATACAAATTACAACTATCTATCATATTCAATCCATTTCTACCGTTACCCATATTACAACTACCTATCGTATTCCAACCACCTCTACCGATACCCACATTACAACTACCTATCATATTACAACCATCTTTACCGATACCCACATTACATGTACCGATCATATTCCAACTACCTCTGGCGATACAAATTACAACTATCTATCATATTCCATCCATCTCTACCGTTACCCATATTACAACTACCTATCGTATTCCAGCCACCTCTACCGATACCCACAATACAACTACCTATCATATTACAACCATCTTTACCGATACCCACATTACATGTACCGATCATATTCCAACTACCTCTACCGATACAAATTACAACTATCTATCATATTCCATCCATCTCTACCGTTACCCATATTACAACTACCTATCGTATTCCAACCACCTCTACCGATACCCACATTACAACTATACCTATCGTATTCCAACCACCTCTACCGATACCCACATTACATGTACCGATCATATTCCAACCAACTCTACCGATACCCACATTACAACTACCTATCGTATTCCAACCACCTCTACCGATACCCACATTACAACTACCTATCGTATTCCAACCACCTCTACCGATACCCACATTACAACTACCTATCATATTACAACCATCTTTACCGATACCCACATTACATGTACCGATCATATTCCAACTACCTCTACCGATACAAATTACAACTATCTATCATATTCCATCCATCTCTATCGTTACCCATATTACAACTACCTATCGTATTCCAGCCACCTCTACCGATACCCACATTACAACTACCTATCATATTACAACCATCTTTACCGATACCCACATTACATGTACCGATCATATTCCAACTACCTCTACCGATACAAATTACAACTATCTATCATATTCCATCCATCTCTACCGTTACCCATATTACAACTACCTATCGTATTCCAACCACCTCTACCGATACCCACATTACAACTATACCTATCGTATTCCAACCACCTCTACCGATACCCACATTACATGTACCGATCATATTCCAACCAACTCTACCGATACCCACATTACAACTACCTATCGTATTCCAACCACCTCTACCGATACCCACATTACAACTACCTATCGTATTCCAACCACCTCTACCGATACCCACATTACAACTACCTATCGTATTCCAACCACCTCTACCGATACCCACATTACAACTACCTATCATATTACAACCATCTTTACCGATACCCACATTACATGTACCGATCATATTCCAACTACCTCTACCGATACAAATTACAACTATCTATCATATTCCATCCATCTCTATCGTTACCCATATTACAACTACCTATCGTATTCCAACCACCTCTACCGATACCCACATTACAACTACCTATCATATTACAACCATCTTTACCGATACCCACATTACATGTACCGATCATATTCCAACTACCTCTGCCGATACAAATTTCAACTATCTATCATATTCCATCCATCTCTACCGTTACCCATATTACAACTACCTATCGTATTCCAACCACCTCTACCGATACCCACATTACAACTATACCTATCGTATTCCAACCACCTCTACCGATACCCACATTACATGTACCGATCATATTCCAACCAACTCTACCGATACCCACATTACAACTACCTATCGTATTCCAACCACCTCTACCGATACCCACATTACAACTACCTATCGTATTCCAACCACCTCTACCGATACCCACATTACAACTACCTATCATATTACAACCATCTTTACCGATACCCACATTACATGTACCGATCATATTCCAACTACCTCTACCGATACAAATTACAACTATCTATCATATTCCATCCATCTCTACCGTTACCCATATTACAACTACCTATCGTATTCCAGCCACCTCTACCGATACCCACATTACAACTACCTATCATATTACAACCATCTTTACCCATACCCACATTACATGTACCGATCATATTCCAACTACCTCTACCGATACAAATTACAACTATCTATCATATTCCATCCATCTCTACCGTTACCCATATTACAACTACCTATCGTATTCCAACCACCTCTACCGATACCCACATTACAACTATACCTATCGTATTCCAACCACCTCTACCGATACCCACATTACATGTACCGATCATATTCCAACCAACTCTACCGATACCCACATTACAACTACCTATCGTATTCCAACCACCTCTACCAATACTCACATTACAACTACCTATCGTATTCCAACCACCTCTACCGATACCCACATTACAACTACCTATCGTATTCCAACCACCTCTACCGATACCCACATTACAACTACCTATCATATTACAACCATCTTTACCGATACCCACATTACATGTACCGATCATATTCCAACTACCTCTACCGATACAAATTACAACTATCTATCATATTCCATCCATCTCTACCGATACCCACATTACAACTACCTATCGTATTCCAACCACCTCTACCGATACCCACATTACAACTACCTATCGTATTCCAACCACCTCTACCGATACTCACATTACAACTACCTATCGTATTCCAACCATCTCTACCGATACCCACATTACAACTACCTATCGTATTCCAACCACCTCGACCGATACCCACATTACAACTACCTATCGTATTCCAACCACCTCTACCGATACTCACATTACAACTACCTATCGTATTCCAACCAACTCTACCGATACCCACATTACAACTACCTATCGTATTCCAACCATCTCTACCGATACCCACATTACAAATACCCATCATATTCCAACGACCTCTACCGATACCCACATTACAACTACCTATCATATTACAACCATCTTTACCGATACCCACATTACATGTACCGATCATATTCCAACTACCTCTACCGATACAAATTACAACTATCTATCATATTCCATCCATCTCTACCGATACCCACATTACAACTACCTATCGTATTCCAACCATCTCTACCGATACCCACATTACAACTACCTATCGTATTCCAACCATCTCTACCGATACCCACATTACAACTATACCTATCGTATTCCAACCACCTCTACCGATACTCACATTACAACTACCTATCGTATTCCAACCATCTCTACCGATACCCACATTACAAATACCCATCATATTCCAACCACCTCTACCGATACCCACATTACAACTACCTATCATATTACAACCATCTTTACCGATACCCACATTACATGTACCGATCATATTCCAACTACCTCTACCGATACAAATTACAACTATCTATCATATTCCATCCATCTCTACCGATACCCACATTACAACTACCTATCGTATTCCAACCATCTCTACCGATACCCACATTACAACTATACCTATCGTATTCCAACCACCTCTACCGATACTCACATTACAACTGCCTATCGTATTCCAACCATCTCTACCGATACCCACATTACAAATACCCATCATATTCCAACCACCTCTACCGATACCCACATTACAACTACCTATCATATTACAACCATCTTTACCGATACCCACATTACAAATACCTATCATATTACAACCAACTCTACCGATACCCACATTACAACTACCTATCGTATTCCAACCATCTCTACCGATACCCACATTACAAATACCCATCATATTCCAACCACCTCTACCGATACCCACATTACAACTACCTATCATATTACAACCATCTTTACCGATATCCACATTACATGTACCGATCAAATTCCAACTACCTCTACCGATACAAATTACAACTATCTATCATATTCCATCCATCTCTACCGTTACCCATATTACAACTATCTATCGTATTCCAACCAACTCTACCGATACCCACCTTACAACTACCCATCATATTCCAACCAACTCTACCGATACTCACATTACAACTACCTATCGTATTCCAACCACCTCTACCGATACCCACATTACAACTACCTATCGTATTCCAACCACCTCTACCGATACCCACATTACAACTATACCTATCGTATTCCAACCACCTCTACCGATACCCACATTACAACTACCTATCGTATTCCAACCACCTCTACCGATACTCACATTACAACTACCTATCATATTCCAACCAACTCTACCGATACTCACATTACAACTACCTATCGTATTCCAACCACCTCTACCGATACCCACATTACAACTACCTATCGTATTCCAACCACCTCTACCGATACCCACATTACAACTACCTATCGTATTCCAACCACCTCTACCGATACCCACATTACAACTACCTATCGTATTCCAACCACCTCTACCGATACCCACATTACAACTACCTATCGTATTCCAACCACCTCTACCGATACTCACATTACAACTACCTATCATATTCCAACCAACTCTACCGATACTCACATTACAACTACCTATCGTATTCCAACCACCTCTACCGATACCCACATTACAACTACCTATCGTATTCCAACCACCTCTACCGATACCCACATTACAACTACCTATCGTATTCCAACCACCTCTACCGATACTCACATTACAACTACCTATCATATTCCAACCACCTCTACCGATACTCACATTACAACTACCTATCGTATTCCAACCAACTCTACCGATACTCACATTACAACTACCTATCGTATTCCAACCACCTCTACCGATACCCACATTACAACTACCTATCGTATTCCAACCACCTCTACCGATACCCACATTACAACTACCTATCGTATTCCAACCACCTCTACCGATACCCACATTACAACTACCTATCGTATTCCAACCACCTCTACCGATACCCACATTACAACTACCTATCGTATTCCAACCACCTCTACCGATACCCACATTACAACTACCTATCATATTCCAACCAACTCTACCGATACCCACATTACAACTACCTATCGTATTCCAACCACCTCTACCGATACCCACATTACAACTACCTATCGTATTCCAACCACCTCTAACGATACCCACATTACAACTACTTATCGTATTCCAACCACCTCTACCGATACCCACATTACAACTACCTATCGTATTCCAACCACCTCTACCGATACCCACATTACAACTACCTATCGTATTCCAACCACCTCTACCGATACCCACATTACAACTACCTATCGTATTCCAACCACCTCTACCGATACCCACATTACAACTACCTATCATATTCCAACCAACTCTACCGATACCCACATTACAACTACCTATCGTATTCCAACCACCTCTACCGATACCCACATTACAACTACCTATCATATTCCAACCACCTCTACCGATACCCACATTACAACTACCTATCGTATTCCAACCACCTCTACCGATACCCACATTACAACTACCTATCATATTCCAACCAACTCTACCGATACCCACATTACAACTACCTATCGTATTCCAACCACCTCTACCGATACCCACATTACAACTACCTATCGTATTCCAACCACCTCTACCGATACCCACATTACAACTACCTATCGTATTCCAACCACCTCTACCGATACCCACATTACAACTACCTATCGTATTCCAACCACCTCTACCGATACCCACATTACAACTACCTATCGTATTCCAACCACCTCTACCGATACCCACATTACAACTACCTATCGTATTCCAACCACCTCTACCGATACCCACATTACAACTACCTATCATATTCCAACCACCTCTACCGATACCCACATTACAACTACTTATCGTATTCCAACCACCTCTACCGATACCCACATTACAACTACCTATCGTATTCCAACCACCTCTACCGATACCCACATTACAACTACCTATCGTATTCCAACCACCTCTACCGATACCCACATTACAACTACCTATCGTATTCCAACCACCTCTACCGATACCCACATTACAACTACCTATCATATTCCAACCAACTCTACCGATACCCACATTACAACTACCTATCGTATTCCAACCACCTCTACCGATACCCACATTACAACTACCTATCGTATTCCAACCACCTCTAACGATACCCACATTACAACTACCTATCGTATTCCAACCACCTCTACCGATACTCACATTACAACTACCTATCATATTCCAACCAACTCTACCGATACTCACATTACAACTACCTATCGTATTCCAACCACCTCTACCGATACTCATATTACAACTACCTATCGTATTCCAACCACCTCTACCGATACCCACATTACAACTACCTATCGTATTCCAACCACCTCTACCGATACCCACATTACAACTACCTATCGTATTCCAACCACCTCTACCGATACCCACATTACAACTACCTATCATATTCCAACCACCTCTACCGATACTCACATTACAACTACCTATCATATTCCAACCACCTCTATCGATACCCACATTACAACTACCTATCATATTCCAACCAACTCTACCGATATCCACATTACAACTACCTATCGTATTCCAACCATCTCTACCGATACCCACATTACAACTACCTATCATATTCCAACCACCTCTACCGATACCCACATTACAACTACCTATCATATTCCAACCAACTCTACCGATATCCACATTACAACTACCTATCATATTCCAACTGTGCCCTGTGTATGATGAGTTGTGTGGAAGGTTGTAAGAAAATGTTTATTTTAGCTATCCCAGCTTTATAGAGCTCTGTGATGAAGATAACTTTGTTATACTTTTTAAACACCATGTATATATATTTTTACTGCCAAAACCTGCTTTTATATTTTACAGAAAAGGAACCATATTTTATATGGATAGATTTTTCTCTTATGTATGTACATATCCATTCTGTATTTATATTAACTCTCTATCTTTATATGTTTGTTTATTATAGTCTCTCATATCCATGAAAGGGTGGCTCATTTGTATGCCATTTTACATTGTATCTTTGTATGTATTATATGTGAGGTGAGACTCAAATAAACTATCTGTCTGTCTGTCTGTCTGTCTGTCTGTCGAACCCTGTCTTCCCGCTATCTAACTAAATATCCCCGTATCCCGGGACCCATCGTGCTCTCTGCTAACTTATCTATCCCACCTACACCCTGCTATTGTGGCAGCGTGTAAACACATTCGCTGGTTTATGTGATTGTTTAATACCTTTAGGATCATAAAGCTTATCTTTAGGAATTAACCTGAATTAAACAATAAAATTTATTTGTCACATTCGGTTCATCCTGTTAGAGATAACATTAAATATGGGTAACATATTAATACCATCACGCTCGTTTTGGCGTCTGTAAATCTGAAATGGATTTTGTAAATAATAAGATTAAAAATGCATATCATAAAGTAGAATTAATAATGAATGCGAATAGATTTGTAGATTAGATCTTTTACAATTGTACTCGTTCACGTGAAATGAAAATACCGAGAGGATTTATTAGATCGAAATATAATGTAAATCAAGGTATAGAACGAAATTGAATCTATGATAACAAAATCATTAACCGTTGCGACGGATGTAGAAATATGAGAGCAAACAAACAAACAAATGAATGTAATTGAGAACAGTTTATTTATTTATTTTGTTTAAAAAAACGTAATATTCATAATATATAATAATCATTACGGATTGTACAATTTGAAATCATCTAAACTTACATTTACATTTCCGTAAAATCTTATTAAGTATACATTGAAAGCATGTCGAGTTCTTCTTTCTTTGTTAATTCATACAATAACATATATACAGTTTTGTCTTTTAAGGACATTTATATTTAATTTTGGTTAAAAGAAATCACTTAACGTATATACGTCTTCATTCAACGTTGAGCGTTTTATATCCCTTTTGGCGTTTGGTTGTCAAGAGAGTGGGTGTATCGTGAAAAACTACACAAATAACTTGAAAAGGTTTGACATATATACAAAGGGTCGACTTTCACTTTTACCTGTCACATCAAAGACGCCGCTTTACCTATGTTACAGCTCGCCCAGGTAACAACACGTCTTGGCGTTCTGAGACATTTAAGAGAACAATAATCAAACTATTATTTGACAGAAAGTTCTTGGGTGCGAATTTATATCAATTTGTATTAATTGATTTATTAGTAGTTGTATGTTTGAATAAATAATATGCACATCACAGCATGAGAATAACATTGTTTTAATGAGTCCATTTTTCAAAATCTCCAAAATTTCAAAATTTCAAAATTTATCTTTATTAAAAATCATATATCTGCAAAAACACATTCCAGAGGACAGTATATGATAAACATCAGTATCAAGATGTGAATAAATCACTCGCTCTTATAGAATTGATATATCTAGTTTTATGGTTGTGAAAATGTTAGCATTGTATATTGAGCTGTAATGTTGATGACAAATATCATTATTATGATTATGATGTTTTGCTTTTCATGACGTAAAGCGAACTTTTAATTTTCACAAAAAGTATTTTTGTTTCCATTGAAATTGCATGTCAGAGATAACCCACTTCATTAAAGCAAAAAATTAGTTTATCTGGTTCAAACATTATTCGATTATTATTTCATGTACAAAGCTAGTTATTTCTGATGACAGCAGTGTAATCCCATACACTAAATCCGCCCCATTCATTCAATCTTCTTCAACCGTTTTTAATTATATTTATGGCTTTGATAGAGAGAAGATGAAATTTTGATTGTGATGGGTGACAAGGCTATGGTAGCGTCAATCTTCTTGTACATAAAGCCTGGTAAGAACACGTTTCTTTTGTAGAGAACGCCAATAGATTTCCTGTCTATCAAACATGTCTTCAGAATGAAATATTCGGCGTCGGATTACTGGAAATAGGCGTTTTTAACGACAAACTAGTCCTTTAATGTTGAAATTCTTTGTTCAGAAAGTATTCATGTCAATATGACTTCCTTTAGCTATAGAATAAATCGAATTGTGGATACCGAGTTTTAAAAGTTTTCTATTTTTCTTTTGCATGATATATAGGATTGAAACCCCGTATATATAATAAATATAATAATTTATAGAATAGTATCTAACTTACTATCTTACTACTTAGTATCTTACTTAAATAAAGTATACGCTTCCGACTTCCTCATATATAAATTATTGATTTTTTTAATGAAGTATTCCTTTTAGATTAATTTCATTTTAATGATCACAATATGTTCAAATCTAGTTTTAAGTTTGCATAAGTATTATCATTTTAATTATATTGCAGTTTCCTGCTTTGATGTGCATATTTCAACACTGTTATATAACGTATCTGCATGTTGTCATGGGCAATTCATTAAATGAATGCTTCAAGCATTTACGGACCCCTGGCTAAGACGGGTTAAGGATATGGGTCTTTGTAACACTCGAATTGATGATTCAAAATAATAATAATAATTTTCCCGTGTTCAAATGTTCATTTAAGCAGCTGAGTGGATTGAAGTTCAATGTGGATGAAGTACCTTGCCCAAAGACAAAACACAGTATAAGACCCAGGTTACTTTTTTGGTGTCTCCATCGGGATTCAAACTCGGGTCATTAGCTTGTGAGGCCAGAACGCCTACCACAACACTGTGCATCGAAAACTATATTTCTCTGAAATAGGTTCTGAACACGTGTAAGCTTATGAATTTTCATTTCGAGTGTCCATCATTTACTTTTTGTATCACACGTCCACATACAGTAGCTGTCATGTCAACACAATATGAGTATCTCGACCTGAGTCACACAGTACAGTAATCCATATAAGTATATGTATATGTGAATGTTTATATCTTTGTTTTTTCAACACCCAGTGTTAGCCACAGATTCGTGTCATCAAACACGGTAGCTGTCATGTTCCTGACTTGTGGGTTACGGAGGTACCATGTGGAGTGTTTCCACTGTCACCCCACCCCCGTCAACACCAGGGGAGGGGGAGAGTACTGTGTGACCCCCTCCCCCTCCAACACTCTTCATAACCACCTGAAGATAATGCAAACAATTTCAAATACATTTTAGTTATATGAATTCAAAGCGTTTCCTGATTAATTGTTTTGGCTGGCAGTTTCATATCCAGTGAGTAAGACAGTAAGAATGAAAGTTCTAAAGGAAATATCTAATCTTACAAGAAGACTTTTAATTGATGTGACACAATCATGGTAGACGGAAAGGGGATAAGGGGTAACTTTGACGGTAATAACTACTCAAAACACCACATGATTTTGTTTTAATGAAACCTTTGTTGTAATAGAACAAGGGGCATGCAGTAAACTGGTATACTCAAGCGATTAATGATATCATAATTGTGTTGTTGTTAACTATTACTTATATGACAGACAGATGTTATGGGTGACAACTTCTTTAATTGTTTAACACGACGTTTCTGGGCTACTTCTTGACTCTTCTTCAGGTGATCCAAAAGGGGCAAGAAATAACCCAGAAACGTCATGTGAAACAACAATAGTAGTTGTCATCTGTTGTTACATAGGGTACTTCTAGTTCATCTTCATAGGAGAGATGACACGAGACCGTGTTACAGGTATGCCTTTCATTTGCCCTAATAAAGTTCCGGTACATGTTGCACATGCGCATGACATCGCTGTGTTTTACTACATTACACCATCCATATTTATAAGATTTGTCTTCTAAGCGCCTTTAAATGGATGTCATTACTTATATATCTGACAACTGCCAGTGTCTACATTGAATGTGGGCAAAGTACAAATATATTGTTGTTTGGATGAAAATATATACAGAGATTCCATAAAACTTTTAAAGAGTGAGTAGTAGAAAATTTAAAGTCAGAATTGATATGAAATTACACACGCCTTAAAACTGCAATTTGTACTTCTACACACCATTTGCAACTCAAAGTCATATGTCTCTTGCCAATTCCTGTCACCTGAAACATCATATAATTTAGTTCTTCTATCTATAACACAACACCCTTCACATATTCCTTTTATATATTTTTTTTTTATTACGAGGGACGTAGGTTGTGAAAGCAATGTTGACATTTGCAAGTAAATCCACCCAAACATCATTCTTATCAAAATAGAAATATGATTTTTCTAATTTCGTTGAACATGGTTTTGATAGACTATTGTTTTGACAACAGATCGAATGGATACTTATTAAATAAGAAATTGTCTCCTTGACCGATATATGAACCAATAGAAATGGACAAAACTTGAATTCGTATGTTGAAGATTAGGTGAAGCTATCCTTGGTTATTTAATTTCCTGTTAACAAATTGACAAGTAAACGTTACCACAACAGATATTTGGATAAATACTCTGTTATCATAACCTTATGTTAGCTTGTACAATGTTAATCTTGTAGCATTTAGTGACATCTTTCACTCTAGTTTCCCTTCAAAGGATGTCAATATGGAAATTCATCATGAAGAAAGACCACGTGTTTTTCAACTGTCAAATTCCGTTTTTCAAAGAGCTGATATCAGTCACTCATTAAAGGTTATATTCAAATTTCAAAGGAAGACGTCAGAATCGTCAAATCCACACGTGTTATTATCTGTTTCTTAATAAAACAGCTTTCTGATATGTAGAAATTTGTTATCATGAAACATCTCAAATTCAGTTTATCTATGTCAGCTTGATAATAAACAACAGATTTGAACCATTTTCAAATAATGATACATTCAGCATTTAATGTCTCTCCTCGTCTCAGTTGAATTATAAACTGAAACAGATTTCGAATTATGAGCAACTGACATATAAACACATTAGTAAGAATCGTTATGTTAATGGCCAAGTAATCGCGCTCAGCTGCTAGAACTCTCAACAGCGCTGATAACATGCGCACTGACAGTTTGATTATACTTCCGGTTCAGCTCGTGAAGTTTGATTGACATGGAGAAAGATGTGCCTTGTCAGTTACGAGAATAAATTTTCACTCTTTTTCTTCTGATTGAGTGACAGGTTCGAGCATAAATCTGCACACTTTGACCTTCGTAATGAAATCTGCTGTTAACGTCATGTAAATTTGTCTGTATTTCGTTTTTGTTTCAAATTTAGTTAACTTGTTATGTTTCCATAATAATTCATTTTAGATAAAATTAACACCAATCATGATAATGAATTATGGAACGACTAGATAAAATGTATTAAACTCTATGAAACACTGTTCTGTCTCTACAAGGTCAAGCAATTAAAACAATAAGTCGTTAAATTTTTTAACTTGTCTCTCCCAAAGTGTTATCCTAATGTCAAGATGTAGAATTAAACAGGCATATCCCCGAGCGAGAAAAATACGCAACACTCACACATTTTGTTGATATTTGTTTGTGCATAATGGCTGTTGCTACAAGAAAAGCTTATTTTGACGTACACATGCTTATCACTAATCAAGTTCAAAAGAATATTTCCCCTCACGGCATGCACATATACATTCCTTAACCATAGTTTGCTGATAAAACCCATTCTCAATTTTGAAATAGTACTAGTTTTTAGTCGTGAACTAATTATTTACTCCCACCGTACTGCGTTTAAGAAAGGCAAACTACATTGAATACGTTCCTATGGTCACAGTCCATATGCTAAAATATTAAGATCTGAAATGATACAAATTGATCATAATAATCTATTTCATTTTAATTTGATCTTTATTATTCTTTGTTGATACTTAAAACTTAAAACCCTAAACCCAAAACTCTAGAAGACTTATTTACATGTACATACAGCCCATTTCTCGTCGTCTCGAGAAACCACCTTAAATATATGCACCATTGATTACTATCGACTATCATTCATCGTGGGAATAGTCGAACTTTGGCCAAAATAAACCTAGAACTCGCCAGTGGTCAAGGGTTGACCAATAAACAGTGGACATAAAAGCCACAAGGAACTCTCGATTCAAATACGCCCATGTCCGCGTGACAGTTACAGACCATGGGTTTCAGTAAGTGTGGACAGTCAGGACATGACTTCTGCAGATCGATTTCAAGACAATATTGAAACGTCTTAGGTAAACGGATTTGAAACAACTTAATGTCTGTCCGTCAATTAGCTCTATTTGGCAACATCCCTCTGTGGTTTGCTAATCTTGGGAATTTGAAGGGAATTATCGGATGTGAAAGGAAATCAGGATAATTTGGAAAATGCAAAGCATGAGGAAGTATTGCCAACCCTGGAGGAAACATACTTGTTATAAAACAATGTGTACAATGAACAGACTATGAAACAATTAGTGCTTGCATATAATTGTGTGAATTCAGTCACTTATTATGGATAGGTTTAAACATTCGAAACGTTCTAAGTAAAGGAATAATGTGATAGTAGTTAACCCTGTAGTACTCATATTTACTTGATCTGTAAACTTTATGCACAAATAAGGACATATGTCATGATGAAATGAAACTAAAAATGAACGATGAAATCAACAGAAGTATGTTGAAGTAATATTGATCCCAGATGTTTGCTGTGGTGAGACAATTAAGCCATTGCTATTGCCTGGTCTTTTTCAATGTTGTCAGCCGCCTGCACCCCTCTGTATATACTTCGTGATAAAGCAAATATTTGCGTATGATAGTTACTGAAACATATATCTTATTACAAATACAAGAGACGTGAAAATTGATACCCTAATATGTATATGAATTTTAAAGGGGCAGTAGCAAGTTTTTGGCAAATTTTATTTTTTCAAATTTCCCATTAATAATGATAGTTTATGTCATTTATATTTACTTTAGAGGGTAAAACATCTTATTACACGAGCCAATTATTCGTAGTGGTAATAACAGTGTTGCGTATAAAGCAAAAATTGGATGGCGGCCATTTTATTGTGAACACATTTTATTATTTCGAATGACAAAAACGATTCCCATGGCTTTAGGGAACCATGGACACTCATTTTTAACGTGATTTTCCGTAGAGAGAAGGGTGTTTTACTGTTGGTGACATTATTTTTCAAATACATTTCATCGACTTATTTCAGCTACTGCCTCTTTAACACTGTGCTTTTTAAAATAAGTCACAAGATAAGAGTTCTCTACATGTCTCCTGTCTCTTCTTGTCTATCTTGTGTTGTTCTCTTCAACTGCAACTGTCTAAGCATGATAACGTCCAGAAAAAGCAAATCTCCAATTCTGTTGTCATCACCATTCCGCTTTCTCTTAGGCCCTTTCAATATTAAAAAAAACAGCCGTCTATCTTATAAAGGTACTTATATGTTCTGACTTACTAAGTGTCAATCTAAGCATATAAATATCGGTTAATTTCTAATGAGAATAGTTAATTCATTATAATGATATTTTTGAGAGTTGTTCAAAGAGTAATCTAAATATGGTATTATTACTCATATAATGCAAATCAATCAGAAAAGATTGTTCTTTCAGAAACTCTCTGACAAAGTAAAAGTGGTGTGATTGTAAATTACATTTTCGATACTTGTGTTTAAGACAAACATTTTTGGCAAGAAGACAAAGTGGACAGTTATAAGAAGAGGGGAAAAACTGAGGAAATGTTTTATATTTCACATGTATTTATTATGAAATCATAAATGTCGAAGAATTAAATTCCTTTGTACCCGAAGATTATTCCTCCTGCGTACAGTAGTGATTCTGGTGACTGTCAAATAAAAAAAAGTGCATTACTAAGAGGACATATTTTACAAAGTGATACAAATGTAGGCTTTTCAAAACGAATGTCAGTGTATATTTTCAAAACCTATCATGAAATTACAGTTATTTAAATTCATATAAATAGAAATCATGTTATGGAACCAATTACATCAATTTGAATTTTCTTTCCTCCAAACCATACAAACACAAATAATCTGTCGACAAGAAACTAACATTATTTCAAATAAATATGTTTTTGATATAGAGATTTAACAAAATTAATATCTGGAATTAGCTCAATTTTCAAGGAATCAAACTTTCTTTTTGTTTTTGACACTAATAAAACAAATCTTGAAGCCTGTAAAACAACATTGCCAGATGCGATCAAATCTAAGAGAAGCTAGGCGTCGACTACTGTATAAGAAGTTCATCTGGTATAAATTCCAGCACCGATTAAAGAGGCATTAGGCGTCTGATAATACGATATATATCATGCACATAACGCTTATCACACTCCATAACAATCCAACGTACATATTATATCCCTTGAACAAATATTGCTATTTAATTAGACATATAAAATATGAAATTTATTAAAGCCAGAATTGCATCTAAATACATAACTACTCCAGCAGCCGTGGTGTAATTAAAACGGGTTATTAATAAGAGTCGATGGCTGCTACTATAGATGTCGAATTTGACACCAAAATGTAAACCTCAATTAAACCGAAACGCCCCTGTGTTTTAGTGCGATTGGTACATATAACGCATGATTGCCTATCACTTTCAGCAAGCACAAACCAAATGTTTCCGAGTGCACAGATTACTGTATTCACAGTTAATTACACTCCTATAAAGATATTTCCCACAATGAATATTTGAATATGTTATGATTATTTGCCATGTACATTAGCTTCATTACGGTTTGGTAGTACTGGTGAAGACGGTTTCATCAACGTTAAGTACTCTCTAATTCATGTCTCTGTTACAAACTGCAAATTGGAAATGAAAGATGATTATCTGTAACGTTATAAGAAAAAGGAACTTCATATGGCATTCATTTCTTCATTTTTCTGTACGAATAAATGATTACATATGTACATGGTTCTCAAAACATTCGTATCTTTTCTATTAGATTGTATCTATGGTACGTCCGTCCAATTCTTGTACGTTTATACTTAAGCATATACCTATCGTAATTTGCCTGTGTTTATTGTAGTAAATAATGTTATAAATGTTTAGAATATCGTACATTAAAACATCTTTAAATGAAAACATTGATTAAGGATATACTCATTAATAAATTCGTTACAAATAGGTATGCTTATGTGGATTGGATAAGTTTACCATCGTTAAGAATTCCAAAATAAGATTGATATGTTAAAAAAATTGAAGAAACAACATGATGAGGTAACTAATTTCACAACGATTCTGGACGGATTCATCGTGATTCTGAAATTGCTCCTAAATGTCCATGTACTCATGTAACATTATATCAATTGTCCATGTACTAATGTTACATTATATCAAATGTCCATGTACTAATGTTACATTATATCAAATGTCCATGTACTAATGTTACATTATATCAAATGTCCATGTACTAATATCACATTATATCAAATGTGCAAGTACTAATGTTACATTATATCAAATGTCCATGTACAAATGTTACATTATATCAAATGTCAATGTACTAATATTACATTATATCAAATGTCCATGTACTAATGTTACATTATATCAAATGTCCAAGTACTGATGTTACATTATATCAAATGTCCATGTACTAATGTTACATTATATCAAATGTCCATGTACTGCACTTACATTATATCAAATGTCCATGTACTAATGTTACATTATATCAAATGTCCATGTACTAATATTACATTATATCAAATGTCCAAGTACTGATGTTACATTATATCAAATGTCCATGTACTAATGTTACATTATATCAAATGTCCATGTACTAATGTTACATTATATCAAATGTCCATGTACTTATGTTACATTATATCAAATGTCCATGTACTAATGTTTCATTATATTAAATGTCCATGTACTAATGTTTCATTATATCAAATGTCCATGTACTAATGTTTCATTATATCAAATGTCCATGTACTGCACTTACATTATATCAAATGTCCATGTACGAATGTTACATTATATCAAATGTCCATGTACTAATGTTACATTATATCAAATGTCCATGTACTAATGTTTCATTATATCAAATGTCCATGTACTGCACTTACATTATATCAAATGTCCATGTACTAAAGTTTCATTATATCAAATGTCCATGTACTGCACTTACATTATATCAAATGTCCATGTACTAATGTTACATTATATCAAATGTCCATGTACTAAAGTTTCATTATATCAAAGGTCCATGTACTAATGTTACATTATATCAAATGCCCATGTACTAAAGTTTCATTATATCAAATGTCCATGTACTAATGTTACATTATATCAAATGCCCATGTACTAATGTTTCATTATATCAAATGTCCATGTACTGCACTTACATTATATCAATTGTCCATGTACTAATGTTACATTATATCAAATGTCCATGTACTAATGTTACATTATATCAAATGTCCATGTACTAATGTTACATTATATCAAATGTCCATGTACTAATGTTTCATTATATTAAATGTCCATGTACTAATGTTTCATTATATCAAATGTCCATGTACTAATGTTACATTATATCAAATGTCCATGTACTAATGTTATATTATATCAAATGTCCAAGTACTGATGTTTCAGTATATTAAATGTCCATGTACTTATGTTACATTATGTTATAACGTTCCGTTGTCGGTTTTCTTGGTGTAATTGCTATTTTATGACTCGCAAATTTTAAAAAGAAGTTTCTACGAATTCAGAGTCCACGCACTGTTGCACCGTATGACCTTTCCAAGACCCAAAACATTATAGTCCCGCAGTCGCGAATCACGTGACAAAGTCAACCTATCAGAAAAATATCCGTTCCGGAGTATCAAGTAAAAAATAACGATTTAATGAATGTCATTTGTTGGCTGTAACTGACATTTTATTAATTTGCCCTTGGATATAGATAAGTATTATAGCCAGAGAGAGATACTCATACAGCTCTATCTTAATTGATGATCATGGCCTAACTGTCAATTACTCCGAAGTTTAATATCAAAAATATTAACTGCGTACATGAAATGTTTCTCTTCGTAAGAAGCAGTGTGTCAGTGGGTTTATCAACACTAAACAGCTGATAATCATTAGCTCACAGTCTGTAAGTATTTTGAAGGAAACCAAGCATCTAATCACTGCCTGACTGATGGCATATATTAGCCTGCATCGCATTCTTCAGTGTTTGGCACTGGGAGAAAGCTTGTCATTACAAACAATACTTATCATACTGACTGTATCAGACTCAAGGTTACAGGTGCGCCGGGATCAGGAGAGTTGGGTATTTACAAGGTAGATATGTTTCTATCAATCAAGCAGGAATCCTAATAGTATTAACATAGGTATGTAAGTACGAGATTTAATTAGGAAGTTGTACTGATTACTGACCTGTAATTGCTAATAAAAAGGTGTCACCAGGTGAAAAACTATCAGTAGTAATATTTAATAGATAAAACAAATATGAGTAGAACTCACATGGAAAATACGAACTACCTGTGTATTGATTTTATATCCTTTTGCTTATTTTGTTTTTGGCTATTGTAATGATTTAATCGGAAATTAACTACCTAATTTGAGTGCATGGATAGCTTGAATATGTTCTGTATGATATTTTAAATTTACTTTATTCTGTACGTGTCATTATTAATAATGTTATTAGGTTAAAAAATCATCAAATATTGCTTAAAATTATGAGCCACGCAACGTGTGCCTATATATTTTAATGTTATTATATATTTACGCCAGAACAATTTGATAGTTAAAACGACATCAACCATCAATCGATTTTCTATAGTATAACTAGATATTTTTAAGGTCATTGTCACTCAACAATGATAGTCATAATTATTTTTATATATCCAGCGAAATTCTTTCTCACCGATCATTTTTTGATATCGCTAAATGATTCCCTTGGGATTATACACTTCCTGTTGCTCCTAGGCGCACGTTTTGCTCATCGAAACAAAACATCTGATCACAACTTGATTTACTGAGTTACGTCATATTGATACATTCATTTGAAATGTCAAATATCACATTGTCATTGTTTATGGAAATCGCTTATAACCAACAATATACGTTTTATAAATTGTGTACGCGGAGTAAAGTGTTTTATATCATCGTTCTATGACCGCAGTACACGAAAGGGTTGCCATATTTCTAAATGAACCAGCAATTAACTAATCATCTTCCAAGGGCATAACGATAATATTACAATGATTTTTAATGTGCCGAATGAATATAAGTGAAATTAATTATCAAACACATGTTTAACATCCTGGTAAATATGGATTATCTTGCGAACATGTGTTTAAAGTAATGAAAAGTTAACATATCATAAATGAGGCTCTTGTGGATATGATGAAAGCCGTTTTGATTTCTCAGAATCATAAAAAATTCTAATAGATTAAGAACGTCATATTTTGATACGTTGGTGTAAATGTGTATTGACATTTATAAAAATGGATGTAAGGTGGTGGGATAGGAAGGACATTCTTTGTTTAAAAGTATACCAATAATGACAATAAGGCACCATGACGCTTCATTAAGATTATATTTTATATATATATTGAAGTGAACATCTGTATTAGATAAAATATAAACGATGTAAACGTTTAGCTAACATTCCTTCATCTCTTATCTGCTTTTCTTTGACAAATATATGCACATAGACCAACCTTTGTTTATTGTATTTACATGTACCAAAAATTTTGTTGAATATACAATAAATATCAAAACGAAGACCATTGATATAATTAACAAAAAGATGATGATTCATCATTCATTTAATGGTCCTTTTTGTAACAAATACTTTTGCTTACTTTCGTAACTAACCTTATGTTTTGTTCATTTGTGAAAGAAAATTCAGATGAACTATGAAGAATTAATTAATTCTATGATCAAATATTAATAATTAATCAAAAGAATTCATCATGTAAATGATGGCTTTTGAAGAATGTATTAATTCATTGATGAACTACATGTATGTAAAATTCATTATTTTAATGATGAACTATGAAGAATTCATTATTTCAATGATGGACTTTGAAGAATTTATTAATTCAATAACGAATGATGACTAATTAATCACTTCTATGATGAACTATAAAGAAATCATTATTTGAATGATGACTTTTGAAGGAGTTATCAATTTAATGATGAATAATTCATCAATTCAATAATAAAAATAAGAATTTGAGCAATTATGAAGAAATACTTAAATTAAATTCTTTGAAATCCAGGAACAGTCTGGTCTGCAATAGTTTGATAACTGTCAAGTTCGTAAACATGATATGGTTTTCCCAAGCTTTGGTCATGGGAAGATATCTATGTGTTCACAACATATGTACTTACTTTCCACATACGTCTAATGGAAGCAAGGCCCAACAGCTTTGCAAAAATAACACTCATTTATCCCTAAATCAACTCAAATGCAAATATAGTATCCTTTCAAGCTAATTATAACCATAAGTATTTAGCTTAGAGCTCTTTCGTATCCTTGATTAGTTATTGACACACAAATGTCAATAAAACTTTTCATCCAAGCCCAAATGTTAACTATCTACCGAGCATGTTGTACATATAACTAAACGCCAAGAGTCTACATATAACTAGCTGGATTCTATACAGGGGAGATTATACTTCGTCAGATGGCCTCAATTGCTTCTTAACTGTCTCACTTTCTGATAATTCCTACTGAAAGTTGTTAAACAAAGCCATAATTAGTGTAATTTCTGTCGTTAATTAATCTACGTTTGCCCAGAAGATTAAATATAATCTAGTGGCTCGGTTCAGGCACTCATATATCTAAAAGCAGTTGTTCCACAACTATCATTAAGGTTTATCCCAAACGGCTTGAAATAACTTATATTTCAGAGGAATTACAGCTGTTTATCTAGCTATTTGGCAGTTGTCAAAACAGCAGATTATAATCATTTACAGAATTAATAAACATTTCTTAAATTGTGTACTTATGGTAGATATGAAATAATTAATTTAATTCATTTTTTTTAAAAATAAGACCATATGTTGGAAATATTTATATATTATATGGGATTTATGTAAGATCAGCCCGATCATGAAATATGTTCAGAAAGTTGAAAGTTCTTTAACGAGGTGTATGAAATATCAGTGTCAGTTTTTCAGATGAAAACGTTTAAACCTTTATCAAATATGCAAAAAAGGAGAAATATTTGATGTCAACTGTTGGTATAAAGGAACCCTTTAGATGGCAAATATACAATAAAACACAACAGGGAAATAGCATGCATAAAATAAATATGCATGTGCAATATTTGTTGGAAGACATTTCTAACAATTATGCACGTTTAACAATAATTTATGTTAGTTAAATGATATTCAACAATGTACATTACGCCCTTACACATGCTCAAGAGACGGTCTGCATATTTAGAATCGCTAAAGGAAGTTTAACTAAGTGTTCCATGCCTGTGTTTGATATAATGCCTGCACATTATGCCACATATGCATGTGAAGTGTGGTCGGGATTAATGATTTGTCTTGGAGCAATACAAACTCCTGTAATGGTGTGACATCATTGAAATGTGATTGTGTAGGAAAATCAGTGCCATTGGAATATCAATATTTAGAAATCGTCAGATTTGCATGCATTTGTGTTGTGGGAATGTACTCTTAAAGGTTTAATCGGTGTTTGACAAGTTTAAATCAACTTTATGATACGTCATCCAGTGTTAAATATAGCTGTAGCTGTGTCGGCTGAACGGTTTAACGGTCGTGTAGTTCGAACATCAAAATTAGTTTCTTACAAATGAAATTTCGAAATGATGAATGGTTCTGTCGAAGACAAATGCATGCATGTTGATGGGCAGTGGATGTAAAATATCAACATACAGATTTATCATCCAAAACTGTGTTCCACAGGAGATATCGCTTGTGGGAGATCAAGCGATATCTCCTAGGAGATATCTTTTTGGCAGTAGATTTTGCACAATGCCCTGTCACAGTCAACTGCATGACATCACAATGCTTTTGCGTCATCGAGTAATGACATCACAATGCTATGACGTCATAAACATGATGACGTCACAATGCTATGACCTCACCGCACTGGAAGTCAAATGGCAGAAATGTACTCAGATATGTACACTATTTTCACTTAAACGTAATAAGAATGATTTTGGATGATAAATAGAATCTCACCCTCGTGTCTTCTGATATCAAATATATCAACACTCGTTGATAAAAGTGAAAATATCCTCGGCAAGCCTCGGATATTTGTAACTTTAATCAACTCGTGTTGATATATTTGATATCAGAAGACACTTGGGTGAGATTCTCTATTTATTACCTACGAGGGTAATCATATGGGGGTTCATATTTTTCATACGATGACCTAGGGCAAAATGTCACTTTGTCATGGTGACTTGACGTCATAAACAATGCTATGGCGTCACGCTTCGTCTATGACGTTGCGTTCTAAAGGCGGCGACAGCGAGTCGCCAGTCTGTGGTAAAACGTGGATTTTAGCGTATTGTCATTAAATTCACAAATTTGGTAATACACAGAATATTAAATTCGTGTCTATGTCCTATGTCGCTCTCGCTCGGGAAATACTTATAAACATTTGTACTCGTGTCGAAACATAGTATGACATAGACACTCATATAATATCCTCTATAGATTAATATATGTAGTACCATCATAATCGTTATCGTCCCCATCATCAGTGTCAGCAACATCGCAGTAGGCTTCAATTGCAGTGTCAATACGTTTTGATATTCATATTACAACAGGTAGAGTTGACATGCTTGTTTCGTGTTAAAGGTGTTAAACGACCCTTGTTTCATATACACTGAGGGGCAAAGGAAACGATACCTTGTTCTCGATAGAGTCAAACCAAATATCTCGGAATAATTCGATTTTGAATGTCTCTGATGAGAATATAGAGGGAGAGAATAATAGTTAATATATCATATATCTGTTCAAACAGGCATGGGGTGATGAAATGGCTTTTTCAAGGAGTCTTTTGTACATTATATGTTTGGTATTTAAGGTAAATGCCACGGAATAAGGAACATATGTTAACCAAGATGATGTCGGCATAATGTACTTTCTTGGTCTTTGAACCGATGACTAATCGCTGTTGTAGGACGTCATAATAAGCGCCAGAAGGCCACATGTCACTCTCCTATCAGGCCTTGAGTACAGGAGATTCCAAAACGACGATTAAAAAAGCCGTGATTTTCAGAACGGTAAAACTGACCATGTTTTAAAAAATACAAGTTCAGTTGTAGCGACATGATGTAACTATATTTAAGTTACGAAAATGTAAATTAAATTCTCCATTAAAATCATTTTCTTTAATATTATATGTATTACTTAAAGTATGAAATCCTAAAATAAAACAAAAATGCACTTAAAAGTGCTGAAAAGAAAGTTTATGGATGAATGCTAACATCTGATTCACACTTCAAAAAGTATTTTATTAATGATTGGTTTCAGCGACCAACCACAAAGTGTGATTTGGAAACATATTTGTCCTTTAATGCCACACCAACATTCCCAGTTTATCCTGCATATTCATATACCTGTTTTTGCTTGATACGAGGCCACAACATCATTTACAAACCATTTCTTCCTGAGGTCCGATGTTCGAATCCCATTTGACACGGAAACCATTGACATCGTAGCAGTAATGATCAGGACAAATTGTGAAAAAATGTTGATCGGGACTTAGGCTGTTTGTAAACATGGTAAATCGATTACAAGAAAATTTTAAACAAATAAAATGTTAACTAAAATATTTTCTTTTCGTGACATGAGGCAGAGCATGTTGGCTCTAGCAGAGGAGCTAATTTACTTAAGCGTTTGTGGGAGAATTTTCTCCATTCGTATTTGGATCTGACGTGGGATTTTTAACTGTTAACCAACGAGAAGTGTTCGTATGGCAGTTCAGCCACTAATACAACCACTCGATCGAAATCGTTTACGCCGTAAATGAGAGTTTATGTTTTTTAAAATCCATTTTTTAAGAACTTATTTATGCTTTGCAAAGGTGTTGGCGTCTGTGTTAAGCGATTCTGTATTTAAGCGTTGTTGATATTTAATCATGAAATTAAGTGTAAACAGTGTCAAATATTGTTGATTTGCAAAGCTTTGTAACTCAAACTACCAATAAACATCAGACTCTTTAACGAAAATGTTGCAGTTGTGAAACTTTGGATGTTATTTTGCAGGAAATGTTAACGCCCTGAAAACATTTATGAGATATATTTTCATCACAATAAGCTTATAAAACTACTAGCTTTTGTATTTCTGTTTGTTATGTATTACCAAGAGAATCAGTCCTTGTGTTTAACTGTTACTGAAAATGTGTGGTTTTGAAATAACGACAACTGTTTGTACAAATATTCATATCAGTTGCTTAAATGTTTTATCGGGGCACTAATTATATCACTTATGATAAGCATCTTAAACAGAATAACTTGTCCACTTCCCTTCATATTAAGACTTAACATTTCAAAAAATGTCCTTTTCAAGTAGAATATATGTCAAAGTTTCTAATCCTAGTTTTATTATCTCTTATTTACATATAAACGTTGTATCAAAACTGTTTAGGTGTTTTATAACATCATTGGGAATGCAATCTACAACCCTGTCTAACATAATGTTTATGGGATATCTACTTTTGTATTTGCAAAAAACCTCTCATTTCACAAAACAAGCATCATTTCATCCGTATCAAACATCCAATATCAAACATCCAATATCAAACATCCAATATCAAACATTCAATATCAAACATCCAATATCAAACATCCAATATCAAACATCCAATATCAAACCTCCAATATCAAACATCCAATATCAAATATCCAATATCAAACCTCCAATATCAAACATCCAATATCAAATATCTAATATCAAACCTCCAATATCAAACATCCAATATCAAATATCCAATATCAAACCTCCAATATCAAACATCCAGTGCAGTAAACATACACCGACATGGACTAGCTGAAGTGTTCAATGTGTGTTTTAATGTTATTTATGCTCGACAAAATGACGCTATCTAAGAACAATAAATAACACATTTTAAACTGTACAGTTTTGTCGTAAAATCGATTTTTAATCAACATTCATGTATCTTAAAAGTCCTCTTATGTGCATATAATCATTGGTCTAAGTAATTGATTTAGTTTATAACTTTAGATATTTTATAAAAGATTCTATAATATTCGATTATGTTTTCAAGACATTAATCGCTTAAACTTATATTCTACTTTAACCTTACAAAGTGATTAAGAACATCAATATTAGTTACACAGAAAATTGCTGTATATGTAACTTAATAAAATAGCTAAAACCTGTGTTTTATCATGTTGTAGCAAAGGAAACTGCATCATTTAGAAATTTAAGATGGAATTTGATCAACGTTTCAATGTTGTAAAAAACGATAAATCCTGTATATAGGTTTTAACTAATCCAGGAAATACACTTTATTAAATAAAGTTCATAAACGTATGACGATTTTGACAGGACTAAACAATAATTTCATAAGCCTACGTAAATAACAATATTGATAAGTCTTGAATATATATATATACATATATATATATATATATATATATATATATATATATATATATATATATATATATATATATATATAGAAAAGAGTAAACATCAGATGGTTTTGACTGGATCAATCTTCTTTAATACAATACGATGAGCTCATGTCGACCCTTATATCGGTCTTTTCAAGTATGGTTAACATTTGGAAGATTGCATATTTATGTATGAACAAAAACAATAGCATGTTGTAATGCTCAACATCTTATATATAAATATATAAAACTATATATATATAACTCAAACTAGACCTTAAAAGGGCAATAGCACGTTTTTCCGCTCAAATAAGTTGATGAAATGTATTTGAAAAATAATTTCACCAATAGTGAAACATCCTTCTCTCTTCGGAAAAAAAAGTTTAAAATGAGTGTACATGTTTTGGTAAAGCCATTGGAATCGTTTTTGTAGTACAAAATAATAAATTGTGTTCACAATAAAATGGCCGCCATGCAATTTTTGCTTTATACGCAACATAGTTTTTACAACTACAGATAATTGGTTTGTGTAATAAGATATTTTACCCTCTAAAGTTAATTTAAATGACACAAACTATATCGTTATAAACGGGAAAAAATAAATTTTGCAAAAAACGTGCTACTGCCCCTTTAACGAAATATATTCTTATTTTGTAGGAATATCAACTACAACAATTATCAGTTAATTATGAAATGTCCACTATTAGATATTATACCATTTTAAAAAAAAAACAACTTCAGATACAAAGGTCTACGTTTTTATATCGGATAAAGATCTTTGGTATACTTAAGTACATACTTTATGTATGTATATTTCACGACACCTTTGATGTTCACAGATAACAGGAGTGAAATCGACATCCTCTATGATGAGTAGAAGGAATGGACCAATCATGGTTGAGCTGTGAGATAACATGTTATCATGTGTACACCAACATACAGATATAATAATAACACTCGATCCCTGGCTACCAAGTACATATCACGAGTACTAACATTCGACCTCTGCTTGTGGGGATTAATTGGCAATGATTAATTAGCAGCATCTAAATACCTTAATTAATAACATATTATTTTTTTCATATATACACGTGGGAAAATGTTTATTTTTTTATCCAGTGCATCTGTATACACATGTATGTGTGAACGGCTGTTACAAAATGCAAATCAAGTGTTATTTGCTTGTAAATAACGATTTGTAGTCTGCATATGTCTCAAAGGTTAGTAAAAGAATGTGTTTTGGTGTGAATTATCTCAAACTTTTTTATTGCAAAATATGACCTTCAGTTTAATTAGAAACAGAAAGATTCAATATTACATCCCTGTTAACAATTGAACACCTAATTACATTTATAAATCTTAAAGCACTGAATGCATTTGCAGATTGATTCAAGTAATTGAAACTTAATAAATATTAAAAACAGCACCTCATAATTTGTAACGTACATGTAAACAAACACAGGTTCTTTATACAACTCGTTGTCTGTTGAAATAAATCACTTAATTCCAAGAGTTATATAATTACAACAAAATAGTAATTAAGAAGATTAAGGGAATGATCTTTAATTGAAGTTCATGTCTTCTTTTCCGGTATTAGTAGTTTCAGGAGCTGGGAGATGGTTTTCTCGTGAGAAAGCTTGAGGAAACACGAGTTTTATGTGCATGCTGGAAGTACGTATGGTTGAATGATGTGACTAGGCCTGTATCTAAGTCTACAGCACCGTGTAGCACTATAGATGCACCAGACACCTTCAAGCAGTGTGTCATGTGTTCCGGGGTCATATCAGATTGTGTTTCGTATTACATTGTTGCTTAATAGCATCTCTATCTGAAAGCATTGGGTCATATAAGATTTAAGAATTGTCCTTCTGACAGAACGCATGAAATTAAATCTGATTATGTTTCGTATTACATTGTTACTATAGAACAAGACATTCTATCTGAAATGATTGTGTCATATCATATATAAGGATTTTCACTCGAACAGAATTCATGAGATTATTTAAGATTATGTTTTACATTGTTTCTTTAGTGCAAGTCATTCTGTCTGAAATATTTGGGTCATATTGGGTTTTGTTTTGTATTAATTCTTACTTTTGGGAATTGAAATTCTAACAGAACACATGAGATTTTTTCAAATGGTGTGTCGTATATCATTGTGTGTATACCTAAGAGCATGTGATATTATTATAAGTCATATTATATTTGAGAATATATCATTTTAACAGAACTCATGAGATTATACAAAGTTATGCTTCGTCTGACATTGTTTTATGCCAAGTCATTCTAACTGAAATCTTTGGGGCATATACAATGTTATTTTGTATGATTTCTTACTTTCTGTCTTTCTGTCCTATGTCCTTGAGTCATGTCATATGACAGGAAGTTTTAAGATTGTATTAACATCATCAACATCATAATCAATATTATCATTCTCATCATCATCATCATCATCATCATCATCATCATCATCATCATCATCATCAGCAGTAACGAAAACAACAACAATATCGTCTTCAACAACAACATCCACATCACAGTTTCCTTCCTGCAATTTGTGAAAAATGTTATCTCCATTACATCTGCACCAGGCAATACTGTGCTTAATGTTTTTCAATTGCATTAAATCCTTGAGTTTGTCATTCCTACAGGTAAATAGCATTCATCATTGTGCGAAGTGATGTACTATTCAGTATTTGAGAAGCAAAGGTGAACTTAAAAAGTATTTAGCTCGTCATCAATATTACACCTTACCGTATCCATACACCTGCAGCACGAGACGTGTCAGTTTACATAGTTCTTTGATTCATATCACATTGATATATTCTCTTTGTCTTTGTTGTCTTTTTTTCTTATTCCCACCACCTGATTCTGATTACATGTCACTGAGAATTAGTCTGTCATCCAGAACCTACAATAAGATAAAACCTTAGCAGATCTAGGCCAGAGAGCTTTAAAAATATAGCAATCTCAAAGGCTTCCTATTACTTTATTTTCATTTATTTCAAAGTTTTAATTATTTTTCATAATTTCACTAGTCTACAGAGCATTATATACAAGTCAAGGACTAGTTATCGTTATAATCATCGCACAATATAATATTCTTAAAGAACATTTGTGGAAGCATCATATCATCATAGAGAGCTAACTCAATGTAATGTGTATTACATTTCAGACAAACCCATATATCATTGTATTCATTTCATTTATTCATCCTGCTAGTTCATATATTTATAGATAATTGGAAAAATCATAAATCTAAACACTAACCAGTGAATCGTGGATCGATCATCGTCTTCGTGCAACACTAAGGGATGACCAGCATTATCAAACCAGAATCAACAAGAACACAATTCAACTAACATCAATATCAACATCAAGAATCACTATCAATATCAACATCAAGAATCACCATCAATATCAACATCAAGAATCACCATCAATATCAACATCAAGAATTACCATCAATATCAACATCAAGAATCACCATCAATTTCAACATCAAGAATCACCATCAACATCAACATCAAGAATTACCATCAATTTCAACATCAAGAATCACCATCAATATCAACATCAAGAATTACCATCAATTTCAACATCAAGAATCACCATCAATATCAACATCAAGAATTACCATCAATTTCAACATCAAGAATCACCATCAATATCAACATCAAGAATCACCATCAATTTCAACATCAAGAATTACCATCAATTTCAACATCAAGAATCACCATCAATATCAACATCAAGAATTACCATCAATTTCAACATCAAGAATTACCATCAATTTCAACATCAAGAATTACCATCAATTTCAACATCAAGAATCACCATCAATATCAACATCAAGAATTACCATCAATTTCAACATAAAGAATCACCATCAATTTCAACATCAAGAATTACCATCAATTTCAACATCAAGAATCACCATCAATATCAACATCAAGAATTACCATCAATTTCAACATAAAGAATCACCATCAATATCAACATCAAAAATTACCATCAATATCAACATAAAGAATCACCATCAATATCAACATCAAGAATTACCATCAATATCAACATCAAGAATTACCATCAATATCAACATCAAGAATTACCATCAATTTCAACATCAAGAATCACAATCAATATCAACATCAAGAATTACCATCAATTTCAACATCAAGAATTACCATCAATTTTAACATCAAGAATTACCATCAATTTCAACATCAAGAATCACCATCAATATCAACATCAAGAATCACCATCAATATCAACATCAAGAATTACCATCAATATCAACATCAAGATCATCACAATCAATATCAACATCAAGAATTACCATCACTTTATCATAAGCAATCCTCTTCGTGTCTTCATACATTTGTACTCATGCACATACTTGACATTCCACTCTATATATAATCCCGTGGTTATAATACACAAAATGATTATGAATGAATAAGCTTTATACAAGGGACACTATCATGTTACTAATTACTTACGTGAATGCCAAATTGAAGCATAATTAAGAGTATATATTTGAGTACTGCCAGACACCAACAAGTAGAACTTAATGTGTTGGCTTGAACACTGGCAACGAAAGTCGCGTTATTTAGCAAACTTCAAGAAAAATAAGAACATGAACTATTTTCAACATGTGTGCTATGTCATGTGTCGAAAGAAGCACGTTGTAGAAGTATATTAGTACACATTTAACTAATGCTTGCCTACAATTTAAAAAATTCTTTAAAGTTCCTTCATTTTAATGAATAAATTAAAACCTATATCATCAGAATAAAATCAATTATCGTCATTCTTTGTCAGCCGTTAGATCATATATTTTTTTACAATAAAACATAATACAAATACCAATCTCCACTGATAGTGAGAAGACGTAAATATGAGTATATAGTCATGCTCTGTGATCTTTGTCTCGACCTTGTATAGAAGATGGGAGATCTCTTTAGACCACCATGCGTGTAGAATCAGGGTGATGTACAAACTGGCGGAATTTAAACAGTGTAGAATCAGGGTGATGTACAAACTGGCTGAATTTAAACAGTGTAGAATCAGGGTGATGTACAAACTGGCTGAATTTAAACAGTGTAGAATCAGGGTGATGTACAAACTGGCTGAATTAAAACAGTGTAGAATCAGGGTGATGTACACACTGGCTGAATCTAAACAGTGTAGAATCAGGGTGATGTACAAACTGGCTGAATCTAAACAGTGTAGAATCAGGGTGATGTACAAACTGGCTGAATTTAAACAGTGTAGAATCAGGATGATGTACAAACTGGCTGAATCTAAACAGTGTAGAATCAGGGTGATGTACAAACTGGCTGAATCTAAACAGTGTAGAATCAGGGTGATGTACAAACTGGCTGAATTTAAACAGTGTAGAATCAGGGTGATGTACAAACTGGCTGAATTTAAACAGTGTAGAATCAGGTTGATGTACAAACTGGCTGAATTTAAACAGTGTAGAATCAGGTTGATGTACACACAGACTGAATCTAAACATTGTAGAATCAGGTTGATGTACACACAGACTGAATCTAAACATTGTAGAATCAGGTTGATGTACACACAGACAGAATCTAAACATTATAGAATCAGGTTGATGTACACACAGACTGAATCTAAACATTGTAGAATCAGGTTGATGTACACACAGACTGAATCTAAACAGTGTAGAATCAAGATGATGTACACACAGACTGAATCTAAACAGTGTAGAGTCAGGTTGATGTACACAAAGACTGAATCTAAACAGTGTAGAATCAGGTTGATGTACACACAGACTGAATCTAAACATTGTAGAATCAGGTTGATGTACACACTGACTGAATCTAAACAGTGTAGAATCAGGTTGATGTACACACTGACTGAATCTAAACAGTGTAGAGTCAGGTTGATGTACACACAGACTGAATCTAAACAGTGTAGAATCAGGTTGATGTACACACAGACTGAATCTAAACATTGTAGAATCAGGTTGATGTACACACTGACTGAATCTAAACAGTGTAGAATCAGCTTGATGTACACACAGACTGAATCTAAGCAGTGTAGAATCAGGTTGATGTACATACAAACTGAATTTAAACAGTGTAGAATCAGGTTGATGTACATATAGGCTGTATCTAATCAGTGTAGAATCAGGTCGATGGACATACAAACTGAATCTAAACAGTGTAGAATCAAGATGATGTACACACAGACTGAATCTAAACATTGTAGAATCAGGTTGATGTACACACAGACTGAATCTAAACAGTGTAGAATCAAGATGATGTACACACAGACTGAAACTAAACAGTGTAGAATCAAGATGATGTACACACAGACTGAATCTAAACAGTGTAGAATCAAGATGATGTACACACAGACTGAATCTAAACAGTGTAGAATCAAGATGATGTACACACAGACTGAATCTAAACAGTGTAGAATCAGGTTGATGTACATACATACTGAATCTAAACAGTGTAGAATCAGGTTGATGTACACACAGACTTAATCTAAACAGTGTAGAATCAGCTTGATGTACATGTATACTGAATCTAAACAGTGTAGAATCAGCATGATGTACATATAGACTGAAACTAAACAGTGTAGAATCAGGATGATGTACATACAGGCATTTAAAGAAATGTTTACTACTTAAAATATTTCCTGAATAAAATCATAAACACATATGTGTATATGTTTCAATGAACACATGCAGTAGCCGACAATTATGACTCTATCTCAGGCATGTACTCGTTATAAGACCTATTAAACACTATAGAAGCAAATCTGTCTTTTATTTACTTCATTAAAGTTTCCTAAATTACGTTTGACTTTATGGTTGCAGCAAGCCAGGGTTCATTGTCCGGTTGTTTTTGATCATGACCAAGACTTCGAATGCATGGTTGCGTTTTCGTTATACAGAACTCATTGACTTTAAACTGATTATTTTCAGTTAACGTTGATCATTCTCAATTAAATAACACAAATCATAACACTGGATATGTTTGTGACCTCACCAACATGATTATACCCCTTTAAATCATGTATCACCCGTGGTTTGGGAGCGACAGATGGCAGGTTTTACCCTTATGCTTTGCTTGACAACTACATTAGAAATCTATGTCAAATTGTCTTCAACAAAATATAATGAAGTTGCTTATGTTGTATCCAGAACATTGTCTCCTCGCGTTATTGTAACTGGCCGAGGATGAAACGCAGTTGGTGAGTGTTCACCCATCACCGGAAGACCGGGTTCGATTTCCGTCTCAAAAGACATTAAAATATGGGAGTTGTTACTCCCTTGCTTATATAAGTAAAAGGATAAATTACTTTAACGGCGAAAGAATGCACGCGGATGTCCAATGTCCACTATATTACAGACAATAAAGAATTATTTTTATGAACATTGCCAACAAGACACCACTCTTGAATATTCTCACCTCCGTTCAGGGATATTTCGTAAGGTATCAAAGAACGCTTATAAACTGACAATGGCACACTATTTTGGCTTATATATGATAATAATTGCTTGCATTTTAATGTAATAAAATATATGTGTGTATAACTGGTAAAAGTAGTTGTAAATGTAAATGTAAATTTAATGTGTTACATTTCATGTAGCAGCTTCTTAAATCGACAGCTGTCCCTTCGATTCACATGTGCCAGTGAGATAATTTTATTAATGTAAATTTGTATTGCGGTTATATAATTACATCCAAATGGTGACATTTACAAACTAGGTGTGTTTAAAAAAAATTCAAAATGAATATTGAAACACCCCATTAATATAACGACTAGTTTGTCAGTGAGTGATATATATTTAATGAGGATATTATATATCTTCATTGCTCAAAAGTTCTTTGGAAAAATTATTTGAAAGGGATTTTCTTTACAGAATGTGATAAATAATACAACACTCGCTGTGTATTTTAACAAAGCTCCCTGGATTCTCTATATCACAGCGCCATAAACCGTGGCAAGAGTTTTGACAGTCTAAGAAAATCAGGTCATTTATACACAAATATAACAGGAACAACTTTTATCATTTAAATATATAAGCCTTGAATTGTTGAATCATGTACTGTGTAAGTGTTTGAAAGTAGTCTCAGAATATACGTGAATGTATGTTAAATGGAGCAGAATATTTATACACATTCTTGCGATACGTCAACAAGCGCTGGGAAGAATGAAGGACACACAGAGTTATGGATTGACAGAATCTTACATTAATGGATACGATTTACTTTACATGCAAACACGATATCCTTACACATCCTTCGTTGCAATAATACAATGTTAATCTGTAAAGTTAAAGTGAGATTTATGGGTAGTAAATTCTTAATGTCTAGACTAAAACACGACACTGAGGTTATGGAGGAAATTGTAAGAGCCAAGTGATGAAGCAGAGTCTAACGTAAATCCGAAAGGAACTGTTTTTATACGAGGGTCTAACAATATCCAACTTCCCAATGCAAAGCATAACTATTGCCAGTCTCCATTACTGGCTGATTTAGGCCTTGCAGTATTTCCTTAATATCTCTGTGATTGGAAATCCATGTCCACTATGCATTTTTGTTGCAGCGATTTACTATATTGGCACGGCAAAGAAAGGATAATACTGCAAGGCTTAAATCAGCCAGTAATGCAGACTGGCAAGAGTTACGCCTTGAGTTTGGAAGTTGAACACTATCAAGCATTACCGAAGAGAAGAATATGACCTTAAATAAAGTAAATACAATCAACAATCTTGAAATTTTAACATTGTTTTACACAGGCAATGCATTTAAAACACTAAAAAAAAGTAAGTAAGATCACCAACGATCAAATTTGCGACACTTTTGTACACAGGAAATACATTTGAAAGACTTTAAAACAATATATACATATATAAACACAATAAGCCAGTTGTACTAACAAGATTAGGGGAGCTTGACATTCATAAAGTCAAAATATCAATACTGTTAAACTGAATTTGGAGATTCTAGTTTCATGTTGGACAACTGGTAATGACTTGAACAGACAAAATTAATTAGTTATTATATGATAAAAACAGCACATTACAATATATTTTCATTAAGATTTGTGTTTCCTATCAACATAGTATAGAAAAAGACATACAACCTTCATGATGTTGACATTATCACTTTATAAAATGGATATGAAATTGGTAAAATTGAGTTTGAAATATGAAACTGAAATATTTGGATATGTATAGAGAATACATCACAGATAAAAAACAATTACATGCCATTCAACTTCAACAACAGAAATACCATTTGATTCACAGAATATAGACAACGCCTCTCATTACAGCGATATGTGTCTATTAACCAGTTTCTACTGCTAATTCAAAGTTACAACACCGTAACCTGGCAAACATTTTTTAAATATTGAGTAATGACTTGGAAGAAAATATATACATGGACATAATTAAAACCAATTATCACTTTGAGTGTAACCCTTGTAACTCTTATCTATATGTAATGAACTTGTAACCTGACTGTGTTAACTCTTATAGTGAACAAAGTTTGTGTATGGTCATGCATTTTAGTAAAATGGTGTGGTTTATTAGCTGCGATGTTACTTGTGGGTATAACACGATGATGAGGTTGATGAGAAGGGTTGAACAGTGTTGTACAGTGTTGAACAGTGTTGTACAGTGTTGAACAGTGTTGTACAGTGTTGAACAGTGTTGTACAGGGGATGAAACATCATGGTTCATGTTACAACACAGCACTCTATGACACTGTCTCTATAAACGACACCTATACATTAGCTGTTCGGAGTTTCACCTGTAACCCCATGGCTCGTAAAGCTCCAAACAGGAAGGGTAATAATTAGAGAGGGGGAGACGGTATTAGATACACGATGCATAATAGCAGTTGTGCTTCGTATGCGCTCGTATTTACTGTTGTCTCTTTCACTTGAATAACTTTGAAATGTTTTGCTAAAAAAATATATATCCTATTATTTGATTTTAAGCTGAGATGTTGTAAACATTTAAATATGGTTTGTAGGAGGCATTAGAGCAACTGGTTTTATGGCAGTACTTACATTTTGCATTATTCGTTTATGTACATATGTAACAGCGGGGGATTGAGTGAATTCGGTGTTAAAGCAGTTTGTAGCAGTGATGTTGGGAGTATCTTTTATGATGTTAAACGCTGATAGATAATGAGATGGCGCTCACGGGGTATCCGCGCTTGTTTGATTGAAATGTGACTTTATTGTACACACGAGAGAGGAAATAAAACATCATGGACAAATTAAGGATATTTAATGCTGTACTACATTTTAAACTCTCTTTATTTTCCCCATCCTGTCTGACATATATTTTATGTTCATTTTACTTAAACTCAAGAAAAACATGATTTTCAGATGATGAACAAATGTATAACGTTGTTAGATCCCAAATATAACAATGAAGACTAAAATTTAGTCTATTACTACTTGTACCCTCATCTTTATGAGTATATGTTAATACTTTCACATGTATTCAGTATATCTAGATTGCAGAATAAGGATGTACACTGTATTAAAGGCTCTTGTTTTTGTACACAGCCATATATAGCAAGACTAATAACAACGTTTCAGCGGTAAACATACTTTTTCTATCCTCATTTCAATTCATTCAAAAGGAGGATATATAGTCAACGTAATGTATGTAATTGAATAGTCATCATGCCAATCGGTCATTTTTAAAATGAAAGTTGTAATGGGTCTATGAAACATGTAAATTGGACTACATTACATAAAGATAACTTTCGCTTTCATCTCTAGGTAAAGCGCAGATCACAAACCATCATAAACATTTTAAAACCAATACGCATCACCTACTTAAACATATGTGATTTTCAAAACGTGATAACTTTTTTAAAATTCAATATGTTCAGAAAAACGTATTTAAAAACACATCTCACATAAACCTAATATTGTTAAAAGATCCCTCGTTTTCCTGTTAATGTGGTTTCTGTACATTCGCTTCTGACATAAAAGGACTGGTTTCTAAAGCAAGAAGTCTGTGATTTTAACAACTAGGATTACATCTGTTTTCCTTTTTCTAAAAATTCAAAGATGTACATATATATTGATGTTTATCAAAACTCGTCTAGAGTTGGAAAACATCGACCGTTTTACCTACCTCGAAGTTAACGAATTGAAAGAAATGAAATTCTCTTTTTGTTGACGAGTTTTCGAAATGCGTCTTCTTTGTTTGGTACGCTGCTTGGCCAACGATGACAAGACAGTTTCATAAAACATCTCTGATGTGAGATAAATCATACAATAGAAGACATAAACATTTCCAACCAGCCGTAGGGAGGGCCTATTTGAGAAATTAGAAATACGAAGCGTGCACCATTATTACAGGTACTTGGCAAAATACAAGGCTTACAAAGGGAAGATAACGACTCACTCTGTAATTCATAAACTGAAATATTATCAATCCAATTCTGTTATGCTACAAAAGACATTTTAAAACCTTTACGACATTGAAATACATTGTCTGATGAACTGCGTTCCAGTTGCGACGTGACTCGACTGCCAAGTAATGATTCGACAGGGAGAGGCATCGAATCGAGACATTTTATATATACTCGAGGCGGGCCGCTTCATGAATATTCATGCTTCTGGAATATCATTGACATCGCCTGTAAATGGAAGCGCGTTAGCGTGAGCCCGGGGAACCCGTGCGTTGAAACAGACAAGTGTATATGTATATATACACCTCCCCTCGTGCATTCCACACCGTGGAGTGTTGTACATAGCCTCTGCAATATACCACACCCCCAGTTGTCAAACTGACACGCGAATTGCGCCGGGAATGTACATCTTGTGTACATTGCCCTTGCCTAATGCTGTCGGTGCTGATTGAATGCCTGAAATACGACATGACACTTTTATGTCATAAAGATATATCGACAGGTTAAATGTACATGTTAACGTATATTGTTTACAATTCAAACACAATCTGATTTCCTGTTTACATAATTATTTGCACTGTTTGTTTCTAGGATGTGTATTTGTTATTGTACGTTCCTTTGTTGAAAAGTTAAAACATTTCTCAAATTCTTTGTATTTATCGTCACATATTTTAAATTTGTATCTATATAAACACAGATTCCAATTTTATTTCAATATTTGATTTTAAATCATATAAATATAAGTCTTTGAAGGGCATTTAGAAGGGAAATACCACAAACAAGATTTTGTTTTAATAATATAGCAAGCCTCTTTCCACATTGCACCTGATGAACATGTGCGGAGAAACACAATGTAGAAGATGTTATCCAGAAAATCTTGTTTCTTTTCATAATTTATTACGACCTTGGATAATGTGTGTATATGGAGTCAGTTTTCTCATTTATTTCTATTATCATAATTTATTATCCGGTTTCAGTTTAAACAAGTTATCTATTTCTTAAGTTCACATTGCTAGGTTTAAAACTCAAAGTACTGGAGCATGTCTGTGTTCACTTTCCATACGTTTATGGTACACGAACATTAAACACTGCATTTCAGATATTAAAAGTATCAAAATGTATAACTTTACCCTGATAAACATCAATCAAAAATCACAATCAATAATCCTCAATGACAATCAGTTACATTCATAAGGAGGTCCTAATCGAATTTTCCTGAAACATATACCGTCTTTACAATTTTTAAAAAAATAGCAATAAACATGTATATCATAAGAACGAAATTTCTCCTAAAATATCAACATTTATTTTGTGTTAATTGACTCCAAAGGTGCCAAGAATATGGTTAGAACTATGTAAAACCTTTACGCCAATCTACGTTATATGTGACGGTTCAGTTTGTGACGTCATGAACATAAGTATATCTCTTTATACGTTTTGTAAGTAGTAAATATGTCAACTAAATATGTACCTGTCACTTGAGTGTTGCGCATATATTATCTTTAGATCATCATGGTTAACTTTTTAAAAATATTATCATAATTGTTTGTGGTTTTTTATTTTGTCTTAAAGTAATTAAAACTTGCATAATATCATTATGGTCATCAATACACAAACATAATATGTACAACCACGTGTTGCAAATCATTTCGTCCACAATTTCGTCAAATATCGTCTGAATAAAAAGATAAAGAAATAACAAAAACATGAACACATTGTCACTTAAGCTTTGATAAATATGGGTTAATTTTATTATTGATTTATATGATGAATAATTGATGAGTAATGTTTATTTATCATCGAACTGAAACTAGATAATAAAAAGTGTTCTCACATTATTAATGGAGATATCACGCATCGATTCGGTTTGTAAACAAATGCTTTTTAAAACATGAACAAAGCTATAGTTTTCATATACCACGTGTTTCACTTAATACAATAATTAATCACAATGTAAGTTTTTAAAGAGTCATATTACACTGCAAAGGTCCCTAGTTGCTAAGGTCCTTGTAACATTTGGTAATTAAATACAAACTATGTATTTAATCTTTTTCAATATGTTACATTAAATATGTAAAATATGTGTTATACGCTCAAATACGTCGATGAAATGTATTTGAAAAATAATATCACCAATAGTAAAACACCCTTCTCTCTTCGGAAACGTTAACAATTTAATTAGTGTATATGGTTCGTTTTTGTAATTCGATATAATAAAATGTGGTCACAATAAAATGGCTGCCATGCAATGTTTGCTTTATACGCAACACCGTTATTACCACTACAGATAATTGGTTTGTGAAATAAGATGTTTACCCTCTAAAGTAAATATAAATGACATTAACTATTATTACAAATGGGCAATTTACGGGTATATACATATATTATAGACAATAAACAGAATTTGTCGTAATTTCTTCATCAGTGACGTCCTGATTATATAATCTCTATATGGGAGGCTTCCAAAGTATCTTTTACAGGTTGTTATAATTCAAAATTATTATAATTTTGAAAATAAAGGTTTTTATTTCGCATGTCTAAATTAATCAGGGTCGTCGCGATATTAGCGTCTCCTTGTTTATTTGTGCTTAATTTAAAACAAATTAAATATAAATGTTATAACTTGTTATGGTATCAATACACTGTATTTATTTAAAATTACTTTTCATCGATTGTTGACATTTGCATTGCTTATTTTGAAAAATATTTAATATATATATATATATATATATATATATATATATATATATATATATATATATATATATATATATATATATATATATATATATATATATATATATATATATAATTTATATAAAAACTTTTAGCGGATGTTCTATTAACTATTTTAGCTAATAAACCAAGATAATTTGGTTCTCATCCTTCTTCGCCCAATAAATAATTCCCAATAAAAGAAAATATAAATAATAACATGAAAGGCACCATGATTATAAAATGTTTACTACATTTAAAGCCACTGAAACCCCAAACAAGGAAACACACAACTAAAACTGGCACCTCCAATTCATCTGCCCACTAATGCTAGTACCAGTCAACAAATTACATCTGGTTTGTGTCAAATAAGATCCGACTAAACCAGTTCTTCTCTTCAAGAGCGCACAACTCTATGCGCCACTGGCAGCGAGATGGTTTTCAGGCCAGTTCCATGTCATGTGGTTAGCATGCATAAAGAAACATTAGTCGGAATCGAGAGTTAATTGTTTGTGAGTACTTAAGTGTGATTAGGCCTTCCCAGCATGCAGCACTCCGGCCATGGGGTCAGCTGATAGGTCACGTGGTACACTTTTTACGCGTCACGTGCTTCCTGTCACAATCATTAATTGACGTTGATTTACTCTTGATAAGTTGAATATGATAATTGCTAATTGGGAATTTTGTCTTAATTTTGATCTAATTTAGATCCTGATGATTTCTATGCCAAATGGTTTTTCTTTCATGAATGGAATAGAATTGCATACTTCCGCGTTCAATGTAAAATGCTGTTAGTGTATATATATATATATATATAGTGGAGAAATAGCAAATGCTCAAAGACACTTATTCGCAAAAAGACATCCAGTAGTTACATGTTTTACCAAAAACATAATCGGAACTGATACGTTACGTTGTTTATATAACATTTCATTCCTATAATTATTAGGGGGTGTCAACCATTTTTACCATGAGTATATTTTGAAAATTCTGAAAATAGTTTCATTTCATTGCGTGTGTTGAGATTACCTCCGGCGAGATTCGAACCAACCAGCTGAATCAAGGGATTTCTGAGTGTGACAGCATGAACTCTTTCATCGCCCTGCCTGTCATATACACAGTTCAGTTTGAAGAATACACATTTAGAAATTTGAACTTCCGAAACTCTATGGCATTTAGTACAATCCAAGGTATTTCCTCTTATTAATGTTTTTGTTCAAACGAAGTATTACTCCCTACACTTTGCTTGTTAGTGCTTAACACGATTAGACCGGAAATAGAGAAAGAATTAAGGGCATTGCATACATTAAACTCCAATTAGAATAAAAATATTATGTTAAAGATATGTTACGGATTAAACTTGAGAAATAAAGAATTTAGACTGAAATCTTTATGGGAAGCAATACAGATAACGCTGTTATAAACTGGAATACTTTTGGGGTGAATCTCTAGCAACATTTACAAATGTTAAAATGGAACGTTCATAATATCAAAACTATCATGTAGTTTCATTCGATTAAATTATTTAATATACATTGGCTTTCAGATTATTCCAGTGTTCTAAATAAGAATGAATATTTAGCTTCATGATAAGCAATATTGTAAAATCAAAAATGTAACAAAGGGTGGAATTGATTTGATACCAAACTGATATTTAAATTAGGGTTCAAGCATTTCCTTAAAAACAGTCTCTGGCATTGTCTATATTTCCTCTGCTGGAAACAGGAACTCCTGAAAGTCTACACAAGACAGGTTTGATCCCGCCCTGGTGTCAAGACTAACAGCACTGAAGACAGAAGCCGTATACCATGCCATTCATAATATTTAATTGACAGAAATGAATAAATCAACCTCAATTCCTCTGACCACTGTTCTTGTGATAGTCCTTGACGTTTATATTAGCAACATGATACATTAATTACCCCGACACTAGTACTCAATGTATTAAGCTTATCGCTCAATGCCATAGCGATTTATCAAATGCTCGCCCTATCGGAAGTTCAAATTAACTCCAGATTTTCATCGACAGGGCAAACTTCATATGACATAAGTCTCTTGCAGGCAAAAACCAGTGTGTAATAATGTTATAAGTAACTCCAAGCGGCCATGCAGTGCATTCTGTTCAGGCAATTGATACAACAAGTGTTTATTACAAAAATACTTAACAGCCCATGGTTGGGGCGATCACCTTGTCGAAACCCTGCTGGGAAGAAGCGAATGAACGTCGGCGTCAGTGGAAACACGTGTAGGTTCAGCTTGGATTTCAAGATGGCAGGAAATATGAGAAACACCGTGAATAAAGTTCAAAGCAGGAAATTATTTAATTATTTGATTTAAACAGTAACTGTTTTGGGTGACTTTTAACGAGGCCTGTGTTTTGAGTTCGCACTCTGCGACCCTCTCTGCAGTGTATTCTTCAAGGTTACTTTGCTCCTTCAGAAATTGAGTTAACAATAACGGTCAGGCTACTTATTTTTGTAACAAAAATCGTTATGATATAAAGAAAGTCGGTACTCATCTAAATATAATCACTCACGTTTTAATGAGAAATATTGTTCATTTTCATTTGATAATCATTAACACTTATTTTCGAATTTCGTAATATGAATTGAAGTTCAAATAAACAAGAATACATATGAAGTCTCTCAGGAAGTGGATTACCTAAGAACAAAATGATTTCTTAAGAACATTTATAAAACAATTATAAATGTACTCTACATGTAAATTTACCTTGTTTTACTCAACATTTCACCTGATGAAGGGGTAAGCATATATTCTCAAACGTAGTGTATCTTCACAATAAAAAAAAGCTGTTATCCAGAAAATACAATCAAACAATTCTATTTGCATATCATTTACAGTTAGTTGTTATGAAAAATATTCATTCAATTAAAAGTTTAAACCTTTTTATGAGCCTTGTTGCAAGTAAATTTTTAACTTATTGACATGAGGAATATACATGTTTTCATATTGTCAACTTCTTAGTGAAATGTGTCTAACTCACAGTCTGATTATCTCGCTTAAACTTCAATACAAACCAAGTCATATTCTCCTGAAGCAAGTCTAGATATTGCAGGAAATTTTCTTTGAAAATCACATTGTCTGGGACTGCTCTATAATAATTAATTTTTTAATGTTATTTATTAATAATATTACTTATATAAAATAGTACAATAACGCTTATAAGTTTATAGATCAAGAGGTTTGGTTATGACTGAACGTGTGTGCACGTGGATGTTTTTCTTTGTTAGACGTTGGTCACTTTTCCCACAACGAAACCAATGTACTCTAAACGTAGATATTCTAAAATTTCTTCACATTGACGAAAGCCGATGTGTGAGTAGGCATAATACCTTCTTCGATCTACCGATGTTTCGAAATAACAATTCTACAAAGTCACATCCCGTCCCTTTGCCCGTTTGTAAGATTACATTATTACATAGTGAAGATATTAAATGGACATTATTCTGAGCCTATTTAGTCTCATTGTGACATCAATTTAAAGATATTTGTGTTTTAATTGTATATCTCCTAAAACATCAACACCTACGCCGTCTATTTGGGAGGGAATCAAATGAGGGAGAGGCATTAGGAGGACGTTGTTTCAGTGTGTGTGAGGGATAGAGAGGGATTAAATCCATCTCCGCTACTGGCTGACCATTCCTCAACATACCACATATGTAACGCCTGTTAATTATATCAAGATGCTTGGTAAATGTGAAGGAAAATCGCGTTACCTAAAGCGCCCCTGGCGGATAACGGTTGGATTTAAGGGAGATAAATCTTTCAGACAAGCGTAAGTGGACAAAGCCAGTGCCCATACAAAAGTGATGTTTGAGATGAGTTGTTATGAAATTAGCATCATCTAATCAAAGACGGTAGACAAGGTAAAATGTCGACATATGCAAAGTTCGTTATTGCGCTTAATCTGAAATTTTTTTTTACTTGTTTTGTTTTTATCAAATTCTTCTAAATACAATGAGTCAAAAATTCTCAGCGTTACCATATTTAATGACAGTTTCCAGATATGATGTTATCAGATATGCGTTGTACAATTAATTAGTTTATCAATGCATTCACTTCAGGAATTGTGGGTACGTTGCATAACATAGTGTTTCTAAAGAATGGAATTAAATGTTTCTCATGTGAAAGGAGTAAATGTTCAAAACAGCAAGATGATAGTGTGCTGTGTTGCCCACGATACTCGTCTTAATAACAGCATACAATCACCTGTAATGCATGTATCCACATTTACGCATATATTTTTCGTATATTTTCACATTAAAGAAGTTCTTGTCCAGAAATCTTCCTGTTGTTATGTATGCCACTTCTAAATTCCCTTCCAAGACTTGATGGTGTTTTAAGGCTTATTAACACGTACATTGTATAATATGACACTCATATTTTAAAAAATCATTATTGTACACTATTAGGCATCATGGAAAGGTTCAGTTTCGAAGAAATTTATATATATATATATACGCCAAGAAAAATATTTACTTATACCAAATTCCCTCTAATTAACAGAATCCGTTTTTCAATGCATATACAACATATTGCATATGCATATTAAAAATAATATAACAGAACAGAGATTTTATTGACTTGATAAGACGTGAACCATTTGATTCCTCCTCTGAAAATGTACGTATACAGTTATAGATACATAAATATATACTTATATACTATTTGTATACGTTTGGTTTGTTCATGGGCATTTGGTATACACTCTGGACTTGGAACGGTGACTTTCGATATAATGCATGTTACATAGTTTGTAAAACTACTGTTACTAAAACAATACATGTACATGGTATATCCTTTAATTAGCCTCACTGCTATTTTTTACACGCTTAGATGCTTGGACAGTCTATTATATATTGTACTTGTTAATTGTAATATAAGATAATGTTGTTAATGTATCGTATTTTTATAGGCAAACGAAATATGTTACATATTTACATGAAAGTCCGAATATTAAATCACAGTTTGGACAATTCTGTGAATGTGTAATGTTGAACGCTGTTTGTCCGACAAACAAAGACGAAAGTTTTTCAGTCAGTCCGCATTGTTATTAAGCACGGCGTAAACAAATTATTAATCAGTATTCAAGTTGTATCTGTGTCTCTTTCGCATGGTTGAAGAAGGTAACGTTATTACATATGAACTTACAGCATAGACTCACTAATATTTCATCTGAGTCGATTCCATGGTCTATTTTTTGTATAACAATTTGGAATTTCAATGACAAAAACACGTTGGCATGCAGAAGTGCTTACCTGTTCTTTTCATTTTTTTAAATATCATTTCGTTATTCAAATTCACATAGTTATTTTGAACCGGAAAAGATATATTCATTCAATAATTACAAACCACAAGAGACCAAATGTAATGTTACCTGCATTAGGGTCTTTTGTTTATAGCAGCCAGTTTCATTGTTACCAAAATAAAGGCAAAGAGTGTTTTTGTTAAATATGTATTTTTTACCTGTTTACTTTCCTACACACGTAGATACAGATTTGATACACAATATTTAGGGATTTGTTTGGGTTGGGATGATAATTAAAATCCACGTGAGACATATTATAATATTGTTAGAATATTTTTGTAGAATATAAATTTGTGATGAGTAGCATAAACAATGTATGCCAATATCGTTTTCTTTTATATACTTGTCTGTACATCATTGTAATAGTATAAACAAAACACACTTAACATTTGTACAATTCCGTCAGGGTAATACTTTCAGCGCCTTGAGAAATGGCAGATGTTCATAGCGGGCAATACAAGATGACATATTATTATTTCACACAATTTTGGTACAATAATTCTGCAGATCACTAATCGAACTGTATTCGTACACTGTAATAAGTGAAGTCACAATGGAAGGGAGGTAATCAGAAATATAATTAAACGAAGCAACCATAAAATATCATTTAACTGCTTGAGGTTTGACGAACAAAGAAACACAAAGCAATATATTCCTCAATATATTACAACTATCTTTAAATTTTTAAAATATGTTTTAACTTGTGTTATGTCACTTATATATTTGATATGAATCTATGTTTATTTATTAACAAGAATAAAAACTGTATAAGTGCATATTATCCTGAATGTTTTATAATGTTAAGTTTGAATTATGGAATTACCAAAAATTATCACTTTCATATCAAATGTTACTTAGTAATAAAGCTGTTGTTAAAAAAGTTGTTTTGTTTTACAATTTAAATGATAAAGACGCATATACAAATTTTAAATCGTCCTTGCAACTAGCATTATGTGATTACACGCTAGGGCAAACAAAGGAAATAAGCATAGAAGAGTTGCGTCCCTTACCTCACAGACAAAGCCAATTGTATGAACGCGTTAGGACAAGAATATAAAATGGAAGAATTGTCACTGAAAGATCAGTTGAAGGAACAAAACAAAGAAGAATATTTCCACCAGCTTGGAGAATTCATCAGAGAAGGAGACCGAAATATAGATACGGTAAAACGATATGTCGAAGAGCATCAGTTAACACATGAATTGTATTGTAAATGTAAATCCTACAGAAATGAAGTGCTCGACTACCCTATCAAAATTGCTGCCGAAAATGGGCATGTGGACATTCTGAATTATCTGATTTCCCAAGGATTTGATCCAAATTTTGCAATATCTGACTGTTATATTCGACGATATCCAATTCAGTACGCATGCAGAAATGGACATTTCAAAGTGGTGGATGTGTTAGTGAAAGACCATGGTGCCAGTCCTGATACAATGGATAGTGATGGCGAGACTGCTCTCATAATGGGAATCTATGGAGGAAGTCTTGAAATTGTTAAATTTCTTATTGAACATGGTGCCAGGGTCAATGGTGCCATGGCAACGCAGCTTAATCCACCATTGCATGTCGCAATCCAAAGGAATGAAATTGACATCACGGAATATCTCATCTCTGTTGGTGCCGATGTCAACAGGGCCAATTTCTGGAACCACCTACCAATTTCTTTAGTTCCTGATTTCGCAGATACCAAAATAGCTGAAATGTTATTGAAAGCTGGAGCAGATGTTGAAGCAAATTCGAAATACGATACACCTTTCATCATGGCAACGAAGAGGAACAATTTGGAACTCTTAAAGATTCTGTTCATATTTGGTGCTAATCCGGAGTCTGTGACGTCAGAGGGGTACACTCCTCTTCAGATATCCATACTGAACGAATTCTACGACATTACCCGATACCTTGTTCTTGAGCTTCAAGTTGACCTGAAATACCGGGAAGGAAAATGGAACCCTCTGGTATTGGCACTTAATTCCGGGAATCCAGATTGTGCAGTTCTCCTTCTGGAAGCAGGCTGTCGAGTTGTTCCAAGTGTATTGCGCTACGTAAAGGGAGGTTTGAGGAAGGATGATTTGAGGCACAGAATCGTCATGCCAAGACCTCTGAAACTGATCTGCGCCATCAGGATAAGATCACTCCTTGGAAAACGTGTTCACAAGAAAGGGGGTTGTCTCCCCTTACCACGCATGCTCGTCGACTACATACTGATGAAACACCTCATCTAAGAGCTTGAAAACCCCAGAACATTTCATTGAATATTGTCTATGAAAACCATATCCAGGACTGTTTTGATGAAATATCAACGGTTCTGCAGTACCATGGATCGTTTTATCATTATACCAGTGCCATATGTGATGAAGACTGCAAGATGTGTTCGATGAATTATCAGAAGTTATTCTTTCATAGATAAGTGTAGCCTTCTTTAAGTCCTAAAGTTTGTGTACATAAAAACTTTATAATATTGAAGCTGTGAAGGATGGTTGCTTGCGGTTGTCTTCTCTCAGCACATGTAACAAACGGAAGCAAGATTTACCATAAACTTCTTGAATGTTTTTTTATCTCCTAATCACGGGTAGGTGGTGCCATATACCAGATCGTAGCGGTGATGGGCGATACATTCTATGTCATTGTTGATATTTACGAAATGTTGATTTTAATCAAGGTGTTGCATATGGTGAGTATCATATACATGTAAAGGGCAAACTAACAGAATTATATGTGATGTGAAATGGTGACAGCCTGTATATAAACATCTTTCCTTATGTTACATGATGTATTCATCAAGGCTTTCAAATACCACATTAAGTTATTAAACATCGGCGTTATCACTTTATCACGTGAATCGTTGAGGTCCGTTTTTTTAATTGTACAGAATCAATTACTAGAAATAAAACAATTCAGTCCGCCATTTAAATCTGAAATTACATATGAAGTAAAGCGTGACCACGCACTGGTCTTATAAATGTATGGTGTGTTTATCTGCCAGTCTCATAAGAAAACTCATTATTTACCTGTCAAAGGATGAGCATAAGAAGTTAAGAACGCATGTTGTTTAGTGGGTCATTTGAATTTTACTTTATATACAGAAGTGAAAATCATGTGATAATATATACGTTTCTTAGAGATCGATGTTATGTATGTTTGATAATACATCGTTTAACGGTAAATCTGCATGTATATAAAGGCGAGTATCAAGCCAGTTTCATAGTTGAAAACACCTGTTAAATGTTGTAAATTAATTTGAAACCATATAACATGACACATACGAATAATATATTCATGCTTTCAAAGTGATATCCGAAATTACTTATTTCACTTTAGAATTTTTGGTTACATTACAAAAATGTAATGATAAGACTTTCAAACCATTCGTCAACACGCATTTCAAATGTAAAAACATACCATATAACCGTAACATCGTTATAAATACATTCAAGTTACTCTCAGTTTAAATTCAAACACAGCTGCAGAACAATAGTCATGGTGAACGTTTAAACCTGCTATGTGTGACATTTGTCATCTACAACAGTGTATCCTTTATATGGAGTGAGGTCATTAGGGAGATTTATACATATATCCTCTGTCACCCCATCTACCTACATGACAGCTGTACCTGACATATATACGAGATACGTGTTTATGTGCATTTGAATTAGTTTTTTTGTACAATTGTTACCACAGCTAACCTGAATGAGTTAACATTTTCGACATTTTTTTTTATGTAAATGTGTATAGAATATCGTTTTGTTTGTACTGGCAGTTGTTTTTATGGTTAACTTAGTCTGAAAATTGGTCAAGCATTTCATTGTGTATATTCTTTGCATATATTTAAAGGCACTGTATATTTTATATTTTACATATTTTATATCTTCAAATTGTCATTTATAATACAAGTTTATACAGTGTATCTTTACTTAAGAGGGTAAAATGGCCCATTACACGACCCAATTATCCGAAGTCGTAGAAAACGTTATCATGTGTAAAACTGCTGGCGGCCATTTTAGTGTGAACACAAATTAATAATTCGAGGATGGGAAATGGGTCCGCGTTGCTTAACGGAACCATAACCATTCATCATGTAGAAGATTGAGGAGTATATTTTTGCAATTGGTAATGGTAACATTTCTTATCCATTGTCTGAGATCTCTTTATTTTCGTTACACAACGCGCTGCAGGCAAACCATATGGGCTTGCTTCACATCTTTTCATATGGTCCAGTCTGACTTTAACGAGCAATAGGGCATCGGTAAAAGGAATTGTTTGTAAGGAAGCTGTTTAAAGGAATGATTAATATGTATGGTTTGCCACATGAGAAGTTTATTTTGAAAGTGACAATGGAAGACGGATGTTTGGTATGTACAGCTGGGACAAAGGTCGCAACATCCTATTAAATTTTTTGATGCGATCCTGTTGAAATGTTATGTGTTGAACTGGGTTCAAACATATTTCGTTTGAAAGAATTACACATTATAGCTTATTAATCTTGTGGTGCTGTAACTAAAACTTCAAATTTGAATATATACAACATTCAAAACTTGAACTTACACCTTATCAAGTTGTAAGTATAATTTATAATCTTCGAATTGTAGGCTTTCGTACAAAAGTGATCGGGGTTGTTCATTTTCACACTTTAATTGGATCGGACATTGTCGCAATGCTGTGAGTTTGGCGACAAATACTGCCTTAAGTATTGAATTGTGTCAACAATAACTTACGAAAAATGTCACCTATTGAAAGTATATTTTATAACTTTGGTTATGAAAGCCAATTTTCACTTACATTTTCCCGCAAAATATGTTGTTGTTGTTTTTGCTTTGGAAAATATAACGCCCCTTTTCTTTCATATCCATCAAGTTTCACCGAGAATGTTAGGTGTTGCGATACTTTTTTGCATGGTATTTTATTTGGTTCTTAAATATACCATATTACAATATGATCTTGTTTAGGTAATATCTTCTTACTCGACTTTCATATTCACCCCCAAATGCTTGATATATATATATATATATGAGACCCGTAATGGTCGAAAGCATGCTTGTGAATCTGATTAAATCATCGTAATTTCTTCGAACATTTTATTTTTTCTATATATATATAAACTAGTGTCCAAAAGAAACGATACCACGTCTTTGAGCGGCCATTACAGGAAAACTTAACGACACAGAAATTTAGAATTGGTATTATTCTTTTGAGATTTCGTTCATTTAACAAGTGTACAAAATTCATTTCAATCAGTACTTTGCATTCATTTGTACAGGTCTGTATTGACGTGAGGGGTCTGAAAATTAAAGTTTCATTCACACAAATGACTGAGACAAATGTTGAAAATGTCAAAAGAGGCAACACTAAGTCACATTTGTATTCGGTATGTCCATCCCGAGCGTCAGAACGGGCAAGTACACGTCTATGGGTTGATGACGTCAGACGTCGGATGACGTCAGAAGATAAGCTTTGTCATTTATGAAGGAGGCAATGGGCTGACTTGATGGACGCAATTCAGAGCATAAAGGTCACTAATTCTTCGGTACACACGCTGTCTACCATTGTTCTTGAAGATGCAAAATCGGCTCCCATATGAGAGCATGACTAGTGCTCAGTCTCTCTGTTACCAACGTTGAATTCGTCTGTTTGTTTACTCGTTGTTGAGGCCTCGGGAACGTTTTGTGGTATGGACGACATGTTCAGATATCATGAGTCTTCAATCTCTTTTACCAAGTTTGTCTGCTAATCACGTGTCTGAGTGACGTCTTTGACGTTAACGTCGTAATGATGAATGGGTTTCGGAGATGAAATACCCGGATGTGGCGGTCTTCAATAAGCGTAATCACCTTCTTCTCTACCTGCATGTTGTCCGATCTCTATCACGTAACCGGTGCGTTAACCTGGTGACTGCTATGCGCGCGCAACCGAACCTTCTGGCGTCGTCGGAGTGTGAGACTCGCTATGTGACAATTCCATCGGCTCTCTCACCCTCAATGGCTGTCAAACCCGATATTTTCTTGTGTGCTTTTTGTTGCTTTGATACCAACGTGTATGGTCAGGCGTTTTATACACTTTATATGCAGTTGCAAACTATGCTACCTAAAATAATGTCATTCTCACAAAGTGCACCATTTCTTCGGATGTGATAAAATGTTTTCGGTATTTTCGATTGAATACACTGCATTTGGGATGTGGGATACGCAAAACCATGTGTTCATACGAAGAAAATCACTTTGTAAAAAGATATTTAAAAAAATAGATGGTATCGTTTCTTTTGGACACTAGTTTATATATATATATATATATATATATATATATATATATATATATATATATATATATATATATATATATATATATATAAGGGCTCTATCTCACGTATGCACTCGTTATAAGACATATTAAACGCCATACAAACAAATCTGTCCTCCTATCTACTTTCTTAAAGTTTCCAAAATTACGTTTGACCTTAAACTGGTTATTTTCGGTTAAAGTTGATAATTCTCAATTAAATAACACAAATTATAACATTAACATATATGTGACCTCCCCAACATGATTATGTACCTTTAAAGGTACACCCATTGTGTAGATGGAGGTCACATATTGCAAACGTTATAAATGGTTTTACTTTCTCGAGAGGTACCGACTGTTACCGAAAACTACCATTTTGATGATAGTAGACTTAGCATATTGACAATATGAAGGTAAAAGTACCGATTTCTGATCGAAAACCGGACAATACACAACGTGTAGCGCGCGTCAATGAGTCAAACGTAATTCTGGAATCTTATTTCTAACAGACAAAGAGACACATATGAGTTGATAATGTTTAATAGGTCACATAACTACTGTGAAAGTAAATGGGGCGTGCAGTTTCGGTTTCTGCACATGCATAATGATGTTACTCAATTTTAATTGGAAACTAGTAATTATGATTTATTTGCCGATTGGGGATAAATATGCAAGCTGAGTGAATTTATTTGTATTGTAGACAGCACATGTGGTGAGTTGGAACGTATCAAAGCCAAATAACATTTGATGAAACACAATGGATGGACCTTTAAGGTAACTAAGGCAATGGTAAAAATGAACTGTTTGGGACGTTTCGTGCACTCCTCTGGTCGTCTTCTTCAGCTATTAATCCATGGTGATGACGTCACTCTATTGTGTTAACAGTGGATTATTTTTAAGAATCTACTGGTCATTGACTAATCCAGTCAGGAGGGGTGTCAGGTTTTGACATTTTCGTAATGGCTCACAAAGTAATTTGTTCAAGAATGATGTATTTTGTCTTAGTATATCTGATTAGAATCTTAAAATATCTGATTATTTTTGTAATGTCTGACCCGGGAATCGAACATGGAACCCTTCGTCTGTTACGCAGTGCCCTAACCTATTAGACTACCAGGCCTGCTGGTAATCATTTGATTGTTTGTCAGTAAGATCCCTGCATTCTAAACAAGACTGGTAAAGTGTGAAACGCATGCGGATCGTGCTGAAACACATGAAATGCAGGAGTTCGGCTGTCAGTCAAATCGCTTTGCATGGAAGATTTGCGCCATGCACGTGTGTGGAAGAATCCATTTCATACGGATCGAAGCTACGTGTACCATATCCGATGAATGGGCACCGAAATTTGCAAAATAATATTTTTGTAGGTTACATAATTGAAATGTATTGTCTATAATGCTAGATAATCACATATGTATGTTTCGTGACGTCATACATGGATTAAGATTGAGAATGCATTCGGAGCCGTTGATTCGTTAAAAATAATCAACTCGCCCCTTCGGGGCTCGTTGATTATTTTTAACGAATCCACGACTCCTCATGCATTCTCCATTACATAACCTGGAGTCACATCTGTACGTTTAAACGATAGGCAGAAGGCTCACGGAATACAATTTTTATTCCAAATACGTGATATCAATAATACGGAAACACACTTGGTTAATAAGAAATATAGGAATTATTTTTATATGTTATCTTAGATTGTGTTTGCATGGTGTTGGACATTAATGTTTATATCAATCACGTACCTTTGTCAGAATATATTAAATGAAATAAAGAACAAGTGTGACCTAAATTTGTTTACCTAAATTCGTTGTTGTTGAACACATTAACATGAATAACTTGTAAACAAAGAAAATAATGTCATGTTACCTATGTGATGAAAGAAAAAACATTTGCTTAATAAAACTGTAGAAATAATGGCTTAGACAAATACTTATGCTTTTGATGAGGGGCGGGTAAAAGGGCTCACGCAAACGATCCTAAGACAACATTTATGTACCGAACGCTTTAATGTATTGATGACGAATGTGTAGGACGTCTACATGTATTAACAAAACCAATTCCAATGCTTGACATGAATGTCGTGAAAAAACACGCACATCCTCATTGTGATAAAGGCTTATATTTATTTGGAGGGCTTTTAGTTTTGTAAAGACACCGCCTGAACATTTAATCTAAACAGTTCACTATATAATATTCTGAATACGTTTTGTTGAGATAAACTGTTTACCTTGTAACTACTGTAACATTTCGCTGATAAACACTCGACATACACACTCGTGAGGAAATTGAAGTTAGTGAATATAAAGCACAATTCAACTTACATATGGATTAAATTAACTGAACCTGGTTGAGCTGTAGACGTTTCCTCAATCTGACATACGAAGTGTCTTCTTGTTTGTACAGGTAAAACGCAATTACCGTAAAACCAGCAATACTGAAGAAGAAGGGGGAAATGTTACCAGGAACATTATTATCATAAATGACTCAACAAAAATGAAATAGTTTAGAACATACTGATATCATACATACAGAACAAAACGTATATATTATCCTGTTCATATTTCGGTGAGTTGACAGTGGACAATACATTGGTATATGAAGCACCCGTAAAATACCATACAGCGATCTCGATCATGAAGGAGAACATCTCACCAAATGGGGACTCCAAATGATTAGAGACAGATGCTCCACAACAGCAGTTACACACATGTACATATCATATTTACAAGATACATTCATTACAATATTGACAACAATGGTATTTCAGAAATGGTTCCTCAGATATATTTTTTTTATAGAAATGTAGGTCAATGGTTTGCGATGAAGCTGTATTGAGCTCTGGTATGTCTAAGCATGCACCACACACTAGCGAGAGGGCATCTTAGTCTTATTAACATCGACCTTGTTCTGAGGAATACAATTTGTAAAATAACATATCTACCGGGATATGAACAGGTTCTGTAGATTCCTCGCCACAAGGTCTGAGAAGATCCCGTATAGGCGTATGTTCCGAACCAATTTAACGCAGCCAAAGCCCAGTAAAATAGCTGACCAATCACATCATAGTATTTAAACGGTCGCTGTTTTGAAAGCATTCAGAACAGACAAAAGGATAGCTGTTTGGAGTTATCTGCCCCTAGCTTCTCGCACCGAAAGCATTTGTTGGGCATCTTTTGATTGGCTACCTGAATTGCGCTTGAACACGCGAGTCTACGGGCTGTAATCAGACGGTTTGGCGTGGAACCTACGACTCATGTGAGTTCGTATCTCGGTAGGTGCACTATTTTGCAACTTCTATTCCACGGAAAACCGTCGATTTTAATCAGACTGGAGGGCATTTTCATCATCTAAAGTTCAAAATATACATATAAATATACATCAAGTTCATCAATATATTAACAATTTACAGTGTAAAACTATACGAGAGTCGTGATCCGTGTCATCCAGTGCTTATTACAGAGTTGAACATTAAGTTGAATGAGGGCTTTATGTTCTGATATACTGTAAGATTATTTGCAACTTCGATGATTTTTTTGCAAATATGGAAATATCTTCTCGTTGACTACCAATAGAACGCGTTCTCTCTCAACACACTAGCTTCTGAAATGCCTCTGAAATCACATTAATATCGTCCAGTCATTTCTATAAGAAATTATCTTTATGTACTTGTGAAACGAAGGACTTTGATTTTAAAAAAATCGATTTCTAAATCACGATAAAGGTAAGGAAAAGACATAAACAGGGCTCTATATACGTTGAAGTATCATACAATATTCATAATACAATGAATTGAACACAGCATACATTTATTTGTCATACACATAGATTATGGTGCATAACCTGTACATCTCATCACCAGCCCTTGACAACTTACCGCGTACCATTACGTACGAGTTCGTCGAGTTATATACAATTCAGAGGTCACCACAGAAAACTATGCGTGTTTCGTAAGCATCTTAAAACACAGCGTAAATTCAACCATTGACGTTACCTTTTTCCGGCTGTAAGTACTTCCCTATTGGTTAAGTGACCTTTTGTTCATTACGTTCACGTCCACTAAGAATGTTAATTGAGAAAGCCCGACGAAGTGCATGTATATTCAGATCAAGGGTTGTAAGGTGGTTTGCTGTGGAGTGCAAGAGAGAGGACAGTTTACTGAACTCGTTTCTCCTTCACCGTGTTTGCTTCTTGTCAGACTTTATAAGCGTTGTCTGCTCGTTAAAGGACGTGTTCATATTGGTTTGATTGTTTCATGCAACACTGGTTACTTCCTAGATTCTCACCAAGGAATAGAGACACGCGTGCATTCCAGGAACACCTACACGGAGGCTTCTTGTGTAAAGAATGAGAAAGTGCAGATAGGTAATGAACATCGGATGTCAATCAAGAAAAAGAAAAAAAACCTTTCCTGCCCTTAATGGGAATGCGTTTTACATCATCACGGAGCATCCATTATTTATATTGTTAATGAGATATATTATATAAATGAATTTAAGGAGATGCTCATCGGTAAGCATAATTACATGTTAAAACCTGCTAAGACAAACATAACAACAATGTAGATACACAGGTGTGAAGATGAAAACCCATGCAATTTTCCTGTTTTAAAGATATATGCCAGGCTGGACGATTTCGGTTCTCTACATTGTTAATTTGTATTTGAATTCAGCTTGGGAATTTGAAAACAAAATTACTACTACTAAACAATACGTTATTGCGCGAAAAAGGAATTCCTTTGACAACACCGATACACCGTATCATAACACTTGCGGTTAGCATATAAAGACAGTGACAAACAATTTGACGTTACGATACAGATAAATGTACATTGTAAAGTGTACACAATTTCAAGAATTTCACATCTTTAAATAGTCTAAAACTATGTAGTCTACAAGTTAAAAGTCATAAATATAATACAAATATGTAAAAACGATGAACGTACCCGCTTCGTCCTTAAGTTAAGGAGGTTATACCTGCCTCCTGATGGCAAATGTTCGTAGCAAGTTCGTAACAAGTGTGAGGGTAATATTTTGGATCAGATAAAAAACATTTGTTTTGGGCGAAACATTTTGGACAATAATATTATATTAACCAACACGTGTTGGAATTTTCACATTCAATTGTTCATGTCAATTGTTCATGTCAATTGTTCATGATATGTTGATGAGCACGAAATCAACTTGGGAATGTTAATATTTTATCCCTAACACGTCTCTTGGTAAATGGTTGTGACGCATACATCTCTCAGTAGACTGCAGAAATGGTTATTGATCGTGACAGATAACTTGACTAGGTACTAATATTGATCGAAGCGTCCTTAAAATCTCTGTATTGAGCGAGAGTAAAGGCTGCTTAGTGGTCTTGTTATATGTTTTCAGTCATTCTCCCTGAAGAGTAAATCCAAACATGTAGGAGAAGCGGTTGTTTTTATCAATACTTGTTACTATGGAGAGTGTACACTTGACTGAACTTTCACCCTAATTACTTATATAAGCTATACATAATAAATCATCACTTCAGCAATAAAGATCAGCTACAGCTGTATGAACACTATCCAGTAAATTCACATCCCACACTTGCAAAACCATAAAGGTGAAACAATCAGAACAAGCAACAAACATAACTGGAGACAAAAAGCAGCTGTTCTCTCAACGACGAGTCATGGAGTTCTATCGCCGACTGATCACCATCCGGTTTCTGTGCAATGCATGAAGAGAAAACATGCTGCATTTTCACTAGTTTTATTTTAGTTGGAAGAAAAACTTATATGTATTGAAAGAATATTCTCAAAGTATCAAATAATGTATCGTTAAACTATTCAACAATGTCTCTTTGTGTCACACTCATAACATGGATGAATAGCTTCACTTTTCATTTTTCTGTTTTTGAATGAATGCGCTAGCCTTTATCAAACTTTCAAATGTAAAGTAATACAAATATCACCATTATAATAAGTTTCATCTGGATTATGCAATAAGCATGTATTAATTATTTGAAAGCATATATGTGTAAACAGGAATGTCCTCTCGGTATCATAACAGAATCCTTCTTTAACGAATGATATGATCAACTAGTACCGTGTCATATATCGGCCTTATGAGAGGTCCATTTAAAATAAAACAAGAAAAGCTTTTTAAAGGGCAAGGTTGAAGGCATCTTGATAAGGTTAGAACATAATATGAAAATGATGTATATGTGGCCTTTATTAATAAGAGATTGTGGTCCTTCTTGACAAAACTCCGATTACTAAATAACCAAATATTATATGTTCAATTTGAATATCTCAAATAAAAAGATGGCGTGTTGAATGGTCGTTAATTATCGTATAACGCTTGAATGGATATATGAAATGGATTATCGAAGCAGCAGTGAGAAAATCTGCACTGAATTGGCACATGTCAGCTCATCCACGTGTAAAATGGTTTTGAATTAAACATCCATAAAGTTTACTAACGTGAGATCCATAATAAGATATTTTTAAAATGCTAATCGGAGTTTAACTTTAAAATCTTAGACATGTATTATACTGACAATCTATTCATCACCGTTTACAAGTGAGAAATGCTGGATATAAATATTGGATAGAAATATGGTTTAAGGACAAACTCGTTTCGGAGTCAAAGAGAACAATGATCCTGTATTGTGTGAGGAGTGATATTCCCCCTAAATGTCCTGGTCAAGTTAATTGCTTGTCGATTTCTACTGGACTATGCACATAGCAGCTTGTTTTCTCAAAATATTGAATCTATCTATATATAGAGTTATAATAGAAATCCAATGCTCTCAAGAGAAATGATAACATATATTGTTTATTTTGCATTTCAAGCATTACGTTTCAACATCAAGTTTATCGATTCAACATGAAGAGACATCATTTTGTCGTTGCAATAGGTCTTCACAGTGGAGAAGTATGTGGAAATCATGGTAAAGATGTGTTTATTACAAAGAGTACACTCTCGTGATATTTGTCTCATTGTGTAGTTTTTACGTAAATTACAATGAAGATTTATAATAATGTTGTGTATGTATTCGCTCGTTGGCAGAGGATATGGTAGGAGAAAGACATTAAATGTTTGAACGATAAACAAATTTTGATCGCCACAATTGTTCTTCAGAACTACGGTACAATATTAGTTTTGTATGGATTTTATGGATAAAATATCATCCTATTATAGTATTAGATTTGTCTGTAGTAATATCAGCAAAATATATCATGATATTGTTACACTCAATGTCAATTAAATATAATTTTACATTTATTGATGTATCTTATAAATGACCATATCACTCTGATCCATATCCTAACACAGAAGAATGGCTGTAGGTCGGGTCAGTATCATTTGTCTGGTATGTGTACATCATCAAGGAATGCAATAATCTCACGAAACCTCTTTGTCGTGGTACATGTACATGATGCATAATGTTATTTAGCTTCAGTGTATTGTCTTTTAAACACGATGAACTAATAAGATGTAACTCTTGACAAATCCATGGTACCATCTGCACGCGGTGAACTAAAAATCTTAAACATTTTGTCGTGTCATCTCCAAATAATGCAATCATTCAAGTATGTCCTTAAACTCTTTGTCGTGCCATCGACATATAATGCACTGATGCAACAATGTCGCTTAAAGGTTTCGCCTTTCCATCGGCAAAGGATGCACCGTTGAAATAATGTTCTTTAAAGTCCTTATTGTGAAGTTTGCACATAATATTAGTTTTACCATTGCGTTGGGGCATCTGTTCATGATGCATCGATACAACAATGTGACTTAACCACTCTATCTTACCATCTGAACATGATGTATCGATACAACAATGTGACTTAACCACTCTATCTTACCATCTGTACATGATGTATCGATGCAACAATGTCACTTGACCACTCTGTCTTACCATCTGTACATGATACATCGATACAACAATGTCACTTAACTCCTTTGTCTTACCATCTGTATATGATACATCGATACAACAATGTGACTTAACCACTCTGTCTTACCATCTGTACATGATGTATCGATGCAACAATGTCACTTGACCACTCTGTCTTACCATCTGTACATGATGTATCGATACAACAATGTCACTTAACCACTCTGTCTTACCATCTGTACATGATGTATCGATACAACAATGTCACTTGACCACTCTGTCTTACCATCTGTGCATGATGCATCGATACAACAATGTGACTTAACCACTCTATCTTACCATCTGAACATGATGTATCGATACAACAATGTGACTTAACCACTCTATCTTACCATCTGTACATGATGTATCGATGCAACAATGTCACTAAACAACTCTGTCTTACCATCTGTACATGATACATCGATACAACAATGTCACTTAACTCCTTTGTCTTACCATCTGTATATGATACATCGATACAACAATGTGACTTAACCACTCTATCTTACCATCTGTACATGATACATCGATACAACAATGTCACTTAACCACTCTGTCTTACCATCTGTACATGATACATCGATACAACAATGTCACTTAACTCCTTTGTCTTACCATCTGTATATGATACATCGATACAACAATGTGACTTAACCACTCTATCTTACCATCTGTACACGATGTATCGATGCAACAATGTCACTTGACCACTCTGTCTTACCATCTGTACATGATGTATCGATACAACAATGTCACTTAACCACTCTATCTTACCATCTGTACATGATGCATCGATACAACAATGTCACTTAACCACTCTGTCTTACCATCTGTACATGATACATCGATACAACAATGTCACTTAACCACTCTATCTTACCATCTGTACATGATGCATCGATACAACAATGTCACTTAACCACTCTATCTTACCATCTGTACATGATGCATCGATACAACAATGTCACTTAACCACTCTATCTTACCATCTGTACATGATGCATCGATACAACAATGTCACTTGACCACTCTGTCTTACCATCTGTACATGATGTATCGATACAACAATGTCACTTAACCACTCTATCTTACCATCTGAACATGATGCATCGATACAACAATGTGACTTAACCACTCTATCTTACCATCTGTACATGATGCATCGATACAACAATGTCACTTGACCACTCTGTCTTACCATCTGTACATGATGCATCGATACAACAATGTCACTTGACCACTCTGTCTTACCATATGTACATGATGCATCGATACAACAATGTCACTTAACCACTCTATCTTACCATCTGTACATGATGCATCGATACAACAATGTCACTTAACCACTCTATCTTACCATCTGTACATGATGCATCGATACAACAATGTCACTTAACCACTCTATCTTACCATCTGTACATGATGCATCGATACAACAATGTCACTTGACCACTCTGTCTTACCATCTGTACATGATGCATCGATACAACAATGTCACTTAACCACTCTATCTTACCATCTGTACATGATGCATCGATACAACAATGTCACTTAACCACTCTATCTTACCATCTGTACATGATGCATCGATACAACAATGTCACTTGACCACTCTGTCTTACCATCTGTACATGATGCATCGATACAACAATGTCACTTAACCACTCTATCTTACCATCTGTACATGATGCATCGATACAACAATGTCACTTGACCACTCTATCTTACCATCTGTACATGATGCATCGATACAACAATGTCACTTAACCACTCTATCTTACCATCTGTACATGATGCATCGATACAACAATGTCACTTAACCACTCTATCTTACCATCTGTACATGATGCATCGATACAACAATGTCACTTAACCACTCTATCTTACCATCTGTACATGATGCATCGATACAACAATGTCACTTGACCACTCTGTCTTACCATCTGTACATGATGTATCGATACAACAATGTCACTTAACCACTCTATCTTACCATCTGAACATGATGCATCGATACAACAATGTGACTTAACCACTCTATCTTACCATCTGTACATGATGCATCGATACAACAATGTCACTTGACCACTCTGTCTTACCATCTGTACATGATGCATCGATACAACAATGTCACTTGACCACTCTGTCTTACCATATGTACATGATGCATCGATACAACAATGTCACTTGACCACTCTATCTTACCATATGTACATGATTCATCGATACAACAATGTCACTTAACCACTCTGTCTTACCATCTGTACATGATGCATCGATACAACAATGTCACTTAACCACTCTGTCATACCATCTGTTCATGACGTATCGATACAACAATGTCACTTAACCACTCTGTCTTACCATCTGAACATGATGAATAGATACAACAATGTCACTTAACCTCTCTGTCTTACCATCTGTACATGATGCATTGATACAACAATGTCACTTAACCACTCTATCTTACCATCTGAACATGATGAATCGATACAATAATATCACTTAACCACTCTATCTTACCATCTGTACATGATGCATCGATACAACAATGTCACTTAACCAATCTATCTTACCATCTGAACATGATGAATCGATACAATAATATCACTTAACCACTCTATCTTACCATCTGTACATGATGCATCGATACAACAATGTCACTTAACCAATCTGTCTTACCATCTGTACATGATACATCGATACAACAATATCACTTAACCACTCTATCTTACCATCTGTACATGATGCATTGATACAACAATGTCACTTAACCACTCTATCTTACCATCTGAACATGATGAATCGATACAATAATATCACTTAACCACTCTATCTTACCATCTGTACATGATGCATTGATACAACAATGTCACTTAACCACTCTATCTTACCATCTGAACATGATGAATCGATACAATAATATCACTTAACCACTCTATCTTACCATCTGTACATGATGCATCGATACAACAATGTCACTTAACCAATCTGTCTTACCATCTGTACATGATACATCGATACAACAATGTCACTAAACAACTCTGTCTTACCATCTGTACCTGATACATCGATACAACAATGTCACTTAACTCCTTTGTCTTACCATCTGTACATTATGCATCGATACAACAATGTCACTTAACCACTCTATCTTACCATTTGACCTGATGCATCGATACAACAATGTCACTTAACTCCTTTGTCTTACCATCTGTACATTATGCATCGATACAACAATGTCACTTAACCACTCTATCTTACCATCTGTACATGATGCATCGATACAACAATGTCACTTAACCACTCTATCTTACCATCTGTACATTATGCATCGATACAACAATGTCACTTAACCACTCTATCTTACCATCTGTACATGATGCATCGATACAACAATGTCACTTGACCACTCTGTCTTACCATCTGTACATGATACATCGATACAACAATGTCACTTGACCACTCTGTCTTACCATCTGTACATTATGCATCGATACAACAATGTCACTTAACCACTCTATCTTACCATCTGTACATGATGCATCGATACAACAATGTCACTTAACCACTCTATCTTACCATCTGTACATTATGCATCGATACAACAATGTCACTTAACCACTCTATCTTACCATCTGTACATGATGCATCGATACAACAATGTCACTTAACACCTTTGTCTTACCATCTGTACATGATACATCGATACAACAATGTGACTTAACACCTTTGTCTTGCCATTTGTGTGTCGTCATTGTTACAGTACTGTCATTCAATATCCGTGATGTACCTCATATGACGTACGCATTGATGCGTAAATCGAACTCTTTTTATACACATAGTATAAAAAATTGATGGGCCTCCACCCACATAGTCTCTCTATCATTTCATGTTATTGTTGAGCACACTATTCTTTTGGAATGGAATATGCTTGATGATGAAATAAGAAATGTAGACTCATTTACCTCGTTTAAGAAACACTTTGACCGAAATGTATAATGTACCGTGTTCAGAAAGTACAGTTCAGTTGTAGACACAACGAAATTATTCATTGTAAATTAAGACTTGGCTGCAGCGATCTTAGCGGTTTTAACGAACTATGTCAAGTCGCCATTGCGGTCATAATTACGAAGATACCATTCACTTTCTATTCATTTGTCCAAATTATGCTCACTTTCGATTAAAGTGTTTCTTTTACGTCAATGGTTATGATGTTCAAACTGCTTTATTTGGAATTATACCTTTCCTGACGATATCAACAAACACATTGCAGAGTCTGTTCAGAACTATATTTCACCCTTACAAACCGCGTTTCTAGTTAATGCATAATTGTTTATCACAAAGTCTGTTGAACTTCAATGATTGCATGTTTTCAGTGATGATGATTTAACATATATTGTATAAAATATTTGTTTGTATGGGAGAGGTGTTACGATAGGCTGCTAGTCTGTTTACCAATTCCTTTCTTTAGAAATAAATTGTTTAAACCAATATCCGTTTGTCTCTTTGTGCTGAGGCAGTGACTATCCACGTGATGTACACGCATCGTTAATTACAGTTATGTTACTTGGCCAATCTGTTGTATCATTTTCATGTAATACAATGATACTTTAATGCAGCTCAATCGGTGTCATGCTATGTACATATGAAGGCTCGATAGCCTTACATGCGACAAATCAAACGCAGTGTTTGCTACCTGCCAGATTTCTCTGTCCCTCAGTACAATAGCAATTGATTTTTGTGTAGGAATTATGAGGCTGTGACAATTTCCTGTAGCTTTCACAATTTGCGTGTCACTTTCAAAGACTATTCATTGACCGACCTGTCAGCCTTTATTGAGATGATAGCCAATTGGCGAATCCATTTAGTTGAGTTTGTGTTTGTGATGATCAATTTCATCACATTGTCGTTGTGCTTTGTAACTGTGATAAACATCGAAATAGGTGCGAGTTATTGTCTCTGTCATTTAACAGTGTTGACAGTGTCTGATCTGATAAAGGCCAGTTCACTGAATTTATGTTGCGCAAATTGCACTCAATTGTGTTATATATAAAATTACCTTTTAAAAGTGTCATTTAGAATACCTGTATCATCGAATATTCACAAAATGGAAGACTGTATGTTATTCATATTTCATATTAAAAAAGTAAAATATCGATGCCAATGTATATTAATTTAGCATTTGGAAACTGCTTTGTGTCCTAGAATCATTTGAATATTTAAGCTGAAGTGTTGCCAACACGTTCAGCTGTTATATTGCGCACACACATAATTCCTGAAACCCTTGTACATAAATATATGATACAGGAAACAAGATTGAGTTTAAATGCTCCCAACAATACCTTTTTAGGTAAAATCTTCTATGAGTAGATATAAGGAGCTAACGATTATATCGCTTATAGATCATCGTGTTGCAAAGACAACGATTGTCATAGATTTATGAGACCTTTCACAGATGATCGATCGTTAAATCATTATGCTTTGGTATCCATGTAGACAAGGGAGACAATCGATTTGACTATAGCGCGCGACTGACGACCACCAGAAAAGAACTAGCCGCACATCGTTGAAGAGAAGCGCACCATTAGCAGTGACAACCCCTACTGGCGATCTAGGTAGGAAATTACATACACTCTTATATAAATCGTGGAATGTTCTTAAGACTGACTGAAACTTTTATGTATGCATTGGTTCTTCCAGTAGTATTGCGCATTTATGTATTTCATCGAGTGCAATAGGTTTATGGTGACAGTGGATCATGTGACTTGGTGTCTATGACAGCGACAATAGCAGCCAGGCTATCCGATACGTGTCTCTACTAAACCATAAATAATATAAAATACTAGTAACTATATAGAACGTTTCTATATTGAACACCTCTATATAGGTCTCCGTGTGAGCTTGGTTTATCTATATGTTTCCCATCACATGTCTAGATATTTGGTCATATGGTGTTTTATTTTTTTCTTAATATTATTGTTTGTATATTCTTTCATTGAAAGGCATATCGTGTGTCATGCCACTTAACATGTAATATCGTGGACATAAATGCAACTTGACGTTCAGGGTGTTGTTTCACCCGTCTAATAACGGACTTGAATTACATTTTAGTTGTAATTGTAATTTAAGTCCGTGGTTTAATTAAACCTTAGGTTGATTGTAGAGTCAAGATCTGTTTATCGAACATCCCCTGATGTACAGTGCTTTCATGGGCATGCCATCTATGATACCAACCGTCAGTAGAACTTCCAGGAACTTGGCGATCAACAGCAATCCAATAATGCCACTGTCAACTAGAGGGTATTCTCGTTGTGTAATCAAAGCACGTGAAAATCCCAAATAGGTGTGGACTTTACTTAAGTATAAAACTTATTTGGGGCTTCTTAGATCAATGTATACTCTATAGAGCATTTAAACCATTCCATAAAGGTTATACTTAATAGTAACTTAAGATTACCTAGATGATTAGTGAAAGGGGCCTAGATCAAATTAGTATAATGATAATAACGTTGAATATAACTGCAGTTTCTGGTGGACCTACTGGAGGTGAGGTGAGGTGAGGTGAGGTGAGGTGAGGTGAGGTGAGGTGAGTTGGGGTATAATGTCGCTTTCAAGAGTATTTCACTTATATCGCGGCTGCTACTATATGGCAGGGAGAAAGCCCACAACACCATGTGGCCATGCACTGCGGGGAAACCTGCGAGCAGCGGCTAGACTAGCGAACCATGGGTGGTACTACGCTGAAATTCAGTGTAGCATTGCACCGAAATCTTACTGCGTGTAGAACAGTTCTCTCCTGGCGGGATTCGAACCCCGGACCTCTTGATCCGAAGCCGAACGCGCTAACCACTGCGCTATCCCGCCCCCTGGACCTACTTGATAAAGCTGTAAACTGTTTTTGGCAGATCTACTTTCTTTGTATGCAAGCTTACAACTACCATGTGAATCCTTACCAAAATTATAACGTAGTTTAACGACACGTGAATTGTCACTGTAAACTCCCTTTATTTATTACTATACAATATAACGTCAACGTCGAAGTACACAAACCAATGACTAATATGAATGTGATTCTAGGGCATGTACATTGTACCAAACTGTAGCAACGAGATAAATCGTAATGACCAAACTGTAGCAACGAGATAAATCGTAATGACCAAACTGTAGCAACGAGATAAATCGTAATGACCAAACTGTAGCAACGAGATAAATCGTAATGACCAAACTGTAGCAACGAGATAAATCGTAATGACCAAACTGTAAAATAAATCGTGTTGACTGAACTGTGTGCCAACTTGATGATTCGTCCCCGAGGGACTTGAACTGTATCGTAGTCTTACGGAAACTGAGAAACGTTGTGAAAATATACCATTTTTACCGTGAGAATTACCATGCTAGGACCTTTTAGTATTAAATTATATTTTCGAAATTGAAGATCGTAACTTCTATTTAAACGTGTTGATTTTGAATTTCATATCAATAATGTCAGTGTTTTACATGCAAGTTCATGCTATTATACGGATGATATTTAGATCTTAAAAGGGAGACTATTCGATATCTTCTTTGGTTTGAATGTCCTATTTATAAGAAATTAAGAAATAACATTATTCCTAGTAGTACCAGATATAGCCTTCTGACGAGACTTTAGCTCATTTGTGTACATCAAAGGATACATGTTATAAATTTCCTTGCAAAAATTAAGTTGATTCTGTTCGACTGCTGTATCCACACTACAGTTTGAATGATATACGAAGCTCCCAGGTGTGTTTACCCTATACTCTGATGTATAATTGATCTGTCGATCCTCTATTGATGCACTCGCTCACTCTACTGAATTATAATGTTCTATAAAAAATTCTAAACACAACGATAATTGTCATGGAAACACACATATAAACTCAAATGTGTTACTATTTGTGATGAACATTTTCTGCCGTTCATGTAAGCATTACTAATTAATATAACTCAGCTGACAAGCTAAGGTTACAGGGTTTGTTACAATCGAGTTTGTGGGATAGACACGCGATGATAGATGGATAGATAGATAGTAGATGATATTGTGCGAATATGCAATTTGAAATACATATACTCTGTTGCAAAAGAAACGTAACAAACAAAATACAACTTGAATATATTACTCTAATGATAATTATGACAAACAGTCTCAGGGCACCACTGAAATTTATTTTGAAACATTATCAATTCATGTCTGCTGAAAGGCACGCCTTTGAAGAAATCGTCGTTCTGTAGGCGAGATAGGAATCAAATGATCTTTTTATGACGTCCTACTGTTACTGATGCGTCAAGAAGATCGTTCATATTGACAATATATTTTATTAACAAAATGTCCATATTTCATTAAATTTGTGACTTAAATGCCAAACATTCTGGGCCAGATACATTTTTTAAATAAATGTTTTCAGCACCCCTTGTATATTTGAACAGACAGGATACCTGATTCATTGTTCCATGTTTTAAAGTAACTGGACCTCCAGGTGATCGTAAAACACTAAGGTTATCTAAGTGTAATTTTAAAGAACGTAAAAGGTGTCCCTGGTTGCTATGCCAACTGCTCTGAAACGATTCATAATTCATGAAAAACAGAACTCAAACGAAATCAATATTTCAAACTTAAATTGACGCAAACTGATTTCTTTTTGGAAATGATCATGCTGTCAATGGTATATTTATGAAAGTTGGAATTGTCATTATTGGAATAATATATTCATCATGTACAAAGAAAAATACGTGAATGTTAGTTAATGATCATTTAATTTTGATCCTTATTTGACCCTTTGAGATGATAATTTAAACTTGAATTTGAGATAAGGGAATTATCCCGTTTTTTATTGTCCAATATGATGGCAAAACTCATTTTATAGACTTATGCTGTAGCTTTGCGGATTTAAACCAAAATGGGTGTGTCATAAGGTGAAGACTGCATTTAGCCAAACGAACTGTCTAGTCCTTGGATGACTCTGAACGCGGTGCAGTAGTTTAAATACAGAAATTATATACACTGTCGGCCAAAAGAAACGCCTACTTGATTTTCCTTAAAATGAATGATGCAATAATTTATTAAATATAATTAATGGTGGTCTCCATGTTATTCTGTAGCAATAACTAATATGAAAGACCATTAAAATCGTTGAAAACTGTGATTCGAGTCAATAACATTTATGAAATCCACGCCCAATGAAGACGGCTATTTTTGGTTAATTCACTTGCGCACCGTAACCACGTACATCTGTAGCATCATCACCACTTTAATGAGAATGCGTGTCTGTATTGTTGCTCGTGGTTGTATGAAAATATTTTTAAAATATTTTTCTGACCAAGCACTGATCGAAAACTGAACAATTATTGTTTTCTTATTTCAACAATTCTTTCGTGACATGAACTTCTTAAATTCAAATGTATTATGCAGAAATGGTGCAACTTCATTATGCTATAATATTGCTAAGCTGTTCGTTATAGTTTTTACAATATCTGATAAGATGTCATGTAGGCGTTTCTTTTGGCTGACAGTGTATTTGGTTGAATAGATTGTGTCATTTTGGTACAGCATTTTATGTCATTTTAAACCTTACAAAACATAAAAAAATGAGCGATATATCGCAGTTCTACAAATGTATCATTAAAGGAGTTTCCCAGTCAATATGTCACTAAAATGATAACAGACTGTTATGATTGAGGATCTAATACCCGTGCCACCGATAAATACAATACAATACACTTACAATAAGTACATATATTAATATTGACTTTACCGGCTTTTCATCTTCCTTCTCGTTATGACAAAGTCAGAATTCGCTGTTTTAATTGCTTATTACCTCAGGGACTTCCGTGTTCTCTATATTTGTATATCACTACAAACGTCCTTCGCAAATGGTTAGAAGCTCAACGTTTAGAGCTAGTCAACTACTCTAAGCCAGGGAATTATAAAGGTAGTAAAAGAGATGACATTCTGTCTCAGGGTATAACATACATGTATACGCTCCACTCCACGTTCATACACTGGGTTAAAACCCAACTCAAAGCTTCGCGATGTGACCTATGACCAAGAACTATCAAAAATAGACAACCGATGATAACACTTGAAAGGCAAGTCGACAATATTGGGATGACGGTGCCTGGTTTTCATGACTACATATGAAATCGTCTTCACCAGCATACAGGTGGTCAAGAACATCAGTCTGCGTACGAGACAATTTGACAGAAAACATCCATTCCGGGGAGAGAAGAGGAAGAGGGAAAGCCATCTGTAGTTTGAAAGGCTCTCTGTTGTTGGCTGAAATTGTATTGGAAATCATCTCGATATAACTATTGGTTTGGCTGGACAATACGTCACATCGCGCCGAGGCTGCAGTGGTTTAAAAGTGAAGCGGGACGTATAGATTATTAACTGAGATAGGATGCGTGATGTCAGTCATACAACATTTTCCTTTTATGCATTTACGTGTCCCTTACCAAAATAAGACAATCCCTCTTTTAATAATACATTCTTATTTAACAATGTTATAAATATACGTATCTACTTAAGAAATAGAAGACGAGTTGGCGTGCTTTATCGTTGAATAAAACAAAGCAGGGAGCATAACATACGAAGGGCGTAGCTATGTTTTATTCTACGATAAAGCACACAAACGAGTCTTCTATTTCTTATATGATATGTCCTTAAACAGTTACTCGATTTTATATTTAAAAAAACGTGGAGATATTATGTTGTTTGAAAAACTTTTTTTTTAAAAATATTAATGTCTCCCGTCGTAGAACACATTCGCTAGCAATGAACAATCAACGCGACATAAAATATGACGTCAATTGCTAAGCGACGGCTCTAACTGACGTCTAAAACCACGCGCATGTTTTATTGTCTCATAGAGCAGCTGTTGATCCCATTGACCGCCTGTGTTTCATTGTCGTGGGTATCTTATATAGTGTATCCAAGTTATTCGATGTATTGGTTTAGAAAGCATACTTATTTCTGAAGTTTAGCGCCATGATGATGATTGTAAAATTGGTCTGACCTCCCTCTGTCACTGACCCATCGATATTTATAAGACAATGTTTGACGAGCGGTAGTCCTGTATTTCTTTCTAACACGTTGTTTGAGCAAATGTCGATCCTCATAAGGGGAAGTGAATGCAGGAAATGTTTTTAGATTCCGTTATGCCACGCATCAAAGTATTAAATCGATACTGAATACCAAGGTTAAAGGAAAATTGAAATAACTCAGTTCGATGGTTGAGTTCATATAAGTGGGTGTTTGTATGTCTCCAATATTGTATTCAATTTGACGATTCGATTGTATGGAGAGAATTTATATTTTAGCCTGTAAAAAGTACCTTAACGCAAGTCCAATGACACCTAATTGTATGGTATATGGTGAATGTGAGTTTCGCTGTATGTAGATATTTTTAATCAAGAATGGTCATCGACCCTATAGATTTAAGCTCTCGATATGAATGTAACAGAACCTTTAAAACACTACTTTAGCCTAAAAATATTTATCATATAATGGATGGTGTTATCGATGCAATAAAGCAATCTGATAAACTTGGTATCCTAATCTGATAAATAATTATGCAAAACAGTTCAAATGTCAAATACACGAACTACTTTCACTCTTTTCCTAAAACTGTCTACGAATCATTGAAAAGCGTAACCGGGAGTTTCCGCTAGAAAGAATGAATATTCGAAAACACGAAATCCTCTGATATATGGTACGCTATACGCATTTATAGTTTTAACAAAGTCAAGATAATTGTAGAGTTGTTTTGAAAATCATTCAAAACTGTGTTACATAGAGTAAGAGCCTATAGTACAGTCTAAGTCCTGATTGATCGTGAATGTCAAGACATTAACATTAAGGAAAATGCAACGTCATTTCCATTAACTTGTTTACTAAGCACTGACAGTTTAGATGTTAAACCTCTCACATTCACGTCACGCTCAATTGAGTTACTTGATTATCAATTCTTGATTCTTGACTCTTAAAGGGGCAGTAGCACGTTTTTTCGCCGAAATAAGTTGATGAAATGTATTTGAAAAATAATGTCACCAATAGTAAAACACCCTTTTCTCTTCGGAAAATCAAGTTAAAAATGAGTGTACGTGGTTCCGTAAAGCTATGGGAATCATTTTTGTCATTCAAAATAATAAATGTGTTCACAATAAAATGGCCGCAATGCAAGTTTTGCTTTATACGCAACACTGTTACTGTCACTACAGATAATTGGTTTGTGTAATAAGATTTTTCACACTCTAAAGTAAATATAAATGACATAAACTATCATTATAAATGGGAAATTTGAAAAAATAAAATTGGCAAAAAAGTGCTACTGCCCCTTTAAAGGGGCAGTAGCACATTTTTTTTCGCTCAAATAAGTCGATGAAATGTATTTGAAAAATAATGTCACAAATAGTAAAACATCCTTCTCTCTTCGGCAAATTATGTTAAACATGAGTTTACATGGTTCCGTAAAGCCATGGGAATCGTGTTTGTCATTCGAAATAATAAAATGTGTTCACAATAAAATGGCCACCATGCAATGTTTTTAAAACCGTTATTACCACTACTGATAATTGGTTTGTGTAATAACATGTTTTACCCTCTAAAGTAAATATAAATGATATAGTCTATCATTATAAAAAGGAAACTTTTTAACGCATCAATGTTTGTGACAATTGTCAGAAAGCATGAAGAGGCTGGTTGACATTCAGATGAAGCAGCAACTAAAATAGGCACATTCATCTTTTACTTTAATCTCATCAGAATATCGTCTCAATCTCAAATGAGGCAATCATTTCTGCAATGGTTAGGAAATAAAACCAGTCAACAAAGTTACATATAAAAAATACATGAATAAAACTAATTTTAAACTGCCAGAGTGAGTCTTGTATTTCTGCAGGGTTCAGAGACAAAATCTGTCAGAAGGGTCTTGTATTGGCGCAGGGTTTGGAGATAAATTCATCAGAGTGAGTCTTGTATTGGTGCAGGGTTATAAAAAAAACTGTCAGAGTGAGCCTTGTATTGTTGCAGGGTTTAGAAATAAACCTGTCAGTGTGAGTCTTATATTGGTGCAGGCCTAAGAGATAAATCTATGAGAGTGAGCCTTGTATTGGTGCAGGGTTAAGAGATAAATTTGTCAGAGTGAGTCTTGTATTGCTACAGGGTTAAGAGATAAAATTGTCAGAGTGAGTCTTGTATTGGTGCATGCCTAAGAGATTAATCTATGAGAGTGAGCCTTGTATTGGTGCAGGGTTAAGAGATAAATTTGTCAGAGTGAGTCTTGTATTGGTGCAGGGTTAAGAGATAAATCTATGAGAGTGAGTCTTGTATTGGTGCAGGGTTAAGAGATAAATTTGTCAGAATGAGTATTGTATTGGTGCAGGCCTAAGAGATAAATCTATGAGAGTGAGTCTTGTATTGGTGCAGGGTTAAGAAAAAACCTGTCATAGTGAGCTTTGTATTGGTACAAGGTTAACAGATCAAATCTGCCAGAGTGAGCCTTATATTGCTGCAGGGTTATGAAATAAGATCTGTCAGAGTGAGCTTGATACTTTTTAAGGTTAAGAAATAAAATCTGTCAGAATGAGCCTTGTTTTGCTGAAGGGTAAATACGTAAAAACTATCTGAATGGCCTGAATAGCTGTATAATAACTAACTAACTAACAATGGGAAAATATAAACCAGATTTCAAAGAAGTGTTGAACATATTCTGTTTTTGCGATGTTCTCTAAATGGCCTCTCTAATCCTAACCCGAAATACAACCATTTATCATATATATTCACATCAGGACAGCAGTTGGTGAACTCAATTTCCTTTAATCAGATCATATGTTTAATCGTTTATACGTTTGATATAAAATGATTGTTGAATTACTTTTTCTATGGAATGTTATCATTAAGGGTTTCGACCCTTTTGGCAGGATTTGTTTTGTTTATTAAAATGACATTGTAGATTCCTCTGTTTCATACAGGCACATCTACACATGAGTCCAAATGTCAACATTGATACAGTTTACATCAAAGCGGACCATAATTCAAACTAGATTTATTACAACTGCATTATTACAATCCCATGTTATATATACTGTATATATGTTTCAGTTGTTCAGTTGATTTTGAAATGGAACTACATGTCCTTCGGGAAATGAAATTTTGTTTAAGCATTGCAGCTATAGTGAATGTTTTTAATAATCTATACGTTTTACGTTCCAATATTACACTCTTGCATTATAAATGTGCAAATATGTGTTATTTGTAGCATAATGAGATTAACTGAACAATGGCATGCCATTAGTTTCCCTTATAATGTGTTCAGAATAATTGAATGTTTGGCTTCACAATTAACATGGTGTATATAAAACCTCGAGTGCTTAATCAATTCTGTATGTAAAATTAATTGGATCAGTTGACCGTGTCAATACATGCCTTGTTTACATCCAAAGGAGAACTTGTATTCACTTTTCTCAAAATCGACACATTAGAATATTAGAAATGTGAATCAATATTAGACTCGTGACATGACAGAGAAAGATAAAGAAATGATTTATTCAGAGTCACACATCTGTACATTCAACATGGTCAGTAAAACATGACAAATGTAAACAAATGTCCGGCCATTAATCCTACAAGACACCTTTTATACATTGAAAACATATTTGAATATTCTTAAACATATTTTCATATATAACACATGATAAGATGCAATATCAAAATATAGTTGATGCAAGGAGCGGAGTGGAGGGAACAATGTGTGAATATGACATCTGTGCAGTAATTGATCCATCAAATATTTGTTGATGCAATTAAAACTTAAAACATCTATGTGGCAAAACACCAACGTCATAGAAATAACATCGTTAGAACATTTTTTCGTTTGCGTTTGTTAAAGGCACTGTAGTACGTTTTTGGCATATTATGTTTTCTCAAATTTGCCATTTATTACTAAAGTTTATACAATATATTGTTACGTAAGAGGGTAAAAATCTCATTACACGACCCTAAAAGCCGTATTCCAAGAAAACGGTTATCGGTATTGGAAGAAAATGGTGCAAAGTATAAATCCACAGATGTGAGAGGTAGATTTGAAGGTGTCATGCGAAGTTGAGAGTTCAGACAGCAAGATGGGTGACCATTCCATCATGGTGCCATATTTGAAACTCTACTTTATGTGTTTAGATATCGCTGCATCAGTGAGATTACTTGAACTATCTTCGAGCGGCCATTTTAATGTGAACACGCATGGCTTAACCGAACCATGTGCATTCGTTTTGGAACTTTTTTTTATTGATTCAGAAATATTATTCAGCCATTAGTAACACTTACTTACCTTTTCGTGAGAGTACTTTATTTCGGTAAGAACGACGTGCTACAGCGCCTTTAAGAGTTTCGCATTGGTTACATATTTAGTAAAGCCAATGAGAAGTGGATATAATGGATAGTTCTTTAGAAAGGATAATTATATATGTCCTTCGGGAATAGTAGAGTTTCCTTTTGGTTGTTAGTTCAGTAGGCAAAATAATAATCAATCTGTTTATGATTATGCCATCGGCCTATGTACAATGTAGTAGATACAAGGTAATGTTAAAATGCCAATGGCCAACATTACTCAGAGAAGAGAGATGTTTAACGTTTCTTAATATTATCAGAATAAGTTTTTACTTCTTTACTGCAAGCAAATATTATAAAAAAAAATTGTGGGGCTATGAGTGTATTTTCACATTAAAAAAGATGTCATCAGGAAAATATTCCTGTTGTTATGTACACCATAAAGACATGGACCCATATTTCCGAAGCTCTCTTAGCGCTAAGATAGTCGTAAGTCATTGTTAATGTATGGCACTTATGACTATATTAGCGCTAAGAAAGCTTTAAAATATGAGCCCAGGCTGTTAGTAAACATTAAATGATGACTTTAATCAAACACTTGACCCTTTTATAGGCTTTATACACGATAAATCATGGAAACTATGAAATGCTAATGTTTTGGGGAATCCATCTTGTTGAACATTGTGATCTTTAGTGCCAAGATTTATCTGGTTTACAACAGAAATTGAAATTGTTAAGTTACTTAATATGATTGCATTATATCGTTCTCTAAGAAAGATCCATTTCGCTAAGTATATATTCTCCATTCTTCAGAATAAGTCATCATCTTCGAAAAGCTTCCCACAACAGATATAAATACACAAATACAAGTACTTACCCGACACAATATATCATGGTGATATTTTAAATATTATTCAAACAAAAAATATAATATTTCCCTCATGAAAATCACATAAACAATTGTATTCAAACTTTAAAAATTCATTAAAGAAGGTATGTGTTTTTACAAAAACGAAACCTCTTTGACATTAAACTTTCTTTAGCTACATGACCTTGTCATCTGCTGTACATTTACATGTACATTGTGTATGTAGTTATGACACCATTGAGATGTAAAGCACCGCAATCGTCACATAAGTAGAATGTATTATATAGATGAAGACGTTTCAACCGCATTTTCTCTGATATGTGTGCAAGAAAAGAACGAGTTCTGATGAACATCACCTTCCCGAAGCAAGGTGATTATGTATCGAGATCCCGAGAAGATTTGGAAATCTTTTCGTTACGTTGTGAAAATTGATGAACACCTCCTCAACACCAAGTAGATTATACAAATATTTCTTTTTCCTAAAACTATTGTAGCATCCGCCGCATTAGAAAAAAGCGTGAGTTAATGTTGAATCTCTAATAACATATGTTGAGCTCACATTTGGACTAACACTGTGTGCCCTTTTCTTTCAACATATTGACGGGGTTTCAAAATAATGGTAACAAAATAAAGCAACATAAGCAAATAAAACCTCTCTGACGCCGCTATTGACGTATTTATTTGACACTGTCTATATGCATGACTGATATGTTTATATGTCTGGTGTATAGGTCATTGTCTATATGCCTGACTGATATATCTATATGTCTGGTGTATCGGTCATTGTCTATATGCCTGACTGATATGTCTATATGTCTGGTGTATCGGTCATCTACATGTACGTGTAGAATACGTTACCAAATAATGGAAGTGGCATGACAGGTTAGAATTCAGTAGCTGTTTACAAGCTATCTGCAGCATGACGACAACTCTATTGTTTATCACGTCACAGTCGATTGTATCTGGAGCAATGTTTTCCTAACGTCTTTCCTGTGTAATGTGACCAAGACCCAAGACCTGTGGATTGATAGAGCTGATAGAGCTCTGATCAACTATCGTTATAAAAGTGGCTGAACTGTTTTGTGTATATCAGTTCCATTTATTAAATGATCATCTCATATTCACTATGAGAACTTGGAACAATGGGTAAAAAAGCTTCGTCATATCTGATCGAGGTGATTACCAGAATGTGTCAACCTTTGTTTGGTTTTGTCCAACTTTATGACTCTTAGATGAATAAATAATAATTAAAACAATTTAAAAATAAATTCATGATGAATCCTAAAGCAGATCTGATATATGTATCAATGTATAAACCCCACTGTGTGCGATAACATGAAAGTAGTCTCCTCCACGTGGTATAAACATGGTTTTTGGAAAATTTCAAGGCAAAGGAAATGTAATTATTCAGTAAAGATGGATGGTACAACATGAAACATTGCCCAGTGGCGTTGAATAAAACCTTGCACAAGTTTACCGAGAAGGAAATACCATAAGTTGCATGAAGCTCGTCTTTATGACTGACGTCTGATCTGAGAGGGGAATTGCATTGTTTTATGGATGAAGTCAGGCTTCTTTCTGTTCAAATTAATGTTTCACAAGTCATATTCTTTTCTTGATTTTCCTAGCATATCGATCTTTAAAGTGAACACCTTTAAAACCTTTGGAATGAAACGGGTGTATGTCATTGTTAAAAACGATAATTAAGTTAATTCTTTGGTATTGTTAGCAGGGAATCGTTGTTCAATTAACAATGCGATTTGGTTTCACTTCATTAACTCTCATGAGTTAAAATATGTTTTGTTTTGATGAAGTTGTCACTAGGTACAAATACCTACCTTAACTCATCGATCTAACGGTTTCAATAGGAATTCACTATAGTTTTCCTAATATAATGACCTAAACATTTCTAAAACAACCAAGACAACTGAAGATAATTCTAAAGGTTAAAATCAGATGTTGCCATAGCAACAATGATTTAAATGGCGCCTTGAAATAATAATGAGAGACGTTTCCTCGGATCCATTGCTTTACAAAAGGGTAGTATCATTTATTCATGTTGTTTTCAGAGAGCAGCGGGTACGAGACCTCACGACAGCGAAGAATGACGCTGTAGCGAGCTCTAGCTGGGGGATACTCGCCATATTGGAATTAGTCAGGATCGAAATATCCTGTCCAGATCGAGGACATTTGATAGTGTTTGAGTTAGAATTAAGGTAAATACTTTAATTTTTCTTGCTTGAAAACATCTGTCTTTTAAAATGTTCAAGTTTCATTTGCCAAGAAGTAAAGATTTATATGAACCATTTTTTAAAAAAAGGTTCATGTTCTTGGTCTAATGTCATTTCATAAGCACTTACTGAAAACACTAAAACATTCATCATAATGCAAACATTGTTTGGTTTGCAATTCTCTATGATACGCATAATGAGCAACCAACGGGAGAGAGACAGGTGTACACTAAACTATTCAAGTGAAGTGAAGCTTTAGTCCCATGGTGAGATCTCTAATGCATATGTTGTATTTAGGTGATGGGACAACGTGTCATTCTACTCATTGGCAAATATTTCTAAATGACGTGTTGAAGAATGGTTGTAAACCATACTAAATATTGATACTTTACGTTGTCGTTTGGGGTTATGTACATTGTATTTGTTCGCAACTGTTTTAAGAGACATGTTATAGAATTGATGAAAGCCCCTGGAAACATCTTTACTTTTTCTACATGTTATACAAAACGACGAATTTACCATAAATACAGTATTTTTATCGGTACTCTTTATTTGCAAGTCCAATTCTGAAAGCAATAAAATGAATTTTTATCCAATGTGACAGAAATCAAGTACTAGTATATTGACAATATGTTTATGCTAACCATAAAATGTGAGAATTCAAAACAATTAGGATGCAAGAAGTTAGGATCATTTTAAATCAAAATAAATTGTAAAAAAATGAATAGAGAGTGACATAAATGTGTGTGTAGGTCTCGAATTGTAAAACAAAAATAATTCTTTCTAAAATAGTTCAGTATCTAACTCGATTACATAAAACATCTACCATAATGAGGAGGAATAATAAATTGCAACCGTGTCCAGGATTACCACACCATACCATGTGGTTTAAACATGGATCGGATTGGTCAACAAGCTCAGTTGAGCTTATGTAAAGACCGCTCCAAAGTACATACATACATATATGAAACATTGACATGACAGGAACGATAAAAAACAAAAAAACTAACATGATTTGAGATAATAAGTGTGTTGACAAATAATCAACAGTATTGTTAAATTGTTTAATTGTTTGATGGTGGTTAGATACATTTATTACGCTTGCAGAGGTCAAGGTAGAGTTTCCGAAAAGGATTGTTTCCAATGAAAAGCCATTAGTATAATAAAACAATAAAAACGAGTTTCTTGCAATTCAGCGCTATTTACACCATTGAGTAATAAATAAAATACTAAACTCGGTCCCGATTGATAACATGTTCATGAAACTCGTGAATGGCATCGGTATTTAACTCGCTATCGCTCGTTAAAATACCAAACCATTCACTCGTTTAATAAACATGTTATCAAACGGGACATCGTTTAGTAGTAGTATTATATATATATATGTATCCTGGTCCATTGCGCATCTGTCATGGCAGGGGTTAAGTAACTTCCTGTATGTGTCCACAAGAGGTTGCTGAATGTATTGTCTAGTATGCTCATCATGTGCTGCTAACACTTCACGATACCTTGGAACAGACTGAAGAAGTCGCTCCCGCCATTCATCTCGCAAGACATGGTCTAATTCGGCAAACATCTGTAATTGGCATTTACGTCCACAGAAACGTGTATCAAAAAATGCCCGCGGGTATTCTATAGCGTTGGTGTCATGTGGCGCGTTGTCCTGGTGAAAAAAACATCCCACGCCGATTTTGTCCTCGGCGTTTCTCCTTGATTGACTGGCGCATCTGCTTCAGAAAACTATCATGATATGCATGGTTGTCTGACGACAAAGGTAGTCAAAATGGCTAACTTCTTTGCTGTACCAGAAAATGGTTCCCATTACCTTCTTTGTATTCCTGGTGGTGTTGACATGCGCATGCTTTGTCCCTAGAGATGTAATAGAATCCCAATCTATCGATATATCTCCGTATCGTAATGATAGCACAAAGCTTTCATCATATATTACAAACCTAAATGGAAAACTATCTGAGTCGGCGTAGTGCCAGTTACCACGACTCTTGGAACCCATCTTGCACATGCCTTGGTCATGTGAAGTTTGTTATGAAGTAGGCCACATATGGATTCATGTGAAATGCCTGTTGCTTCTTCAAACTTGCGAAGAGTGTTATGACGCTTTTCCATCATCAGGTGATGCTCAATGTCAGTGTTTACTGGTGAGTACTGGTTGATGGTCGACCTGACCAAACATTATTTTCAAAACTGAAATCCTTCCCCAAGCAAGTTGTTGTACTAGCGGGATAGACCTTCCAATAAACGGAAGTCAATTACTCTTCAACCTGTAAGCAATCTGACCATCCAGGAACAGAAATCTGATACTGCTCCACACTCAGTTTATCCATTTTGTCAACTCACTTCTGTCCTCAACAAAAGCTGTTAATGTTTCGTTTCTGAAAAGCACTTCCTTTAAAAGTCGTTTGGAATCTCATAAACTGAAGGCGAAATAGTATAGTGAAATTGATCTGTTCTTGTTGCCATGATGACTAAACATAGAGTAGAATATCAATGATTTAAAAGAAAATTTCTTTGGGATCATTTCGGCTTTGGGCTTCCTATATCCAAGATTTACATCTATTTTTATTTCATTAATTGGAGTCAAATCCATAGGCCTAGGATAATACATATGGTTATAAAAATACATATGTATATAAAAGACAAGACAAGTAATGTGCAATAAGTTATTTTACAATAATTAATACACAGATATAACATATACTCATGGTAGAAATGTTTGACGTCCCTAAACAGAAAATGGATTTTAGCAAATTAAATGCATCCATATTGTTCGATATTATGGTATTTACATGGCACAAACACATGACGTAAACTATGAAATACTTGTCATATATATTTATGTATTGTGTGCGAATGAGACTCCATGAAAAATGTTGGTATATTTGGTTTCAGTAGAATGTTTTTTTTTTCAAATGCAAATTTTACTTATTTATTATAACTGAAATGAGAACACTCAAACACTGTGACAATGTAGCAATGCCAAGATCTCAAGACACAAGACTAAATTTCATTTTTATTATGTTCTCCTTTCTTTGGTATTTTTAAGTACAAGAGGAGAAATAGCAAATGCTCAAGGACACTATTCACAAAAGATAGTAGTAACATGTTTTACAAAAGAAATAATCAAAACTGACACGTTAAGTTGTTTATATAACATTTCATTCAACTATCAACTATCAACTATCAACTATCAACTATCAGCTATTATGGGGTGTAAATACTAAATACTAAATTAAAACACTAGTGGGATAGGGAAAAGTGGGATTTGAATAAAATGCGTATGTTAATAAAAGCATCTTTAATGTTGATAACATTTACATACCAGCTTAAAATTCAATACAATATGGTTATATTTGCATACAATACATGATATATATTGCTCTGGTAATATATCGAAATGTTTCAATTTGAAAAGGGATGTGAAGAACACCTGAATTTAGCAAGGGCTGATCGAAATTTTGAAATTGATAAATTGATTGACACGAATAAATTCCTGATCATAATAAATACCTAGTCTAAAATAAATATATGATTTAAACAACATTAAATTTTGCTTTTGTTCCCAAATATAATCACATCCGAGAGAGTAGGGAATAGTCTCAAGTTTTTATATCCAGTTTGTTTAATCACTTCAAGGATCTAAATCTAACTATTATAGCATTTCAGAATTTCACAGTTTTTTAGCATTCAGTGAAATATTGACGAGGCTGATCATTAGATGAAAAACATTGCATACTGTCAGGGGAGGGTTACCAGTCTAGATAGAGTGTTTAACATTCGATGTTGTTATCATAGTTCGATATAATAGATCTTACTGATCGATATGTACCTCAAATGACTCGTGAAAATAAAGTTGACACAAATGCACCACGAAGTAACTTGACTGGTGCAGATATGTCAATAGTGGAATAACTTCACGCTCATATTGTGTATTGACTAACACACCATGTGGCATTTGGAGCTGTAAAGTCAGAAATTCGATTCAAACCCGTAAAAACCTCAAAATCATGTTTCATAAGAGTTGATGAATCGAAGACCATTTGACTGAGTATATTCCATATTTAGCTTTTCTATAGATTCCTCCTATATCTTATTGAAACGATATTGGGTGATACAAGATACAGCTACTGTGTTATGAAACAGGATTGGAGGATTGTCGATAAAACGTGAAATAGTATTTATCGATCCAACTACAGATAACAAGAAATCACAAGTCTCGAGTAATATAGGATGTACATACAACACTTATAATTGATAATAACTTGTTAATTATGGTGCTTTTTCTGTCTGTATAATGTTGAACACCGAGCTCGGACAAAACATTGCCGTCTATTATGTGCATATGTATGGAGTCTCCCGACCTCACTGTGATTAGTTGACGTATGTACAATGGACTATATTACCCGTGTGTGCGCGACAAAAACAAACAGTAACTACATCGCATATAATGTACAGGGAAAGTATAAAGAGAATGATTTAGGTGACTGTGATAATTCTGTCAATAAAGACAAGCACACAAAGGAAATGTAACAGAAGTGATTGTGAGATCACCTCCAGTGGGAATCGAAGCCGGGACCTCCGGGTGACAATCCTGCGCTCTACCAGGGATATCCCACTAGCCGAAGCCAGTAGGAACATTTTTATCTCACCCTGCCGGATACACCCCTCCACAAAGTGACTCGTCCTCGAGTCAAGCTTTTGCGAGTTATCAAGCACCTCAGTTCAACGTACTCAGGGTGTAGTGAGAACTAGGGAGTTGCCCCGGCCCACCAAATGTCACAGAAGTGATTTTGTTATCACCTCCAGTGGGAATAGAACCCGGGACCTCCGGGTGACAGTCCTGCGCTCTAACAGTTGAGCTAAAGGGATATCCCACTAGCCGAAACCAGTAGGAACACTTTCATCTCACCCTGCCACAGAAACATTTAATTGTACTGGAAATGAACCATTTCAGATGATATTGTGTTTAGCATACGGATAAAACCGACTTCAATATCTGGTATGTCTTCTCTCTCTACCTTTACGATGTCAATCTTGATCTACATCTCGGCAATCACATTCCCAAACTTAATATCTTATTGTCACACCTTATTCGACGTTTCTGTATAGGATAATATTCTCGTAACACTACTTAAAATTAAGAGTTGAGTCCCGTTATCATTTAAGAAATGGAGAATTATGAGGATATTTACCTACTTGAAGAGAGGGATCTTTTGTTTTTTTGGTAAAATGAAATTCGACAGGACATCCGTGTTTACACACATATGTTATTGATACTTTGTTTATTTGACAATCCAGGTGAACCTATTACTATGGGCAACATTTTTATGACTTAAATTGACAAATTGATAAAGACCAGCACACATTCATTCAACATAAAACAACTGGAAGTGGGGCCATTCATCGCCGCAATACATGTATGAGTGTGGAAAACTTTACTAAGGCACAACAAGACATTGTTGATTAGTTTATTTACTACTTTGCTCTATCAGTAAGATATTCACCCAAAAAATACGAACAAGAAGGCGGAACGTTTTGCTTATCAAACAAGTGACATTTAAAGTTTTAAAGTTCAAAATTTAAAATACAACTTCCACTGAAAATTAATGGAAGGAGGGAACAAATAGGATGACTTGTTATTTAAGTGTAATGTAATTTGTTATCGACTAATCAAATCCTTGAAAATGACCAATCTGGGTTTGTTCCTCGTCTTACTGCTGACCACATCATATTTATATAGAACTGTTTATTTCCATAGGGTACATGTAGGCCATCGGCCCATGGTACAAAAGTATTGGTCGACAGAATTGCGATATTTTGTCAACACAAACACAAACATTGCAACACGTATAAGTAAATATCCTTTTCTGAAATTATGAACGTTCTTGATTTGTTATCAAATGCTCAGATTTCCTTATTATTCTAAGCAAGCATATGATCTAATATGATTCATTTGGACAACAGATAATTAGAGTATGTGACTGAAAAAAGCTGATTTATAAAATCGCAAAAAAAACGTCACCATGCAAAATACAAACTATATCAAACCGTCACACCTTGGCACTGACACGACTGACACTGAGGTACATCGTGTCTTCAGAAAACGACTTAATTAAAATGGATTTTAAAAACATTTAAATTTATCTCTTCACATTTCTGAAAAACATACGTTTAAAGAAATCATCCTTTTGACTGGAATCCCCTTTATTAGACGAGATAGTTGAGTCAAAAGTGGTATTTTTGCCTTGTTTCACGACATCCTACCGTAACGATGTGTCAACAATTTTAAGTCCAAGCAGGTTATCTATATCGACAACATCTGTGTTAATTTAATATCAACGTTTTATAATTGTGTGGCAAACATTCTGGCCATACACCATTACTTTAATACCGTTCGGAACTCCGAGATTCGGATTATCGGTGGCCGGATTATCGCGGCTTGACTGTACATGTAATTCTAAGTGCTTCTTCACAAAACATGTGCCTATCCAATACATTCAAAATCTAAGTTCTCAGGCATCAGTAATTCTTGTTGTACTCTGTTGAAAATGTGGTGACGTTTCTTTTGCACGTCAGTTTATTTCAATTTACAATGGCAATGTATAGGTTACTAGGATAAGGGTTGATGCGATTGAAGAACATGTTCCTGATACTTGCAGATGATGTTCCTTGCTAGCCTCGCCTTGTTCCTGGTTCTGGAATACTCGTCTTTCACAGGTTAGTTAAAACCATTCATTAAAAGCGAATGATCAAATGGAAATCATACTACGTGATTGGTATGAAGATTACAATATCTGCTTCATACAAATGTCAAAAACATCAGCTATCACTGTCTGCGTCTGTACTGTACTGAGGTGATGGTGTTATTACATGGTTTTGAATTTGTTAACACCTACTTCAATAAAGCTAATTCAAGTGTACCAATTCAACCAAATAGATCACAGAGCGTGACAGCATTGACCTTGTGACATCATATAACATCCATTATGAAGTGTCGTTGTTGGACGAATAATAAAATATATTAACTAATGTTAACGACAGTGCTGTTTTATGTTAGTAAACATGTAAACACTTGTACCGTATTTCCTCTAATAGGGACCTAATAGCGTTGTAGTATAACCCTTTTAGAACATTTAAACAGAAATAAATCTAGTCGGGAGTAATCATTGATGCTATATAAACCAATCCCCCTTGAGACCCGGTCGTTATTAGAGGAAATACGGTTCAATATTATCACAGGAATGTGTATAAAATCTCCTCCGCCGGAAAAGTTCGATATCAATAATTACAATTTCCGTCATAAGTTCACGGAAGGTAGACACGTGTACCAGCCGTTGTCAGGCTGATCGATTTTCTGTCGCTGTGCAAGTTATGTCATTCCATTCCATGTACAAAACGTTATATTCATTCTCCGCGCAGCTAACCGCTTCACTGCTCACCTGAGTTGAAACATCATAATTTGTATAATGTAATATACTCATTGTCAAGTTATATACCATTAATCGGGATATGTTTCAAATGCCTTTGTAAACCTTGCTTTGGTAATTTCTATAAGAACCTAAAACCTGTTCATTGTCTTAAAAAAGAATACACGTATAGCATAGGCATTTAGTTGTTGTTGAGGTATCGTACCGGTTAAAACATGAACATTATATTTCTCATTACGTTCTGGAAGTGATTCGCTTACGACAAGAAAGTGTGATGTCGTCTTTTTTTTTTAAAAACGCACATTTTCGGTTAAAATTGATAATTGTCAGTTAAATAACACAAATTATAATATTGGACATATTTTGACTCCACCAACATGATGATGCCCCTTTAATTCAATGTTTTAAAAGAAAGAGATGCATTTGACTATGGCAAGATAAATAATCCTTATCTGCAGTAGTTTGAATCAATTAATTGGTGATTGAAATTAAATTTACACTAACATGACCTCTACCATGTTTAAAATGTATAAATTTTCACATTGAATATGTCTTATATGTCGATAAACAAAATCCTTTTTGAAGAATGTTTGAATTTAAAAAATCATTTGTTGTTACTTTTGTGACTAGACAAAAAGGTTTTATGCGTTACATCATAACCCCTACACGATAAAAAATATTGTTATTGAGTAAGTTTAAGTGTGAAACTTATGACATATATTTAATTTGTTTAGTCATTAAAGATCTTTTTTCGTAATTTACCTTAGTGAAATTTGCTACATTTGAGTGATAATGCGTTTGAGTGATAAACACAAAAATGAAAAGTTTTCATTTTCAAGCAAATAATGTTCACATAAATAATCGTCTGTGTTCCTAAATACTATTAAGTCATTGGATAACACAGTACACCCGTTTTCACTAAGGTAAATTACGAAAAAAGAGCTTTAATGACTTAAAAAATAAGTCATGGAATTTTATTAATAAAAGATGTTATCGACATAAATAACCTTATTGGACTTTAATTTGGTAATGCATCATTTCTGTTGGAAGTCATGAAACAAGTAAAACATCTTTGACTCTCCTATTTCGTCTAGGGATTCCTAAACGACGATTTCTTAAAAGGCGATTTTTTTCAGCAATGTTAACAGACATTGTTTTACATTTTAAAATGGCTTCTGGAGACATGAAATAACTCTTTTAGTCGTGGATTAACATATTTTGTATGGCGACGTTCATTTTGCACTAAAGTTTATTTTGCTGGTCTAAACAATCCTATAGAGAACATCGGATTATGTAATTAGAGCGTACAATTTGCAGTCATGCATTTAAAACCCATTTTTCCCCCACCCCTTGGGGAATATACAATAAAAAGCCGTCATTGGGGCATGGGGGGAGTGTCATGAGAGACAGGTTAATGTTCGTGTAGTTTTGCATCATTCGTCACTTAGACAAATATACCAGAATTGTACCGAGAGAATTCCCCTACAGAATAGCAATTTACGTCTGCGAATTAGTGAATGTAGTGGATCAATTCACCTTTCATCTTTACTGACCTCCATTGTTCCACGTACATTGACATATCTGATTACATGTTATCTAGAGTATAGCAATTTCCTTATTCACTGTTTTGAAAGGCGTTTTTATTGTTTTATGAACACGATTAAGTATTGTTGCTTCATTCTCTGTAGAATACATATGATATTGGTAATAAACTAAGGGTCCCCCGTCACAGTACGTCAGCAAACGTCTCTAACAGTCGGCTCGCTCGAAGCTTGGGTATTGACTGATTCCAATCTAAGCGTATGTTTAATGTTGACATTTTAAAATATATATTTCAGTCAAAACATGAATGTATCATCAACCGTTTTCACGTTTGTTTACATTCTACTTTTGTTTTATTAATGTAATTAGACATACTTGTAGTGTAGCGCTCATTTTATACCTCACTTCTGGTCTCGTTGCTATGGTTTCTTTTGTTAAAAGTGTAGGGGTGTATTGACCGAAACACGTACACTTTTTTTAAAAAGCTACATTTTTCTGATAATGTGAGGAAATTTACTATTATGCAATGTGCTCTTTTGTGGGGTCATTTTAAACAAGCACAACCTGTACAGATGAGTAAATATAGATGATGTGAGTAACGTATACAAAACCAAAGACCAAAACCTCTTTCAAAACCAACTAATCGGTTGCAAGGAAATATCGACTTGCTCGCGTTCATGTAATGATTTATATAGCTTGGTATCAGTTTCTGTCAAGTAGGAGACATCACAGTTCAAACAATAGGAATATTGAATTATACACCTTGGAAGATATGGGGACAACTTATACATATGTACATATATACTATGATATTATCATTCAGCTTACAGTGTCGACCCACTTTCAGGCCGAGGTCGTTCGTAGTGTATATGCAAGATATGGGCCATCTTTCTAAGCCAAGGGGCGATATTTGCATATGAATTATGCATTACAACAATATTTCCACTAGAAAATCTATGAGCTGATTCCTGAGTAATTAATTTCCCTTTATGGATAATTATGGTGCCCAAAATTTAATCTGTATTCCTAGTATTTGACTCAAAATCATTATGTGTAAATTAGATAGACGTACCCCAGGGATGAGACCTAAATCTAAAAGTTGAAGCGGATTATTTCACCATTACATACATAGAGAAATCCTAGCTTGGTGTTTGAATGAGTTTACTATTTTGGTATTAGACGAGCGAAAGCAAGAATAATGTTTACACTTGGTAATAACACTACTTATTTCTCATTATCGCGAATTTTGCGTCCTTGTCAATGGACCTATAATGACAAATAAACTAGATCACAAAGCATACATTGTACTGTCAGCCAGACCTCTGCGAAACAATAGACGGTGTACAAAATAAGAGCCTTTAATACAGTCTAGATCTATATTCAGCAAGTCTAGATAAACTGAACACACACATGGAACTGAAAATATTAAACATATATAATCAAAAAGATGAAGGTACAGTAATCTTAAAAAATCCATAGATTAAATTTGAGTCTAACATATGCTATACATGCCACGGATTGTGTTTAACACTGATAGTAATACCTGTGGCTTGGTACACACAGATGGTACAGGTGTGAAGTACCTGTATTACCTGGGGGACAACCGGAACGCCAACTGGTCGGAGGCTGTAGCCAAGTGCGAGGACCAGTCCGGCAGTCTCACTTCAGACGTCGACATCGACGATTGGGAACTGCTGTACGGCAAGAGCAGGTGAGTGACGCAGTCTTGTATCACTCTG